>CAKAOJ020000049.1:1747500-2475000 GCA_916701645.2 Sebastolobus alascanus | reverse complement strand
TAAACACATGTATAGCTTTGTTTTAGGCGGTCACAAGTCAAAAAGTTTGGGAATGACTGGTCAAATCAAAGGTTTTTTAACTAATCATTGGTATATCTTATTGGGAATATCAAATACTAATCAACAAACCTAGATACTCTCTATCTCTTGACATTCAGCTCAGCAGAAGACAGAGTCTGTGGATTTATTGCGTACTTATTGTTCAATAATATAACCCTTTTTAACCAATTTGTTGTTGATTACAAATAAACCTAAAGGGATAGTCCCGGCTTGGAGAAGCAGACAAGAGTTACAGCATGGAAGCAAAGCGATGTACTGTGTAAATGTATTTTAGCCACCTAAAACAAAGGCTCACCTAAAAAAATCAATATCAGTTTAAGTGTATATTTAGGATACTTTTGCTGGTTTACCTTGGTGTGAGACAGCTATACAGCCTATGTTTCCAATGGGGAGCTGAAGCCGCTAGCTATGCTCTCACTATAGCAACCAGAGTCCATTGAAAATTCAACTACTGTACACGGGGTTGCTGGTCTATCGCTGCCTCGACCGGAAAGTTTGTTTGTGTTATTGTGTGACTTTGGTTATTTTGAATTCACCAAAGTCACACAATAGCACAAACAAACAAACCGATCGAGGCAGCGGTAGATCAACAACTCCCATGAGGTAAAATTACTGTTTTTCTTTCCAAATGGAGTCTAGTGGCTTTGGTGAGAGCATAGATGGGTACAACAGCTTCAGTTCCCCGTTGGAAACAGCTGTCTCACGGCAAGGTAAAGCAGTGATAATAATCTAAATATAGTGTACACTTCATTGATATACATTTTTTAGGTGAGCCTTTCTTTTAGGTGGCCAAAATATGTTTTGCTGCTGCCCCCGTCTACAGCAGTATAAAGCTTTGGTTCCGTGCTGTAACTCCTGTCTGTTTCTCCAAACTAGGGTCATGCTGACCACCATCTACTGTAGGTAATACATCTACTATGGATAAGTGCCTCATACAACCCCACTTCAAAAAACCCAAACTCTCCCTTTAACCCTAACCTTAATTGCGCCCTATCGTAAACATGAATTTACCTAACATTTAGTAAAGCTGTTGACAGTCAACCAACAGTCTATTGGTAATAATTTGAGCAGAGGGACCTGTTTGATATACTGTTTGGAGTCAACAGTGGACTGTCAAACTAAAGTGATACCAAGATCCACTAGCAATACCATTAATATATAAAGATAAGGACTTCCATGATGGCTATAAGTATATCTATGTCTGACCATATTTATGATGTCAGAATATACATTTTCAATAAATAAGAGGACATCACAGGGAACCACTGCTTTGTAGGTGCATTCTCCAGAACTGTTTTTTATGTCTTCAGTCCAGCATATCAGCTATCAATCATTTAACATCAGTCATATAGCGTACAGCATCATAACCCCAGCTTACAGAGCTACATTTACAACATTTGGCATAATATAAATTACAATAAGGGTCAACCTAACCTGCAACCTGGAGTATATTTGTACTCATTTTTGCATATAATATTTTGCAACTATATATATATTGTATATACAGTACAATATCTGGTAGGGTGTCATGCACAGCACTAGAGTCAACTCCACTATAGTATATTCAGTACAGTACAGTAGCGAGCACTTGCTCACCATCAAACCAACACTCCCTTTTTTATTTAAGTATTCAGGTTTTGCAGAATTGTGCTCGACATCTCAAGACTCTTAGAAACCCATTGAACAAAGACCCTGGCCTCTTGGAAGGCAGATACGGGCAACATACATCCCCTGGCTTGCTGGCATCCAGTCAAAGTCCAATTGAGGGCAGAACAGGACAGAACAGAGCCAGGCCAGGAGACTGAAAAGAAAAGAAGGCTCCTCTGGCCCCGTCTCTTAAACAGGAGAAGCCCAGAGGAGTGATGCTGGCAGTGTGGGAAAATGTGCTTTTCTTTGAAGCACGCACAGAAGTGCATCAGTACACACACACGCACACACACAACTTCATTCACAAGATTGAAATGGGTGTGCTCATACTACAGACAAAGATAAAGTAGACCATTCACAGATACGGGCCTAAACACACACTCATAAACGCATGCACACTCCAATTAACCGTACAACTCTGGTCACATTACAACTGCAAGCAGCATTGGGATATGAAGCATTTTGATGCAGTGAACTGTTACCGTGTGGGGACAAGTACCAGTTAAAGCTTGATTTTACCCTCAGAAATTGAGTACATTCTGTCTTACTGAATATCCTGCACATCCTTCACCTTAAAAACCTGAATCAGAATTTTACAATTAAATGAATACCAAGATAATGTTTGAACAGTAAGGATCCACGAGACTTAATGAGACTGTCCACTCTAAGCCTTGTTAATCCTAGCGTGGCCTACAGGGGAAAGTGTGGGAAAAGTTGCCTCCTGCCCAGCAAATCCCTCCTTTAATTTGTCAGATAAAACGATCACACATCCTAAACCTTCTCGCCCTCTTTCTCCCCATCTCTCTGGAGATGAAAAGGACAATATTCAATCTCTCCATGCACTTTTGATGCACCGCATGCTCCATCCAGCTCACCGCGGGTAAACATTTAAGCCACCACAAATTTACTGGTCAAACTTGCCCCTGCCTCGCCGTAAATCTAACAGGAGGGCTTAAATGCGAGAATGGCTGGCAAACATGGCCAACAAAAGCAAACAGCTTAGCAGAGTCGTAACTGAATGGGCTGTAGGGTCTGTGGAGAAGAAAGCACCTCTCTCTCTCTCTCTCTCTCTCTCTCTCTCTCTCTCTCTCTCTCTATCTCTCTCTCTCTCTCTCTCTCTCTTGCAACGGGCGAGCTGTGGTTTATTTCTCATAGCAGGACAGAGAGAGAGAGGCAGCAGAGGAGAAGGCTGAGGATATACTCTGCATGCTCCTCATGAACGCTCTCCTTTCCTCCAATGAATACAGGAATCAATCTTGGACCGGCTGCTAAAGCCCAGCCATGAAGAAGCCTTCTCCCCTCTTACTTCACAGCCAGACAAAAGACACTTCAGGGAGATATAGGCATTGCTGCCTAGTTGTTTTTTTTCTCCCATCATGTAGAATGTGAACCCATTCATTTTTCCTCACACACCTCTCCTCTTTTCTCTTTACTCTCTTTCTTCCCTCACTTTTTTCACTCCATCTCTATCTCTCTACTCCTTCTGGCTCATTGAATGTGAGAGGAGTTTCTTAAGGAAGGTGCAAGGTGAGTCCTCACTATCCTCCTCGAGGCTGCTAGAAGAGGCTCCAGTAGGACATTAAAATGGAAAGGGTGATGGGAGGAAAGGTAGAAGTGGGTGGTACAGACTCGCCTTTTGTCCTCCATTTGCAGGGGGTAATGCATGTGGGAGGTGTTTTGAGGATGAAGAAGGGAAAGTTCTTTATCTTGTGGCTGTTTCAGTGCGTAAGATGAAAATTAAAACTGCTCCAGTGAATAAAAAAACGCAGTAACAGCAAAGTAGCATGCACACATATTCCTGCACACTCACATATTCATGTTCAAATTCCTCCATCATGAGTTGGATGGTGCCAAAACAGAACACACATACAATTTTCTCATGTTTAGTGTGCAAAAACATACACACATACATATATGTGGTACTCAGAGTTCAACCAACTCACATACACACACACACTCAATAGTAAACATGCATTACTCTGTCTCACCTTGCCAGTTGACTTGGGTCCCTTCCAGATGCAGAAGTAGCAGATGAACCAGGCCAGGGCCAGACACATGGCCAGCTCCCAGCGCATTCCCCCCATGTGCTCAATACCATCTGATATCTTCAGCACTCGGCGTCTGATTTGGCACAGAGAACACAGATGATTTATTTTATTTATTTATTAGATTTAGTTCATACTTTTGTGTGACATAAGTAGAAGCCTTTGTAAACACTTTCTGAAAAACAGGAAGTGGTTTTGAACAGGCCTCTGCAGACTCTCTGAGATCAGTCTTCAGGCATTAAGTGCTAAATAAAGGGAGGATGATGAAAAATAAATATTTGCTTGAGGTTGCTCGATATAAATAGTAATGCCATGTTTGCTGGTTAACCACAGTTCCTAGTTCAGTTAATTCATTCCCCAAACCCCACAAAGTACTTCTTTCTACTCCTCAACTTCAAAACACAGTCACCCTAGCTGGCAAGCTATACTAACTTAATGTGCAATGAAATGTTTTTTCTTCAGCCTCAAAACTCACTCATGTTTTGTAATTGAATGGAGAAATATATATATATATATATATATATATATATACATATATATCACATTGGATTTGATCCAGTGGGCAACCTCCGCGTCTGAGAAGTGAAGCCGATGCGGATGTCCCTTAAACTTGTATTCTTTCTAATAGCCAGCAGGGGGCGACTCCTCTGGTCGCAAAAAGAAGTCTGATTGTTTAGAAGTCTATGAGAAAATGACCCTACTCCTCCCTTGATTTATTACCTCAGTAAACATTGTAAACATGAGTTTATGGTCTCAATCGCTAGTTTCAAGTCTTCTTCAATACAGCATGATGTTCATTTAGTGAATTATGGTCCCATTTAGAGTCAAATAGACCATAAAGCAGGGTATGCTTTAGGGCGGGGCTACCTTGTGATTGACAGGTTGCTACCACTGCGTTGTCCGGTTTGGGAGTTGTGTTTTCGTCTTACGACGTTAACCCTTGCACAGTGTGTTTTCAGTTCATGAAAGTTAATTGTGACCTTTGTACTTAGCTCCATCCTCTCGTGTCACGGTTGCAAAAATACAAGATGGTGACGACCAAAAACCAAGATGGTGACGGCCAAAACGCTGACTCCAAGGCTTCAGAACGGCAGTCCACAAACCAATGGGTGACGTCACGGTGACTACGTCCACTTCTTATATACTGTACAGTCTACGCTTTGATCACTTAAGATCTGTAAGTACCTGCTCAGTCACTCAGGATAAGTGTATCCTATCACATAGTACCTGTCATAAATATGGCCATCCTGACCAAACTATACGCCCACTTTCTGTCAGCGACTCAAAGAGCAACATGACATTGAGGGGACTAACCAGCAGTACTGGACGACCTTATCGATCATCTGCGATTCACACTGCAACTCCCTCCTCCAGTCCATAATGGCTGATCTTCATCCTGCTGCTAACCTGGCAGTTGAGGGTGCAACTACAAGGTAATGCGACTGTATATTTGCAAGCAGCAATTGTGTAACTACGTCTGTGTGGAACAATGCAGTCTTGAACAACGTGAGGATGGCATGGCAACAATCTTCACATTCGTGGCTCCGCTGCCCCTTCCTAAGATTTAGAATTCACTTTCCATCGGTCATCTGATGACTAGAAGTGAGGAGAGAAGTGTTCTTTTCCAACAATGAGACTTCCTCCCTTCTGCTGAGTGTCCTCTGCTTGCCCTGTGAGTGGACTTCCCATAGTTGTTTAAACTGTGGACGAATACGTTGTCATCCTTTGTCCTAATGTGGTCATTGTCTTGGATGAACATGTCCAATTGGTTTAAGGAAGACACCAAACAGGAAGACACCTTCAATGATGCATCCTTGATGGGATGTGGACGAACCTTCATAAGAAAGGCAGTAGGCATTGTAATCTTACTGGAGATGACATGTTGCTTCGTATCCAGCAACACTTTAACCTGCTAGTGAGCATCAAGGATGTGCTGGCGGGACAACTGCACTGTGCCGGCTAACATTACCAGGAAGTAAGAAGTCTGGTTTGCTCCACTGTGATGGCCACAAACTACTTAAAATAGGTCATGCAGATTCTTCAGCCACTGACCATTGTGGTTCTCCTGGAATCAAGACGACAATTCACCCTTGGGGGACAATGATTGAGTAGAAGCATCATGGTCAAGAAAACTGTTTTTATGCTTTTTTTTTCTCTTTAAAGGAACAGCGTGCAACATTTCAGGGGATCTATTAGCAGAAATGGAATATAATATCCATAACTATGTTTTCATTAGTGTGAAACTAAGAATCATTGTGTTTTCGTTAGCTTAGAATGAGCCCTTCATATCTACATAGGGAGCGGGTCCTCTTCACAGAGTCCACCATGTTGCTCCGCCATGTTCCTACAGTAGCCCAGAATGGACAAACCAAACACTGGCTCTAGAGAGATTTTCGTGTTTTTACGTTACCCGAAGCCCACCGTAGTTCTCCAACATGCTTGTGAATTTGCCATAACGTTAGCCGCAGAGTGCAAAACTGTGGTACTACCAGCCGCTGTCTGACTTCCATTGCTCCTAAAGTAGTGTTATTATGGTAAGGATGGCCTCTGAGCGAGGCAAACGGCGCTACCACGGTTTGGCACTCGGCGGCTCACGCTACCACAGTCTTGGAAAGGAAGGAGTGAGTGGAGGGATACTCAGTTAGTTGCAATCTGCAAACACACCACTAGATGCCGCCAAATCCTACACACTGTACCTTTAAGTTGCTGAGTTTGTGGAGCTCAGTAGGTGGATGGTCGTCATATACACAGCTGGTTACTGCAGTAACAGAGAGGTTTGTGTCCGATGTTCTGTGTGTTCTTATTGCCTGTGTTTTTGCTCTGTGCTTGTTAATTTGTTGTACAACTGCACTGCGGAGTCCAAAACAAATTTCCCAATGGGGATAAATAAAGTATATTTTGAAATGGCTAATTTCAGCATGCTGCTCAGCAGTAGAGGGTTATCAAGCCAATAGAATTCAATAGAGGGCTTGTGGTGTGTTACTGTAATATTATAGGTCTACTACAGGACTACAACTAAAACATTCTTCCCTGCGATACTCCTACAGGTGTTACAGTGTAGGTGCAAGATACAGGGCACGTTATCAGCGATTATGACATCACAGCTTGTCGGCGGTGGTGAATCAACAGTGTGTTTCCTGTTTGTTGAAGGGAAGCCAGGCAACAGCATTGATGGAGGATGAGAAGCGAGCCTCAGAGCCTCAGAGCCTCAGAGCCTCAGAGCTACACGGCGCTGCCAAATCTTTGCCACCGAGTTCACCCCCGCAGCTCCTGACCAGCCATTGATCACGGTGACATGTTCTTGGTGGCCGGCCACAGGCTAGGTCCAACACAGCCCCCCGGTCATCCGAGAGGGCAAGATGTGAACGCTAATGTGTGTAAATATACTTGTGTGTGTTCTCAAACGTGTGTAAATTAGTTTTATATGGGTGCAAAGAGCGGCAACTTTCTACAGTTCGACTTGCGTGCATACTGTGTATGTGATTATGACAGAGTAGATGTGGGAGTTTCTGAGATAAACAATAATATCGTAGTTTTTACGGGTTCGGTATGGTTCAAACTAAAGCTAAGCAAACAGGAGCCAGGTTACTTCTACCTGGTCACATAAATACTCTGTAACCAACTTAACAAGTACCTGCGTTAATAAGTTTTACCAAAGAAACAAGTAATTTTTAAAATGTAAAATGTAATAATAATCAATTAATCAGTTTGAGTCTTTTTTTTTTTAAAGTCAAAATTCTCTGATTTCAGCTTCTTAAATGTGAATATTTTCTGGTTTCTTTACTACTCTATGACAGTAAACTGAATATCATTGAGTTGTGGACAAAACAAGACATTTGAGGACGTCATCTTGGGCTTTGGGAAACACTGATTGACATTTTTCACCATTTTCTGACATTTTATAGAACCAAATCATTAGTTGCAGCCCTACAAAATGAATCACATACTGTATGTATGAAAGATGTGTTTGTGAGTCTTTTCATCAAACTCTCTTTCAGTGATTTAAGCTTTGTATTTTTAAATGTAAAGAGGGGATGATAAGCAACAATATTGTGGAGCACCAACGTAAACATCCATACAGATGGCAAAATACAGCTTGTTTAACTTCCTGCTCTGATGTTTGTTTATGCTGTATATACAGTACAAAATATGAGGGTGTGTCTTGGCATAGATTAAACAAAGCCTGGTCGGTAGCTAAGACTATTTTTGCCAACAACATGGTGGTTGTCTTTTTGGCCATTTCCTTTGGGCATGTCTTTCCCTGGGGGTTAGGTTTATGTTGCTGGACCAAATCTCATGTTTTCATCACCGATACACAAATCAGGTCACTTCATTTTGACTTAGACACAAAAATATAGATCACAGTTTAAATTTAACCATTTGACTGCAATTTTTTTTTTTTTTTAAAGAGATTTGACCCAGCAGTGTAAACATAGCGACTGGCAGGGGGACAGGAAGTGTGGTCAGCATTACACACTGACAAGGCCTGATCCGCTGCCACACACATGGCTCTAGCTGGGAGACAGCTGGCCTACCAGGGCCTGTTGACACACAAATATGAAAAGGGCTGACTAATTATTGGGGTAGAGGTTAGGGGGGGTCAGTAAAACAGTCTGGCACTGTCAGAAACTCAGATTATTCAATATGATAGTAGATAATAACATTAAAGGACGGTGTAGACTGCCTGAACTGACAACGCATGTCCTCGTGGTGTTTTTATACAAACTGTGATACCATTAATATTTTATACCCACAGGGATGAAAGCCGTCATCAGAGCAGGCCCTCCAATGAGACTTTACACACACTAACAGAGCGTGAAATCTCATATAAAGACTAATGAACATGACAGAACATGACAAAATCTAATAAAAAATGTACTCACTCCCAGAACTCGATGACGGGAGAGGTTGCGTTGGGGTTTGTAATGTTGGTGGAATTTTCTCCATAGTAGTCAACACAGTTCTCTGTGGATACACAATGACGTCTTATTGTTTTTTACTGCAGTTATAGATGTAGATATGGCATTGCACATTAAATCCTGGGAGGTATTCTCTCTACTCTTGAAACAAAAAAGATGCACACAATTATTTTTGCTCACAGGAATAATGCCCTCTCTTATCCACTGTTCCCTCCTACAGTACCTGTGTTCCAGTAGTGCCCACAGCCAGCCCACGGCAGCTCGGTGGTGAAGCAGTTGAAGAGGTAGAAGATGGCCCAGGAAAGGATCACTACATAGTACACGTTTAGATGAGCTTCAATCACCTGCGTTGCATAGCCAATACCTGAGAAGGCAAAGAGATACAGGTAAAGAAAATGGAAAACTGCAGGTGAACGGCTGGATTTTCAAATTATTGTAACCTGCAAGTATTCACAGCTGCAGTGACTAATGTCAGTAAGACACCTGTAGGAGTCTGTAGAGGTGTTACAACAGATTCAATTTGTTAAAACACTAATGAATTACTCTGGATCATCAAAAGGAAATGCATTTATATAATAGTGTTTGTTGTGTATGTGCAAGAATTGAGTTTTATCAGCTCCGACTACTTTGTCTCTGTCTAGTTTCTGATTTTCTATTTAATTATTAAAATCCTCTGATTTCAATAATTAAAGAGTGTGTTTTCTCACCCTCAAATAGTGGGCAGACTTTCCTCCAGCAGGTGATGCCTCCCTCACTGGTGAACTGACCCAGGGCGGTCTCCAGGAAAAACACGGGGATACCGCAGCACACAAAGAAGATGACATATGGAACGAAGAACGCACCTTTATGCACACAAAAGAAAATATATACAGAGCATGAATCAATACTAGAATAAAAAGTCTGACAGCTAGATAATTCAAAATGTACCTTAACCAAAAAGTACAAAAGGAGCAGTTCACAAAATTCTGATGAAAGCGCTCACTGTGACGCCACTCTGTACTGCAAAATGACCTTTACAGATGATGGATGGAGGACCCACACTGTGCTGTCTAACGGTGCCTAATGAGGGAACCCACCTCTTTTATTGACACGATGGTGCATAATGGATGAAATAATAAAGGACATCATATTTTGACACTTCTCTTGCCAATTTTTATAAAGTGATAGCTCTTAGAAACAAAATTGACCTCCCTCTTTGATGCGGTAGAAGGTAAAAGAACTTGTTTCTTTCACTCAGGAATGTGTCATTTTAATGATCATATCCTGTCCTACTAATCAGAGGTAATATTTGCTTATATTTATATCTAATCTTGCCTTTTCAATCGTATATGTCTTACCTCCTCCTTCCTGCAAGGGAGCTTGTCTTATATCCTACCATCTTGAGTCTTTGGTTCATGTCCATACTTACTGTATATCACAGATAATTGAAACTTCTTTACCTCCTCCATTCTTGTAGCAGAGGTAAGGAAACCTCCAGACGTTGCCCAGCCCGATGATCTCTCCAGCCACAGACAGGACAAACTCGATCTTGTTGTTCCAATGGCCCCTCTCATTGTACAGCGCGGCCAGGCTGGTGCTGGACCCTTCCGGGTCTTTGCCATCCTCTGGTTTACCGTTTATAACGGGCCCGCTCTTCTCAGCTGTCATGACGCTCCAGCAGCCCGCTGAGAGAGAGAGAGAGAAAGACACACAAGGACAGAATCATTTTAAAAGGTGACCTCATAACCAAAATCTGGAGTCAGTGACTTTTTCTGGAGTTTGTATCATTCCTGGGACATCTGAAAGGGACTGTCCCATTAATGCAAAACCACGCCCATTGAATAGTCCACACTTGTGTATGTGAAGGTTCAAATCAGCTTTAAGAAGTCCAATTAATTTTCACTTCTTATGTAACTGCATGGCCCTTTAATCAGCCATGAATCTAAATTAAAAAAAAGGAGCAGTGTGGAATAAGTGTGTATCAACTATTAATTCAATTGAAGGATAACAACATAACATAATAACAATAATATAATAAAGAAGAGCAGAAAACAGACACTGTACATTAATGTCCAACCAGAATGAGGAGGCTTGTGAGTGGGCAGATAAGAAAAAAACAAGCTTTCAGTAACTAAACCACTAACTTCTGTGAACACTGGCTCACTCTTCTGCTTGATATCACTGAGATATCTTTGTTATACAGCATTCAAAATAACAAAATTTGTTGAAAACCAATTAACCCAATCAATCAAGTTAGAAGCCTAATGAGAAGTTAATCATATGTCAATAAAAAAGAAGCAGAAATGCTCATGCAAATAGAAATCAAAGCCATTAAACACTGAGTCGTTTACTCACCAGTCTCCTATGGAACAGTGGCAAACCTCCTTTTGGCTCCCGCGATGATGCGCACTAACAATTGCCTTTACAAAATACAGGGTGGTTAAGCCTGATCAGGGGGGTGAGGAGAAAAAAAAGGAGAGAGGGGGGCAAAAGAGGAAAAATGAGAACAATCTGGATCCGCGTTGAGTAAAGTGGTTTTGTTGAGTGTCCCGTCTATATAAAGGAAGATCCCAGACGTGGCAGAGTGACGGTAGATCTTGCACCAGGCGATGGATAACATGCGACTGCGCTCCCACTCTCCAAGCGGTCCACTCTCAAGCGCCTCTACTTGGAGGAGAGCCATGTGGTAACCAATCTAGCTCTCACATCAGCGTTACCACGGCGCACAGAGAGCAGGGGGACATGAGGAGACGGGCAAAACACGAGGAAAAAGTTTGATTGGTGCAAGTTTAAGCATGATATTTTGAGTTTTCTAACAATATTAAGTTGCTTATTATATTACAGCTGCCAGATTAGGGTTAGGCTACACTGTTAAGAATTTCCCCGTAAAATAACAGTAAAGAACTGGCAGCTGTGGTTGCCATTATCTTACTGTTAAATAACTGTAAATAAAATTTACAGCTTTGTACTGTTAATGACAAATACAGTATGAACTAGTTTTTTGATTAATTTCACTGTATTTAACAGTTAATTTACTGTTTAAAGATACATTATATAGCTGTTTTCCCCTTTCTTTTGCATTATCTTACTGATTTGTTTTAATGCACTATTTAGGTTGTATTTTTTACATGCATTTAATAAACATTATTTTTTGCCTAAATGAAAAGACTTAGCAGGTTACACTCATAGGACTAGTCACACTTAATACAATTAAAGGCACTTCTTAAGAAAAAGAATATAATAGGCTTGTTGACACCTTTCCCAAAATGTCTGTCTATAGCTGGCTACAAGCACAGAATGTAAACCATAACAAAATGTGAGTGAAGAACAGAGCTAATTCACTGATTTTCCAATCATGTACAATGTATGAGAAAAGAAAATCTACAGCTTATCTTATCTTATTGCACTTTACTTTTTATTTTCATATAAAGTTGAAAACTGAACATGCAGAATAATTGCATGCTAGTGCCAACAAAAACCTGACAGAGATAAAAAAACAAATTTCAGAAGAAATAACATTTCTGAAGTACTAACCTTACTTTGTGGAACAGTTACAGACAGTTGAGCGACATCATATAATTACAACAAAACTCTCAAATAATATATTGCCGTATATAATGTAACATGTGAATATACTGAATATATTGCTGAGCCTTACGGCATATCAGTGGTTCAAATTTTTAAAAAAATTAACATTAAATAAAAAATAATGTATCTATATAATAATGAGCACCAACACCACCAGACATGTGACATCATGTCCAAGTATGAATATTCAGGCTCTCACAAGGCGCATGGATAAGTGGAAGTCCAAGTAGTGGGCGATGGTGGGGGAGTGAGTTAGTGAATGACTTATGGCCCACTCAAAGACACCAGTCCTCTCAATCCAGCCTTGGTAGCCCGCTGACTGTGTGAGAGAGAGATATATGAGTTCCAAAATAACTTTCATTGTAATGTCTCACATACAAAATCAGAGTGTGTACCCCTCATTTCCCCTTGTCATAATGTAAACTCACCATTTTAAATGAAGTCTCACTCAAAGTCCATGAGTCTCCTCAGCAGAGTGGATACATGTGGATAAACGGTTGTTGTCTTGTCTTGTTGTTAGTGAATTGGCCAGATTTCTTTGATAAGACTTTGCCCTGTCCATCGTTGGTGCCTCTCTCATAGTTTATTCCTACGGTGCACCTGAAAAATGATAGTGTTTCTTCAGACACTGTGTTAAAATCAAGTTGTGTAAATCACTTAATTAATGTCACATTAAAAATACAGGTTTTACTGAAAGTATCTTACCTTGAGATTAATTTGAGCGTGCAGGTGTAGAAGGTGGAAAATAATGCAGCAAGCCCCATCAAGAAGGTGGGCTGGATCTCCTCATATGAAGCCTCAAGGCTGACGATCCAGCGTCAAATATAGCTTCCTGCTGTTTCACCTGAAACATAGAAAGAATTTTCCTCAGTCAACTTAATGGATTTTTAGTCAGTGTTTGAAATTAATTGTGTTGAGTGGTGTGCATTACTGGTTGAGAAACCATTTTTTGATCAATTATGAATATTCTGACCGTCTGTTTCTATAGAACCCTGAATCCACATGTTTCTTACAGTTGCTGCCTCTCATTTCATCTGCCCCAAGTGACAATATTAGCACAGTGACATGCAGATAGGTGAAGTTGTTATTGTCACAGAAAAGTAGTGGCAGAAAAAAGAACTGTTGATTTTGATGCTCATACAACTAAGTCACCATGGTACAATCAGAGGTGGTTTTGAAGCCACATGTGAAGAGTCCACATGCAAAAACAAATACTCTATGTCCAATGGTGCTCATTTTTCTAAACCATGTGGTTTTCAGATACCATTCAAAAACACTAGTTAGCTAGCTTAACCTTGCCTTTAATTTTGAATCTGCTCTGCTGAATTAACACCCAATAACCAACGTACACTGAAGTGTTAATGTTACTTCAAATGTTGAAGTGACTTCCATAGACTGTAAAATGTATACACCGTCAAGTCTATCGTTATGCATGAATTCACTGGCAAAATACATGTGTCCACACATTAACTTAGATATTAACTTGGATACATAGAAATTAAAATGAGCAACTTGTGTTGTCTGATTAATATGCAATCATCTGTGAAAGTCTAGCTAGCTGCTAAATCCCTCTATCATGATATGCACATATTCAGTAATGCAAACTAACTGGAAACATCACTGATAGACTTTGCACAGATTTATTAATTAAATAAAATTACTACTCACCAAATAATCAGTAAGATGGGGATGGATGAAGAAAAGAACGGATCCAGCCTCACATGTGCAGATCAGGTGAAATTGCTCTTCCCAGAATTCAAAAAATACTGCATGAAGCTGTTACTTATGACACTTTAGACAGTTGATCAGCAGTAAAGTGCTGTTTTTTAAGAATACATTATAGTTCAGTTAAAAAACGGTCAATGAGCGTTATTTAACAGATTTTCTTTTGTATTAACAGTAAAGCACTGTTTTTTAGCAATAACAGGTTAATACTGTTGAAATCCTGCTGTAAATTAACAGCAATTGTTTACAGTGTAGATATCTCTAAATTCATGGGTGGGATGTGGCATACACAAACCAATCAAGCACTCTAGTAGATGATAAAAAATAAATTGATTTTAAAAAAGGGCCCTAATGTAACAACAAAATGTACAATTATAGGCTTTACCATTATATCAAGCCTACATTATTTTAAAGCTGTAAATTCAGCATGCACCCAGTCAGAGATACACTGGGCCTACAGTTTTGCAGGCGTCAATTTTTGGTATTTCCTTTTCAATCTGGGTCTTATTTTTTTTTTTTTTTTAATTTTCAAAGGGGTCCTCAGGCACAAAACATGGAAGTTAACAAACATTTAAGCACATAAATAATAATAATGATGATAAGAAATTAAACAAACACATATCAACATAGTAACATCAACAAGGACATACACATAAAGGCCGTCCCTCCATCCCATCCCGAACCACACCAACATAGCATGAAAATAATGAACATAAAAATAATGATGAACATAATAATAAAATAACATTATGTCCAAATACTGAGTCTATTCATAACCTGACAATAAAGGCAAATACAATCAAAAACGAGAACAAGTAGATTTAAGATAAACAAGCAAAGAAATCTTGAAGTCATGGAAAGAAGTAATTGATCTGAGTAAATTGGGCAAATTCTTCTTCTTCTCATAATTAGGCTTTGTTCATTCTGACAATAATGACACACTGAATCAACAAAGACCTGCAGCCTCCTGTAAACAAACTGCTGTGTGTGCAGATGAATAGGCGGCTAGTTTGGTTAGCTGGCAAGATGGCAAGTAGAGCACTATATGTACTATGCTAAAATAGCTATTTCAGAATTTCTGCAACGGAGCTGGCAAGTTAGCAGTTAGCATGACTCATTGTCATCAGAATTTACACAATTATGAGAATAAGACATATGTTGAAAAACAGTTTTCATTACAGGCTTACCTTCACTTCAAGTTAGCTTTTAACTAAAGTCAAGCTAGCAGTCATGTACCTGTGGGTTACATTCAAATCTTGATTTTAAAAAATGAATAAAGAGTTTTTAGAGACTCCAATGAAGGCCTCAGTATATGTAGCCTAGTGGAAAATATGATTTTCACACTAAAGCCACTAGATGGCACTGTGGTTGCGTCTGAAATCCCATACTAACATTTTATTTAGTACACTAAAACGGTATGTGAGATATTTTAGTATGTCCGAAACCTTAGTATGAAACTAATAGTACGCGAATTGCATACTATTTCTGGTGAAATATTACAGTATGAAACGCTGGACATTACTGCGGCATAATTATCCCACAATGCAATGCTGTAGTGACGATAACCATTCATAACAGATGTTGATGGACAGCTCTGTAACATCAATAACGCTTGAGTTTAAGTGTAAGTGTAAGATTCCACTTTAGGCGTAATATATTTTTTTATCTAATTCAGACTTTGACTCCGGGTATCCCCAGAGGAAGTAAGCGGTACGTCAATCATGACGTGATTACGTAAAGAGCAAAACAGGAGGTGAGGAACCTCTTTACGAGCGACTCACCTGTGGTCTTGAAAGGCATTAATGGTTTTCTGTGTGGGTAAATATAAAATGTTATTGCTCTACAAAACAATTGAAAGATGTACATTAATATCATTGTATAGAAGTCATAAAATGTAATGCTGCTGAATGCGCCAGTGGTGATTTAGTTGGTCCGATGTTTACATATTTTATCGACATGTGCTCAGCATTCATGAGAGAGAGACTGCAAGGCTAATAATGTCTGAAAGCAGTATAAGTTTGTCTTACAGAGATATTATTTGTTATCATTCATGTTCGAGAACATTTAGTGTGTGTGCATTTTACCGAAAATAATGTTAATGTTCGTTGTGTAGTGCTGTATGGGGTTGATGGCCGCCGCCGCTACATGTGCACTTGAGCTAGCACAAAGAATATAGTGAGTATATTGAGATATACTGCACCATTTCGCTTGATGTTAATGTGCTAAATGTTTCATGTTCTATCGGAATTGACTGTTTGTCATTTTGTTTGTGTTTTTTTCTTCTTCTTTTGCATTAACAGAAGAGCTACCACTACAGTTGCTTATGCACTGAATGAAACCACTGAACTGATGTACTGCACAGTTTTAAGGCACTGTAAATTAGATTAGGATTCAGGTCACTCCAGGTTGGTTCATGCACTTCATATGCTAGTAACCTAGATTTTTGAAACATTTGGATGTTGAATAGTGAGTTACATTTTGAAGTGAGAATTTGTGAAGTGTAAATTTGACTGTATGAAAATCTTTGTTAAATCTAACACAAATTGAACCTTCCTGATTAATTTAATACTACTCACCCATTGTGATAGTAGTCGAGAAATAAAGACCCTGAATATAGTTTTGTGTCTGGTGTCATTCAAATTGCACCATTCTTAATAACAATATGACAAAATAATTATATGGAAAAAATTATATCAAGTTTGCATTAGAGCCCGGCTGATATATCAGCATTGGCAAATATTAGCTTATCACAGATATATTGGTAGCAGCTTATACGTCTGCTGATGCGTATCATATCACCAAAATTTTGATAATTTTGAGGTAATTTAAAAACAATGTCGGTTTGTCCACCAGTGAACACTGACAAGTTTATTTTTCAACTGCAAAACGTCACGCTCTTTACATACTTTGGTCAAAATTCTATAATAGCTACAGTTAAGGGATCCTTATCAAAAACCTTTAACTACCTGCTTTTGTTAAATAGATTAATATTGTAATTTTTGTATATAGTACTATAAGTATCAATCTGGCTCTCTAGTCTGCATGAATATGGACAAGACAACACAGAAATGACATTTTAAAAAAATCCCCTGTGCACGATGAAAGGCTAAATACTTTTTATTTTTCTTTGTTGGTTGAAGACTTGTAAGAAGTCAAGTCTCGATCTTCAAAGAGGCAGTGACCCCGTTTGATTTATGAATTGATGTCAACAGTCTGGTTACCTTTGTCAAAGCAGTTGCTCCTGCAGGGGCTTTGCTCTGAGCATACCAACTCACACCTCTTTGTCCCCTCTAGAAGTCACTCTGCACCCGAGCATACAATATGAACGGATTTCCTCATTTAAAAACATTGGATTGTTGTTGTCACTGGCTAATGATGAATGATCAGCCTGTCATAAAGTCTTAATAACCCATGCTGCTTGAAGAACAATTATTCCTTATGGGCTTAAAAAACGTTTATAGGGTTTGTAGAGTTTGTTCATACACAAGTTGATTGCCTGGTTTCCAGGCGTGATAGACTCGGTGCACTAGGAACTCCCCTGACTCTAAAAGCCTGACCTAGTCTCTAAGAATCCCTTCACGCAAGGGTCACTCGTCATTAGAAGCTTAAAGGAAGTGCCCTGCATAAAAAGTATGGCCACCCAAAGCGGCTGGCAAACACTCACTGTGCTTTTCAGGCAGAGTCAAGTCCTTTATTTATGTTGCCCTGTACAACATTATCAGAGGGGGAATGCTTGATGAGGATAAAACTTATAATTTATTTTTAAGATATAGGGCCGCTTCAAATGATTTTCCTGTTTTCATGCTCCTTTGCTCTTTTGTATGATTGGTAAAATGTATCAGATTATATTATTATTATTATTATTATTATTCCTCAAAAGTGCTGCATGTTGCTGCAGTGCAGTGAGTGTGGTGATATAAGTACACAAAAATATCTTTGACCCCATCAGACTGTTCTCACACTTTAGGAAGGTCAAGAGTGAGCTGTGGACTAGGATGTGAGAGAGATTGCCTCCAGAAGACGTGTTAGAAATAGAAGACCTTTCACTCCAGCGCTGGATGTTCTGTTGACAAGATGGCTCCAGGTCATTCTCTTCAACCATTATCCCTCTGGCCTACTGACTCCAGAACAAGCAGGATGCTTCAAAGCGATTGGCCGCCTCGCTCCTAAGGGACCACAAACTTGTTGTTCCATTGGTTGTAGGAGTCAGGGGGAATAGAGTCACTTTGCTGTCCAGTTAGGACACTGGAAAAAAAGACTTGTTGCTAGGATACCTATTATCAGTCTTTTACAAGGTGCTGCGAGTGAGAGAGAAAATAAGAGATTAGATAGGTGGACTGAAAGAACTGAGGCATAAGTAGAAAGAATACAAAAGGATAAGTGGTAAAAATGAAGCAGAAAGGAGAGAAGCAGAATGAAAAATTAAGGACAGTGAGAGGAGGAGAGTGGATAAAGCTATCTGTCGGCATCTCTCTCGCCCTCTTCTCACATGTTATATAACAGTGGGAGGTTTTTTTTTCATTGTTTTGTGAATGCTGAATCTCTCTGTGGCAAATTTCTTTTCACTCAGGAGTGAAAAGTGCATTAAATAGGTTAAGTAGCATTTGCTCTTTTCACAGGAAAGTTCTGTTTCTCATTAATTTTGCAACAAAGTGTAACAACAACCTTAGCCGCACTATGCATTGTTTTCAGACAAGAACAGACCATGCTTACTTTTACTACATATTTTTTTGTATTGGACATCAAGCTGCAGAGGGTAGAATTGGAGCAAATATGATAAAAAAAAAGAAGTTATTTTCTATAAAACGGTCACTATATCCTGACAGTAGTGCATGAAACAGGTAATCTGAAAAGAATCATGTGCCTCTGTGTCCTCCGGTGTCCTCCGGTGTCCTTTGGTGTCCTCCGGTGCTCCTAATGGCATCTGCAAGATTTCACAGCCCGGAGGAAAACAACCAATCAGAGTCGAGCTGGAGCCTGCCGTCTGTGAGCAGCTGTCAATCACTCGCGAACTCTGATTCAACGGTCAAACATCTTGTAGTGTACTGTTTAGCTGTAAAATGAGAACCTTTTTGACCCGGCAGCCATGTTGAGATAAGCTGAGGAAATACCAAGCACCGCCCACCAGCCGAGACAAACTTTCTAATTTTACAGCTAAACAGTACACTACAAGATGCTTCTGAAAACATTTGAGGTGAGAAATAGGCATTACAGTAACAGAATATTGATTCATATTTGATCAGCGCTGCCTAGTTTGACCGTTTGATCGGAGTTTGCGAGTGATTGACAGCTGCCCCCGTTGAATGAACAGCCAATAGGAACGCTCTCTCTCTCTCTGAAATGATCTGTGATTGGCCAAAGTCTCCCGTCACAGGCTAGATTTTTTAAAGCCTGAAAACAGAGCCATGAGGAGGTGCAGAAGTCTAGTTATCTCTCAGAACACTTGAATTACAATATGCTGAAAGGTTATTATGGATTTTTTGCCTAATGATGCCAAAAACATTCTGCCTACTGCAGGTTTAAACCAGAAAATGCACTAATCCACGTCTTGGGGCTTATGGAGTATAGTTTAATTGAATTAGGATAGGATAGGATAGCAATTTATTTATCCTGTGGGGAAATTGCAGTTTCACAGCAGCACAGATTCTAACAAAGACAGTACATAAAATAAGAATAGGACATGGCATACAATAAATAAGAATAACAAATATCCAAGGGATAAGAACACTAGTAAAGTTATTCTATAAAGGTAAATAGAAGGTAAATAAATATGTGCATTTTTAAATAAATTATAAATACATTTTGTAAATTGGACACCCATTACTTCCCACAACAGGTAACATTTAGACATGACACAGAATCATGGATGTATTCAAAGAACAGAACCAGGTCTTGCAATATGTAACGTTAGTTAGTGTAAATGTCCTCCTGTAATCCAGACTCCGGAGCAGAAGGTGGCGGTGACACACCAGTAACCTGGACACCGGAAGCCAACCGCCGTAAAACAAGAAGTAGAAGAAGAGGAAGAAGACCGAATCTTTGTTTTCCCGCAGGTGTGTCTACCTTACAATCAGGGGAGAGCGCCGTGTTTTATGGTAAGAGTTTGTGGTACAAAGGTATAGTTATTAAAAATACTAACGCACATAAGCCAGGATTGCATTACCTTGTACAAGTGTTCAGTCGTTAGCCACTGTCAATTCATTTGGGACATTTAAACTTCAAATATCTCAGCAGTATCGAAAGCTCCGGAGCTTTTATCCGTGTATTTCTGTCTGCTAACTTTGAAATAATACTTGGACATGTATTGTAAGAGAGCTAATGCTCACTACGTAACGTTAGTTGGTTTTATCAACGGTAGCGTTAGATAGAAAAAGCATCTAGCTACCCCAGAAGGGAAGCTAACTTAGCTAATTAGCTGAGATCATCAGCTCAGTATAAAGATATAACGTTAGTATCCATGGAAACACCTCACCCTGTTATTTTCTTTTTAAACACCAGTCTGTAATGTTGATGATTGTATGAAGTGTTTTGAGAGCACAGTACCTGTTGGAGTCTGTTCTGCAAATGGAAACACAGTTTTGGTGCTTTTTGTCACCTATACTCAAAACTGGGCTTTTGTTTCTGCATCAATACAATGGATAAAATGATTGGAATAAGTCCTAATGTCTATAGTAAACTGTCATATCTAATGATTTGTATAATTCAAACACATACAGTATGAAAAATTGTGTAATTATCTGATACTTGGCTCACACTGAGCCCTCAGTCTAAAAGTTGTCAAAAACAAAACAGCTCTCTTAAAGCAGCTGTATCATGTGACTCATCAGGCATCTTATATACATGCTGTCTTAAATTATGCCAGTATTAGAAAAACAATATGTTCAAATGTGTTATCTGATTCTCTGCTTTAACCTGACTTTCTCTATTTAAATATAATGATTAAATTATGCTTTTCTTTCAGGGCCAGGTGTCATCAGAGTGGTTGTCAGAGAAGGATGCGATGTTATTTTACCCCAAGGAGAACATTGAGTCAAAGCTGTTTGACTGGAACAAAGATGTTCAGAAGGACATGTTCTTTTATGCCGGCATTCATAACAAATGATCAAGATGAGCAGCTCAGAAGACGGGTTGAAGTATGGAAAAGCCTCTATAAACATCAGAAATACGATGGTGACCGACAGTGGAAACTACACCTGTGATTTTCCACATCTTCAGCAACGTCAAATATCCACATCGAGCTTGTTGTTGGTGAGTGCTTTCTTAAAACAGTTAATTCTTGATTATTATTTTTTTTGGTCAAGATCTCCAGCTTTCAATTTAGATTTGACCCTAACTGTTCATCTTTGTCCATTCATTCTTCTAACACTGACGATTAGGGCTAGGCAATATGGTGATATATACAGTATCATCAAAACGATATAAAAATGTCTATCGTATATATATTTTTCTATATCGTTTCTATCGCGATATAGGCTAGACCTATATTTATTCCTTTTTTCTCTATAGTTTCACTTAAAACTGTTATGTTCATTTTGCACTCAAGTTCTTAAAATGAGAAAATACTCAGTTATTTTCATTTATCAAGCATTTAATTCACACAGACAGTCTACAAAAATAGGCTTTGCTATGTGGTGATTTCATATAGACTATTTATTTTTTGAATTACCAGAAAACATGCTATATCGTGATATATATTTTTATCGAAATGACCTATATTGCGATAGATTTTGGCTATATCACCAAGCCCTACTGATGATGAGTAACACCTTGAAACTAGTTATCCAAGATGTTGATAAAACATATGAATAAATACTGTATATTTATCAGAATAGTTGCACAGTTTTTGATTTCCTTCTAACTTCAAGATTAATTAAAAAAACAGCACCACATGTATCTTAGAGAGGTCCAGACAAATTAACAAACACTGGACAAGATATGTAAACATAGTACAGTAACTCTTTGAAGCTATAATGTTAAATTTATGTTTAGACTCAGTTTTGAATTGAACACTGGTAATTTTTTAGGCCTTGTTCTGAAAATAAGACCTGGTAATATTCCTAGTCAGTGGGGGGTGGCTGTTGATTTTCTATATTTCTGTTATTGTCATCAAATCCCACAAAAAGATCAAAACCAACACTGAATGTATCTACTAACAGGTATTGTGTGTGTGTGTGTGTGAGCGCAGTGCAGAGCGGTGGCCAAGAGCTAGCAAGTGGGGTGAGCGACCGTCTCGGCGATGTCAGCAAAGCACGGAGAAGCTCTGAAGTCTGAATACAACACACAGAGGGAGAGTGACTTCATTCTCTGCTCAGGTAGACATTACTCCTCTATATCTTTACATAGCAAATAGTTGTTTGCTGCTATATTAATGCTCTGAATATCGTATAGAGAACCTCGAAAGACAAGTAAGAAGATGGAAATGTGTTTATCTGTGTTTTTTGTGTTACAGCCTGGACTTCAATATGAGCTACTCTGTGTTTCCTCAAAAACATCCAAACAGCATCATGTCTTTCATCATCCTCCTGCACAAAATTCCTGGACTCTACTTTCATCTTTTCCACCCTGTAAGTGCATCAAATATAATGTCTTACCTTGTGTACTAACATTTTAATGTATATTTTCTCCCAGCTATGGTAAGTACTTTTCTTTATCTTTGCATATAAACACATCATTTCACAGATTTGGCACTGAAAATAAAAAAAACAAAAACAAAATCATCTGAAAGGTGCAGAGAGATTCAGCTTCACATTTAAGGGATGTGATAGATTTACTCATTTCAGTAATAACGAACCTTGCACATGAAATAAATAAAACTTAAATAAATAAAAAACGATATCAGAGGCTACATTTTGAGTTTAAGGCAGCAATTAAACTAAATAAAATGTTTATTGATTTTGATCATTTTAGTGTGTTTTACTTTTTACAAATATTCTGAATTCTGGTACTTTGTCGATCTAAAAAAAGTCTGATTTTAGTAATTGTTGTTAAAAAATCGGTCAGTTGAAACATGAATGAAAATGGCAGGAAACACAAACCACTACAAATCAGTGACGTGGGCAGAGCTGCTGGCTCCAGAAGTTTTACCAACGTACAACATTTGAGTTTTGAGAGTTTTCTTTAATTGATAACCTAAATGTATCCAAAATCCAAAAGTAAATTGATGTAAACTGCAGATTGTAAAATTCCTTCAGTTTTTATGTCCACAGGCTTCTTATGCCTTTGACTTGTAATCAAAATAGCAGATATTTTCAAACACAGTTGTTCATCTTTTGTTGTAATGATTCAACAGGAGAGTTTCATGTCACTAACATAGTCTCTGCAGCTGTTGAAACTTAGCTTTACTCTAACAATTGTTTACTAAGTGAAGTTTTAAGCATCACTAAATTAAAACAGGTTGCACCTCACAAAGTAGTTCTTACGTAGAGATTAGTTGTTACTAAATATTTAAAAAAAAATGTCTCTGATGGACATGAAAATCTCCTGGTTGAATAACCAGCACAAAAGATGAACAACTGTTTCAATCGTGTGAAAATATTTGGTTCTTTAATAAAAAGTCAAAGGTCCAAGAAGCCTTTGGACATAAAACTGGAGAGAAGGACCACATGTAGGAGAGAAGGAGAGAAGTCAACTACAACTCCCAGGGTACCTTTCAGCAACAAACACCCAATCACAGAGCTTTAAATTCTGTTACGTACACCGCTAACGGTGAACTGTCGAGAAAACAGATTTTACAATCTGCAGCTTAAATAATTTTACTTTTTGTTTATTTATCTTAAAGTCACTCCTCTGACTGGCTTCTTCTCCATAGCAACAGCAGCTTAGGCTCATGGGTATTGTAGTTTTTTAGACCTGTCCACCAAACTGGCATTAAGAAAAACAGAAATGATTCTAACTGGTGGTCAGAACTTAAACCTGTATGATGGTTGCATTATTTCTGTGTTTCTGTGATCAGTAACATTCAGGAGATCAGTTAAAGAAACTATTCGTAATATGAACACAGAATGAGAGGTCAAACACAACTCTGTTTCATCACATCCAACTGTGTCTGTATGAAAACATGTTTAACCTGAACTAACGCAGACCTAACAATCAGTGTGTTAGTAGATGTTGGGGGTGTAACGATACATTTTTACAACAATACGATATGCATCACTTTCCATGGTTCCGGTACGATTCAAGGACGATATTTGGCTCATCTAGTACGATACGATACGATACGATTCAATGATTTGAAATCGAGACGGTAACTTTTTTTTGCCAAAAATGTAATCAGTGTGACTGTGAAATAAATACCTGGATACTGGACAGTGCAGGTCAGGATTCCTCAAATTTTTTCTTCAATCAGGGATAAATTAATTATGGGTATAAACAAGTAAACACAACGATTAATGGCAAATTCATACACCTTTTATTTAAAAATAATAGTGCAATTTCAGGACCCGTGGCTCAGTTAATGAAGTTAATTCATTTCCTGAAGTATAAAAATCCTGCAGCTCCATTTCTATTTCTTTTAGTTGTGCAGATGATGCTCTTACTTATATAAACAGTAGTGGAAGACATGCTCAGATCATTTAAAAATTAAAAATTAATTAATTTAAAAAGCAGAAATACCATCTAAAAATACTCAACTACACATAAAAAGTCCTGAATTCAAAATGTTAAATAAAGGTACTGAAGTATTGGCAGCAAAATGCACATGAAAGTATCAAAAGTAAAAGTACTCATTATGCAGAATGTCTCCTTTCAGAGTGTTATATTATTATTGAATATTATATTATCTGGGTTTTTTTTGTAAGAGCAATTTAAAGTTCTACTTCGTCAATGTGGAGCCAGTTTTAGATACTTTGTATACTACTGGGTAGATTAGTAGTATAATACTGCATCATAAGTATATGTTTTTTTAGTTTTAAAAGTAACTAGTAACTAAAGCTGTCAAATCAATGTAATGCCTGGTAGGAGTATGTAGTGGTGGCATAAAAACTACAAAATTAGTAGCATAGAATGGAAATACTCAAATACAATTTTGACATACTTAAGTACAGTATTGAGTAAATGTTCTACAATATAAAATACTTCTTTCAAAGGCCTTGTGTTAAAAAAAAATCTTTCTAGGGATGAAAAAGAGGACAAAAAGTTAGCATAAATTTAATATAAGCATTAGTTTGATTTAAATTAAACTAGGGCTAACCCGAATACTTCGAAGCTTCGACCTTTGCCATGGTAATCGACCTCCAAATCAGTATTCGAATGCTTTGATTTTAGTTTTTTTTATGTACGAGTATGTAATAATAATGTGTAAATCCCCAAATAGCCAATGAAATAAGGAATAATCCCACAACATTGTTCATATTCAACATTAATTAATATTAGTTATTCTCAGACAGATGTCTCTGTTTGGTCTGTGTAGAGGTGCGTGTGTGTACAGTAGTGTGGCAGCGGTGCTGTTTCGAAGCTTTGAATACCTTCGAATATTTCTCGCAGAAGCTTTGAAGCCCAAAATATTTTAATCAGGAAAGCCCTAAATTAAACATTTGCAGCTCATTTAGATGATTTTGTTCCAGCAAGATTTCAAACGTAATCTCTGGGACATAAACAGTAAGTTAGGGAATGCCGTCCCACAGAACCATGTACGGGCCTTATTGTTGGAGCCGTCTGTGTCGGGCTGTGATTGATGCCAATGGTGGAAACACCCGTTACTGATTGGACTGAATTTTGACCATCTCAAGAATACCTCATTTCACGCATCATTTTTCATTTGAAATAAACCCTTGAAATAAGTTTCATGATGTTTTTCTTGTCACATTTAAGCAATATTAAAGAGTATAAATAATAGATTTGACAAAAATATTCCATCGGATGGCCTATTCAAATGATATCCAAATATCCCTTACTTATTGTGAGTAGTGTAGAATAACTTAACATGTTTTCATGTTCATATTACTTAGAAAACTTCAGGACACCATGATTGTTTTTGGGTTATGAATACAGTGATGTTTCGTCTTTCAAATATTTTTATTAGGAATCAAGTGCACATCAGTAATACAGACTTCTGTAAAGTGGATTTTAACAACTAAAGTCAAACTATACCAGGAAATACAGGCAAAACAAGACAAAAAAGAGACAAGCAAAAGCATAAATAATGGAAATTAAAAATAAGAAAACAGTAATGTTTTATGAATGAACACTAAACTGCAGCCCTGACTCTCTTTTATGACAACAGATCTGGCTTTCGATTTGGAGAAATATTATAGCTTTAGTTTTTACGCTTTAATGATTGTTTTTTGTATCCCTGGTGTTTTATTTCTTTTTATTCTATTGACTTTTATTTATTGATTTTTAACGTTTGATTGTTTTATAGTCCAGAAAAACACTTCACACATCTATTTCATGAGACCGGTGCGTAGGAGAGGGATAAGTAGATCGCAAGTTGCAAACAAACTTGTCTGACTTGCAAAAATACAAGTTACCAATATCAATGCCTTTCTATTTCATTTGAGGAATGTCATGTATGATTTGTTGCAGACTTGTAGACTCTCCCTATTGAAGATGGCTTCTCAATGTCACAAACCATTTGCCTGATGAGGGTTTAGCACCGAAACAGCGAATGTATTTTTGCAAGGTAGACAGTGTGTGGGAGTTTTTTGCTATTGTTTTATAGTTGTAATTTTTAGTCTTATTTATTTATTTTTTGTTGTTGTTTTTTTCTATGTGAAGCACGCTAGGCTGCATGTTTGCATGAAAGGTGCAATATAAATAGATAGTTTATCACCTTGATTTTCTAAACTGAACACTGAGGTACTGTACTATGTATGTGTGTATCTCCTTGTTCTTCTACATCCCTAAGGACCAATTCTGAGTTTTACGACATTTATGACAAGTTGAGACATTTTTGTTTGTTTGAGGGTTAAGACTTTATTTTAAGACTAACACTGTGTGTGTACATCTCTCTCAGTGTCGGCTGCTGCTCCAGACGACAAACTCCGAAGGCCAGATAGCAGGATGACAGGACCAACAGGAAGACACTGAGAGACAGACAGGTAGAGAAAAAATAAATCACTGATTACAACTTTCAATCAATAAACATGCTCACTACAGTTACAACATACTTTTTTCGACACACCTTACTATGAACTTTTTCGACAGACTATATTTTGACTTTTTTATTTTATTCAACAGACTATACTATGACTGTTTTTCAACATACTATACTATGACTTTTTTCGACATACTGTACTATGATTTCTAATTTTTTGACATACTATAGTATGACTTTTTTAATAGTTTTTCAACATACTATACTATGACTTTTACATTTTTTGACATACTATACTATGAAATTTTTTTAAGTTTTCGACATGCTATACTATGACTTTTTTGAACATACTTTACCATGATTTTTTTTTTAAAAACTATCTATGTATTTATTTTTTCGACACTACTATGACTTTTTTATTTTTTTGACATACTATACTGACTTTTTTTATTTCGACACACTATACTATGATTTTTTTGACACTCTATAGTATGACTTTTTTTTTTTCGACATACTATGGCTTTTTCTCTTTTTTCGACATACTAATCTATTGCTTTTTTTATTATTGTTTTGACATACTATACTATGACTTTTTTTTTTTTTTAGCCAAAGACAATGATGGTTCACGTCTACACTGCCATCCCCTCCTCCTCCAACACCATCTGGTACGCTGTAGCCACTGACAAGGTCATTCACTCTGCAGCGAAGGTGATTGGCTGCAATCTACTGTCCCTCAAGGACCCTGGGGCAGGAAGGAAATAATGTGGCCAACCCTTCCAACCCTGGGCACAAACTCTTTCAACCACTTCCCTTTCGCTGGAGGCTGCGGTAAATCAGGACGAAAACTCAAGCCACAAAAACAGTTTCTTCCCATCAGCAGCTGGCTTCATCAATAAGGCCTGGGATCCCCCTAACAGTGACTCCTATTCCGCCCCCCAAAGACACTACACATTACATTAACGCACATCTTTTGGACTATCATCTCTGTAAATGATTGCACATTCTCTAAAAATTATACTGTAAACTTTTAAACTTCAGTTTTGAAATAAATATACATATTTCTGTTGTTATTTTTGTCAATTTGTTTTATTCTATTTATGCTTCTTGACTGTTTGCAGTACTTGGTGGTATAGTGTGTTGAAAAAATAAAAAATCCATAGTATAGTGTGTTGTTAAAAAGTCAGTAAATCGAAAAAAAATTAAAAAGTAATAGTTTGTCAAAAAAAACTAAAACAAAGTCAGTTTAGTATGTTGGAAAAAATAAAAACAATATCATAGTATAGTGTCGAATAAATAAAAAGAGGCATACTATAGTCTGTCAATGTTTTTTAAAAAGTCAGTGTAGTATGTCGAAAAAAGGCATAGTATAGTCTGTCGAATTTTTTTTTAAAAAGTTAAAGTACGGAATGTCGAAAAAATAGAAAAAAGGCCATAGTTTAGCATGTCGAAAAAAAGGCATAGTATAGTATGTCAAAAAACTATAAAAAAAGTCATACTATAGTATGTCAAAAAATTTAAAAGTCATAGTATGTCTAAATGTTTTAAAACAGTTAAAGTAGGGTATGTCGGAAAAAAGTCACAGTATATTATGTCGAATGAATAAAAAAGCCATAGTATAGTATGTTGAAAAAAAGTTGTACAGTATGTCGAAAAAAAAAAAAAAGCCATAGGATAGTATGTTGGAAAAAAAAGTCATACTATGATATGTCAAAAAAACAAAAAAAGGTCATGGTATAGTAGGTCGAAAAAAGTCAAGTATAGTATTTAAAAAAAATTAAAAAAAAGTCATAGTTTGTCGAATAAATACAGAAAGTCATAGTATAATATGTGGGGAAAAAAGTCATAGTATAGTAGGTCAAAAAATTAAAAAGTCATATAGTATGTCTAAAAAAGTCATAGTATAGTATGTCGAAAAAAATTAAAAAGTCATTGTATAGTATGTCGAAATTTGTTTTAAAAAGTCATAGTATAGTATGTTGAAAAAAGTCATACTGTATGTCGAAAAAATTAAAAACGTCATAGTACAGTATGTTGTAAAAATAAAAAAGCCATAGTATAGTATGTCGAAAAAAAGTCATAGAACAGTATGTCGAAAAAATTGAAAAAAGCCATAGTATAGTATGTCAAAAAATAAGAAACAGTCATACTATTGTAGATAGAAAAAATTAAAAAAAAATCATAGTATAGTATGTCGAAAAAATAAAAAAGTCATAGTATGGTTTGTCAAAAAAAATTCATAGTATATTATGTCGAAAAAAAAGTCATAGTACATTATGTCGAAAAAATAAAAAAAAGTCAAAGAAAAGTATGTGTAAAAAAGTCATAGTATAGCATGTATTAAAACTAAAAAGAAGTCATAGTATAGTATGTTGAAAAACTATTAAAAAAGTCATATTATAGCATGTCTAAAAAAGGCATAGTATAGTCTGTCGTAATGTTTTTTTAAAAAGTCATAGTATAGTATGTCGAAAAAAAGGAATAGTATCATGTCAAAAAAAATAAAAAGTTATAGCATAGTATGTCGAATTTAAAAAAAAAAAGTTAAAGTATGGTATGTCGGAAAAAAGTCACAGTATATTATGTCGAATAAATAAAAAAAGCCATAGTATAATATTGTCGAAAAAAAGTTTAGTTTAGTATGTCAAAAAAATTTAAAAAAGTCAAGGAAACGTATGTCTAAAAAAAAGGCATAGTATAGTATGTCAAAAAATAAAAAAAAGTCATACTATTGTAGGTAGAAAAAATAAAAAAGGTCATAGTATAGTAAGTCGGAAAAATAAAAAAAATCATGTCATAGTACAATATGTGGAAAAAAAAAAAAGTCATTGTATAGTATGTCAAAAAATTAAAAAGTCATAGCATGTCAAAAAAAAAAAAAAAAAAGTCAGAATAAATAGTATGTTTAAAAAAAGTCATAGTATGGTAGGTCGAAAACAGTCATAGTATAGTATGTCGAAATTCTTTTTAAAAAGTCATAGTATAGTATGTCGAAGAAATAAAAAAAAACATCATAGTATAGTATGTGAAAAAAATAAAAAAAAAGTCATGGTATAGTATGTTGAAACAAAGTCATAGCATAGTATCTCGGAATTTCTTTTTAAAAAGTCATAGTATAGTATGTCGAAATGTTTTTTAAAAAGTCATAGTAAAGTATGCCAAAAAAAAGTCATAGTACAGTATGTGGAAAAAATAAAAAAGTCATAGTATAGTGTCGAATTTTTTTTTTAAAAAGTCATACTATAGTATGTCGAAAAAAAAAAAAAAAATCATAGTATGGTGTGTCAAAAAACGTCATGGAAAAGTAGGTCGAAAAAAGTCAAAGTATAGTATTATATATATATATATATATATACTATAAAAAAATAAAGAAAGTCATAGTTTGTCGAATAAATGAAGTCAGTATAATATGTGGAAAAAAAATCATAGTATAGTATGTCGAAATAAAAAAAAGGAATAGTGTATTATGTCGAAAAATAAAAAAAAGTCATAGTATAGTATGTTGAAATAAAGTCATAGTACAGTATGTGTCAAAATTAAAAAGTCATAGCATGTCAAAAAAAAAAAAAAAAGTCAGTAAATAGTATGTTGAAAAAAAGTCATAGTATGGTAGGTCGAAAACAGTCATAGTATAGTATGTTGAAATTCTTTTTAAAAAGTAATAGTATAGTATGTCGAAAAAATTAAAAAAAACATCATAGTTTATATGTCGAAAAAACTAAAAAAAAGTCATGGTATAGTATGTTGAAACAAAGTCATAGTATAGTATGTCGGAATTTCTTTTTAAAAGTCATTGTATAGTATGTCGAAATGTTTTTAAAAAGTCATAGTAAAGTATGTAGAAAAAAAGTCATAGTACAGTATGTCAAAACAATAAAAAAAAGTCAAGGAAAAATATGTCTAAAAAAAGGTATAGTATTGTATGTCAAAAAATAAGAAAAAGTCATAATATCGAAGGTAGAACAAATAAAAAAGGTCACAGTATAGTATGTCGAAAAAATAAAAAAGGCATGGTATTGTTTGTCAAAAAAAGTCATAGTATAGTATGTCGAAAAAATAAAAAAGTCATAGTATAGTATGTCGAAAAAAAGTCAGAGTACAGTATGTGCAAAAAATTAAAAAGTCATACTATAGTATGTCCAAAAAAAAAAAAAAAAAATCATAGTGTGGTGTGTCAAAAAACGTCATACAGTCATGGTATAGTATGTTGAAACAAAGTAAAGGATTTTATGTCGGAATTTCTTTTTAAAAAGTCATAGTATAGTATGTCGAAAAAGTAAAAAAAAAAGTCATAGTACTGTATGTCGTAAAAATAAAAAAGCCATAGTGTAGTATGTCGAAATTCTTTTTAAAAAGTCATAGTATAGTATGTCGAAAAAATAAAAAAAGTCATGGAATAGTATGTTGAAACAAAGTCAAAGTATAGTATGTTGGAATTTCATTTTTAAAAAGTCATAGTATAGTATGTCGAAAAAATAAAAAAGATCATAGTATAGTATGTTGAATAAAAGTCGCAGTATAGAATGTAGAAAAAATAAAAAGGAATAGTGTATTATGTCGAGAAAATAAAAAAAAGTCATAGTATAGTATGTGGAAAAAATAAAAAAGTCATAGTATAGTATGTGGAAAAAATAAAAAAGTCATAGTATAGTATGTCAAAAAATTAAAAAGTCATAGCATGTCAAAAAAAAAAAAAAAGTCAGAGTAAATAGTATGTTGAATAAAAGTCATTGTATGGTAGGTCGAAAACAGTCATAGTATAGTATGTCGAAATTCTTTTTAAAAAGTCACAGTATAGTATGTCGAAAAAATAAAAAAAAACATCATAGTATATTATGTCGAAAAAATTTAAAAAAAGTCATGGTATAGTATGTTGAAATGTTTTTTAAAAAGTCATAGTATAGTATGTCAAAAAAAAGTCTTAGTATGGTTTGTCAAAAAAAGTTATAGTATAGTATGTCGAAAAAAAGTCATAGTACAGTATGTCGAAAAAACAAAAAAAAGTCAAGGAAAAGTATGTCTAAAAAAATGGCATAGTATTGTAGGTAGAAAACATGAAAAAGGTCATAGTATAGTATGTCGGAAAAAAAAAAATCATATCATACTATAGCATGTAGAAAAAATAAAAAAAAGTCATAGTATGGTTTGTCAAAAAAGTCATAGTATAGTATGTCGAAATGTTTTTAAAAAGTCATAGTAGAGTATTTCGAAAAAAAGTCATAGTACAGTATGTGGAAAAAAATAAAAAAGTCATAGTATAGTGTCGAAAAAAAAAAAATAAAAAGTCATACTATAGTATGTCGAAAAAAATTAAAAAGTCATAGTATAGTATGTCGAAATGTTTTTTAAAAAGTCATAGTATAGTACGTTAAAAAGAAGTCATCGAATAATATTCAGAAAAAATAAAAAAAAAGTCATAGTATAGTGTGTCAAATACATCATAGTATAGCATGTCGGAAAAAAAAAAAAAAATCATAGTATAGTATGTTGAATAAAAGTCACAGTACAGTATGTCGAAAATTTAAAAAAAGTCATAGTATATGTCGAAAAAATTAAAAACGTCATAGTATAGTGTCGAAAAAACAAAAAAAAACGCCATAGTATAGTATGTCGAAAAAAAAAAAAAAGTCAAAGTATAGTATGTCTACATAAAGTCATAGAATAATATGTAGAAAAATTAAAAAACATCATAGTACAGTGTCTAAAAAACAATAAAAAGTCATATAGTATGTCGAAAAAAGTCATAGTACATCATGTCGAAAAGTCATAAAATAGTCATAGTATAGTATGTCTAAAAAATTCACAGTATAGTAGTTTCGAAAAAAAAATCATTAAAAAGTCATAGTATAGTATGGTGTAAAAAAAAAAAAGTAATAGTATAGTATTTCTTAAAAAACAAAAAAGTCATAGTATACTTTGTCGAAAAGTCATAAAAAAGTCATAGTTAAAGGCAGGGTTGGCGATTTATCAAGTATACACTATTTGTAATATTGGTTGAAATGGTCTTTACACCCCGACAGCGATCCATTACTTATGAGCTCTGAAAAAGGACTGGAAAAGATCCGTCATCTGTAGCTGCTGTAATCCTGTAAAAACGTCTACCAATCAGTGTCTCTGCGCCCAGTTGTAAAGATAAGATGCCTCCCTGCCTCCCTGCTCGTACTCTACCCTTAGCGTGCACCAGCCTGAACTCAAAGCGCGTCGCCGCCGCACGTTTACTGGAGAATGGAAGAGAAAACTCAGCCCTGCAGTAGCACTGCCGCGGTTACTTTTCATGAGGAAGCGTTGTTAAGTTGAGGTCCTCTCTCCACTCTGTGGCTGTATTCGAAACCGCCTACTACATACTACTGACGAACGCAGTATACAGTATGTACTGTATACTGCATACTGCGCTCCTGAGTAGTATGTAGTATGAAACGGTTAAAGTGATGTATTTGCAGTATGCTAGATGAGGCTTTAGCCTTTAAACCAGCTCTTAAAACACTGGACAACGAGCACGAACTCGTACCACTATTACAATTTTATCGAAAAATACAACTTTGATTTAGTTGTTTATGTTCTGTTAGTTTACTTTATAAGATACTGCAGGTTTAAACTATTTATTCTAACAGCTCATAGCGAAGTCAGACAAACAGGATTATCAACGAGGGGAGACGGCGGATATAAAACATTGCTCGACAAAATTTACGTTACTCTAACTGCTTTTTCTAGTTGATTTCTCGCCTCAAAATTTTTCAGAAGTGAATTTAGTGATGAAATAGCTACAAAAAATGTGAAGTAGTTACGATGCGGCGGTGCTCGTGCATGTTTGTGGGGGGCGTTGCCTTGGAAGGAGTTTCGAGGGGAGGGGGGGGCTGAGACGGTGCTCCTGAGGCATGCTACTTTCAAATTATGCTAGCTCTCCAAGATCGTCGATCTTGGAGATGTCGAAAAAAGTAAAAGGTCATAGTACAGTATGGAGGAGGAGGAGTTACCTTGGTGTAGCCCTCGTTGTTACATTTCCTCCGCTGCAGGGCCCGGATCTCGTTGACCTCAGTATTAGGGAATCTGTGTCTCACTGTGTCTGTGAAAACAGGAAAGAAGCGTGGGATTTAAGACTTGATAAGATAGACAATATATTACATTGAAATCCATTCATAATGATGGCATTAATACAGATTATCTGTACCTATAATTGCATTCACTTTCTCCGGGTCAAGTCAGTCCTTTACCTCCGCTTTTTTCCCGTTCCTAGTTAAGGTTAGACTTGGCCAGGGTGTCTTTCCCAAAGATTAATGTGCCCAGCTCCTGAATAGTTACATTCTTCTGCTGCTGATTCTTTGGTAGAGGCGTTTAGAGACCTGGTCTGCAGAGTTTCCCAGGAACATCTGTAAAAACACAAAGAGGCGGATTAAAACAAGGTCACCATCACATTAACTTGAATGCTTTGTTAAGTATATTTCAAACACACTGGTATAATTGTAATGCAAGCGTATTTCTAATGCAAACAAATCATATTTGTAATTTTGCAATTTGGCAAACCATTTAAATAAAACCGGTCACCGCTCATGGCCGATCAGCCGAAAAACGGCCGGATTCGTTCGGCTGCCGATCGATCGGTTCAACTCCGTCCACATCTCTACCTTGAGGCATACCAAGTCATCATTGCTGGTATCACGCTGGGAGTCACTGTGGCTGAAACTACATACTGATGATCCTGGTGACTTTGAAATGTTGTCAAGCATTATCTTAATGGTAGCCATCCTAGCAGCTCTAAAATAAGGATATAAAAAAGGGGTCCAAGTGTAAATAACAAATTGAGACACAAAATAGTACAAACAGTATTTAAATGTCATTATACAACAGCAAAATCAGACCGAGTAATATGATTGACTAAGGCGCATTCCAACAGTGCTGATATTCAGCAATTACTCTCTTTTGCACTCGCGCACTGTACAAATACAATAGATCCAGGATTTCCACTTGATAACCTCAATTACGGCGTTTTAGTCGCTATCAGTCCAAAATGGCGGAAGCGTCGCTTTGCTGCTGGGCGCTGATGTTGCAATGGAACAATCAATTGAGTTTCACGTCTAGGCAATATGCGTTCTTTACTACTCAACACAACCTAACCTTAGCAAGCTAGCTAAAGCTGGACAGCAAGCTAACGTTAGCTGTTAACTAGCTAGCTAAGATAAATGCAAGTCTTTCTCCTAACGCTGGGTTATCATCAGTGATGTTACATTTCTAGACACTTTAGCCAAAGTTATTTCAGAATCATTTCACCACTGCTTTGTAACTTTCCTCCCACAAATATCACTTTGGCTCCGTTCGAATCCCGGCAGCCTCGCTCTGACTCCACGTGGTCCCTGCAGGTGACAGTAATGTTTACATTCCTGTTTACATCCCGTATGGCGGAAGTATGTTCTGCTCTAACGGAACCCTCTTGAAAATAGACCCCACATCTGTGCCTGCTGAGACATATTGATATCTCTATTTCAAACACCGTAATAACCGTAAATATATTTGTGATATAGACTTGGCTTTGTTTGAACCAGCTTGCCACCCAGTGATGTAGGACACTGATTGGATGTTTGAACTTTCTTTGGCGGATCGCAGAGCTACTTTTAGGTGCATACTGCCACCTACCGTACCGGAGTATGTAGAGCAGGACCTGGTCTACCTTAGTAGACTGTAGTCTGTAATAAAAAATATATATAATTTATATATATATAATTTTAAAAAAAAAAAGGAAAAGAAAGAAAAATAACTATATATTCTATTAAACAATCTGTTGTTTATTAAGAAATATATTACCCCTCTCTGAGTTTCCTACACCTTATCGCCATTGGTTCCTAGTATCCCTTCCAAATCCCGTTTTCATCCAGCTTCTCCCTTTGTTGCAAACTTAATTAACCCTTTCTTTATTATATATTTATATTATATTTGCAGTTCATTATTATGTGTTCTGCATTTTCAGCTACATTACAATGCACACATACTTGTGAATTTACTTTTCTCAATGGCAAGGATGTCTGATCTGGGAGATAGTTGTTGGAGCTAGTCAACAATAATTATTGAAATATGTCACCAGCACAGTCAAAGTACAAGTCCTACTTATTGGACATCAATAACCAAAAGAGAGAAAGAAGATCAACAGAATACAGAACATAAAGGTAATCACTATGTTTATGTTTTTTTGTTTTTTTTTAAGAATGCTATATTGAAGTGCACCTTTGAAGCACTTAATTAAACATTAAAGAAGTGTACTAATACGACTATAAGTATTTGAGATTAAGTTCATGTATTTGAAGTGAACTAAGGTAGAAGACTAACTATAAGTACTATATACTATATAGTAGTCGCAATTTAGTATACTTTTTACACTTTAATAAATCATACAAATAGTGTATTAGAAAGGACTTGAAAATAATTACTTTTCATAAGTACACTAAATTACCACTATAAGTATTTGCAATTTAGTATACTTTTTAAAAGTACAATGGAATACAGCTTAAAATTAACCTACCGGTACATGAAAGTCCACTTTTTGTAAGTATACTGAATTATTCTAAATGTAAGGATACTGAATTAAAGTACACTTTCATAAAAACATACAAATAGTGTATTAGAAAGGACTTCAAAATAATTACTTTTCATAAGTACACAAAATTAACACTATAAGTATTTGCAATTTAGTATACTTTTTAAAAGTACACTGGAATACAGCTTAAAATTAACTTACCGGTACATGAAAGTGCACTTTTTGTAAGTATACTGAATTATTCTAAATGTAAGTATACTGAATTAAAGTACACTTTCATAAAAACATACAAATAGTGTATTAGAAAGGACTTGGAAATAATTATACTTTTCATAAGTACAGGAAATTACCACGATATGCATTGTGTGTATGCATGTATTTGCAATGTAATATTATTGGAAGCGAAAAAGGAAAAACCCAACTATAAAGAGAGTAATCGAGTAGATAGTCGTCTTGACTGAACTTTTGCTTTGTCCTATAAGAGGATTTTTGAGTGGAAGTCATTCCTCTCATCTTCTTTTGACATGTACGACATGTTTGGAGCTGATCCCATTCAAAGGGAGAACCCAAATTGACTGACAAAAGACAAAGTCATAACTTCAGCCAGATCAGCCATTCAATGCTGCGCTTTCCCAAGTGTATAAACCTGCAGCTCAATAGAGACACCGCACCACATCTTCATATCAACAGCAATTTGCTTGAGCAATTCAACAAAACGCCCCCACAACATTTAAACACGGGTCACTTCACTGAGAAAGCCTTAGACTGCATTGATGCACAATTTTCACCAACAACAAAAAGAAACTGCGAGGGAAAGTGAGGAGAAAAGAAGCGAGGGGAAATGCAAGACAAAGAGCTCAGCGCAACACATCCCAAACTCAGGTTCAACACACTAGCTGCAGCCAATCCACTGCATCCATTCAGCCCACTTCAATTCATTTTATCCCTATGCGACAATTAGTCTGGTGTCCAACAAAGGTAGTATTTACATTCACAACAACAGTGTGACTGTAGCAGATAATGGTATGAGGGTGTGATAATTAAGCTTGAGTCACAAACATACACGTGGGCATGCATATACACACACACATACCAGTACAAACACACACACCTTACTGAGTCCAATAGCTTTCTCTGCTTGGCAAGAGGGGAGCGTTGAGTAGCTACCAACCAGGCCACCCAGTAGTGAGTGAGACCTGCCAGCAACACCCACGAGCACATGCAACAGAGCTGAGAAGGCTCATATTGGTATGCTGAATATTAATACTATTAGAGACTAGTGCTGGTGTACCAGCATGCAAAGCAGCAACACAGACAAACAGCACTTTATGAGTTGAATCTCTCCTCTAAACACAACATTATAATCACACAACTATTGTGTGTTGATATTTTTCTCGACCTCAAACAGAAAAACTCATTAACAAGGTTGATAAACATCAGCAGCAAAATCATCGGCACTCAGCAGAAATGTCTGTCTGAACTGTACAACAAACAGCTGGTAAAGAAAGCTGAATCCATAATTTCGGACAGTACCCACCCCCTGCATTCAGAAGTTAAGTTTCTGCCCCCTGGTACCCGCCTCAGACAACCATCGGTCAAAACTAACTGATTCTCTTTCATACCCTCGGCCATTTCACTGCTCAACTCTGTAAAGTATAGGTAGCATCAGCACTTCCACCCATGCCTGTTCTTTCTTCTTTTCACTAATTTATATGGTAATATTGTACCTCTTTTAACATTTTGTACTTAAAGGTTTCACCTTTTTTTGGTGTTTTAGTATGTGGTTATGTATGTATATATTGTCTTATTGTGATGAGATGTTGTTGTTGTTATTGCTACTGCGGCAAAACCAATTGCCCCTCAGGGACAAATAAATGTCTTGAACTTCATATTTTTACTACTAAAAACAGTTCAAATTTCTTTCTGATGAAATAGATCTCCTGCAAAGGTTTTTGGCATAGATTAGCATGTATTGAAAACAATATTATGTCTTACCTCACATCACTGGGTGCTTGATGCTGCAGTGTGAGCAGTAATTGCTGCAGAGGGAGCGCTTCATTTGCTCATTTGGTTTGGCTGAGTCAAGCAGTCAACATCACCAGATTGTTCTGTTGTTCTGTTGACAAAAAGTGTCTCTAATAACTGAATTTCACACGTTCCTTCTGCATGTGGCAGACGGGGTGAACATGGCTGAACTAAAGAGGAACCACACTGCAGTGCAGACCTCACAGGTGTTTCCACTTGTGGCTGATTGCTCAGGGTTGAAGGTGGGCAGAGCCAAACTTCATGCATCAACTACATACAGTATACAAACCTGTGCACATATATTTGTGGACTTAAAGCTACATCATACAGTGATATTTTAGACCAGTGGTTCCCAAACTTTTTAAAGATATTATTTTGTTAACAACTCTCAACTCCATAATTACCCAACCAGACAGGCTGAGAATCTTCCTTTGTATAAAACATTCCCTGGTCAGTTTTCTATCAGATTTCGTGGAGTTATCTTATGGAATGAAAATGTCCATTTAATGGATTCATCTCTGTCATTGTCTGTGTGTATAAAAAGAGACTTAGAAATGCTCTGCTGACAAAAACATTTGATTTGGAAAAAATTATCACTCTTAGAAACTGTAAATATGGCGATTACTCCTGCTTCTTTGTATTTTTTGTTTTGTTTGAACTTTACTCCTACACTTTACACTGTATATTTTTATATGGGAAATGTTGTGAATACTAAGATCTAAAATGTACTGGGGATTTTTGTCAGGATATTATAATGGTGTATGTCCTTTGGGTGTGTTTTTTTATGTAAGCCATTATAGGTTTCTACCACATCCTCACACGTATTTTACATTCCTTTCATGTGAATTGTATTTTAATGTCTTTTTATATGTGTGAAACAAATAAACATAAACATAAAAACCACAGCACCTTTTATAGTGAACACATAAATGCACACCCTTTTCAGCTTGATGTAGAATATGTAACGTATACTGTATATGAACTGACATCGGTGACAGAATCATATAGGTCTATTCACAATCAGTCTGCCGTGCATAGTTGCAGATAAATATTGGATTTAAACTAAATAAAGTGTATAAGTTTGGTATGGTAGTTGACTAAATAAATGTTTTCATTCAATTCATTCAGTATCTTTGCTGTCTGAAGAGTGGTGTTTTGTCTGGAGATTTTTTGGCCGTAGTGTTGGACCGACAGAAGGAACAATGGCTGGATGGACGGAAAGGACTGATTGAGCAAAACAACTGTAGCCTATTGATTGTTTATCCAATAAATAAAACATTTACCTGACAATGACCTCCTCTGGCATTATGATTGTCCGAAGCGGAGGTGGAAGTAGTGTCACATTGTTATAGCAGCACACAACATCCTGAGGACGACAGAACAAAGAATGTGACTTGGACATGGGAGACCGTTTTATCATCTTATTGGTATATTATTAAATACTTATACGTTTTATTCAATTTGTCCACCCCTGTGGCATAGAGGTTAAAAACACTGACCCTCAACTGCAAGATCCTCGGTTCAAATCCAGCGTCTCTCTCTCCCTCATTTCCTGTCATCTCTCCTCTGTTGCCATCTAATAAAGGAACAGAACGCAGTTTTGAGTACGCACCACTAAACCACCCCTTAACCACCCCTTAACCATAGCAGTGAGAGATGGAAAACATATGAACCATAAGAAGATAAAAAACAATTCTCCCACAAAGGGACACCAGATCAGAAATGCTAATATGGGTCGTTTTGAAAGTCGATGACAAACAATCTCATCAACAGAATCAGCGATGCTACAGTCACAATATAAAACCGACACTGAACATCGAGGGGAAACAGAGCAGCATGGACTGGTCTACCCTTACGAAAAAGTAGTGCACTTCAAGTTTATTTTATGAAGTAAGCTTAAGTAAATTTCAAGTATATTTCCCAAGTATACTTTATGTAGTAAGTATACTTATATCAATGTAAGTGTACTACTTCAATACTTGTTGGGACTAAATTGGCCCACTTTTTAGTGTATAAAAGTATCCTTTTAAGTGCACTGTAAGTGTAAGAATAGTAATCTTTGAGTACACAACTAGTCTACATCTAATTTGTATTTTGTAAAGCAACCATACTATGAAATGAGCTATACTACAAGTGAACGTGTAGGTATAGTTAGTTTACTAGTTATATACTTGTAGCCCAGTTTTTAGTTCATGAAGGTACACTTTAAAGTATACTCTCTGTAAACTACTAGTTTAATAGTTTTTACTGCAACTATACTTGTAAGTTTTCTTGAACTTATAGTACTTAGCCGATGATTTATTCATTACATAAAGAGACTGGCTCCTTTTGTTATTTGACTTGATGTTTTGTGATGAGATTTAAAAAAATAAATAAAATTAGTTTTTCTCATATGCCCCCACGGTGAACGGAGAATGCAAAAATGTATCAAATTCTTGATGAATTGAAGTAAATTCATATAAAAAAATATGTTTACAAACTCTCACACACTCTAATAGGCTACTCTGTCAAAATGTAGGCATAAGCCAAGTATACTTAGACTTTTCTGTATACTTGTCAGTATAAGCCAAGTATACTTACGTATAATTTTATTAAGTATATCTCTGATAAGTACATAAAAAGTATAGTGGAAGTATACTCTCTTATTTTAAGTTTAAAAGAAGTATACTAATAGCACACTTGAATAAACTTCTTTTTGGTAAGGAAAGTGGCTTGAAGGGAGCAGAACGGATGGAGTTCTTAGGTGTCTCCTGCAAATTGACATTCAGCCGCAAAAACATTTTACTGCTTTTGTGAAAGGATTTTGTGGTCCAACAAAGTCCTGAAGTCTCTCACAGAAATACCAAATGCAGTCAAAGGTGTCAGTATTGATTACTGTCATATTCACTCACAGTCGCTGGCTAGATGAGCACCAAGGTAATAATTTCATTCAAGCCCTTCACCCTGCAGACTTCTCACGGGAGACTGATAATATTAAACCTGATGTGCAATTATACATTCAGCTATTCTTAGTTCTGTCTGTCTCCACGCTCACCTGCCAGACAGCCTTTTGATGCACGAGCTATTAGTACATCCTGAAGTGCAATGGACCATGGAGGATGAAGACAAACTGGAGAAATCATACAAATAATGGCTGCTGGCGGTCTCTCTCACTCTCTCTCTCTCTCTCTCTCACTCCCTCCCTCCCTCTATCATTCATCCCCCTCGCCCTCCTCAGCTCATCCTTACCTCCAGATGAAATATCTGGGATATACGACACCCCACGTCTTCCTCTGAATTTGTCATTTCACTTATCGTTGGCTGACATCTCAGTATCGACACAATGAGCGGGGGAACGGGGGCTATTATACCTGTGAGGTTTAGAGGCGGGGACGGTAATCACACACCTGTCCATCTGCTGTCACCAGAGGATGGAGTGTGATTGTGTCTCTGCAAGCCAACATGTTTTTGTGTGAGTGTACATCTTTTACACCACTGCTGTTTAAATCATGTGTCATCCAAGACCAGGAGGTTTTCATTTCAATCCATGATTTGACTGCTAGTTCTCTAATTAACTCCTCCCTGTCTGGTCCGAAGGGTTCATTTGCTGAAAAAAACTGAGGCTGTCGTTTTTCTTGGGAGGAGAGTCTCGCTCAAGTGATCAATATTTGATTTATCAGTAAGGCGACAGATAGAACATTTATTGCTGGCAATTTTGATAATCAATCATTCATTTATCAAGCAAAATTTACACATATTTGCTGGTTCCAGCTCCGCCAATGTGAGGACTGTTTTATATATCAGTGTAAATGACAAAAGAAACTATGTAAAGATTTGAAAACCTTGGAAATTTTGATGGACACTTTTTCACAATTTTCATTTGAATATGTAATAAAAAATAATCATCAGGTGCAACCCCCAACAGAAAACTAGATCTGTTTCACTCTCACTTTCAAAGAGAAATGTTGCTGAGTATGAATTGTTCAAATAAACTCATGGAAAGAGTTTATCAGTGGGCCTTTTGGCTCTCTAATCTCACTAACCACATTTCTGACTTGTCATGCCTTCATCAGCAGATAGAGTTACTCAGTTGTCATGGAGATGGTTTAGTTATCATGTGGCCTACGTATATGAACTTTTGGTCATGTGATAATGGGTAGTCGTATATGGAGGGAGACTGTAACCTCTGTCTCTAATCAAGAAGCTTTGGAATAAACAAGTAAGTGGACCTCATAATGAGATTTCCACGGTCAAGAATAAACCTAAAAGGTCACTGCATTGCCACTGAACATTATTTCTGGGGAGCATGGCGTGAATTATGGGCAAGATTATTATTGTTGTCCTCATTAGAAATGACAGGATTAATTCAGATTTTTTTTTCCAGTTCAACAGGAAACGTTAAAAGATAACAGATTCAACACCTGCAATAAGTCTGATGTTTCTTTCAATGGTGATTTTGTCATTATTATCTGCTCAGGATATGATTTGAGTTAATAAGATAGTGGTTCCCAACCTGGGGTTCAAGACCCCCAAGGGGTCCCCAAGATAAATCTGAGAGGGGTCATAATACAATTAAAGAGAGAAAACATATATATTTAATAATATAATTTATTACAAGAATATTTTTTCTCACTTTCATCTTATTCTTTTGTGTAACACTGAATAGTTTCCTCTCTTCGGGCCTCTAAAAGTCCTTCAAATCAATCAATCTGAAAAAAACTGCTCATCATCTATGTGTACAGTAACGCTACAACTTACAAGAGGTTTCAAGTAGATATTGATTTGTTTTAATGGGTCATAGCCAAAAAGGTTAGTAAAACTGAGATACTATAGCAGGCTTGTTAGCATGAGGGTCTTTATGAATATTATGCCACAGATGACCCCTACTGGTCAGATGTCTTCATTGCAACGCCCCCACCACCCCTCCTTCAGTAATCTACAATGTCACTTCCTTCATTCTCCTTAAATGACCCGCAGTTTTGCACTGTGTGAAATAACCAACATCAACAAAAATATCTAAAAGTTCAACACTATGAATGCACCGTAACACTGAGCACATGAGTCATCACCTTTTCTGATTATGTTTTGTTTTGCAAAGAAAAGTTTCAGTCCTGCCGAAAGGTGTCATATCTCTTTTGGCTAGTGTGCAGAGTATTTACAGCCCTGAGGTGTATTTGGGAGCTAACAAGTCGCCACATATCACCTTTGCTTTGAATCAACCGACAACATAACTGTTAGTGCCATGAATGCAACGTGTGTGTGTTTTCCCATGTCATTCCCACAGTCCCATCCCCCCAACAGGAACCATAGTCTCCCCTTATCCCATTAAGACAATTGCCAAGACTGGCATTCAAACGTGTGCACGTGTGCGTGTCTTCCTCCGTGTGCGTGTCTGTGTGTGTGCGCGCCCAAACACACACACACACACACACACACACACACAAACCCACATATATGGACGAATGCACACAAATATACCAACCCATACACACACACTGGGCAGAGGAAAGAGTAATTTCAAAATCAATCCTTTTGGAGAGAAAGAGTGAAAAAAAAGAATGAGAGCCCCAAAACCTCCACCAGTGTTGGCTGATTGTAAAGGACTGTCAGTTACTGCAGCTTTCTATTGGGCCAAAGGGAAGCAGCAGGATTCAACTTGGGGCCCAATAAAGGGCTATTCTTCCTGGAAATCGGCCCTCGCACATGGACTTGAATGCACTCGGGCGCTAATCTTCCGAGCTGTGGGAGCCCAATCTATATTCACAGGCTGTGCCACCCCGGCAGGCACAGCCGCGCATGCTGATGCTATTACACACACTACCAGGCTAATGCTAAAGCTAACACAGGGTTAATGCTAATGAAAATTGGATTGTTTTCTCTCGTTCTTCTTCTCACACTGAATATATTCATCATACATGTATTGTACCTCTGGTAAGACCTGCCAACAGTAGCATTTCATTTAATAATATTTGTAGGTAAATGTCTGCTTATACACCTCTTACATAACTGGTTTAACCCTCTGACATCCACAATAATCCCATTTTTGTCTTTTTTAGGGGGGTACAGGGGGTCTTTAGGGGGAGATAGCAGGTCAACAGTAGATGTCACATAGAAGTGGTGTACATCATCTGAAAGCTGGGAACCTGAAGATTAATTTGAGATGCAGCTCACCACTGTGTTTCAAGTTATTCTTGTCATAAATCAGAAATAAACATGAATTAATTCATTAATTGATAAACTAATTAACTAAAATAAATTGTGAATGTGTATAAGGGATTAGAACATTATGATAGAAGTATATGATGGTCATTCCCATTCTCACTTATGTCTCATAATTTGTTGCAGCAATTTGGGGGTTGATACCAGTTGTTACAATTCAATTTAACCATTTTTTTACTACTCGAGAATTGATCAAAATGATCAATAGTCCCTCCAAAATGCCACATTAAGACACCAAAATCCAGAGGAACACCATAGAAAAAGCCATGCTGTGTTTTGGTATCAAAAATTTTGACATTTGGAAATTTTTGCAAGAATTGCATTTTTCGGCGATTAGATGGCTAGCACTTCTGTTCTGGAAACTGCTCAGGAACCCCCTTATTGTCAGTCTAGCTAGGCCATCTAATTAAGTCATCCATCCTCTGAATGCTCTAGGTCTCTGTGATTATCCTAGAGGTCAAAACAGGTCATTTTATACAGTGAGGTCAAATTTTTTAAAAAATGGTCTCACTAAGTAAAATAGCTACTATGGGAACTAACATCATCAGACATGAAAACAATTGGGCTCATTGGATCCACCTGAGTCTCATCTTTACAGTGATACCCACTTTATGTAATCCAAGACTGTTTAGGGACCCCAGTACGCAGAAATATTCAAATACACCATTTTAGAATAGGTGAAAATAACACATTTATACTGTATGCAAAAACTGCATGTGATTATCATAAAGTGGGCATGTCTGTAAAGGGAAGACTCGTGGGTACCCAGAGAACCCATTTTCATTCACATATGTTGAGGTCAGAGGTCAAGGGACTCCTGTGAATATGGCCATGCCAGTCTTTCCCTCGACAAAATTAAGCATAACTTTGGATCGTTATTTAACCTCTTTCCTGACAGGCTAGTATGACATGGATGTTACCAATGGTTTCCTTAGCTTCTAGTTTCATATGATATCTGTACCTTCACTCTGGCTTTAAAACTGAACCTGCAATTCATTCTTTATGCCGAGTATCACTATTTGCCAACAGCGATGCAGACATCACTTTTCACTGGGATCACTTGTCTGCAAACAAAGACTTGTGCCATTAGAATAAAGATGCTGAAACTACATAAAAATTGCACAAATGGGGGCTTTAACTAACACAATCAGTACAAACACGCACGCACACGCACGAACACACACACATGCACACGCACACGCACGCACACACACACACACACACACACACACACACAGGTCCAATTTATACTTCATTTTGGTGACGAGGGTCAATCCAATGAAGAGTGATAGTCATTGACATCTATCGGCCTGCAGACAAACACCATTCATTATGACTGACCCTGTTTCCTCTGCTTCATTAACAATGTTCTGAGTCTGGATCTATTTCTGCTCAATGTGTGTTCAACCAGGTGGCGGTCAATTAATAATCCACATCTTATTTTGCACTGATGGCACTAATACACATAAATAGCCTGCATCCTAATTATGGCAACTGCGACCTTGATCACGATTTATCAAGCATACAGTAGCCGTCATTTGAAAACTAATGAATGTGTCATTGGATAGAGACCTTTATTCTTTGTAATTAACTGTTTTTTTTATCTCTGATGCACACAAAGTAAAGTTGACTAAATTACTCTTTTGTTGTTTCCTCATTGCCTCCTTGAGGCATTGCTATTATTTTCAATGGGGAGAGAATAAATTTAAAGCTGTTCTACTCAGTATTTTTGCATTACAATTTTATCAAATGACTGTGTAATTTGAAAGGTGTCGCTCGTGGAGACGAAGCCACAATTATTACTTGACTCGGCAGTTCCTCTCAGCTCTACGAAACATTTTAATGTCTTACAGCTGCTTGTTTTTGGTTTTCAAATTTAAAGTTTACAGTAGTTCACTCTCACCACTCTCATCAATGCTGTTTTCAGCTAAAAAGCTCTGATAAACTCATTGTACACTACCTGCCCAGCAACAAACGGCAGGCAGACAGCATTAGCAAACAGCTGGTAAGCTAAACATAGTGGAACATTTAAAGAGACAGATTTTTCCCTGAGTAGGTGAAGAGTTTTGGATTTATGTATATATTTACAATATTTACTTCAAATAACTAAAAATCAATTAAAGGTACAGTGTGTAGGATTTGGCGGCATCTAGTGGTGTGGTTGCAGATTGCAACCAACTGAGTAGCCCCCGCACATTCCTTCCTTTCCAAGACTGCGGTAACGTGAGCCGCCGAGTGCAAAACCGTGGTAACGCCTTTGCCTCGCTCAGAGTCCTTCCTTACCATAACAACACTACTTTAGGAGCAACGGAAGACAGACAGCGGCTGGCGGTACCACGGTTTTGCACTCTGCGGCTAACGTTACCACAGTTTCACAAGCGTGTCGGAGAACTACGGTGGTCTTCAGGTAACGTTAAAACACGATTGGCTCTCTCTAGAGCCAATGTTTGGTTTGTCCGTTCTGGGCTACTGTAGAAACATGGTGGTGCAAGGGCTCATTCTAAGCTAATGAAAACACGATTCTTAGTTTCAGGTGATTATACACTAATGAAAACATAGTTATGAATATTATATTCAATTTCTACTAATTGGTCCCCCGAAATGTTACACACTGGTCCTTTAATGCAGGTTTAATAAATTCAAATGGTTTGTAAGGATTTGGACTTGACTATTACTACCTCGGGGCAGCTGTGGCTCAGCTAGGGGTTAGAGGGGGTCGACCTTTAATCACAATGTTGGCGGTTCAACACTATAATGAAGTAAAAATTCAAGACACATAATTATTAATTAAGCTCTTCAATTTCAGTTTCAAACTTGTCAAATGTCCTCATAACCTCAGAAAAACACTGAAGGGTAAAGCATGTGCACAGTGACACACGGTGAACAACGCTGATCAAGTTCTGGAGACTGAAATGATGCTCAGGATTTCTTATTCCTTGCCCCTCCTGTTTCCTTTGCACCACTCATTTATAACATATAAACATTAATGACACATGACAGGGATCTTTACATGGATGATCAGGGAAGTAATGGTGTCTTCAGTTATCTCTAGTGAAACACTGCCCTCCAGTGGAAAATGACATTTAGATAAAACGTCTTTTATGACCTTTCTATTATACAACAAGCCCCATCTATCACTCTGACATTCATTAATCATGTCTTCACAGACTAAACTGTTGCCTGATGCACGGGGAGTGTTGTGTTCGAACATGGTTGCCATCCATCCATCGCTCTCTCAAACAGTTTGGGCTTGTCGACACGCTCAACCTCAGCCTAAAGAGTCTAAATTCACACTGACACTGGCAGGCATAGTCCCATTTTAAATTAAATGGAAAGAAGATTAAGTCGTGCTGTGATGTTCTTCAGACACCATCACCCCCTCCCCATTAAAACGGGACGGGATCAATCCTGTGAAAACCTACTTTAGCGCGCTGCAGGCTTCAGCAATTTTGAGTCATCTCTTGAAATCTCAGAGAAGCTTGCAAACGTAGCGTATGACAAGTATAGAGCAGTATGTAGCAACCTCAGGAGTTTAATGATCACAACACCCACTGTAGTGAGATTTGCAGCATGATAACAGTAACATATTAAAAGAACATAGTTGTTTAAGGTAGTGTTCAGATAAATCAGGGTTGGAAACCTTGCCCCCCCCCTCCCTACCACCGCTGAAGTGCCCTCAATCATTGAGTGGAGATGCCCAGTGGCTACAGATCAGACTGTGGTCGGGAAATGATTAAGAGGATATAGGAAAGAAGAAAAAACATGGTTTTGCTACATGAGATTATATATATATTTTATTCTATTCTCCCTTTTTTTCTGCCATGGATGCAGTGTGACTCTACATGTCCACAGGCTCCGTTCCTTTCATGCTTCCCATTCATTGTCTATGGAAGCAGCCATTCAATGCATTCTGGTTGCGTGGCGGCGTGATTTGAAAGACGGGGCGTCACGTCGCCCACTCCTCATTTGCATAAAGTTGAGGTCTAGGTTACTTTATGCAAATCAGGGGCCTCCGGCGCGACTTGCTGCCTCTGGAGAGTCCCTAGAAACTTTTAAATTAAACGTTGTCGCTCAAAAATAAAGACAGATTCAGCAACTGCGTGGCTTATTTCTTGCCTCAAATGTTTTAAGAAACACATTTCGATGAACTATTTTCATAATATAAGAGAAGAAAGTTTCCAAACGGGCCTCCATGTTGGTTCTGGTTTGAAAGCTGGGAGCAGGAGCCCACGAGGGAAAGCTTTCATCCAATCAGGTGCCTTGTGTCTGGTGGCAGCCAATCAAGCGTCCACTGATCCCTCCCTCGCGATAAAAAATGCCCCTGTGGACATGTACCATAAGGATGGCAATGTCGATCCACCACTTTGGTCTAACTACAACTATTGGATTGATTACCATGGAATGCTGTAGAGACATTCATGGTCCCCAGAGGATGAATCCTAAGGATTTTGGTGATCCCCTGACTTTTCATCTAGCACCATCTTCTGGTCATTATGACCTGAAGATGTGAAGATACCTGCAAAACTAATGACATTCCCATCCGCCTCAGCTGTACTTTGAGTTTAGTGCTAATTAGCAAAAACTAAAATATGTTAGCATGCTAACATTTATTGATTTCTTAAAGGGACTATTTGTAACTTATCACGCGCATAAATCTTAACGGGTCGGTATCCAATGCGCGCTCGCGTGTGGGTACGCGCTGCTCCTGCAGCTCTGCTCCTGCCTGTTTGCACACCGTGCTCGTTCTCGCCCGCTCGGCTCGCTCCACCTCTCACGTGCACGCGCGCACACTACACACTGCAGAGAGTTAGTTTAGCTCTGAGAATATCTAGTGAATGTGCAGTGGACGTTTGTGCAGAAATAAATGCTGCCGCTCCTCCAGACCAACAGAGGTTTCCCGTGTCTTGTGAAGTGACGGGGCTCCGCAGCGAGTTACGTTATCGTCCCGACCGGGTGTCGCTGTCCCCCCCCCCTCCCGCTCCCTCCGCGGTCGGCGGGAGACCGCGGAGGGAACGTCCCGAGACAGGAAAAGCCAGCACTAGAATCAGCATTGATCCATGGAGAGACCTTCCTCTGGTCAGCTAACACAGGTGAAATACAGAGTGATATTGTGTGTTAGCTGACGTGTGTCGCCTCACTGTTTAGACCGGTGCTCGTTCATGTCAATGTAGCGCGAGCGCGAGCAACAGGACGCTGACTTTCGTTGACATTGCGGCCACAGGTGTCGCTGTGAACAAGCAATTTCTGATTCTTACATATAGCCCCTTTAAGTAAGTGGCTGTGTAATAAGCGGGATGATGTACAGCGAGCATGTCATTATTGTGAAATAAATTCCGACAGAGTGATGTCATTCACATACACTGCAACAGGAAATAAACTGCTGGACACATTTGGATTGTTTACGTTTACAACTGTGAAATGGTCTAAACTAAGATGGTGAACATGCTAAACATCAGCATGTTTGCATTGTAATTGCATTTACCTCAAAGCACCACTGGGCCTCACAGAACCGTTCACATGGCTGCAGACTTTGAGTCTTGTATCTATTTACTTATGAAATAATGGATCGTGTAATGTCATCTGTCCTTTATTTTAACAAAACACTTTAAAAACTAGAGTTTCCGCCTCGCAGTTGTATGCCTCCGCCAACCAGTCAAGTTGCAGTTTACATCCATGTCTGTCCAAAATGTCATCACTTCATCATCATGTTATCCTGTTAGACATTTGTGTGAAATTATAAGTAGTGTATGAATTCTTGAGTTATGGCCAAAAACCTCTTTCGTTAGGTCACAGTGACCTTGACCTCTGACCTCCAAAATCTTATCAGTTTATCTTTGAGTCCAAGACGATTCTCGTTCACGAGAATGGTACGTACATACCATAGACTGTATATAAAGATGGACGACATGACCGCTCCCCAAAAGTGAAGCCAAAACATCTCTATCGCCCCCTGGTGGTTGGCTGCAGTATAGCTCATAAACCCCGCCTCCTCCATGTTAGCGGATGGGACATGGGCCAAACTAAAAAATCAACACCTCAAATACATTTTTCCCAAAGAGGGTTTCTGTCATTTTAGGTAGTTCTTATCACGCTGATGTATGATCAAGTGTTTATTTTTCTTATAAGTTTGTTTTTAATTATTTATTTGATGCTATAAAAAAGGGGTGCGAGACGTCATGATTGACAGCTGTGAGTCTCTCTCGCTGACAAGCTGCGGCCGTGCTCGGCTCGCATTAGGGTCGGGCGGGTGACCTCGATACAGTGGTCCCACCGTCCGATCACTACTGCACAGTCTCGTCAAAATTTCAAGATGGCAGCTCCCGTATCCGGGATATTTTGGCTTCACTTCTGTACAGCGGGAGGACGTGGAGACGCGTCGTCCATCTAAAGTCTATGGTACATACGAACGGACGGACAACCAAAAAACATACTTTTCTATGCCTGTATTGGAGAGTAGACAGTACAGACAGAGAGGGAGGGGGGTTGAAATATGAGAATGATATGCAATAAAAGTGCTCAGCTGGACTTGAACCAGTGATGTTGCAATTACTGTACATGGTCATCGCCTTAAACCCCATGGACATCAGGATGCCCCAATATTGACTCATTTGTAGGGGTTATAAGGTACAACGGTTGGGACCCGCTGGTTTGATGTGTATTACATCAAGAGCTCCTTTTGACAATCACACTGAAAACCCCAAAACATTTGCTATAAGAAGAACCTTCTGAAACAAGCCAATGAAAATGAAAAAACATTCAAAGTGAACAGTGAAAGGTGAAGCACAACGAATCAGAACAGGACATGTCACACGGGGCCAGGACACACCATGCTGGGTCATGCTGCTCTGGGAGATTTATTTAGTGATTTTTCGTTTTTTTGTTTTTATTATGTTTTTCACTTGCGCTCCTGTCAGGAGTGTGGTAAATGGGACAGTCAAGCAGCAAGAGTCACAGTTCATCATCATCATCATCATCATCATTATCATTATCATCACTGTCACCACCATCATTATCATCCTCCTCATATGTATCATAATAATAATTTTCATCATCATTTAACTTTTTCCTCAAGCTAGAAAATAATTTACATCACATTGTTTTTACTGACTTTTGAGACCACAAACATTCCAGCAACACACTCTAGGATTAAGGGTGGGTAACAATCAGAAAAGCATGACTTTTTGCATAGTATTAAATGAACAAAGACATTGAGTTCTTTATTTACAATTATTGTATAGATAAAAAAAATATCATAAAAACAAGATGAACACTTAAATCACTTACCCATAAATGGCTAAGTATGCCAAAAAGTTATCTGTTGGCATTTCTCTTTTTCTTTGTTCCACAAACTGCATGCTGCTAAATACAGTACATCGAGGCAGGTGAGAGTATATTGCAAGAAGTATCATTGATATCATCATCATCATCATCATCATCATCATCGTCGGTGTCATCATCAACATAATTATTGGTTGTTACAACACGTGTTATCATTTGGATGTAATCATGATGTGTTGAAGTGTTTCTGACAGGAGCAGTGATTACATACAGCCAAACAGCTGTGTCGGCAGTATGACTTGTTGTGGTGCATGATGGTAGACGTAGTCAGGAAGAGTTCCTGTTTTCACACCAGTCCGCATGGAGTTTCTGTCCTCAGTGGACTCATTGCTGTATTTACAAAGATTATTTTTAAACTTGTCGTCTTTGCATCCTCTTAAAGCTGAATGTCCCCCTGGATGTGAAAATGGTTGGAGAATGTTGGCTTTAGTCTTTTTTTTATTATTATTATTATTATTATTGAAAATGCTGTTGTTGCTGTTGTTTTTTGTTTATTGTTTTTAATTTTTTACAGACAAATAAACAAATAAATTGTCAAGTTAAAACATTGGAAAGGAAACAAAATAAATCAACAGCTTCTAAGCAGAATATCAGAATCCAGACTGGTGTTTTTTCCAACTTAAATAAGATTTATTCAAATGGTCCATGTTACGTTTTCAACACGCCTGAGCTGACTGGTAAAGCTTGTGCACCCTCTCCAGATGGACGGATCGACTGGGAAATGACAGAGGAGGAGGATAGAAAAAAGAAAAAAGAAACAACTGCTCGGATAAATGATTGTATATACTGAAGTAGTGTATATAGGATTTCTTTTTTAAGTAGAAAAATCGTCAATTTTTTCAAGTTGCATAATGAGCCTCTCACGCCATGCTTGCCAATGACTTCGGTTAGTAATAGAAATAACAATAGTACAGGCTAGTTAAGTGGCCTTGTCCTTCTGAGTGCAATAAGACGTAAGGGTAAATGTGCCTTCGGTATGTAACTTCTCTCTGCTAATGTCTGATTGGTCAAAGCACAATAAATAGTTTACAACTAGTGAGTACAGTTGAGATGCTAGAGTACTGTATATTCTGTGACGGCAGGAAGACAAGCTTGGTTAAAACACACAAAAGCACATCTAGAATTACACCACAGAAGTTTTCATTCATAACCAGATAGTGCAGAAAAGGATCGTCTTTTTTTATATATAGAAAAAGAGTCAAAGCAACATTCCATGTTTGTTGTAATTTGTCTTTTTTTTTGTCAGTTTTTCTTTTTTTTTTTTTGTTTGTCGATGTTAAAAATGCCAACAGCTCTGAGGGGCTGCGTGTGTCAGTCTGCTAGAGGAAACGGAAATCTTTTAAACCAGAAATAAAATCAAATTATATAAAAAAATAAAACAAATATATTCAAAATTTTGAACAAAAACAAAAAGTCTGATTTTCATGCGGCACAGATAAGACAAGCATAACTGCAGATTTCTAATGTGACTCGATTGCAGCCTGTTTGATGGTCACACATATCTTTAAAACATCAAGTCCTTTGAACAAGCAGGTTTATCTAGAAGACAGTTCACTGTAAAGGTCCTGATATCAGCCTTTGACTCGAGCCCTGACCCCAGGCCAGCGCTGAAGCACAGAAAAAAAACACAATAAAAAAAAGAGAGAGAAGAAGAAGTGAAAAAAAAGAATTAAATATTCCCCCTCTGTCACAAAAAGGAGGCCTCCGTTTAGAAAAGGCAAGCCGTTCCAACTTGATCCCAACAATCATATAGAGTAATACTAAGATTCCACATTTACTACGTATCCCATTATATTTTGGTTTCTTTTTGTTTGTTAATCCTCTAAAAATATCTACAATATTTGAAAAGATAGCAGGCAAATTCCAGCACATGGTTTTTCAGTAATAACACACCAACACAGCTCTGAGCTTCACTTTCGCCTCTTTCCTTCTAGAAACCAGGAAGTTTATCTCTACGAGGTTGTAAACAAATTACATTCTCTTTAAGACATAAATAAGTCAAAGTATTTTTGAGCCATTGAAGCAGGAACAAGGCAACATGCCGACAAACAAAGATAAACTCTCTCTAAATATATTTATATGTATTTATATTTATAGAATATATCCCATAAATGCTATCATCATCATTATTATTTTGCGTTCCTCTTTTCCAACAGGTGCAAAACTACTGTGCAAGTTGAGCCCTACCACCTCGTTACACATTTCTGTTTATGGATGAAATAAATTTTTACAGTCGGGTACATGTTCATGCCACACAGAAGAGGGAACTTTGCAGGCCAGGAACTCATAGAAGCCGTCTTTAAAATAGTAGTCCGCCGCGAGGCCCAGCCCATCAGAACGAAAGAACTCCAATAAAATTAAAACCCTTTTAAATAAAACTTGGGCAATGTACATTCATGCAGGAGCAACAATAATAATAACAATAATAATCAGAATCAGAATCATAATAATAACAATGTTGTTCGATTTAATTTAAACTATTATCAGTATTGACAATGTTATTGTTGAGGAGAGGGAGCGTTACGGGGAGTTTAGAGTATGTCCTGTTTTGTGATTTTCACTCCTCAGCAGAGTCTCCCTCCTCATCGTCCTCCTCCCGGTGCCACTAAAGACACAGTTCATACATATGTGCAGCCAGCGGCACACTTATACAGTACATGCTAACACGCATAGAGTCATACACACCACCGCCGCCACCGTACACATACAACCACAAAAGCAGGATGGCTGTGTAGGTTTTGTGGCTTTGTTGCGCTTTTTTGATTGTATGATAAGTTTTTCTTTTCACCTTGCCATATTACTTTAGATATTCTCCATTTCGAGAGGAGCGGAGAGCTTTAAGAGCTCAAGGTTAAGGGAGGGGAAGATGAAGATTTCACCACAGGACCTGTCCTGTGTAGGTGAGTAAATGGGGGTTAGGGGGAGCTGGAAGATGGGAATTGAGCTGGATTGGGTGAAACTTTGGGGGTGACAAGGTGTAAGGTTGCAGTTAAAGGTGTTGAGGAATTGGAGACGGTGCCCCCAGACTGCAAGGAAACGACATTAGAGGTTAGCGCTGAGGTTAGGATCAGGGTTAGAGGCTGGTCTCCAAGCTGTGAAGAGGGCTGGCGGGGCTGGAGGAGGCAGCTGATTTACTGGTGTCGATGGTGAGATTGATGCCACTGTCGATGGCGTTGTTGTTCTTGTTGGGGGACGAGGGCTGGCTGGAGTACTTCCTCCTCCGAGCAGAGTCATCGTCTGTGTCGTCGATGAGGGGGATGTTGGGCGTGGAGTCTTCTATCCTAAACTCGGGGTGTGTCATGAAGTTGTGGATGGATGATCTGGAGTCTGGTTTTTCCAGGCCTTCATAGAGAGAGCTACGGAATGCATTCACAACGCGGATCTGTCGTAAAGAAAGGGAGGGAAGAGGAGAAAAATGATGAGAGGTGATGTCAGAGGCAAAATGGAGGGACCCTCGGGATGAGAGAAGAGAGGAAAGTGGAGGGGGGAAGGGAGAGAGAGGAAGTAGAGAACCTCTCAATTAGAGGATAAAGAGGGTGAAGGTGAAGGAGGAAAAGCAACTGCAGTCTGTGTTCTGCTTTCACAATGACTACAGTTCACAAGTCACTCAAGTTTGGCGTGCACTAAGAAAAGCCGTGAGGAACACAATCATAAAAAAACAAACAAAATCATACATTTCAAGAAAAACAAAGCAACACGAACGCTCGTTGTAAGTATACGCTTTAGTCCAATGTGCTGTATACCTAGAAACAAGCCACGTTAATAAATGGAATGCTCACAGAAAAAATTAAAGGAGAATATCACATGCAAGTCTGAGGAAATCTGGTGGACGAGGTCAGTAAGAAGGAAGGAGGTTAGATCTGAGAGATCCAAATCAGGTGGTTTATAAAAACTTCTGGCGGTACCAGAACACCGTCTGGGACAATATCCACACAGACTCTGAATGGGACACACACATATAGCACAGGGTGGGTGTAAAGCATGGTCCCAAACAGGGCGATGGAGAGAGTCAAACTCTGCATGAGGAGGTTGGTTCAACACGAGCATTGCAGTGTAAAAACTCACAACAAAACCTCAAAAAAAGAAAACAGTCGCGAACACAGCAGGTTAAGATATTATGAACACAGGAAGTAAACAAGAGGTAAACACAAACTACATGCAACAAGACAACAGGACGGTGAAGTGGACACCGGCACACAGACTGCTGACACAAAACAAATGGAAGTGAATGATGAAAATAAAAGGTTTACTGTCAGAGGTCTGACAGCTCACAACTCCATGCACATCTAAGTAAACACTCAAGTATAGGCCCCAAAACAACTGTGTGAACCTTTAGTGAGGACAGTAGTAGCGTATATGTCAGTTCCTTCAATTTTTGGACGATAAGAAAGTGTTGTTTCCTATCTGCATGAACAATATCAACAGACGCTGAAATTTAGGATCTACACACAATTTGATAGCTACAGTACAAAGTCATCATTTGACGTTTTTACACGGGACGTTGACTCATGTTAGCACACTGGGATGTATACAAAGTTACAAACGGGGTTCCTGTTGACACCAGAAATTAGGTCTGCAGGATTATTCTGTGTGAATACCATCTTGTTTTTATAAGGATGTTTGTGACCTGAAGCTATAAAAATATTGGTTGTGTCTGAAATCCCATCCTAACATATTATTAGCTATTTAGTATGCTAAAACAGTATGTGAGATATTTTAGTATGTCAGACACCTTAGTATGAAACTAATAGTATGCAAATTGCATACTATTTACAGTGAAATATTACAGTATGCAACGCTGGACACTACGGCGGCATAAATATCCCACAATGCAATGCGGTAGTGACGACAAGATACCTACAACTGTTTATTCACACCGAAGTATGTTGAACGATAGTACACATATTGAGTATGTAGTGTATAGTATGCGATATCGGATGCAGCCATAATGTTTATTATAGAAATATTTTATCTAGATGCAACTGAAATACATCGTCTAACAAATATTGAAATGTCAGTGAAAATGCTAATTCTCTAATCTTCAAATTGTGAATAAAACAAAGGTTTATATGGACCACAAATGCAGGTATACACTATGTGTATCAACAGATATTTTTAGGCCTCACTGAATAGTTTTCAGATTTAATTTTTAGTATTATAAATTATAAAAGTAATAAAATGCCTGAACTATATAAAGCAAGGAATCTCTGTCTGTTGGTCTGTATGTCCTTCGCATATGTCGAGATCCGCTCATCCGATCTACGTCACACTTGGCGGGTGTTTTGCTCAGGACCCAACGGAGTTCAGTGTCGAATGTGGTGCAGTTTGGCCAGATGGTGGCGCTATAACAATGAACTTTACGTCTGCTTCTGGAGAGATTTTCCACCATTTTGAATTGGGTCCACATCTGATTTTTTGCTACTCCTCCAACAAATTTTGAGCAACTTTCACCAAATTTGGTACAGATCATCTCTGGACCGAGCTGGAAATAGTTACTTTTTTGATTGTTAGTGTTTCATACAGTTTTGCTATAGCTGCCCCCAAAGTGAGCTCAAATGCTGCGGGCAGGGCTTATATTACAAAAAATGTCATATGTCCTGAACACTTTTTGCTATTGCAACCACATTTGGTGGACATGTGTAGATATGATGTGTGAGTGACCATGACAAATTTGGTGCCATTTGGCCAATAGGTGGCGCTGTAGCAGCATCATCTAACTATAAAGGAAGGAATCTCTATCTGTATATGTACGTATGACTGCCCTTCGCATATCTCCAGAACCGTTCATCCAGTCAACTTCACATTTGGCGAGTACAAGCAGCCACAGTTCTTGACAAAGCTGCAAGAAGCTCTTCTGGGGACCAAGCAATCGGCCCGTTCGGGACAGGCACTGCACTAGTAGTGAAAAATGCTCATCACGGTTTGCAAAATCTAAAAGGTGATGTCCAACAATCCAAAACCCAAAAGTAATCAATTTCTATTGATATAAAACAGAGGAAAACACTAAATCCTCAGCTTTACACAGCTGTAACAAGTCAATGTTTTGTTTTGGCTGATTATGTAAATGACTTAAACAATTTACCGATTATCAAAAAAGTTTTCTCATCAATAATTTTATTATAATATATTTTTTAATCTGAATATTTTGACTTTCTGATAATAGTTTTTAACATTTCCATGGTACTAAAAGACATTAAGAGTGCATTAAAAGCCTCAAAAATATTAGGTTTTCTACTACATGGGAATACTGTACGTATATACTGTGAATATTGTAGTATTGCTACTCTAGTAACTGTGGCAGAGTATAAGGAGACAAAACAGATAAAACAAATAATAAGAGGAGCCTGTCGGGATGAGTGCATGTGACAGGATGTCTGACAAGTAACACTGATGGGGTGTCAGAAAAGGGTGGGTGGGGGTGGGGGGGGGTTGAATTTACGTCGCTGGTGCTGCAGAGGATCTATGTCCGTAACTATGGCAACATGACAGTCAACTACACCGACAGTATGAAGCGACATGATGGGATGACTTATTGGCGCAGTACTGCTTTATGGTGACTCTCCATTCTCCTGTCCACACAACCCTCAGCAGGGTTTTACATCTGATTCTCATCAAGTAGATAAAGATTAGAGACGTGTGTGTGTAAGTGTGTGTTTGTGTGTGTGTGTGTGTGTGTGTGTGTGTGAAAGAGAGAGGAAGAAAGAGGAGATGGAGGTGGACAAAAGCATTAAGCAGAGATAGCCCCTGATTTAGTCGCACCATTTGGGATCCAAATTTGAAAGAACATTTTGAAAACTTGCAAAGTGGCTATTTTTAAAGTCTGGCACACAAACTGTAGCTTCCTTAATGTTTTCTTGTCAGATGATGTGTCAGCTGGAGAATACATGAAATAGCAGGTCAAAATTTGCTTCAGCTCAATTCAGTGTGATTTGCCTCATCAGTAGCAAACTCACAAATGAAATAAGACAACATTGCAACTTATACTTGAATGTTTACCCAGTCCCTTGGTGAGTTGATTGGAATTAGTTCACATTAATGTCCGTCAAGACATAAAAATGGAAGGATTGGAGGATGGGATGGTGGATGAGCAGAGGGAGACAAACTCACAACCTGAAATGTCACGCCGTGGGTATCACCCTTAGTCCTGCGCTCCTAGCACTCTGAGGAAACAAACACACATTCACCAATGAGACGACAGTACACCTGAGCATGGGAGGAGATATCAAGATGAATTTGAAATCCAGTATGAACAGCAAAAAGACAGAAGAAAGAGAGGAAATGAAAAAAGCAGATAGCCAGAAAAAAAGAAAAAAAAAGACGAACCTTCAGAGATGCCAACCCCAAAATGGAGACTGTCACGGTAATTTGTTTTAAGACTAACAAGCCAGACAATATGCAGAGAAAAATAACTTATTGTCCATGACATGATGGCACCCCTGAAGCAGAGAGAGCAGAGAAGCAGACTGACAGAGTTCTGACTCACGGCCAGTAGTGGGAGGAGCAGTAGCAGCAGTAGTGCTTGTAGGAGAGGAAAGGGCATTGGACAAGGACACGTGACTAGGACTAGAAACATGGGTTACATCCTGGGTCTGGCTGGTGGTGGATGATTGGCGTCTCAGAGCCCCCGCCCCCTGAAAGGAGGTGCCACTCTTGAAGGTGTTGACTACGTCAATCTGTGGGAGGAGAGCGGGACAGGAGAGGACAAATGGCTGCTCAGAGTGACAGAGACCAAATGGCAACACAGGTTGACTGGCTGGGTGACGTTGGTGGTTCAGGGAGTACAAAGTGTCTCAATCATGACACGATGGGGGGACGGACAGCTAAAGGTCAGGGTGGAGTAGCCCCTCAACAAAATTTGACTCAAAGGGTTAGTTCAACCAAATTACAAAAAACATCTCTCTTACCTCGTCTCAGTATATATATATATCTGCCCCCACCCAAACACAACGGAGGTGAAAGAGTTTTTCAATGCCCACAGCATTAAAAAAAAACAAAAGCAATGTGTTTTTCCAGAAATGATGTCCCACTCTGCTCTACAAATAATCCACAGATCTCACTGTGAACAGTTTTTATTGGAACTACTTTGTACTGAGGAAGTAGTTCAGTATCCAGACTAATGGGGTAATTATTTCTGGAAGGAGGCGTTGCTGGTGAATATTTCAAAGTCTAATTTTTCAATGTTGTCGGCACCACAGAACGAAAGTCCATTCACCTCCTTTGTATTTGGGTGCCCGGTAATGGAAATCCCAGAGACAGAAATTTCAAAAACCTAAACAAAAAGAACCAAAACTATCTGCATGGCTCGATGCCGTAAGAGGTAAGACAGACAATGAGTTTGCTAATTTGCATGGTCAGACCCTTTAAAAGACTGGCTAGCCGATGTACAGTATAGCATACAGATGCAGCCATTTAGTTCATTCAATGTCTTTAGTTCTGTGGCATCTCCACTCAGTTACTTCAGGAATTAGAGAAAAACTACTGTTTTAGTACAACTTTTGTACAATGTTGCGGTTCTATTGATTACAATAAAATTGTGCTCACTAAATAATTACTTACATTTTGGAGGGCGGCGACATCGACAACAGCCACAAGTGGTCAGACGATTAAACAGGTTGCCAGATTTGTTAATCCACTCTATTTGGTGGCCTTAAAAGTAAAACTGAGTGAATCTAAATTGTCGCTAATAATTCGCCATGACATAGGAAAACCCATAAGTGTGCAGCCAAGCCCCCAGGAAGAGCACCGGGCTTTGAAGCAAATTTTCGTAGTGGCCAAACGGTGTACTACAACTTCTGTGTCCATCACGTGATGACATTAGGCCCAAAAAGACTTTTCCCCATAGCCTTACATTGGGAAAGAGACGTCTGTAACTTTGCGGATCATTTTTTTAAGTAAATCAACTCCCCAGAACTAACACTCTAATAGCCCTTATTTAAATCATTAGGTCCTAAAAGTTGTAAAATGCACTAATAACCGAATCCAGAGTTATTTCCTTCCTCTGTTCATGTGAATGAGACCCAGACCGAGGCAGAGTTAAAGGAAACGCTACTGCGCCTGCTCTGTGGGCCCAGTGGATGCGGAAGATCGCTGGATGATCCGGGTACTTTATCTCTCGGCAGTCGAGCCATTTTAGCTCCATGCGCCACTGAGTAAATCTCATAGGAATGAACGGGAGCCCGCCTCCAATGCTGTATCCAGTTCTCTTTATACATCCATGTGTGCAGCACAACAGCAAGGTCAAAGCTGAACCAGGAAGTCGGTCTGTAACTTGCGATAAATGTTTACAATGTTTGTGTTGTAATTTTATAGTCTGTCTTCTTTTTCTAATCTGAGGGTTTGTTTAAAACCTGTTTGATCATCTGACCAGTTAGCCTGTTTCCCTGTTGGACCTATTTTGAATGATGTCACTGCAATTCAAAATCTGCTATCTCAGTTGTATTAAACCACAGTTTTCCTTTAATACTGAAAACCTGTATTTCTACTGTCTCTTAACCATGTTTGGCTGCCTCTGTAGGATGTCGTGGGATAGCTCCACCCTGGACCGTTAGTGACACATCAGTGAGATGAAATCAAGTCCAACACACATGCAAAACTGCCTTAAATATCACAGTGATAACGGTGTGCAGAGTCGGTCACAGTGAGAACAATTCAGCGACTATATCCAGTTGCGTTTAACCCTCGAGGTTTGACCGTCGATCTTCCACGGGTCCACACAGGTGATCACCGCAGTCCAGTGAGAGAAAGCTGCATCTTCATGTACCTAAATAAACCATCTTGAGATAAAACGGCTTTAAGGCTGTAACTGACTAACGTGAAGAACATAAAACAACGTCTACTTCTTCTTAGGGGTAAGCTAATCAGGTAATGTCTGAAGTGGTGCGACTTCCTAATGAAAATGGATTATATGACAAAGACAGACAAAAAGTAAAATCACAGGTGAAATTTAACCTTGTGGTTGTTTATTGCAGCATAACTGACTACACAAAACCTTAAATTTGTATTATTAAGTAAAGATATGAGTGATTAAATAAAAAATTTGAATATCCTTATATTCTTTCTTTCAGGCAGAATCAATCCAGCAACATGTCACAACGAATCGTAACATGGGGATTGAACTTGTGTCCTCACCTGAGTCTGAATGCGGTTGAGTCCTCTGAACCAGAGGATCTGTCCTCTCCTCAGCTCCCTCTCTGCGTGGTCAATCTCCTCGTTGTCTTCATTTGGGTCCTCATCTGGTAACTCGTCTTTCTGAGTTAACTGGCCCGCCCTCCGCAGGAAGCGCAACCTGCTATTAGGTACGGAGGCTATCACCTAACCCACAGAGAAGACAGAGCACTGGGTCAAAAGGAAAGGTGACGAGCATACAGCACAGTACAGAGGAAGAGTAAAACATGGAAAACTAGAATTAAAGCAAGAAAAAACGACACACCGGGAAAACAGAAAGACAGAAACAGATGAGTTTGCTTGTTACCTGTCCCCAGACAAGCTCTCCCAGCCCGAGGAAAACACACCACATCCACTTTTCCAGGTCCAGAGGTTGACAGCTGAATGGCTTCCCTCCAAACTGCACAATCACAATCTACACAAAGCAAAGCACAAGCCATGAAAATATATCAGAGTATATATATATACACAGTATGTATTTATATACAGTATATCATGTATGATAAAATCTAATAATTTGCATCTGCTTACCTGCATAGCAAAGGTGCCAAAAACAATAGTGCAGAAGATGGGGTTCCTGAAGATACCATCGAAGACGTTCCTCTCTCCGTGGATTTTGCGGGCATTTATCTCGTTGAAGAGCTGCATCATGACGAAGGTGTTGAAGATGATGGTGTAGTGCTCAGATGGAGGAGAGTGGAGAGGAGCGTTACGCCCGCTGTCAATATCAAAGATCCTCTCACCTACAGGGGGTCAAAAAATAGACAATTAGTATGATGTCATTAACTTTGATCCCATTTTATGTCACTTCGTTAAAGTACAGAACCCCTGGTGTACCGCAGTGCAAAAAGACAGTCCGTACCAACAAAGAGCAGAGTGAAGATGATGATGAGCTGATAGACTCCGTGTCCCAGGATGTTCTTTGTCATGGTGCTGGAGATTAGGGGCTTGTTGCGGCCGTATGGCTTCCTCCTCAGGAGAGACTCTGTGGGAGGCTCTGTGGCCAGGGCCAGAGACGCAAAAGTATCCATGATCAGGTTCACCCACAACATCTGCACGGCCTTCAGGGGAGAGTCCTGCAGAAATACAAGGGAAATTGCAATTAAAATCCAATAACGTAGAGGGCACTTTCATAAACCAGGGTCCGTTTGGCTAGTCCCAATCAGAGTAAAATTTATTCTTTTGGTTTGTTTTCTATTTAGTCTGGTTCGGTTTCACAGTGCACAGATTAAAGCGGACCAAATAAAAAAACTTGTTTGCTGAGGGGCGTGTACGAAGGAGCGAATTTATCTTTTTTGTCTTGAGAGCTACCACGTCTATGCAGGGAATCATGGACTTTGAAATATTGCTGTCAAAGTCTCACTTTGACTCGGTACTGATCTACTTCGAGCATGAATCCCTTCTCCTCCAGTTTATCTCCCCATGCTTATAAACGTCACTATTTTTGTGGACTTTATTTAGCATATTCTGTATGTGCTCATCGGCCCAGATGTCAAGCAAACATAAGTCCTCTCCCACTCATGTTAATCGTTTACCTGTGTCCGTCTGACCAAATGCCCGCTCAGGCAGCCTGCATTTTGGTTCGCTTTGAAACGGTCCAAGACCACCTCTCGCCATCAGTCTCGGATGTTAAATTAACTTTTTCACACACTTATATTTCACACACACACACACACACACACACACACACACACACACACACACACACACACACACGCCTCTGACCTGTGTGATGCAGGCGCCAGTGAAAGCCACAATGACGGCCACAACGTTGACAGTAAGCTGGAACTGAAGAAACTTGGAGATGCTGTCATACACGTTCCGGCCCCACATTACTGCTTTAACGATGCTGCTGAAGTTATCATCAGTCAGAATGATATCTGACGCCTCCTTGGCCACATCTGTTCCAGCAATACCCTGGAGGAGAGCAGAAAGGTGCAGTCAGAAGGAAAGTATAATCTATTGCATCATACTGGACTATTCCTCAACCTAGCACGTGGAAAATGAAAGAATCTGTCTAACCTCTGCAGCCACTGGAAAAAAACTGGACTCTGGACACGAGTCAGCTCTGATGATGGATAATGATGATGCAGACTAATTAAGGGGTCTCTGTGTGTGTGTGTGTGTGTGTGTGTGTGTGTGTGTGTGTGTGTGTGTGTGTGTGTGTGTGAGTGTGTTGATGGTTTGATGACAAGATGGTCCATATTTATGGGAGGAGCAGGACACCCTCCTTGATATTCTATCATCTTTGGTGAGTTACAGGACAGGGTGACAGGGTGACAGGGTGACAGAGTGCAGCACCTCATAAACAGTGCTCAATTGTGGTGACAGAAAAAATGCTACATGTGAGGACACGTTTGTGACTATGTGACTCCATTCAATTAACCAATGTAGGAGTGTTTTGGCAGGGTTGAATATCAGATTACATATATACACACAGACAAGTAGACAAAACAAATTTTACACTGAATATTAAAGGTGGGGTTGGTAAAGATTTTAGAATTTTTTTTTGGTATTTGTTGAAATTCTCTTTGCATCCCGACAGCTGTCAATAAATCAAATGCTCTGACCAAAAAAAATTAAAAGAATCCGGTATCTGTGGATGTCCCTGGACTCTAATAACCCTGTCCAATAATTTAATTCGGCCCAAATGTAATGATTGGACGGGCTACCTGCCTGTTTACCTGCTTGCGTACAAACAATAGCCTTGCTTGTTGTTTACGTTCATTATGATATTTTTATGTTCGTATGATGATAGTGGGGGAGTGGCTTTGGAGGACGGACTGTCAGTGTTGCCCACTTGGCGACTTTCTCTCTAGATTTGGTGACTTTTGGAGCTAGTACTGCTACTTTCATTAGAAAAGAGTTTGCAACACTGAGCTCGGTTTTTAGGATCATATTTAAAATCTATTGTACTCTATTTTCTCACGATTACCAACCTTGCCTTTAAAGGACCACATTTGTGGTTTCACATGGCGAGCCAATGAACTATTACCAGTTTACACCTTACATCATTGACTCCCACCCTGGGGATAGCGTTAGGGGGTACCTCTGCAGTCTCCAGGGGGTATGTGGAAAGACTGTGGAGTAGCCCAGGTTATTTGAAAAAAAAAATTAGAAATTATGATTTGTGTTTAGTAGGAAAATGAACACACAAATATGTGTGAGGCTGATCTTTAGTATTTTAAATTTATATCTATTTTCACAATAGCCAATTAGTTAACAACCAGTTTAAAATCACTTAAAATGAGCACATTTGGAACAACACAGGTGGTGACAGTGAAGAGGTATTTGAGCTCATCTGACAGGGCCGTGGAGTCATGACGAAAAAGGTTGGGAACCAAAGCCTTACATTATCGGACCAAGGAGGAAAAGGTGCTGTGGATGAGCCAAATACGAGCCAAAATATTTAATTTGTGGGGAGAAGAAGAAAAAGAGGAAATGGTATAACAGCTGAATAACAAATAAATATAACGCTGTGAGTTACAAGGAAGAGATTCAGTATTGTTTGTTTTTTCTGTTTTCAGTAGTTAGTAGAAAAGTATTCTGTACTGCAGAGGAATTGTGTGAGCTAGCAGAGATCCACTAGGGGGAGCTCCTAATCTACACAGCCAGAGGCAGAGTGCCTGAGAAGAAACCCTGAACACTGCAGAGGTGAAGAAGATATCTGCAGATGTTGACCGAGTTCAATCTCAAAAGAAAGCAAGCAAGGCAGAAAATTATACAAACAAAGATAGGGTTTACTCACCATGGCGAAGCCGACATCAGCTTTCTTTAGTGCAGGTCCATCGTTGGTCCCATCTCCTGTCACAGCCACCACCTGCCTCTGTTCTGCCGTAGTACTGTCAATAATGCCTGTCAAACACACAGTGCACATATATTGAACAGAGCATCTGAAAGACAACACAACCCTGCGGGATCTTGTGTACGTACAATAATCTTGACCGAATAATTTCAGTTATTTACTGCCTTTGCGAAACTAAACGCAAAATCTTACCAAGTATATTGTTCTAATCACAAGTCAAAATATCTCACTTAATATACATAGCCAGAATCACCTAATAAGTAACATTTCAGTGAGGTATTGTTTTAGACAATACAACTTGAATATCTTGTTAAGTAAAAAAATACTACTTTTGAGCATTACAGGCTTATTATGACACACAACACTTCCTAATACTCAGCTTTTCTTGCTAATCTTAAGATCTCATTTTACCTCGAAAGGCCTAAATAAATATTACATCTTATTTCAAGAAATATTACCAGGCCAAATTTCACTCTGGCAGATTTGTTTTACTTATTACAAGCAAAAACACCTTGTATTCATTGTTTTTTACTTATTTTTGAAGTGGCCCTTTTCCAGTGTGACAACTGACATACATTATATAACAGTACAGTACACGACCGATGTAAAAACAAGGTGAGTTTCATTTTGATCAACAGTAATGAATATGAAATAGTGCAACCAGTTCACCTTTGACGAGTGTGTGTTTGTCGGTTGGGGAAGATCTGGCCAGAACTCGGAGTTTAGGCCAAACCTTGTCAATGCGCTCCTGCTCCACCTGGGCACGCACACACACACACAGACAGAAATAAAAGGACAAGTGGTTGTGATTTTAGGTTTAGAGAGGTTATCTTTCTTTCTCCTGAGCTCTCTGGCTCACTGTGACAGTAGTTACTGTACCTCTCCTTTCTCATTACGGATCCTCCTGTTGAACTCTTTGCCATCGATACAGATGAAGTCCTCTCCGGGGTGGATGATACCACACTTGATGGCTATGGCCCTGGCTGTGTTTATGTTGTCTCCCGTCACCATGCGCACTGTGATGCCTGCACGCTGGCACTTCAGGATCGCATCGGGCACCTAAAGAGTGATACATAAACACATTTCATAGCATTCATTTGTAGTCGAGTTTCTGGCCACCTGATGAATATAAGTCCAATATTCAAACACTCCTTTTAGCTCTGTTTTGGATTCCACTAACTCCTGAGACAAATATCTGGCTCTTTGCCTCTACAGTGTATGTTCACCAGCAAGTCGCTAACTGTGTCAGTCTGCCATTTGGTGCTGTGCAGGTAACATACAGTACGTTGTAAAGGCTTTATTGCTGCAACAGCTGCCTGCTGCAACCAAAAACAACGCTACGCTTGTTTCTATTTTAATCTTGCTTTATTTCCACATCTATGCACATTCAGTATGTCTCTATGCTTGTATGTGTATGCAGACTGTATATGTCTGTTTTTGTGAAGCACTTTGGTGCAAAACCTGCTTGCTTATATAAATGATAATAAAATAAACTTGAAACTTGAAAACAGTAAAGGTAATTCTCCTCGTCACTTTGATCAACCCCTTTCACATACAAGTCATGTGATCCATTGTTACAATAAAATGTATCAATTATAGCCGCTTTAAGAACATGTAGCAGTAGAGCTGCAACGATTAATCGATCAGTTGTTAACTATTAAATTAATCAGAAACTATCTTGATAAACGATTAATTGGTTTGAGTATGTGTTTAAGAAAAAAAAGCTTCTTAAATGTGAATATTTTCTGGTGTCTTTACTCCACTATGAGTAAATTGAATATCTTTGAGTTGTGGACAAAATAAGACATTTGAGGACGTCATCTTGGGCTTTAGGAAACACCGATCGACCTTTTTCACCATTTTCTGACATTTCATAGACAAAACAACTAATAGATTAATGGAAAAAATAATCAACAATGAAAATAATCGTTAGCTGCAGCCCTATATACCAGTAGCATCAATACAGCTGTCTTGGACAGACAAAAAACACACATACAGAACGAATCTAACTCCATCATACTTTTATTTTATCAGAACAATATTCTGCTGCCTTGGTCCCTTTTTGTATTAACAAGATATATAACGAGGCATTTTATCTTCATCTCTCTTTTCCCTCCGGACGTTAGTCTAGTGGAATAGCTGGGAGAAGTTACTGCATGGAGATTGATCTGTGGTAGAGCCAGCTGGCAAGAGCAGAGTATTAATTCAGAAACACATCTTCCTCCTGACAAAGGTCAGTGTGGGCGAGCACTGCACTCCAAACCCACACACAAACAAACGTGTGCACATACAGTAGCAGCAACTCACATCCATTTGCACATACACACAGGCCTGGGACTCTCTATATCTTTTTCTCTCTGACAAACGCATATTCACTTCCACACACACGGAGGCAGGAATATGCATACCACTTTTCGCTTACAGACACTTGGGCATATTGCACATACACATGAAAGCACGCTTGTACTCTCTCTCACACACACACACACACACACACACACACACACACACACACACACACACACACACACACACACACACACACACACACACACACACGCAAAACATACAATAGAAGACCAAATGAATCCACCACCGCAATGTGTAAATATATTGGACATTAAAGTACCAAATCAAGCTGCTCGTGCCTGTAAAACTCGAAGGATTTAACTACTTTAAAGGGAGTGGATTACAAAGTAAATCTATACAGTGGAGGAGGTCTTTAATGAGCTGGGGGTTAAACAAACTGAAGCACATAATTTCATCCTACTTCACATCTTGCAATTATAATGGATGGCTCATCATACCGTAGAAAGCTTTAAAGCAAAACTATGTAACTTTTTCTTGACAGTAGGCACATGCGATATATATACTAAAAGGTAATTTAACAGTAGCACAAGTGGAGAAAAATTGAGGGTCAGTTAGCTGACTAACAAACTAACTCCGTATTTCCTTAAAGTTTGATAACATTAGCCACCATAAGCTACTGGTCATACCAGACCAAATAAGGCTGCAGCTGCAGAACCCCTGAGAGTATTGAAGTGAGCAGCAGGGGTGTGTTTTATTGCTTCTTAATACAACTAATTTGTAAAAGAAATAATGTGTTATTTCTTCTTTCAAAAGTGACATAGTTTTACTTTAAAGATTAGAAGTTCAATGTCATATGAATTGCTCTAGTAGTAAGTATTCAAATTTTCAACAGACAGCAGTCAAAGTATAGAAATATTTCAAGGACATTAGGAAAAGAACAACCCGATATGCTTTCATTTAGATTATGGTAAAGCACTACATTTAGCCATGCAGAAGACAAATGAGCTTTTCACCTCATTACTTACACAAAATAAAATGGTAAATAAAAATAACATGAATTCTGGTGAGAATTTCCCACCAATTTCTCGATGAGGAAAAGGTCAAGAAGGTTGAATATTTCTTGAAAGTGACAACAATATTATTCACACTTAGAGGCCTATTAACACCAGTATTCATATGTGCTGAGTTGATAAAATTGGTGTTAAACTAGTAAACGCTTGCAGATAGAACAAGCTACATTAATTCATTAGAAGTCAGTTTTAAATAATATGATCTGACAAAATAAAGAAGTTCTCTGAGTTAATATTGTGGCACGTGAAGCAAGTTATTACATCCTGCTTTCTCTGCTCCCACCAAGTCATTGTTATCAAGATATCAAGTTCCCGTCTGCCTATCCGTCATCCCTGCTGTCTGTTTTCCTTTCGATTCCCACTGCTCTAGTTGACTGGTCATCCGAAAGAGGAGGTGGAGAGAGGAGGAGAGGAGAAGAGTGGAGGCTTATTAAAAATACAATCTGGCCCGACGGAGGAAGAGGGCAGGAGGCTAGTAGGTGAGACTGAAAAACAAGTCTCTCGTGTCTCTAATACGGATCTGGTTACACTCTCGTTTTCCTCCGTTTCTCCCCTTACCCATCTCCCTTCTCCTGCGGTCTGACATCCCTCTGACATGAATCTGATTTTGAATCTGTTTATCTTTCTTTGCCTCTTCTCTTTCTCCCCCCTTCTCTCTCTCCTCTCTTGTCTCTCTGGGGGCAACTAGTTATTAAATGATTCTGGAGGAAGAAATTGGAGACTAATAAACAAACCAAAAAAATGTTTACCACTCTGTGTGACCTTTTTAGCAGGACGTAAAGTCAGCTCATTTCCAATATTAGCCAGTCTTACTGAGAGACCTGGAAAGATGCTACTGGAGTGAGCAGTGCACGGCTTTTCCATATCAGTTATTGAAAATGTCAGATGTTAAGTGACTTATACGGTTGAAGAGAAGGGAAATGCTTCAAACTGCCAGGCTCGGAGCAATGCAAGGGACTATATTAACAACTTAAGTGTGAATTAATAGATCACAAATGTTGCAGCATTTGCAGAAATATGCATTATTGCATGTCCAATATTCAGCTTTTTCCTGCATATCTGAGTTTTAAATTAAAATTTAGATTCTTTTCAGGACAACTCTATATAGTTTGCTTAAATATATACAACCTTAAAACCTCAGAACTGTCTCTCCTGTCTCTATGTAGTGCAGGCTCTGTTCGTATTTGCATATTTTTTTCATTGCTTTTATCGTTGATTGTATTTTCAATGCTTTTGTTCTTAACGTCTGTGCTTTAATTATTGACTAGGGGACTAGAGATGAAAGTTAGCCTTCCTTGCTAACTCTAATATGTACTGTCACTGTCAAATAAAGCAATAAACTAAAACTAAACTAAGAATCTAAATAACGGTGTGATACAAAAAGTGTTTCTCGTCAGCTCGTCTAGTTGTTCCCAAGATCGTTTGCTTCTTCATTTTAAGTATGATGGTTTCTCTTTTCCCTTACTTCTCTCTGTACTTATTTATTTTATGTAGGTCTGTTCAGATGCTTGCATAACTCGGCTTCAGACAGAAAGAAAGAGAAAGGTGTAGTGAGAGAGGAAGGTATGTGCAGAGAAAGTCAAAAGAAAAAGAGAGCAACCAGAGAAAGGTGAAAGTCAAACCCTACGATAGGGAGAGAAGTGGAAACGAGAAATCATGGTGGGGAGAGGTTGAATGAGAGCCCTTGTTAGAGACTGAGGAGGGGGATGGAAAAAAAAGATGAAAGGAGGAAGTTGAATAATGCAGTAGTCAGTTAGCTTCCTGCTTCTCTGTACCTGCACAGGAGCTGTCAAGTGAGGTCAGTTTCCTGCTGTACACGGATACCTCTTTCCACTCCACTTTCTTTCTCCTTTTCTTCAAGTGAAATTCATTATAAAAGACTTGAAATAATTTCTTGATGCATCACTTATTTCTATAAATTGTTTGTTGTGTTTGCATTCAACAGAGCTGAAAGAAGTACTCAAAGTAAAAATGAGCAATAAGACGAAGGGAAAAATACTGAAGTGACCTGCAGTCAAATTACAGTAAATTAATAAGTTAGGGAATAAGTATTACAAGTCAGATATTTAAGTCTCAAACGTGAATTATTGATAAGAATGGTTCCTTTCAAAGAGAAATAATGATGCCTTAACATTTATAAAAAATGTTGTCAATGGCCGGGTGGAGCTTCAATAGTCTCACTACTTTATTGCAGTTTGGGAGTTTAAACTCCAGCAATGCATCACATTGTCACCGTTGGATGCAAACCTCGCACCATGTCTCCAAATTAGGGAGTTTTTAGATTACGTATCCTCTGCAGGTTGAGAGTATGTTTTAACCTCTTACCCTTTATTAAACTGTCTTTCATATGGCAGTACCTGTACTTTAGTAATAAGTAAATGTGTTTAGTCACAAGGCTTTTTTTCAAGAATTGCTTTTGGTTTGAACACGTCCACGCCTCAATGTCTACTACGGTATCTCACCAGGCATCTGAACAGTAATGTCCTAGACGTTGGTCACAACCAGAAATTGCACGTTTGTCGACCCAATGTAATGAATCGATATATTAAATAAAATATCTATATAATACAGTATATATTCACAATATGCACCATTGTAACTGCAACACATATAAGTAGCAACTGCATGTTTTATATTATAATATTAATAATATTAATATAATAATATTACCAACGTACGGAAAGTGAGCAGCTCACGTTCAGTCTTAAATCAGGTAAAGCTGATTGGCCCAGTCTGAAGGGTGCATTTCATCAATCAATAATTATTTAGTGAAGCAATCAACAGTGAAGCAACACACACACGCGCGCACGCACGCACACGTCTTTCACGATGACACATGACCCCTCTTATAAAAAGGGAGCGACCAGGTTACATCGCTGTCTCCGTCTCTCTCCTCTGCTCTCTGTCTGTGTCATGATGTATAAAGAGCTGCAGGTCTGTGTGTCAGTTTGACCGAGGGCGGGGGTGAGACACACACACACACACACACACACACACACACACACACACACACACACACACACACACAATGACGCAGAGCAGAGTGGCCACAGCGAACAGGATGAAGCTTACGCTTCGGCTGCATTCACACAAAATCCGGCATTGCTGCACCTTCCTGCAGGGTTGTGCGGAGATGTTTATTTGTATTTTAGAACGTAACCGACGTGAAACATTAGTTAAAAAACCTAGAGGCCGGCTGCGGCTTAGAGGTTGAGCGACATATCAAAATGTCCTTGGGCAAGATACTTAACCCCAAAATGCTCCCGAAGGCTGTGCCATCGGTGTGTGAATGAATATTTAGATCAGATCCTGATGGCCAGGTTGGCACCTTGCTCTCCTCTGCCATCAGTGTATGAATGCGTGTGTGAATAAGTGAATGCTGACATGTAGTGTAAAGCGCTTTGAGTGGTCGTAAGACTAAACTATATAAAAGGAAGTCCATTTACCATTATTAAAAATTAACAAATCACCTATTGTGTCCACCATAAATAGGTGAGTTTTTCTGAAACTGAACTGAAATAACATCAAATTAAAATATTTCAGTTCTGTTTCTTCAAGTTTAATTCTGCTGGTCTGATGTAAGTAAAATCCATAGAACTGTTTATGGTGTTTTTGTTTGGGATTTCTAGGAATGGAGTAACTTTGCCAAATGAATAGAGGTTTAATAACAATCCCAGGAAATCGAGGAAAATTCAAGGAAAAGTGCATTAAAGACGTTATTAAAGGTTGGTCCAGAATTACATATTAAAACCTTGAGTAGTACACAGTAAAGATATAAAAAAGTTAAAAAAAAATCACTATAGGAACAGATACTGTTTTCTTTCTATAAATACCATCAAACTGTACTGCATTAAAAGCACATGTACTTTTCTCCCAGACTGAAGCAAGCTCTAAATTGATTATTATTAGTATACGTTATTTATTTGTGTAAATCTTCTAATATTTTAAGAAAGAAATTACAATTTTATTAAATAATAATCAACATCTATCTATATCTAAATTCATTTCAGGTCTCACAATTAATCTATATAATTTTGAACAGTTGTATAGTATGTCTGCTCTTGTAACAGCAAGATGTCTTCCATGCTATTACTCAAAAAAGCAAGAAGTTTTTCTCAGATATGACAGAACTGTATGTAGAAAAGTCTAAACACCCTCATAAATGTAGGTATGAAAATTGTAAGCGTAGTATAGCCGGTTAACACAGTGGGTTGACAGAGGATAGATGGTTGATATACTGTATGTTACTTATTCATTTCCGAGGAGGACACACCAGTGACCACGCTGCTGGTACTGAAGCATGCAATATAGCCCATTTACCCAACATCCACTCCTCTCAGTATGTCAACATCATATCTCACACTGTCCTACCTCTGGCCTGACAGGGTCCTCTATCCCAACAATGCAGATGGCTGTGAGGTCATTGAGGATGTTGGACTCATCGTCCCAGGAGGGCTCAGGATCACTGGAGAAGTCACGGTACGCCACGCAGATAGTCCTCAGGCCATCACACGCCATGGGCTCGATCACCTTCTTCATCATCTCGTCCTTGTCCCGTGGACGGAAAACCCTCGACTCACCCACCTCGCTCAAGACATGGCTGCATCTGTAAGTAAGGGTGGAACAGTGGGATGTTTTAAATCATGAATTGTAACTTTGGAATTGTCAGAATTGTGTGTCAAAATGACCCAACATGGAAAACCAAATATACTGTACAAGAATCCTGTCCTATGCACCCACTTCAGACAGTATTGAATGTTAAATACAGTCTTTTAATCGTAGAGACTTTGAATGAATTTTTGGTCTAAATGACCATCATCAGTGCTTCATCAGTGTAGACAAATATGACTGAATAGTTTGACATTTTGGGAAATACGTTTATTCACCTTCTTGCCGAGAATTAAATGAGAGAATCTTTACTATTTTCATATCTTTGCATTCAATATGAAGCTACAGCCAGCAGCTGGTTAGCTTAGCTTAGCTTAGCATAAAGACTGGAACCAGGGGGAAACAGGTAGCCTGGCTCGTTCCAAAGGTAAAAACCCCACCTATCAGCACCTCTAAAGCTCACAAACTGACATATCTATCTTGGTTTATCCGTACAAAAATAAGAATTCACCACTTCATGCTAAGCTAAGCTAATCGGCTGCTGGCTATGTCTTAATATTGATGTGGTGTTGATCTTCTCATGTAACTCTTGGCAAGAAAGTGCATATCCCGAAATGTCAAACTATTGCTTTAAAAATAACATCAAGCTTCTTCAACTATTTGTGAAGTATTTATTTCTAACTCCATCTGCTGATGAAGACCATGTGACACGATCAAAAGATCCAGAACTGCGAATAAATGGACCTTGAGGTGAGTTTGCTTCTTCACCTGCTCTATCCAAAGTCAGTTAATTCTGAAACTCTTCCTTTAAGCCAACATGGATAAAAATAACTTGTAAAAAATAACTTGACAACTGGCATAATCCTTCTGCTGATGAAGATCATGTGATGAGCGAATGCTCCAGAACAGCTACAAAATGGAGTGGAGATTGTTTTGTCAACCATTTATGACTGATTTTGACCTGGATGTAATCCTGTGCCTGCACTACAGAGAAAAATCAACAAGTCCTCCAACCCATACGATCACATAGGTCGTTTGTTTCCTCTAAGACAATAGCGTTTCCTAAATTAGCGCTCCTACCTGCAGGAGGTCAACACATCTTCATACCTAAACGTAACAGCCACAGTTTTAAAGTCGTGGTTGATGTTGTGAAATGGTTGCAGTTTGATTAGGTTTAGGCAACAAAACTACTTGGTTAGGTTTTAGAAAAGATCATGGTTTGAGTTAAAATAAGTATGTTTGTTATGTAACTTAAAGTGGCATTAGGCAGTATATTTGGACTTGCATTTATATAGCGCTTTTCTAGTCTTCCGACCACTCAAATCGCTTTACACTACATGTCAGCATTCACCCATTCACACACACATTCATACACTGATGGCAGAGGCTGCCATGCAAGGTGCCAACTTTGCCCATCAGGATCTAATCTAAATTCTCATTCACACACCGATGGCTATGCCTTCGGGAGCAATTTGGGGTTAAGTGTCTTGCTCAAGCAAACATCGACATGTGGCCGGAGCAGCCAGGGATCGAACCACCGACCTGCTCTACCCTCTGAGCCACAGCCGCCCCTAGGTAAGGTAAGCCCCAAATTGCGAAAACTTGTAAAAACTTGCAAAAGACTGTCACAAGACTCGTTGCCCGACGACGTATCCTAACCTTGACCATCTTGCGAGAGTTTCGCAATTTGGGTGTTACCTTCTAGACACAACCCTAACAATAAGCGTAAATATGGGTCGTAATAAGCTGCTTGTACAAGGACCTATGAGGTCGTTTTTTATTCTCCATCACATTTCAGCACATGTAAATGGTTATGGATGCATGATCCTTGCCGTTGTTATCAAATGGTTCAGGAGTGCCTGACGACCTCTGGGCCATGAGAGTGGACCAACTGCACCACTCGAGCACTGCCTAAATTACTATTGTATATGAATATACAAATGGAAAATATACAGGTGTACTGGCATAAAGGCAACTCATAGAGCTGGATCGAATTCACCCCTGTAAGCCATTTAAAAAAGCAAATTAACTGCAATTTGTGTAAAAGTCATTTTACGTTTTTTTGTTTGGACAAAAATGTGTATATAACCTCACGTATTAAGCTGTTTGTAGCTTCATCTATACTTTTGTTAAATGTGTTAAATCCACAGTGTAACAGCCGTTTATTCAAATAGAATGTTTAATTTTAATCTAATTTTTTGTAAAAGGAGAATTTCTGCTCCTTCCTTCAGTGGCTGCAGGAAGCTTTATAACTGTGTCTCATGTTTTTCTCAGAGTTACTCATTTGGCACTGTAGTTATTGTAATATTCTGTAAAAAGTCACAGTTGTGTGACCTTCAAGTGGAAATTCAGCCCACTCTCTCTGCCGAGGGAATGTGCAATAGGATATACCCTCAAGTACATTATGTACTCAAAATGGATTAGATATACTTTTGATAAAAAAAAAAGAAAAAATCATTACTTGATTATATCATATTACTGTACAACAAGGTTATGTGCTGCTATTAATATCTGAATCATCTCATTTTAATCACAAAACCAGACTCACTTCTTGAGGACGATCTCAGAGGCTCCCTTGCTGTACATGCGGAAGCTCCCATCAGGCAATTTGACGACGGTGCTCATGGACTTTCTGACAGAGTTGAAGGTGTAGACTTTGTAAAGCTTCTCCTCTGGGATCTGGTTTCTTATTGGCTGGTAATCCCGCTTCAGGTCCAAGACCAATCCCAGCAGGCCGCACTCTGTCTTGTTGCCCACCTGCTTCGGCAGACCGCCTTCCTTATCTGGGGGCTGGAGGAGGGAAGAGGAAGAGATTTTTGGATGTTCAGTTCTACTTTCAGCCTCATTTTATATACTTTCATGCGCATATGATTTTATTCCATCAATAGTTGTGTTTTCTGATTTGGCAAATAAAGAAAATCCTGTATGGAGACTCTCAAGTCTTCCACTGAATACATTTTAGGAACAAACACTCTACACTGTTTGTTCTGTGATCTATTCAATCAGTGAGATTCTCTTTTCTTCAGCGCTGGAAATAGCTGCTTGTGATAATTAACCAGCTAGTAGGTGAAAGGGTTGCTCTGTGTGGGAGGGTGGGAGATGAGTTAGATGGAATCAAATTTGGATGGTCTTATTTCAGGCACACGGCTCAACCCATCGCAATCTGTAATTGTACACTTGGAACCATGTTTTTCTCCGGTTCGGTGAACATATCAGTATCCACATTTCTACATGAAGACATGGATTGTGCGAGAACGATAGACACAGGTGACATGTTTTTTACATAAAACATATAAAACATGGTTGTGATAAGACAATTTTTTTTTAAATTACCAATTAACATGCAGATTATTTTCTTGATTAAGCGATTAATCGTTTAGTTTATAAAATATCAGAACATGTTAAAAATAGGGCTGTCAATCAATTAAAATATTTAATCGCGATTAATCGCATGATTGTCCATAGTTAATCATGATTAATCGCAAATGAATCACACATTTTTATTCTGTTCAGAATGTACCTTAAAGGGAGATTTGCCAAGTATTTAATACTCTTATCAACATGGGAGTGGACAAATATGCTGCTTTATGCAAATGTATGTATATATTAATTATTGGAAATCAATTAACAACACAAAACAATGACAAATATTGTCCAGGAACCCTCACAGGTACTGCATTTAACATAAAAAATATGCTCAAATCATAACATGGCAAACTGAAGCCCAACAGACAACAACAGCTGTCAGTGTGTCAGTGTGCTGACTTGACTATGACTTGCCCCAAAACTGCATGTGATTATCATAAAGTGGGCATGTCTGTAAAGGGGACACTCGTGGGTACCCATAGAACCCATTTTCATTCACATATCTTGAGGTCAGAGGTCAAGGGACCCCTTTGAAAATGGCCAAGACAGTTTTCCCTCGCCACAATCTTTTCTAACGCAAGTTGCGTTAACCGTTAAAGAAATTAGTGCCGTTAAAACGAATTTGCATTAACGCGTTATTATTGTGTTAACTTTGACAGCCTTGGTTAAGAAATAAATGGCCATCACAATATCCCAGAGCCCAAAGAGACATCCTCAAATTGCTTGTTTTGTCTAACTTACAGTCCAAAACCCAAATATACTCAATTCTCTGCAATAGAAAACAAAGAGAAGCAGCACATTTTTATTTTTAAAAAGATGGAACAAACATTTTTGATTACAAAATCCAGCACTCCATTATCAAATTTGTTGCTGATTAATTTGGTGATGATCGACTAATGCGTTTACTCCGAGTAAAAGGGAAATGTTATACAGTATGTGATGTCAGTGGTGCAATTTCACTACCTCTCAAAGCTGGAGTGTGTTTATCATCAGCCAACATTACAGCCTTTTACTGTAGGGTGTGTGTGTGTGTGTGTGTGTGTGTGTGTGTATGTGTGTGTGTGTGTGTGTGTGTGTGTGTGTGTGTGTGTGTGTGTGTGTGTGTGTGTGTGTGTGTGTGTGTGTGTGTGTGATATCTGTTCAAATCTGAGCACGTGGCTGTTCAGGTGCAACAGTATATGTGTGCAATTTGCGTACAAACACTCACTGTATGTACAAGTGTGGTCAGCTTGTGGAAGACTAGGCGTTGCCATGGTAACACTGGGCAAAGCATACTTGGAAGGAGAGACTTGGGAGAAGAGAGGGTGCTCTCGCTCTCTCTCTCTCTCTCTCTCTCTCTCTCTCTCTCTCCGCCACTTGGGGATTCGTACTCTTTGGCTCAGATTCTCTTACAGGATTTTCACTCATCTCACTTCACACATGTCCTCGAATCTTTCTGTGTCTCCCTCTTCATCTTTCCCCCAGTCCTTATTTATTAGTATTTCCCGCGTTTCACTCCATTTACTCTAATCTGTCAAATCACACAGAAATACAAGCAATGAAACATACTCTCCATATTTCTTTCTAAATGTTTTCTATTTCAGCCACTGTGATAGAACAAATCTCATTATCGGCTATATCCCACACACACTCACACACACTCACTTACCACTGTAGTGACACTGATGCTCATAAGTCCGGACACATGTGAGAGTGTGCAATCCTTACTGTCATTATTCATAACATGCCTCTTCACATAATCACACACTCTCAAGCTGATATTCAATTTTAGTTTGATGACAGACAGATGTGGGGATAAAAAAGATGTTCAACTTCACTGTTCAGAAAGGCTAATTGAGGAAATTAGGGCTGCAAATAGTGATTATTATCGCTATTTATTAATCTGCTGATTAGTTTCTCAATAATAAATTAATTGTTTCCTTAAAATGTCAGAAAAGTATGTATAACTTCCAGTATAACTTCCAAAGATAGAGCTCAAGGTAGTGTCTTCAAATACCTTATCTTATCCAACCATCAGTCATAAAAACCCAAAGATATTCAGTTTACTGATACATGCAAAGAAAAGCAGCAAATCCTCACAGCTGTAAAAAGAGGCACTTCTGCTTGAAAAATGACTGAAACGATTAATCAATTATCAAAATAGTTAATATAGTTTAGAGCTGTAACGATTAATCAGTTAATCGATTAGTTGTCAGCTATTCAATGAATTGCCAACTATTTTGATAATCGATTTGAGTCATTTCTTAAGAAAATAAAAAAAGTTCTGTGATTCCAGCTTCTTAAATGTGAATATTTTCTGGTTTCTTTACTCCTCTATGACAGTTAACTGAATATCTTTGAGTTATGGACAAAACAAGACATTTGAAGACGTCATCTTGGACTTTGGGAAACACTGATCGACGTTTTTCACCATTTCCTGACATTTTATAGACCAAACATCTTATTGTACGATTAATCGAGAAAATTAACAGATTAATCGACAATGAAAATAATTGTTAGCTGCAGCCCTATATATAGTTACTTTTCAGTTGTTTGAGTGAACATTTAATCAACTAATTCTTTCAGCTCTAACGGAAATGAGCACAACTTGGGCAACATGAATCAAATTTGTTGTAGACCTGAACAAGTAAGTGTTGTTGTTAATCTGTACTGAAGAACAATGTCCTGTTTGTTCATATGGACTGCTATTAGCTGGCACTGAGCTGAAACCTAGTCTCCCTGGGGTCTCGCTATATAGTACCTACTGTACAGTACACTTGACACCTACACTCACAGCTAAAGAACAGCAGGCCAGGTACACTCTACACACACACACACACACACACACACACACACACCTACGCATACACACACAACAACACAGCATGTCAAAAGCACACTGAGCATAATGCGTCTGACTTGCTGCTAAGCAGACACCTTCAGTCTGTGCTATTTGCCCCAAAATAGATTGACTGCAGGCTTTTTGTTCTGCTTCTCAACAAGCCTCCAACCAAGATTAGATTTAAAAGGAGAGCTTGGCATTTCCGACGTTTTGAATTTTACTTTCTTGTTGATGTTTTCTTCACTCAGCACTCGCCGCGATGTGTTGAGAAAGATTCTGTATCGACAGCGTAGTTAATCACATTAATGGCGTGTTGGAATCGGTGCACTCACACTCTCCATCTAATGGTCGTTCTTGTCCACCTGCTAACGAGGTTTTGATAGAGAATGCTAATAATGTGTTAATGTGCCTGACAAAGGCTTTAATATATTTCCATGCAGTGAATAAGAAAACATTACTGCACTGCAATCTTTTATCCTACGGAAGGTGTCGTGTGAAGTTTGTAAAACCCTTTGAGGCAAATTTGTTATTTTGGGTTATATCATTTAAAATTGACTTGACTTAACTTGAGATCAACAATGTCAAGGTTTCACTTTTCTGTGTTTTGTAGTTTTATTCTCAGTAAATCAAACATTAAATGAAGCAAATACGACAGCGGGACTCAAAGCAATCTGTGGAAATGTGGCTGAATATTGCAAAGCTTAATTCATCTGTCTAGTGAGTGATAGATCTGCTTTTGATGTTTGCTTAATCAGCTCAATATTCTGAAACCACAATGTCTTAAGAAACAATGAATATTGATTCATTCTGGCTCAGACATATTCTACATGTCCCTGTAGCTGCAGCTGCTACGAGCCAGAGGTTGCAGCGGAGAAGGTTAGAGAGAAAAGTCATCTAAAATCTCATTAATCATTAAAACCCAATCAGAGCACTGGCCCATGTTCACCTAGTAATTGGACATATCTGGTTAATGTTCAGCTGTGTGTCTCACAGACACAGACAAGAGTATAAATACTTTATACCGAGTTTGCGGTAAATAACAGAATGAATGCCTTTTCCTAATGACCAGTGATTACATCAGGAAGACACTGCCTGTCATTGGCTAATGAGGGGATGGAACAAATGGTGTCATCTGCGCTGTCTGCTAAGTGTTTGAGAGAATAGGCTCCCAGCAACAGAAAAACAGCACACTAAACAACTAAATGACTAGCTGAAAGCCATATAGGATGGATTATAGTTTTAAAGGGTCATACAACTTTAGTAAATAAAAGGTTTGTCTTCCCTGCTATTTTTAAAAGCAGTAATTCAGCAGTTCCACAATCTACTGAAGAGGACAAATTTCATTTCAGAAAGCAAACTCATTTAAAGCTGGAGTAGGCAAGTTGGAGCAAATATGATTAACAAAAGTTATTTTTATAAAACGGTTGCTATATCCTGACAGTAGAGCATGAGACAGGTAATCTGAAAAAAATCATGTTCCTCTGTGTCCTCCGGTGTCCTCCAGTGCTCCTTATGGCATCTGCAAGATATCAGACCGGAGGAAAACAACCAATCAGAGTTGAGGAAATATCAAGCACCGCCCATCAGCCGGAGCAAACTTTCTCAGTTTAGAGCTAAACAGTACACTACAAGTTGTTTCTGAAAACATTTGAAACGAGAAATAGGCATTACAGTAACGGAATATCGATTCATATTTGATCAGCGCTGCCTAGTTTGACCGTTTGATCGGAGTTCGCGAGGGATTGACAGCTGCCTCCGTTGAATGAACAGCCAATATGAACGCTCTCTCTCTCTGCAACAAAACCAAGCAGGAGAAAATAAATAAATGGCAGACAGCGACACCGCTGCCTTTTATTCTCAGAGATTCCGCAGAGGTTTAGCTTGACGCGAGTTTCTACGCACACGGACAGTTGCCGGCATGGGATGCCCAGCGTTGGCACGACCGGGCTATGGTTGGCACGTCCTGGTCTGCACGTGGCTGAGGACCAGCTGCCCTCTCCCTGGTCCGTGGGTGCTCCCGCAGGCAAGGACATATGCCAGAGGGAGAACTGGCAACTTTACTTCCTATTCCACCCGTGGCTCTCCTTAATCCATACCTCCTGTTCCTTCCCCTTGTCTTCCATTTTCTTACTCTTCTCTTCACACTCAACCCCACCCTTCTACTCCTCTGTCTTCTCTTTCTATCCCTGTTTTTTATACTTTCTATCCTGTCTTTCCTTCTGTCATTCCCTTCTATCCTCCTTCCTCGCTGTGGATGACTCTCCCCTCTTCCTCACTATCAGTTTCCCCATTCTCTCCTACAAGCCTCCCCATCCCCCGCCTCTACCCCACCGCCTCTACCCCCCGCCTCTGCCTTCCTTCTTGTTCCCACTTTGCATGTAGGAGTAGATGATATTCTAGCTCTCTACACGACTGTACCAGCCAACTGGGCTAAGGCCTGGAGGCATGCTGGAGGGCAGTAATACAGTCTTCCAGTCCATGATGAGGACACTTGTGGTTTCTCTCTCGTCTTCTTGTATAATTTTCCCATCGTCTTCCATCCTTTTGTTGACCCTTGCTTTGCTTCCCTTTCCCCCTTCACTACATTTATTATATATACGTTATGCGTCGTTATGTCCTTTATTTGCCCTTCTACTGCAGAGATATGATTTTTCAAAAACAATAAGAGTAGACACAAGTCTCAAATTTAAATTCAATTAATCTCATTTCAAAACGTGTACTATGGAATCTGTGTGAATGTGTTTTCAACAATATCTTCTGTAACAGTGACAATACCTATATACATAGCCTTCCTTGTATACCACTATTTTTACCTCTTTATTAATACCAATATACAATTCAATCCAAATACGGTTATTATATTATCACTATCAGTACGATTATAAAATCTGTGCTTGTCTGATGTAACATCTCCACACTAATCTAACCTGTCCATGGTGCTAATAACAAAGCTAATTGTGTTGGTACTCTTGCCACCATTTCAGCTTCCCTGCATCTTAATTTCACTTTATCATCTTTATTTTATTTTTTATTTTAAAGGTTACAAATTCTGTCGCCACAAACATGCAAAGCTCCACATACGGAATATTGCTTTACCCTGGACGTTGCCTTTGATGTGTGATTGGCAGGTTATTAGTTAGCTAATTTGAGTTGAGAGAAAAGAGATTGTTACAGTAGAGTCATAACCTGGTCTCATGTTTTAGGCGTATTGATACCTCGTCAGCGTTCAGCACTACTCAGTTACATCATGGGGAAGGTGGTGAGGCTGCTCTGCCTCACGTTGCTGGTCAGGTGGTTTAAAGCTCATCATGGCTGTGGGATTTATGTTTCTTTCAAAGCTGTACACCATTGTTCACGTGTTTCCATACAAACGACAGCCACATGGATTTATCAGTGTGGGAGTTTTAGGTTGTTTACATTATCTACAGTATTTGCCCTTCATTTTATTTTAGTACTGTCAATCGATTAAAATATTTAATCGCGATTAATTGTATGATTGTCCATGATTAATCGTGATTAATTGTATGATTGTCCATGATAAATCGTGATTAATGCAAATTAATCACACGTTTTTTTATCTGTTCAAAATGTACCTTAAACCTGCAGTAGGCAGACTGTTTTTGGCATCATTGGGCAAAATTTCCATAATAACCTTTCAGCATATTGTAATTCAAATGTTCTGAGAGAAAACTAGACTTCTGCACCGCCTCATGGCTCTGTTTTCAGGCTTTAAAAAATCTAGACTGTGACGGGAGACTTTGACCAATCACAGGTCATTTCAGAGAGAGAGAGCGCTCCTTTTGGCTGTTCTCCGGCTGGTGGGCGGTGCTTGGTATTTCCTCAACTGATCTCAACATGGCTGCCGGGTCACAAACGTTCTCATTTTACAGCTAAACAGTACACTACAAGATATTTCTGAAAACATTTGAGGAGAGAAATAGGCATTACAGTAACAGAATATTGATTCATATTTGATCAGCGCTGCCTAGTTTGACCATTTGGTCGCAGTTCGCGAGTAATTGACTCGTGGCTCTCATAGACGGCAGCTGGACGGCTGACTCCAGATCGGCTCTGATTGGTTGTTTTCCTCCAGTCTGTGAAATCTTGCAGATGTCATTAGGAGCACCGGAGGACACAGAGGCACATGATTTTTTTTTCAGATTACCCGTCTCCTTCACTACTGTCAGGATATAGTGAGCGTTATATAAACTAACGTTTTTAATCATATTTGCTCCATTTCTACCCACTGCAGCTTTAAAGGGAGATTTGTCAAGTATTTAATACTCTTATCAACATGGGAGTGGGCAAATATGGTGCTTTATGGAAATATATGTATATATTTATAATTGGAAATCAATTAACAACACAAAACATTGACAAATATTGTCCAGAAACCCTCACAGGTACTGCATTTAGCATGAAAAATATGCTCAAATCAGAACACGGCAAACTCAAGGCAACAACAGCTGTCAGTGTGTCAGTGTGCTGACTTGACTATGACTTGCCCCAAACTGCATGTGATTATCATAAAGTGGGCATGTCTGTAAAGGGGAGACTCGTGGGTACCCATAGAACCCATTTTCAGGTCAAGGAACCCCTTTGAAAATGGCCATGCCAGTTCCTCCTCGCCAAAATTTAGTGTAAGTTTGGAGCGTTATTTAGCCTCCTTTGCGACAAGCTCGAATGACATGGTTGGTACCAATGGATTCTTTAGGTTTTAGTTTCATATGATGCCAGTATCTTCTCTAGCTTTAAAACTGAGCCTGATAGATCAATAGCGTTAATGCGTTAAAGAAGTTAGTGACGTTAAAACGAATTTCGGTTAACGCTTTATTAGCGCGTTAACTTTGACAGCCATATTTTATTTACATCTAATAGAAACTCCCACGCCATCCTGACATCTGGGCTTGCGTGACAAAAAATCTTTAAAAGCTGTGCAGGGTACATCACATGCAAACTTATTTATATAGAAATAACACAACTTTAGATTAATTTGCCTGTACCTTTAATTCTGCCTTGATGAAGTATTTCACAAATATCACTTTGATGTATGTTTTTAAAGTCAACACTTAAAGGCAGGGTATGCGATTTATCCAGTAAACACGATTTGCTATATTGGTTGAAATGGTGTTTACACCCCGACAGCAATCCATTTCTTATGAGCTGTGAAAAAAGACCGGAAAAGATCCATCATCTGTAGCTGCTGTAATCCTGTATAAATGTCTACCAATCAGTGCCTCTGCGCCCAGTTGTAAAGAACCAATCAGATGCCTCCCTGCCTCCCTGCTCGTACTCTACCCTTAGTGTGCACCAGCGTGAACTCAAAGCGTGCCGCCGCCGCACGTTTACTGGAGAATGGAAGAGAAAACTCAGCTCTTAAAACACTGGACAACGAGCACGAACTCGTACCATATTATCGAAAAATACAACTTAGATTTAGTTGTTTATGTTCTGTTAGTTTACTTTATAAGATACTGCAGGTTTAAACTATTTATTCTAACAGCTCAAAGTGAAGTCAGACATACAGGATCATCAACGAGGGGAGACGGCGGATATAAAACATTGATCCACAACATTTACGTTACTCAAACTGCTTTTTCAGTTACAGAAACAAACGAGTGGACTGACCACCCTACAGATATTAGAGTAACGTTAAAAAGGGTCGTGTTGTCTCAGCAGGTATCTCTCTTACCCCTCAGAGGCTGCTCTTTCCCTCGCCACTCTGCTGCTCTGTGGCCGGCTCTCCAGCGAGCTACCCCCGCGGGCGATTGTGGAGCTTTTCAACTCCAAAAAGGCAGATAAACACGTTAATTTATAATGGACATTTGTGTTGTGATATTTAAAAGAACTATCCGTCAACCAGGAAATAAAAGCCCCTCGTCTACGAGACCGGTCTCTTGAGAGAGCTCCAGCCAGCTCATAGCGGGGTCTGTGAGAGTGAATGCCCGGCTGGAGAGGTGGCGATCCAGGCAGGAACTAGCTAGCTGTGCCGGCAGTTTGTGGAGCTTCTAAACTCCGACAACAGTGGAGCAAATGTTTGATTCACCATCTAACATCGTAAAACTGTCAATATTCTAAATCTACACAGTTAATCTCTCGGCTCAACATTTTTCAGAAGTGAATTTAGTGATGAAATAACTACGAAAAATGTGAAGTAGTTACGATGCGGCGGTGCTCGTGCATGTGTGTGGGGGGCGTTGCCTTGGAGGGAGTTTCAAGGGGAGGGGGGGGGCTTAGACGGAGCTCCTGAGGCGATGCTACTTTCAAATTATGCTAGCTCTCCAAGATCGTTGACCCTATCTTTAAATTTACTTTAGGGTATATCCAAAGTCTGGTCACCATACTGTAGGTTTAACTGGTTATTGTGAAACACAAAAATGACTTTACAACTATATAATATTATTCTCTGTTTGATAAAATAAAAAACAGATTATCAGCTTTATTACCACTGACCTCACATTCTCAATACATATTCTATGTATTTAATTTACGCTGGTCTAGAAAAAACTAGAAAGTAGTTACTGAAAGCCATGTGTGAGGGAAACGCAGGGAGCCCATTAAGCTTTGTGCCTCTGAAACATCAAAGCATTGTCGTTCTGATGTGATGACGACTTCTTATTCACTGAGGGACATCATTCTGCTGAAGATGTCTCTGTCTCTGCTTCCTCTTTCTACTTCTCAGTGTCCAAAACTATTCCACTGGGACACTGGGTGCATCCAGCTAAAGACATCCAAGATACTCTCATCTCTCCTCCATGTTGTGTAAACAAGCACGCAACGTCCAGATGACAAAAGCACTGAGAGCCAAAGCCAATTACAGCAGGACCTCACTACTGAACAAAAACGAGGCAGTTGGTTGTGTTAACAAACAAGAAATTGCTCATTGTAGAGCGACAGATGGAGTTTTTTTCCTACTGAACATGAGCTGAATCTTGTTTTTCTATTATCTACGTTTCAACATCAGAAACATTGACTATTTTCTTAACCACATACTGAGCTACTGTAACCTTCCCCAAGCACCTATCCCTCACAATTGAAGCCATCTGTGTGAGTACGTGTGTGTGTGTGTGTGTGTGTGTGTGTGTGTGTGTGTGTGTGTGTGTGTATTATCTGCCTCTCTTGTCCCTGACTGTAATAATGACCCGAGCAGGTGGTTGGAACAACATGAGCCGGAGCTCGCAGGACACTCACAAAGCCATGCTAAACACACGCCACTGTGCTGCGAGAACATACACCTGTGATCCAAATACCTCCTTCAATGTGAGTATGCATGATAGGACAGATGTGTGTCTGTGTGTGTGCATCTGCAATTCACTCGTTTTACAAACAGTCTTCTTATAGACGCATGTAATATATCTCATAAAAAAAACTAAGAATGTGAAGTGAAAGTTGAAAGAAAAAGAAAAGATAATTCTATGGGGCGACTGCTTGCTATGAGGCTCTTGCCACTTGCGATGACGCACGTTCCTTTGAAATGACGTCAGCATGTTGACGTCACTGAGTGCCGTTAACCATTTGCTCTGTAGCGTGCTCGACTTGTCTGCAAGAGATATGCGAAGCACATTGGTGTGCTTATTTGTGTGCACGCATCCTTTTTAGAATAAATGAATGAGTGTACACGTGGGTATAGTATCTACCAGCATGTGCATGTACAGTATGCTTATACTGTATGCGTGCATGGATTCATTGTGTAAATGTGTGTGAATTTCTCCCTCGAGGATGAGGCTTCTTCAGAAGAAACAGAGCCGTGCCACTGGCTGTATTATGAAGCCAGAGAGGCAGTAGGGGGACTGATACGGGTATCAAAGCCTGCCTCTTCTCCTTTGTGCCTTTGTGTGGTGGCCATCAAAGACTTCCATAGCCATCCTGGCATCCCACAGGATTGGCCTCTTATATAAGAACACACCAGCAAGCATACTGCGAGGCTGGAGTGGCGCTGAGGGAGTGGGGGCGGCCGGGGGGAGGGAGAGGGGGATGTACTAAATATTCCTCAGAAATGTCCTTTTTTGTACCCTGCTTTCTGAGTTCACTTCATTCCTTAATTAGTAATTACGTCTGTGTTTCTGCGTGTTGCTTCCCCTATATGCCTTTCCTTCATTCTAATAAGAGCTATCAGTAAATAAATGCATTCATGCCGACATGCACTGTACTCTCTACTATTAATGTGCTAGATGTTATGTTTCGTATGAATGTCGGACATTTATTTATGTGGATATTTGTATGGATGAACAGATCTGGATGTAGGTATATGGGTAACTAATTTGTACAGTAATTACTGCTGATGAAAGCTAGCAAGCTGATATCATTTGAAGTTCACCCAAAGTTTACCTTCTACTTTGGTGCATGAAATGACCTCTTCTATGAATGAAGAGATTATAAAACAGACTGAATGTGCCATTTAATCCTTCAAGTCTAATCTGAGTGGTAGCCAAGACAAGAGAAAAGCTCAAGCAACACATTACCGTAAAGATCTATTTAAAAAATCACGAGGGCTTATCGAAAGTCTGTGAATGTCATCTATAGCTGCATGGTTCAAATGGTGATTTGTTGATGGAACTATGAGGTTGCCTCAGTTTCCATTTTCCCACAGCATTTCTTTGCCGAGACGTGCGGCTACATTAACAAAATGTTATCCCTTTTGAAACACCTGGAGAAATGCATTGCAGCATCACATCAGACTCAATGTCTCAATGGAATCAAGCACCGGCAGACTAGTGCATCTTATTATCAGTCAGTTCCCAATAGAGGCGCAAAATACTTAAAGGGGCTATATGTAAGAATCAGAAATTGCTTGTTCACAGCGACACCTGTGGCCGCAATGTCAACGAAAGTCAGCGTCCCGTTGCTCGCGCTCGCGCATGTGCTCGCGCTACATTGACATGAGCGAGCACCGGTCTAAACAGTGAGGCGACACACGTCAGCTAACACACAACATCACTCTATATTTCACCTGCTTGGCAGTAATGTTAGCTGACCAGAGGAAGGTCTCTCCATGAATCAATGCTGATCCTAGTGTTGGCTTTTCCTCCCGATCCGGAGGGAACGGAGGGAACGGGGGGGGGGGGAGGAGACGGGGGGAGAGACGGGGGGGGAGACACCGACACCCGGTCGGGACGATAACGTAACTCGCTGCGGAGCCCCGTCACTTCACAAGACACGGGAAACCTCTGTTGGTCTGGAGGAGCTGCAGCAGTTATTTCTGCAAAAACGTCCACTGCACATTCACCAGATATTCTCAGAGCTAAACTAACTCTTTTGCAGTGTGTAGTGTGCGCGCGTTCACGTGGAGGTGGAGCGAGCCGAGCGGGGCAGAACGAGCGCGGTGTGCAAACAGGCAGGAGCAGAGCTGCTGCGCGCTCGCGTACCCACACGCGAGCGCGCATGGGATACCGACCCGTTAAGATTTATGCGTGTGATAAGTTACAAATAGTCCCTTTAAATATCACGTGCCTTGTTCTTACTTGTTTTCCATAGTTTGTCTTTGCCATGTAACAACCAAGCATTCTCATATTAGACATGTAGTGTTATGCGCAAATGTGTGGAAAGATATCTTACTTCAATAGTTAGCTTGTTAGTTTTTAATATAATCAATTTTTTCAGAATTGAAATCATATATTTTAACAAATAATGCAACATTTTGGCAAATTAAAATATAAAACGCTTCAATTTGTATTTCTGAAGGCACTTGAGGTAAAATCAGTGGGTTTCACTACTACATGTAGTTGTTTTCCTATTCCTATCACATTTCAAATTTTCTAAATCCAAACGGTCTGTGGTGTACTGAGTAATTTAAGTTATATCGCGGATATTGAATCGGCACTGTTTTGTTTCTTGGGCCTCAGTCTTGACTTGGATTCAAGCCTCATCTGAACTCAGTCTAACTTCATCTTGACACCGCTCTGACTTTGACCTGTTCTGACTACATTTAAGCGGTCCTGACTACAACCCAGGCTGTACAGTAAGTCTGGGTCAAATACAGAGTCAACGTTTGGTATTTGGCAAGTGGAGGAAAGATGCAGCTGTAAGATACACTGAGCAGATCCAAGGACTCAACTCTTATATTAAGCGTAGATAGAAACTGCAGCATGTGTGGTGTGATGTCAGATTTGACCTGTCTTTGACAATAAACCTTTATTTAAACAGGAACATTCTCTGAAGAGAGACATGTCCATGCTAAAGGTCCTGCTCTTTCAACACAGGGAATAAATACACCGTGCAATTTGTTGAGGAATGAAATTAAATTTGTTGCTGTTCTATATATTTAGATAGGTGTTCTGTGAGCGGACATTAAAAAGATAAAAATCACTGTGTAAACTGGCACAAAGCCTGGGAGATGCACAATTATGCTACTTGTACGCCTGCAGTAACTGCATTGACACACAAGACACAAATATGTAGCTCTCCATCTTAGAAACCCAATGACCAACACTCTTTTTTCACAAGACTGTGATCGTGCCTTGAGGGGTAGGAAGTGAAATCTGTGGGATCCTTCTATCGCAGATGTCCCGCCTGCTCAGCTCATTTTCCATGCATGTTCCATAAGGGCATTTGTCAGTTGGTCGACCATCAATGAATAGACTCTAAAGGGGTTTGCAAGGTTAGTGACACACAGACAAGCACAAATGGTGTGTGTGCGCAGGTGAGTATGCATGGTCATGCCAAGAAAATTATTACTGAGGCATGCAGCCCTAAGAGTCTGAGGACATCCTGATCTTGGCAATCTTTTCTTTTAGCATATTTATGCCAAATGCTTTATTATGAAAATAATCTTTCAGACCTGTGGCCTGAAGGAATATCTATGCAAACAGGTTTCAGATTGTGAGATTAGAACATGTAACTGTCTGTATCTATCTATCTACGTCGTACTGCATACAGGTCTTACTGGCTTAGAGAGAATCTCTCTTTGCTGCATTCACTGTAAACAACAAGAGACAATCTCCAGCACTTAGACAGATTGGATTCAATTACAGTCTGCTATGCTCTGAATATCAGATAAGACAGAATTACACAACCGTTCTCAAGGTGACAAGTTGAGTGAATGCCTGATGAATCTAAAGCAGCAGCCAAGGACACCGACTGCCTGCTTCGCCAAGAAGAAAGCACTGCAGAACTGTCTCACTGTCTCAGGGCCGCTCTCATCATAAGGTTTCACCACTCACACAGAGGGAGCTGAAATATATGCAGCTAACCCACGATATTTAAGTCTTAACTAAATAGGCTTTAGTACAATATAAATCTTAAATATTGTAATAAGGGTTCATAGAGAGTACCACATATGATGTAAAATGTAAAAATGGAAGGGGTATATATGGTGTTTCAAATTCCATAGGAAAGACTTAACCATTTTGTAAGATATACATACATTTATGTGTTTATATGTATAGGTGTTTAGGTGTATGTGTTCAACCCAGTATCAGGCTAAAGCGTGAAATAGACCTGCCTGTCCACCCGAGGATAGTGTGTCAGTGTCACATGAATATTACACGCAATGGTGCAGTACCAGCAGGGGGAAACAAAACGATAGTTACGGATGTAACTACGGTTCTATGAATTCTGGATGACCGCCAGAGGACGGTGCTTTAGCACTGGATATCTCCATCTCGCATATGCGCAGGTCGAGTAATTATACCAACAAAGTCACCTGTGACCATGTGATGACGTATGGCGCATGCCCCAGTATAAAACCCCTACGTCATCACGCAATCTGTTCCTTCAGAATCTTCTCGCCCAGATTCCGAGTGACAGACAACTCTGGCGGTCATCCAGAATTCATAGAACCGTAGTTACATCCGTAACTATCGTTCTATTTCATTCTTCCTGACCGCCAGAGGACGGTGCTTTAGCACTGGATGACTTATACCAGCAAGGTCACAAGGAATGCTTACCGCACTAAGGAATGGAAGCCGTTGATAGGACGGCTGTTGCCACAGCGTGCGGAGCAGCCACATTAACCCGGTAATAGCGACCAAAGGTACACGAAGACTCCCAGGTCGCCGCAGTACAGATGTCTTGCAGAGAGACTCCTTTCAAGGCTGCCCAAGACGTGGACACACTCCGAGTAGAGTGGCACTTCACATGACTAGGTAGAGGCAAGCCCTCTGACCTATAAGAATGTAGAATCACATCTACAATCCAATTAGATAGTCTCTGTTTTGATAGGGGTTCGCCCTTCTTACAACCCCCATAGCAAACAAAAAGTTTGTCAGTTTTACGTATGTTGGCAGTGGCCTCCACATACACCTTGAGTGCCCGAACTGGGCACAGTAGCACTGACGGTTCCTCTGGTCCCTCAGATGAACCTGGTGGACTGAATGTCGCCAATTCGATGGCTTGGTTTACATGCGAGGGAGGCAACCTCTTTGGCATGAAGGATGGATTTGGTAGGAGAGTAACCCCTGAACCATCTGGGTACCCACGCAGGCACATCTCGCTCACTGATAGGGCGTGGAGTTCACCCACTCGCTTCGCTGATGTGATAGCGAGCAGAAATGCCATCTTGGTAGACAACCACTTCAGGTCTGACTGTTCTAAAGGTTCAAACGGGGGCCGACACAGAACCCTTAACACTAATTTCAAGTCCGATGATGGCACTAAAGTGACTCTTGATGGTCTAAACCTCTGTGCGCCCTTCAAGAACTGAATAACCAGATAGTGCGACCCCACTGTCTGGTTGTCCACCCTCAAGTGCCCCACTGAAATGGCAGCTGCATATACTTTCAGAGTCGATGCACATCTGCCACCATCCAACAATGACTGCAGGAAACGCAGAATGATGGCCACTGAGCAACTCTCTGGTACCTCACCCTTTGTCTTGCACCACTGGGAAAAAAGCTTCCATCGATTAGCATAGAGGGACCTAGTGGAGGGAGCCCTCGCACTCAACACAGTCTGGATCACTGACTGGTCACAGGATGCCAGGAGTGGGTCCTGGCTTCCAATGGCCAGACACACAGCTGAAGGCGATCTGGATTCGGATGCCATATGCGTCCTTCCAGCTGAGAGAGAAGGTCTGGTCTCCTTGGGAGATGCCAAGGCTCCCCATTGAGCAGTTTCAGGAGCACTGGAAACCACGGCCTGCCTGGCCAGTTGGGGGCTACCAGCAGTAGTTTGTGGCCTCCCAGTTGAACTCTGTCCAGCGTCACACGAATGAGTGGAATCGGTGGAAAGGCATACAGAAGGCAGGCTGGCCAAGTGTGAGCGAGGGCATCCTGCCCTAGAGGGCTGGTCGTCTCCCATAGGGAGTACCAGAGGGAACAATGTGTTGACGCTTCTGAGGCGAAGACGTCCACTTGCGCTCTGCCATATCGGCTCCAAATCACTCCCACTACATCTGGGTGGAGTCTCCACTCTCCCTGTGGCGGCCCCTGGCGGGACAGAACATCTGCCGCACTGTTCTGCACGCCTGGGAGATGTACGGCCCTGAGGCTCAGGAAGTGGGGAAATGCCCACGTAAGAAGCTGCTGTGACACTCGCAGACTCTGCCTGGACCTGGTGCCTCCCTGATGGTTGATATGATACACTGCTGATGTGCTGTCTGACCGGACGAGAACATGCCGGTCTTTCAGTACTGGGAGAAAATGTTGCAGTGCCAGATATATTGCTCTGAGCTCGAGCACATTTATGTGCTCTAACCTCTGCTGCACGCTCCATCGGCCCTTGATGGTCCTGCGCTGCCAGACTGCACCCCAGCCCACTAGTGAGGCATCTGTCTCCACAACTTCTCGGCGGGAGGGGATTACCCCCAGAGGAACCCCTTTGGTCAGATACAGCCTGCTCCTCCAAGGCTTCAATGTACGGCAGAAAGAGCTGGACACTCTCACGCTCCTGCCCCTGTGCCACTTGGGGTCCAAGTGGAGTCCGTTGACCCAGATTTGAAGGGGCCGTAAGGAAAGAAGACCCAGAGGGACGACCATGGATGCTGCTGTTAGCATGCCCATTAGCCTGAGAAGGAGGCCGTACTTCAAAAGCCTGCTCCTCTGGAAGCAACTGATAAGATGAAGAATAGCCTCCACCCTCCTTGGGGAAAGGGAGGCTCTCATTGACTGTGAGTCGAATGTCATGCCCAGGTATTCTACCCGCTGACTGGGTGTAAGATTGCTCTTTGTGTAGTTCACTGTAAGGCCCAGCTGGCTTACATGACCTAAGAGCATAGCTGTGTCTCTGACTGCGTGCTCCGCAGTTGGAGAAATTAGTAACCAATCGTCCAGGTATGGCAATATTGTCAAACCCCTGGTTTGCACGGGAGAAAGAGCAGCTGTCACGCACCTTGTAAATATGCGAGGGGCCAGTGAAAGACCGAATGGCATCACTTTGAATTGGTAAGCCCGTCCTCGAAAGGCGAACCTTAGGAACTGCCTGTGGTGGGGGGCAATAGGCACGTGAAAATAGGCATCCTTGAGATCTATTGACACAAACCAGGCCCCTTGTGCAATCGACTGGAGAACATCTGCCATCCGCAACATGCGGAATGGCAGTACCTTTAAAAACTTGTTCAACCCCCTCAAGTCTAGGATTGGGCGAAACCCGCCATCCTTCTTCGGAATCAGAAAATACACTGAATAGAACCCACTGAGCCGGGTATGCCACTCTACAGGCTCTATGGCGTCCTTTTCTAAGAGGGTTACTAGTTCCTGGCTGAGGGCCAGGGATTTTGCGGGATCTGTGACCACAGACATTTTGAACCCGCAGAAAGTGGGTGGCCGGCGTCGGAACTGTAGTGTGTATCCCTTGGACAGAGTGGACACCACCCAAGGGTCTGTGGTCTCCCTCTCCCAGTAGCTGAGGTGCTGCTGCGAGAAGTGTCCGACACCGGACCTTTGAACCTCAGGTCCGACCCCCCCGCCCCCTAAAGCCTTTGGGGGGGCGACGACTGAGGGCTGGTCCTCTCGGCACCTGAAAAAACGGCCGGGAAAGAGCATGCCGCTGCCTATCATATTGCCCAGAATAGTGAGAGGCTCTAGTTTGTCCACCTGGGCGAGCAGGTGGGTAAGAATGGCTGGGACCAGGTGGAAAAAGATCCCTCTGCCTTGTAACTGGGCCCCGCCGCAGGCCAGCAAACTGCTGCCTGGCTTGATCTGCTTGTGCACTACGCTCTAGTGCCTGCTGAGCAGCTGGCCCAAACATTTGCCCCGGAACCACTGGAAGGGAACGGAGGGTGCGACGACACCCTTCCGACAGAGGGGACTGCGCCAGCCAGACCTGGCGGCGTGCCAGCGTCATGGTTGACATCAACCTTCCAAGCTCCCTTGACATGAAAGCAAAAGCCTGAAGGGAAGCATCACTAAGGATCTGAGCAGAGGGGTCCGTACCCGTTTCCTGCAGGCTCTGAGACAGAGCCAGGATAAGGTGCGAAAATGAATTACCCATACGCCCCATTCGTGCTGCTATGTTATAACTCCTTGAAAGGAGATCATCGGTCAGTCGACACTGAGGCCGGGGACAGCGGGCATCAGGTCTGAGAGCCTCATCTGGGGAAACTATTAAAGAGGCAATGGCAGGCTCGACCGGGGCCATACCGTCTAACCCATAGCTACCTGCCTCCTGCATGGCAGCCAGGTTTCTACAATCACTGGTGTGATAGGAGAACAACTTTGGGTCTGCCCAGCACCTCTGGAGCTCTTCAATATAGGGCTTCGAAGGAGGGACCGAAAAGGCAGTGGACTGTGGCGTCTGCCTGAAAAAGGCGCTTGACGGAGCTGCTGCAACAGGAGCTTCATCCAGCCCCAGGCGTGCTAAAGCCATCCGCATTGCCGGCTTCATTGTGGCATGGCCAGTTGTTGATCCATGTACGGACCCGCCATCAGACCCCTGAGAAAAGGCATCAGAGGCTTGAGAGGCTGTGGCTCCATCCACATCCTGCCCCATATCCGTAAACAAACTGCAGGATGCTGCAGTCGATAGAACATCATCATCCTCCTGACAAGGCGAGCCCCTTGTGGCGGAGTCACCACTGGTAACTGGCCTCCTATTAACAGGCTGGAGATTGAGCAGGAGCTCTTTAATCTGGGCAAACTCTGATGTCAGACTGCTAACTTTGAGAGCCAACGTGTCCACTCTTTTTAGTTTTTTTGGTGGACCACATGAGACCGCCCTGCGTCTCTTAGATGTTGTTGGGTCTGCATATCCACCATCAGGGGGCAGCCCAGTATCACCACCTATCTCCGCAATTCTAGCCATTCTCACAGAGAGTGGCATAAAGCTACAGCTCATACATGGGTTGTCAGAGACGCCTGCCCTGAGGTGTTCAATCCCCAGACAGGCAGGGCAATGATCATGGTCATCCTCCATGTGGAGTGGGGCCATACAGGAGTTGCAGACATGCGAGCCCAACATGTCATTTACAATTTAATTACACAGTCAATAATATGCTGTCAGTATTAATAACTACTATCGAACTCAACAGTACACAATAGTCTTACCAGCCGGCAACCGCGAAAACACAGTGCCGCTGACCCACATACAAGCTAGGCTGCTACCGCGGTGGAGCGTGCCCCGATCAACTTAACGCTATAAATAAAAGCTATCATAAAGCAGCAGCGCACACATGCACTGTCTGCTTAACTTAACAAAGCTATAAACAAAAGCTATCATGCAGTAGCTTAGCTATCATGCAGTAGCGTAACTTTAATCCAATTCAAACAATATACTCACTGTTGAAGTCGCATTCCTCCGAGAACAGAGAGCTAACAACACAGGAAAAAGGACCCGGCGGGCCGGCTAGCCGCCGGCTACTCACCCGACTAGCAGTAACGTTCAGCACGAACCGTAACGCTCAAATTACTGCTGTTCAGAACCGATAATTAATTATTGAAATATCACTTGTCGCAGTTTCTGGTGGACGTAAACACGAAGCACCAACCCACAGGTTTCGAAACTACCAGCGACGAGCTAGATTGACCTGCTTCCAATATACTCGCTAGCGAGGAGATAGAAGGAACAGATTGCGTGATGACGTAGGGGTTTTATACTGGGGCATGCGCCATACGTCATCACATGGTCACAGGTGACTTTGTTGGTATAATTACTCGACCTGCGCATATGCGAGATGGAGATATCCAGTGCTAAAGCACCGTCCTCTGGCGGTCAGGAAGAATGAAATAGAACCACCAATTTAGATTTAAGAAAAATTTCATGATTGTCCTTAAAATAAGTGCGTAACTTAAGTACAGTATGTACGAAACCACGTAACATAAGTACGGAAAACACGTAAAAAGGTAAATAAAAAATGCATCACTAACGTAACTTACAAAACAAAACACCGGTGTCGAACACTGTTCCCCTGATTGAAAGTCCTGTGTTTGTTGGACCCATCCACCTCCCCTCCCACCCACCATAAGCAGTCTCTCTCATTTTTTATTCTACGTCACTACCTCTGAGCGTAGCATATTCATGTGGATTCAGCAGTCAGTGCAGACTAAATAGAGTACAAATGACATACCAAAAGCAGAACGGCGTTGTTATTGCACGCTTTTACCATGTGCATTATCGTGTCATTCATACACCTTTTCGTGCGACCTGGCAGATGTGTTCAGATTCAGAAACAAGGTGTCCTTTACTTAACATTCATGTTCAACCCCTAGAGGAAAGCCCTCTAAAGTAACTTCTACAATGGCAACCATTACAGGTGGCTTACCAGTATCTTGGTGGTATAGGCGCTGTTGATGGAGATGGAATTGACCAGTAATTCCAGTGATTTTGGTGGCAGAGCTCCAGGATCTGGGATTTCTTTGTAGTGCACATCTGCAATGTAACACTGCACAGCCGTCATGCGGTTGGTGGTCAGCGTGCCGGTCTTGTCAGAGCAGATGGCTGTAGCGTTGCCCATCGTTTCACATGCATCCAGGTGACGCACCAGGTTGTTGTCTTTCATCATTTTCTGGTGGTAGGAAACAACATGATGATCATGATGTGTTGCATATTTGTATATTTGAAAATGCTTTAAAATATTTGGACTACTAGATGGATTTCAATTCAATTCAGTTCTACTTATATGGCGCCAAATCATAGCAGAAGTTATCTCAGGGCATATAGCAGGTCTAAGCTGTACTCTTTTTAATATAAATGGATATATAAAATGGATGAATAAATTAGTCACTAAAAATTTCAATGGCTATAATGGCCACAACAAAAAGAGGGATGTTTATGCTCACATTGTATGTTAAAATGCTTATTGAATTCACAGCAACCGTCAAAGAAGCAAACTTTCCCGACTTGGATTTCATCAGAATTTGTTTCACCCAAAACCGCACAAAAATTAATCCATTCATGAAAAATATGGGACAATTTCCCAGTCTTAAAAAAAAAAAAAAGAAAACAAAAGTGTATATTTTAAAGCAGCTATTCTCAACAACGGGGCCTGGGCCCACTGGTGGGCCTCAGAGCACTATCTACTAGGCCGTAGAGGTACTGCCAAATGGTCAGATTTAATAAAAAATATAATAATTATAATTGTGCTCTAGAATTCACATAAATAAAGAACATAGTTATGTAACTATAAAGCAAGGATCTCTGTCTGCCTGTCTGTCCCTCTGTGTGTTATTCGCATATCTCGAGAACCATTCATTCGATCGACTTCACACCTGGCGGCTGTATTGCTGGGGACCCAAGGACGTGCAGCGTGGGCGGGGCTTCAGGGCTCTGCAGACTGAGACGAGCCCCCGACAACGCTGCAAGCAGCAATACCGGGAGGCTACCGGGAGTCAAGTAATCGGCCTGTTCCGAATGGGCAAACGCTCCGAATGTCCGCGTCTTATTGACTGCCGTTCACTTTACAACCAAACTCTTCTAAACTCCCATGGGGTCAACAGGAGCGGATAACCATCTGGGAGCAAAATCGTAGTGTATTTCGCCGGTGTGACCGTGAGTAAGCTGGGACCGGTGTGTGTTTTTCCCCCATGAGTAAGACTGTATTTCCCCAGAGTAAGACTTGATACGAACTTATAAAAATAATGTTACCGCCAGCAAAATACCTCCTCTAATTAAATCCATGCTCATCTTTATAACTGCAGTGGTTATGTTAAAGCAAGCGACTAATACACTCATTTGGAAATTACCTCTGCTAAGTGTATTTCACCGATGTTTCTTACTGCGAGTAACCACAACCTGGGTGTGTTACTGTTTTTTCCCGTGAACCAGAGGTTCACTGGTGTTTCTGAACATGAGTAGCTGTGACTTGGGTGTGTGACGCAACTATGTCATGGCAGGTTTATTTCTCAGGACCCAAGGAAGCGCAGTGTGGAGTGTGAAGTTTGACAGTATGAGTATGACTGTTCTCGAGAAAGCATTGAGCCGCTCTGAACAGCCATGTTTTGAGCGGGCACTGCACTAGTTCAAACAAAGCAAAATTTCAATGACCAGTTACGTTTTAATATCACCATGCCAATCACGACACATCATCAGGTAGAGACAAACGTGTTTTGCCACTGTTAGCTGGCTAACGTTCCCTCGGATGCAGTAACACAAAATGGTTCGGGTTTTGAAACGAAAAAGTGATGTGGGAGACGACCCTGCGGCAGTAAAAGCTCCAAAGCGTGGTGAGGAAATATGACCCTGAATACATTAAATTTGGATTCATAAAGGCAGGCAGTGATGGGTGAGGTTGAGCAGAACTTATTAAATTATTTTGGTCATTACAGTTGACGGTGGAATAACACAGCCCAGTTTATTTTTAACTCCTTTTTTTTTGTCATGTTATGTTTTTTTTTCTCATTTATTTGGAAAGGTTGGGAAGGGAATGACTTAAAATGCATACTATAGATGAACACACGACTAAATGTGTATAATGTCTAAATGGACAGTATTGCCTCAATGTATGCAATGTGTGTCTTTCACTATTCTTCCTCACCTTGACAGAGTAGGCCAGGGAGATGGTGACAGCCAGCGGCAGCCCCTCCGGCACGGCCACCACCAACACAGTCACACCGATGATGAAGAATTTGACAAAGTACTGCACGTAGATGGGAGTGCACTCTGGCATCCAAGGGTTCTTCTGCATCACAAAGTTGTCAATGGCAAAGTACAGGACCAGGATGATGACTGTGACGGCTGACATGAGCAAACCTGAAAAAAGATACAAAAGGTTATCAGCTGAGCAACGGAAGGTAAAATGATAAGAGTCTGGGTGGAGCGTCACTCTATGTGATCCATGTGTGGAAATTCATCTGACAGAAGAGTCCTGATTCCTGTAACATACAGTACATGTGCTTTAGTATCGTATGGGGAACAAAACAGAGCAACTAAAAGGAACTCAGTGCAAAACATGGGGAGAACCTTTAAAGGTCCCAGATGGCCGTAGAGGGATTAAAACCCAGAGCCTTGTTGCTGTGAGGCAACAGTGCTAACCACTGAGCCACCATGTTGCTTTAATTGATCTTCACATTTTGACTTGTCAAGCATGTCTGTAATTAATAATATTTATTATGGCTGATTTACATGTATGTGTGCCAGAGTCAGGGTTTTGTGCATGCTAGCTCGTTTCGATAGCATACTGACACACCTACATTGAACAAAGACAACATTTAATATGTTATTAGTTACACAAAGTCAACACCATATTAATTTAGGGTTAAACAAACTCTATAAAGTCTAATTAAAGAAAAATAGTAAGAAGTTTGTCAAGTCAAAAATGTATTGCAGGACTGTTGTATTAGACTGGATTAGTTTTATCTAGGTGGACCTAATAAGATGGCAAGTTGGTGTACAGTATACTCCCTTGGTCATTTCCACAAGGTCAATAATATTGACAAGATTGTACAGACCCTAATCATAACAAAGTATCAGTCATTCCTCCTGACAATATGCCAGCTTGGGTTAGAAATAGGGCTGCAACTAACGATTATTTTCATTGAAGATTAATCTGTCGATTATTTTCTCGATTAATTGATTAGTTGTTTGGTTTATAAAATGTCAGAAAATGGTGGAAAAATGTGGATCAGTGTTTCCCAAAGCCCAAGATGACGTCCTCAAATGTCTTGTTTTGTCCACAACTCAGAGATATTCAGTTTACTGTCTTAGACGAGTAAAGAAACCAGAAAATGTTCACATTTAAGAAGCTGGAATCAGAGGACTTTTTTTTCTTAAAAAATGATCAAACCCAATCGGTTTGATTGATTATAAAAATAATTGACAATTAATTGAATAGTTGACAACTAATCAATTAATCCTTGCAGCTCTAGTTAGAAAAATAATCACGTGCTAAGGACAGGTTTAGAACAATAAGTGAATTCCTACAGAGGCTAGACAGTTAGTTGCTATCATCAAAGATGGCAGGTAGATTTCTGTCGCACCTCTCTTGGCTCTGTTTGTGCCTCCATACGCAGTAGACCATGTGTCACTTTCTGCTTTAATAGAGGCTGATGCATTAATATGCATAGTGTTGATGCACTGCAGTCAAGTAAACTACAGTATACAAGTTTCGTGATTTAAGTAATTCTGGGGTTCTGAAAGCTAATGAGACACGCTCGGTGTCAGGTAGATACATACCAGGTGTGTGTAGAGAGCTGAGAAGTTGCAGTAACATAAAACAAAGGCACACATGCTCGAGGGTCACAGACCCTGACGTGTAATAAGAAGACTAAGCATTTTCTGCCAGACCCGCAGGAGGCCATATGATCTTAGCTTGTATGCTAATCCATCTACGGTATTTCATTGTTCTGACACCACGTTCTTATTCCATCACTCATACCAACAGTCTGATGTAACAGCACACTGTCAGTACACAGTTAATGGCTTCACATTTTCTGAGAATCCTTTAAAGAAGTCAAAGAAAAAAGAAAAAAGCTCCTCAAAGAAGGCATTTGCAGTCAGTTCTTTTAACTTTCTAAACACCTATTAAGACTGGTCCAGAAACCCCTGCATTTTTGCATGACGTATTTTAGGTATGTAGTATTCATTTGTTCGACAGTAATCCTACTATGTTGCTGCTGCAAGGACACCCACAGTGTGGGCATAAATGGCATGGAGGCATCTGTTACTAAAAATGCATGCTTGTACAGACCCACTGCAAGTGTTTCAGACATCAACTCCTTGGAGCCATAAATTGCTTTAAATGGCATTACAAACAATTGATTATGGTATGGATTGTAAAATTGCAAGTGAAAACGAATAATGACAAGCATAATGCAGTCTCAGCTGTTCCCACTACAATGACTCAGCAAGTCCCTGGAGGTAAGGTCGTTTAGAAGAATAAAGTGAAAAAGGGTCATCTACAGTTCCATAATAATAACTCTAGCATTCGTCTTAACTACTTTGATTGCTTTAAGCGACCAAGAAGGGAGTCTTATCAGTGCAACATCTTGCTTTGATGGACAGGATGATGGTTCAGTGCCTTGTTGTCCCCGCTTTAACTGCCTGACAGAGTGATGGACTTGTCTGTGTGCAATTTGCCATACCTGCTTTGCCAATCTGGACAGCCAGTTTGGTGAGCTTCCCTTGAAGCACAGACTTCTCTTTCTTTGAATGGGACACCTTCTTCTTCTCTTTCTCTTCGGACTCTCCACCTTCAGCACTCTTTAGAGGCTGCATCTCCATGGCAGCTGCTCCATCCTGCTTCTTTACTGTAAACACCACACAAAAAAAAACAGACAGCAGCAGCGTTAGAAATGTAGATTAGACCAAGGCAGCGAAGAGGAACAGGGAGCCAGGCTTCAACACCCCGGTGTTACACCAGCACATACATACGGTTTAGATTTAAAACCAAGAACAGATCATATGACGTCCCATGACAAGATGGGAACTAATTGGTATGCATTAAGCTTTCACACACACCATAATGAGGATTGATATGTTTGTCCCTGCATTGTCTTCATGGTAAAATCAGAGAGGCTGTGAACCTTGTTTCTGTATAAAATATGGAAACTGGAAATCCGTGATAATGAAGTTCTTCTTTTGCTGTAGTAAGGGAAACACTGTTTCTTATCTTTCAAGCTATTTTTTTTTCATCACAAACGTCATATTTACAGTAAGTCATGAATAATTCAGTGGTCCTACATCCAACGTCCAAGCCATGTTCACAGATTATTTAGATGTCTATATAAGGAAACCTTATACACAGTGTAGCACATTTCACACACAAGGAAAGCTCACTGTGCTTCACAGAAAAAAAATAAAAAAAACACAAAGAACCACAAAAGAAACGAAAAGATTCAAAAGTCATAAAACGGATGACTTGGAAAAAAAGCAAAATTAAAAATAATAAAGATACACGTTTAAATAAATTGAAGTGGAGAATATATCGGTTTTCAGTCCAAAATAGAGTCTCAAGCTTTCTGGAGGTTTGTTCATTATTAAGTATAATAATGAAACATCGTTTTTTAGTTGTTAAGCTGTTTTGTTTTGACTCAGGAAACAGTTTGCAGATCAGTTTCAAATTACTTGTAGGTGTAGATAATTCAAATTCTAAGCAAGTCAAAAATATATTTTAGCCTTAACCCACAGTGCTATACAGTATAGACCGTGATATATACTGTATACAGAATAGCAGCAGTGCTTTAGAATCAACTTTATTCGATACTGGAAGACAGTGGGGTGATCTAAGGTGAAGAAAGCTTCTACTCTGGCAATAACATGATCATGATCATAACATGAGAAATTGTCAACAGAATAAAAAATAAACTCCACATTGTTGAAAGCTCATTTCTTATAATTATTATGACAAAAACTACAGTAATGATTGGAAATCCCCAAATAGTAAAACCTTGTAAATGAATGTGATCATACATTTCACTGAAACAACAATCTCAGGGAGGAGGCTGAAACACGCAAAACACAATAGCTGAATGCTGCAGACTGTTACCACATATTAATTACTGTCCTTGTCTTGCACAAAAATAAAATTGAATAGAACTACTTCCACTAATCAAACGTCCAAATCCAAACGGGTGTTAATGATCATTTGCTAAAACACACAATGATCTATGTATGTTACATAATTTATCTTCACACTTACTTGATATTCTATCTTCTTTATACTGTAGGAAATGTTTTTGTGTGTCAAAAAAAGATTTCCTATTTTCTGTAAAAAAAAAAAAAATCTGTTCATGCTGTAAAGCCAATCCTCAATTACCTCACTCTGTCTCCATCTCTCTCCCCCTCACACACACACATACAGTACAGTGTTTTTCTGTTAATGTAGCCCATTACCAGGAATCATTTCACCCCAGTTTTCTAATCACAATGAGGCACCATTACAGGTGGCTTACCAGTATCTTGGTGGTATAGGCGCTGTTGATGGAGATGGAATTGACCAGTAATTCCAGTGATTTTGGTGGCAGAGCTCCAGGATCTGGGATTTCTTTGTAGTGCACATCTGCAATGTAACACTGCACAGCCGTCATGCGGTTGGTGGTCAGCGTGCCGGTCTTGTCAGAGCAGATGGCTGTAGCGTTGCCCATCGTTTCACATGCATCCAGGTGACGCACCAGGTTGTTGTCTTTCATCATTTTCTGGTGGTAGGAAACAACATGATGATCATGATGTGTTGCATATTTGTATATTTGAAAATGCTTTAAAATATTTGGACTACTAGATGGATTTCAATTCAATTCAGTTCTACTTATATGGCGCCAAATCATAGCAGAAGTTATCTCAGGGCATATAGCAGGTCTAAGCTGTACTCTTTTTAATATAAATGGATATATAAAATGGATGAATAAATTAGTCACTAAAAATTTCAATGGCTATAATGGCCACAACAAAAAGAGGGATGTTTATGCTCACATTGTATGTTAAAATGCTTATTGAATTCACAGCAACCGTCAAAGAAGCAAACTTTCCCGACTTGGATTTCATCAGAATTTGTTTCACCCAAAACCGCACAAAAATTAATCCATTCATGAAAAATATGGGACAATTTCCCAGTCTTAAAAAAAAAAAAAAGAAAACAAAAGTGTATATTTTAAAGCAGCTATTCTCAACAACGGGGCCTGGGCCCACTGGTGGGCCTCAGAGCACTATCTACTGGGCCGTAGAGGTACTGCCAAATGGTCAGATTTAATAAAAAATATAATAATTATAATTGTGCTCTAGAATTCACATAAATAAAGAACATAGTTATGTAACTATAAAGCAAGGATCTCTGTCTGCCTGTCTGTCCCTCTGTGTGTTATTCGCATATCTCGAGAACCATTCATTCGATCGACTTCACACCTGGCGGCTGTATTGCTGGGGACCCAAGGACGTGCAGCGTGGGCGGGGCTTCAGGGCTCTGCAGACTGAGACGAGCCCCCGACAACGCTGCAAGCAGCAATACCGGGAGGCTACCGGGAGTCAAGTAATCGGCCTGTTCCGAATGGGCAAACGCTCCGAATGTCCGCGTCTTATTGACTGCCGTTCACTTTACAACCAAACTCTTCTAAACTCCCATGGGGTCAACAGGAGCGGATAACCATCTGGGAGCAAAATCGTAGTGTATTTCGCCGGTGTGACCGTGAGTAAGCTGGGACCGGTGTGTGTTTTTCCCCCATGAGTAAGACTGTATTTCCCCAGAGTAAGACTTGATACGAACTTATAAAAATAATGTTACCGCCAGCAAAATACCTCCTCTAATTAAATCCATGCTCATCTTTATAACTGCAGTGGTTATGTTAAAGCAAGCGACTAATACACTCATTTGGAAATTACCTCTGCTAAGTGTATTTCACCGATGTTTCTTACTGCGAGTAACCACAACCTGGGTGTGTTACTGTTTTTTCCCGTGAACCAGAGGTTCACTGGTGTTTCTGAACATGAGTAGCTGTGACTTGGGTGTGTGACGCAACTATGTCATGGCAGGTTTATTTCTCAGGACCCAAGGAAGCGCAGTGTGGAGTGTGAAGTTTGACAGTATGAGTATGACTGTTCTCGAGAAAGCATTGAGCCGCTCTGAACAGCCATGTTTTGAGCGGGCACTGCACTAGTTCAAACAAAGCAAAATTTCAATGACCAGTTACGTTTTAATATCACCATGCCAATCACGACACATCATCAGGTAGAGACAAACGTGTTTTGCCACTGTTAGCTGGCTAACGTTCCCTCGGATGCAGTAACACAAAATGGTTCGGGTTTTGAAACGAAAAAGTGATGTGGGAGACGACCCTGCGGCAGTAAAAGCTCCAAAGCGTGGTGAGGAAATATGACCCTGAATACATTAAATTTGGATTCATAAAGGCAGGCAGTGATGGGTGAGGTTGAGCAGAACTTATTAAATTATTTTGGTCATTACAGTTGACGGTGGAATAACACAGCCCAGTTTATTTTTAACTCCTTTTTTTTTGTCATGTTATGTTTTTTTTTCTCATTTATTTGGAAAGGTTGGGAAGGGAATGACTTAAAATGCATACTATAGATGAACACACGACTAAATGTGTATAATGTCTAAATGGACAGTATTGCCTCAATGTATGCAATGTGTGTCTTTCACTATTCTTCCTCACCTTGACAGAGTAGGCCAGGGAGATGGTGACAGCCAGCGGCAGCCCCTCCGGCACGGCCACCACCAACACAGTCACACCGATGATGAAGAATTTGACAAAGTACTGCACGTAGATGGGAGTGCACTCTGGCATCCAAGGGTTCTTCTGCATCACAAAGTTGTCAATGGCAAAGTACAGGACCAGGATGATGACTGTGACGGCTGACATGAGCAAACCTGAAAAAAGATACAAAAGGTTATCAGCTGAGCAACGGAAGGTAAAATGATAAGAGTCTGGGTGGAGCGTCACTCTATGTGATCCATGTGTGGAAATTCATCTGACAGAAGAGTCCTGATTCCTGTAACATACAGTACATGTGCTTTAGTATCGTATGGGGAACAAAACAGAGCAACTAAAAGGAACTCAGTGCAAAACATGGGGAGAACCTTTAAAGGTCCCAGATGGCCGTAGAGGGATTAAAACCCAGAGCCTTGTTGCTGTGAGGCAACAGTGCTAACCACTGAGCCACCATGTTGCTTTAATTGATCTTCACATTTTGACTTGTCAAGCATGTCTGTAATTAATAATATTTATTATGGCTGATTTACATGTATGTGTGCCAGAGTCAGGGTTTTGTGCATGCTAGCTCGTTTCGATAGCATACTGACACACCTACATTGAACAAAGACAACATTTAATATGTTATTAGTTACACAAAGTCAACACCATATTAATTTAGGGTTAAACAAACTCTATAAAGTCTAATTAAAGAAAAATAGTAAGAAGTTTGTCAAGTCAAAAATGTATTGCAGGACTGTTGTATTAGACTGGATTAGTTTTATCTAGGTGGACCTAATAAGATGGCAAGTTGGTGTACAGTATACTCCCTTGGTCATTTCCACAAGGTCAATAATATTGACAAGATTGTACAGACCCTAATCATAACAAAGTATCAGTCATTCCTCCTGACAATATGCCAGCTTGGGTTAGAAATAGGGCTGCAACTAACGATTATTTTCATTGAAGATTAATCTGTCGATTATTTTCTCGATTAATTGATTAGTTGTTTGGTTTATAAAATGTCAGAAAATGGTGGAAAAATGTGGATCAGTGTTTCCCAAAGCCCAAGATGACGTCCTCAAATGTCTTGTTTTGTCCACAACTCAGAGATATTCAGTTTACTGTCTTAGACGAGTAAAGAAACCAGAAAATGTTCACATTTAAGAAGCTGGAATCAGAGGACTTTTTTTTCTTAAAAAATGATCAAACCCAATCGGTTTGATTGATTATAAAAATAATTGACAATTAATTGAATAGTTGACAACTAATCAATTAATCCTTGCAGCTCTAGTTAGAAAAATAATCACGTGCTAAGGACAGGTTTAGAACAATAAGTGAATTCCTACAGAGGCTAGACAGTTAGTTGCTATCATCAAAGATGGCAGGTAGATTTCTGTCGCACCTCTCTTGGCTCTGTTTGTGCCTCCATACGCAGTAGACCATGTGTCACTTTCTGCTTTAATAGAGGCTGATGCATTAATATGCATAGTGTTGATGCACTGCAGTCAAGTAAACTACAGTATACAAGTTTCGTGATTTAAGTAATTCTGGGGTTCTGAAAGCTAATGAGACACGCTCGGTGTCAGGTAGATACATACCAGGTGTGTGTAGAGAGCTGAGAAGTTGCAGTAACATAAAACAAAGGCACACATGCTCGAGGGTCACAGACCCTGACGTGTAATAAGAAGACTAAGCATTTTCTGCCAGACCCGCAGGAGGCCATATGATCTTAGCTTGTATGCTAATCCATCTACGGTATTTCATTGTTCTGACACCACGTTCTTATTCCATCACTCATACCAACAGTCTGATGTAACAGCACACTGTCAGTACACAGTTAATGGCTTCACATTTTCTGAGAATCCTTTAAAGAAGTCAAAGAAAAAAGAAAAAAGCTCCTCAAAGAAGGCATTTGCAGTCAGTTCTTTTAACTTTCTAAACACCTATTAAGACTGGTCCAGAAACCCCTGCATTTTTGCATGACGTATTTTAGGTATGTAGTATTCATTTGTTCGACAGTAATCCTACTATGTTGCTGCTGCAAGGACACCCACAGTGTGGGCATAAATGGCATGGAGGCATCTGTTACTAAAAATGCATGCTTGTACAGACCCACTGCAAGTGTTTCAGACATCAACTCCTTGGAGCCATAAATTGCTTTAAATGGCATTACAAACAATTGATTATGGTATGGATTGTAAAATTGCAAGTGAAAACGAATAATGACAAGCATAATGCAGTCTCAGCTGTTCCCACTACAATGACTCAGCAAGTCCCTGGAGGTAAGGTCGTTTAGAAGAATAAAGTGAAAAAGGGTCATCTACAGTTCCATAATAATAACTCTAGCATTCGTCTTAACTACTTTGATTGCTTTAAGCGACCAAGAAGGGAGTCTTATCAGTGCAACATCTTGCTTTGATGGACAGGATGATGGTTCAGTGCCTTGTTGTCCCCGCTTTAACTGCCTGACAGAGTGATGGACTTGTCTGTGTGCAATTTGCCATACCTGCTTTGCCAATCTGGACAGCCAGTTTGGTGAGCTTCCCTTGAAGCACAGACTTCTCTTTCTTTGAATGGGACACCTTCTTCTTCTCTTTCTCTTCGGACTCTCCACCTTCAGCACTCTTTAGAGGCTGCATCTCCATGGCAGCTGCTCCATCCTGCTTCTTTACTGTAAACACCACACAAAAAAAAACAGACAGCAGCAGCGTTAGAAATGTAGATTAGACCAAGGCAGCGAAGAGGAACAGGGAGCCAGGCTTCAACACCCCGGTGTTACACCAGCACATACATACGGTTTAGATTTAAAACCAAGAACAGATCATATGACGTCCCATGACAAGATGGGAACTAATTGGTATGCATTAAGCTTTCACACACACCATAATGAGGATTGATATGTTTGTCCCTGCATTGTCTTCATGGTAAAATCAGAGAGGCTGTGAACCTTGTTTCTGTATAAAATATGGAAACTGGAAATCCGTGATAATGAAGTTCTTCTTTTGCTGTAGTAAGGGAAACACTGTTTCTTATCTTTCAAGCTATTTTTTTTTCATCACAAACGTCATATTTACAGTAAGTCATGAATAATTCAGTGGTCCTACATCCAACGTCCAAGCCATGTTCACAGATTATTTAGATGTCTATATAAGGAAACCTTATACACAGTGTAGCACATTTCACACACAAGGAAAGCTCACTGTGCTTCACAGAAAAAAAATAAAAAAAACACAAAGAACCACAAAAGAAACGAAAAGATTCAAAAGTCATAAAACGGATGACTTGGAAAAAAAGCAAAATTAAAAATAATAAAGATACACGTTTAAATAAATTGAAGTGGAGAATATATCGGTTTTCAGTCCAAAATAGAGTCTCAAGCTTTCTGGAGGTTTGTTCATTATTAAGTATAATAATGAAACATCGTTTTTTAGTTGTTAAGCTGTTTTGTTTTGACTCAGGAAACAGTTTGCAGATCAGTTTCAAATTACTTGTAGGTGTAGATAATTCAAATTCTAAGCAAGTCAAAAATATATTTTAGCCTTAACCCACAGTGCTATACAGTATAGACCGTGATATATACTGTATACAGAATAGCAGCAGTGCTTTAGAATCAACTTTATTCGATACTGGAAGACAGTGGGGTGATCTAAGGTGAAGAAAGCTTCTACTCTGGCAATAACATGATCATGATCATAACATGAGAAATTGTCAACAGAATAAAAAATAAACTCCACATTGTTGAAAGCTCATTTCTTATAATTATTATGACAAAAACTACAGTAATGATTGGAAATCCCCAAATAGTAAAACCTTGTAAATGAATGTGATCATACATTTCACTGAAACAACAATCTCAGGGAGGAGGCTGAAACACGCAAAACACAATAGCTGAATGCTGCAGACTGTTACCACATATTAATTACTGTCCTTGTCTTGCACAAAAATAAAATTGAATAGAACTACTTCCACTAATCAAACGTCCAAATCCAAACGGGTGTTAATGATCATTTGCTAAAACACACAATGATCTATGTATGTTACATAATTTATCTTCACACTTACTTGATATTCTATCTTCTTTATACTGTAGGAAATGTTTTTGTGTGTCAAAAAAAAGATTTCCTATTTTCTGTAAAAAAAAAAAAAATCTGTTCATGCTGTAAAGCCAATCCTCAATTACCTCACTCTGTCTCCATCTCTCTCCCCCTCACACACACACATACAGTACAGTGTTTTTCTGTTAATGTAGCCCATTACCAGGAATCATTTCACCCCAGTTTTCTAATCACAATGAGGCATGTGTTTGATGCTCATGACAAACCTTTTAATGTTGAACATTTGTCATATGTCTCTCTAGTGGTGCATTTTTTTTCCACGCCCACGACACAAGACAGAAAGTATCCAACTGTACTGCAGCAGAAGGTCAAACACTTTGCCCTTTTACCAATTTTCTCTGGGGACACTTTGACTTGCTCAGCTTGTGTGTGTTATTCAATATCAACATGCTTTTGTTTTAAGAGATGTATGTTGTATGTATGTGGTATGTGTAGACTTGTTGTTATAAACCAATTAAGGAGTGGTGAGGATGCCGACAATTTCCAAGTTTGAATTTTTAGATGACAGAAACAATATATTGGTCTGTTCACTTGACAAGTGCAATTCAAAGAAAATGTATAAATAATTAATTAAAGGCAGGGTTGACGATGTTATCCAGTATATACTATTTGTTATATCGGTTGAAATGGTCTTTACACCCCGACAGCGATCCATTACTTATGAGCTCTGAAAAAGGACCGGAAAAGAGCCGTCATCTGTAGCTGCTGTAATCCTGTAAAAACGTCTACCAATCACTGCCTCGAGGTCCGCTTGGAAAGAATCAATCAGATGCCTCCCTGCCTCCCTGCTCGTTCTCTACCTTTGGCGTGCACCAGCCTGAACTCAAAGTGCGTCGCCGCCACACGTTTACTGGAGAATGGAAGAGATAACTCAGCCCTGCAGTAGTACTGCCGCGGTTACTGGTCATGAGGTAGCGTTGTTGAGTTGAGGTCCTCTCTCCGCTCTGTGTCTGTGAAGTAGTTACGATGCGGCGGTGCTCGTGCATGTGCGTGGGGGGTGTTGCCTTGGAAGGAGCCGCGAGGGGAGGGGATGGGTTTAGACGGAGCTCCTGAGGCGATGCTACATTCAAATTGTGCTAGTTTTCAAACATCGTCGACCCTGTCTTTAATTAATTACATTTGTGTTTTTGACTGTTTGTCAGACACATTAAGATATTTGAAGGCATCTCTTTGGTAACCTGGGATGACATGGCATTTTTCATTATGTTTAATTCTTCACAGACTAAATTGATAGATTAAAAATAACAAAAATAATCATTACTGTACAGTAGTTACACCCCTGAAGGACACCATCAACAACGTCGTATCCCTTTAATCACAGACAACTTATGTCATATTGTGTGGGGAACATTTCACGAAACAGTGGAAAGGGGAAACCAGGGTGTGGTGTATAACTTGAGTACTAAGAGGACAGTTTTGACTGGTTTTGGTGGAAAAGGGCAGCCTGAGTGAGGCAGACACAGTAGTTGAGGGACAGGTTTCTGTTCTCTCGTAGAGAACAAGACAACACAACAAGAACAACAACAGAACAACAGACCAGGGACAACACATCAGTGACAGACAGAGTGAAGAGGAGGGACTTTCTACACTAATATGACTGCAGGTAAAACCTGGGTCAAACACTGACGTTCTCTGGGATTTACTTTATCTGTAGTGGTAGACTTTGGAATCTAAATTAGCACTGCACAATAAATTGAGACAATGAGGAATTAAGAGAGTAGAACATAATGAAGGCTGAAATAAATAAAGCAACGTGAGATTTGACCCTGAGTTTACACTACACACCATTGAAGGGAAACAATGAGAAGAGGAGGAAGAAGAACAAGAAGAAGAGAGGGAAGGAGGATGAGGAGAAAGAGAGAAGGCAGGGGAGGAGAGAGTGAAAGATATGGTTTGGTTACCTTTAATCTGGTTGCTCTCCATATTGCCATCTTGCATTTTACCTATGATGGAGACATACAAGACAATAACAACAAAAATAACCAAGGCAGACAAGTCAACAAAGTATCACCACAGAGACAGCACACACACAGTGAGAACCAAAAATCACAAACAGGGAGACAGGAAAATGACTTTTAATACAACGTCTCTGTGACAGTCACATAGAAAGGCTTATGATGTGTCAGTGATGTAATGTAAGCAGAAGCTACAGCTACTGGCAAGGGGCTACAGAAAAATACGGTAGTGTGCAGACTTTCTTGTATTAAGTGGGGGGGAGGAGAATTAGGTTTTAATAGACGTCATTTTATTGCATAAGCAAATAATTAGGTAATTAAAAACGCTTAATGGGCCTTTCTGAAACAAAAATATTTTAACATCGCGTGTAACATAAAAATTAAATAAACATTAAAAGAAAATTGCACACTTTCTGCTGGAGTCAAATATTGTCACATACTCACACTATGAGCTCAGGTAATTCAACACAAATTATCATCAATACGAGTCTAATCATCAGGGTATAAAATGAGATATTAAGACATAGAGTAGATACAGCATTACACTGAACACTGACAGTGGGGGAGAGTACACCACAAACACACAGCACATACACGCAAACAAGAGACAGCATGCATAAGAGGGAAATTCAGAAAGCACATGCAAGATCACACGCTTAGAGGGAAGTAGACTGGAGATGTGAACAATACACAGAGAGAGAGAGAGAGGAGAGAGAGAGAGAAAGGGAGCCAGAAGGAAAAGCCTCCCACATGGCAAAGTTACATAAGAACAACTGAAGGAAAATCGAAATCTAAGTTCAGGGACAGTGCATTTATTATGCTGTTGGATTCTGCTAACACAAGGAGCGAACTTACAGTGAACTTAATTTAAATGTGCGTTTCAATGACAAAATATCGTTTTAAATTGCAGAATCAACTTGCTGGTAGTCTAAAAGAGTACATACAGTATATATCATCTTGCAAGCTGATGAAACATAAAACTAAAAGTTACAAGAGTCTTGTGCTTTCAAACACACAATATTTACAAAATAAGAACATAATAATCAAGAAAGCACTTATTATATGCTGCAGTTGATCCCATTATCTACCCAGGCTATAATTATAGAGATATGCACTGTTTGTCTCAGTGCAGGGCAGGCCAGAAATTGCACAAAATCTGTCTTTCAGTGCTTTTGTACTCAAATGTCACCGAGAAAATTGCTCAAGTACTCAGGTAGAGCTGGAAGACCAGATTTTTTCAGAATCTTCGCCATGTTTGTGGAGAATAAATGGCTAGTTTCACCTCCACTTCCACATTAGCCAGTTCCCTGGAGTCACAATAAAGCTGAAGATGACAAATCGCTCTGTTCCAGCCCAGGAGAGCACAAGGTCATCATTACAAGTGCAAATCACGCCCCTCCTGCCTTGAGTACAAACATTTTTGTGGCTGCTCTCCAAGGAGACAAAGATAAGAGAGAGCCCAGTGCAACAATGATGAAGTTAATCTTTTGCATCTTGTCCAGCTAAGGTAGAAATGGAGGATTTGCACTAAGTGATCTCAGAGGAAACCCAACTACAGGAGATTGCCCTACAGTCGGATTTGGCTACCAGTCTTCAGCTAACGTCTGACAGGCACCATTTAATGACGCATTTCTAAATTTTGGCAAATATCCAGCAGCCAGTTAGCTTAGCATAAAGACTGGAAACAGGGGAAACAGCTAGCCTGGCTCTGTCTGGCGGTACCAGCACCTTTAAAGCTCACAACTTAACACATCATATCTTGTTAGATTTGTACAAAAAAACAAAGTGTAAAAATGCACCTGATTCGACTGTTATCAGCTCATTAAATGTGCGTTATCAGTTACAAGCCTCATAGTTGTGGGTCAGAAGGAGCCTGCTTCACCTACTATGTTGTAAAAGTGAAAGCGAAACTTAAAGGCAACACATTCTAAAACGTTGTAAAACGTTACGTTTTGAACACAAACAAAACAACTTCTTTACGTTTAGGAAAAAAAAACACTTAGTTAAGTTAAGGGAGAAACACTGTTTTTGCTTAAAAGAACTACGTTTGAAAAGAGAAAGTGAAACTTAATGTGTGTGAACACAAAGACAACTACACATTGCAGGTTTCACACGGGATGCGAACCCCGGTCTCCTGGGTGAAAGTACAGTGTTTTGTGTATATACTCTGTATCTATACTGAAGTGCCTTACTTCCGCTTTTGCTCCTGTCATAATCACTACGGTCGCTAGATGTCCCTGTTGTCTTATTTTATTCCTTCTTTCGGTGATCGACATGTGAATCGATGATAAAACCTACTAGTGGGTGTAACAGGCCCCTTCTGACCCACATCTATGAAAATACTTGCCAACATTGAGACCTCAAAAATAGTGAGGATTTCAAAACCACAGCAGGGGGTCTGGGGGTCCTTTGTTTCCTGCATTCTGGTGACTTTGATAAAGAATCAAAATAGCAAAATAATAAGTATACTGCAGCAGCATTTTTATCTTGAATACTTTAATATTACTATTAATTTTCAGGAAAGAACACAGAATATTTCGCCTGTCTTGCGTGAACTTTTGTGAATCTCTGTCATAAACTAATACTCATTGGTTTTCTTTCATTCCTTCATAAATTTTTTTCCCCCTGCTTGAGTATCTCTCTATTTCTCTCTCTCTCTCTCTCTCCCTCACTGAAAGCCTATTCACAACGCGGCACCTCAGCGCTCTGAAACTCGTTATTTCCAATGGCTTGCACTGCGCCATGACGGCTTTTCACTGCGTCGGCAACTTTGGGCGCCGCGTGCTGTGATGTGCGCTGAACTCAGCAGCGAGCACAGCACAAACCACACTTTGTCGTGAAAAATGTTTGAAAAATTGTCATACATCGGGAGAAATATGGAAGAATTGTGACGTCGGGAGGAAACCGGGAGACGGCAATGAAATACAGGAGTCTCCCAGCAAAGGGAGGGTTGGAAAGTATGTCTATGAGGCTTAAAACCACCGGTAATGGCCATTTAATTACCTGATAACAGTCTAACCAGCTGAAAGAGGACACTTTGTGAGGGTTATGTTTCAGGCTATTTCTTGGCTGGGAGCAGTGGTATCAATCTTTTAATCTAACTCCCAGTAAGAGAGGGAATAAGCGTATTTCCTCAAAATTCTAACTTTTCCTTTAAAGACACAACACTTTAAATGTTCACTTAAAGACTTCACCAATGTTATCCTTGCTCAAAAGGTTTTCACTAAGTCTTAGCATCCCAGAGACCTTATGAGTTTTATTTGTTTTAAGTTTTCCTTTAAAGATGGACCACAAAGAAATCCAAAGTCATTACAAATTTCTCCAAGACAGCTATGTAGTATAGAAGTTAAAAGCGTTACAAGACAAAAGATAGCGTAAAGAGAAGAAAAAGAAACACGAGACTAATTTCTATGACTACCAGAGGACGTGCATTGACAGCATGGATACAAAAGGGTTCAACACAACAGAAAGGAAAGGTAGAGCAGAAGGTGAGCACCCATGATAGGAGGCAGTAGGAGAATGGAGAAGGTAGGAGGAGTCAAAAGTCACGACAGAAAGAGGTCAGAGATCAGAGGTTTTTGTCAACCTACCATTAATTAGGCTGGCACTGCCAGGGGCATTAATGCCTGCAGCCCCATCCGTGGCTATAGTTGCGATGGGGTGGATAGGGGGATGGGAGCAGTCTAGCCAATAAAAATGAAGGCCGAACACGAATGAACAAAAACACACACACGCACGCGCCCACACACAAACATACGCATGTGCACACACAAGACAATGAACAGAAATAACATGGTTATAGCACATTTAAGAGTTTCAGCATATGTAGACTGTATGTGAATACTAAAGATTAGTGTTGTGATCATTATGGTTTAAACAAATTTTAATGTATCAATTATTTCTGTAATCATAGGTATGTTATGTAACTTAATATGTTATGTCAATAAAACAAACAAGTGTAACATTAGACAGACATGAAACATGAAATCTGAACATAACATATGTGAAAAAACAATATAACAAAATGTGAAACCAGAGCTACAAAAACAGAAACAAACCTATTGTTTGTAAGTTGATTTTACAAATAGTTGTTTCACTACACTGAATGCACTGTATATAATCTTGCATGTATAGTAAACAATAGTGATATACTGCATTTATTGACATTTTTGTTCCTCCTAATTTGTTGCAATTTGAAGTTCATTTAAAACCATGTTATTCATGTAATATCTGTTAGCATCACAAAATCAAAATTTGAGCAGAAAATCTGAAACAAATGAGCTAAAAGGTGTTGCATAAACGAAACGTAAAAGGGTCAACGTATTAAAAAGGGAAATACACATGTGCCAACCAGTTAAGTGACGGGGCTAATTCATTTTACTAGTGTAAATATGAGAAGGTATTTTTGCCTTAGCGCCCCCTGTAGTTACAGTTGTGGTTTTCAAAACCTGGAATGGATCTCACAAGGATTTGTTAATGTCTTTTGACAGCAGTCACATAAACTATGATTACTGGGAAAAGGAAATTCAATTGAAGGTCAATAATTGTTTTCATGTTTCCTTTTGGGTTCTGTGTCTAGAGTTCATTGTTAACAAAAACACATTGACTTACAGCAGCTGGGAAGTTTCATCACAATTCTATACTTTATTTATTATCCTATTGAAAAGCAATTGCTTCCTTTAATGACACAGCACCCCACTGATTTTAGTGCAATTATCGATGCAATCATGAGCAGTGTTTTGTCAGCAAATCCATCTGAGTAAAACTACAGTCTGAGCTGCCAAAGCTAATCTTAACGTTAACACATTATATTTATGTAGTCTATATACAACTTTAATTGAAGTTGTTAAATTTGTACTACTGTAAGTAGGCCAGCTATACTTGAAGTATTGAGTGCATGATGTATTGTAGGTTTTTTTTGGTAAGATTTTAACAGAAATCTCTAGCAGTGAAACTTTGAAAATACCGATACAGATTATGTGTTGCACTGTACAGTTTGTTGTTGGTTGATCAGACACCTGCATACAATGCATGCTGTTGAAGCACTACAATTCCAGATGTAGATCAAAAGAAGAACATGTATAGTAATTGTTAGTGTTCAGATCAGAGGAAGAAAGTATCATCCACAGGTTATTTTTTACTGTTGCCTTGTATAATGTAACAATTCTGAGACAGCACTGAAGCAAAATGCTTCAAAACATATAGCATGTATCCATGCACGCTACTGGGGTACCTGCTCATTGAAACTACAGTGCTGTCCGAAGAGGCCGTGGTAACACTACTGATGTTAAAATATGTATAAGATGTAAAAATAACATCTCACAAAAGCTGATACTGTCTACTTCACTCTCTACTGCTGGTACATGTGCTGTACACCTGCGAGGCTGTCGCTCTCATGTCATTGTTCTGTAAAAACAGAAATGAGATGAGTCTGACAGCCTTTGTTACTCGTGGCATTCAATTCGTCTCTGAAACAGGACTGATGCTGAATGCTAGCTAGTTAGTTTGATGAGTGCCGTGCCTGTTATATGGGGAGAGGATTATGCATTGTGAAATGTGTCATCTGTCAACACTTAAAAAGATGCAGTGTTGTGAGGATGAGGCTTCTCTTTTTAAGTGAGGAATTAAACTGAGGGAAGGGTGCTCGGCTACAGAGGAGGGGTGTAGAGTAGCGGTGGTTTATCGGGGATCATTAGGGGTTAAAGGTCAAAAGGATCAAGTACCACTCCCAGGGGTGAGAGAAAGGTGATACTCTACCTGTATTCTGGTGTCCGTCTGCCACTGCCCCTCCTTCGAGGTGAATTTGTAAGGATAAGAGAGTAAGGACAATGATGCACCTGAACCCACAGAACCTGGATACTGCAGCTCACAAATGTACCACCAATACTCTTTTCATACAGTATTCATACACATTCAGCAAAGAGGCTTACTGTCAGGTACAGCACTACGAATACCTACAAAAGGTGGACATTTGTTCATTTGTTTATTGTTTATAACATGGTTAAAAACACTGATATTATGCAACGAGCGTACACAGACTTTCAGGACATAAGGTAATGAAATGACAAAAGCTTTTTCAAGGGTACGTTGCTGAGCAACACTGACGGAAAAACAAATTACCTCAGTACTCCTGAAGCAACTGGAGAAAATCTTGCATGTTTATAAAAAGATATATATTATTTGATGATCTTACCTTTCTTTTCTTTCTTCTCCTCTTCCTCTGTGCCGGCCCCCAGCAGGGTGAAGATGATTCCAGTCTGAGAGTTGACACCGACAGCAGTCACCACCATGCGCCCTGACCCCTCCATCACATGGGTGCCTGGAGAAAGCGAAGAAGGGTTTTAAAAGGTATTACAGCTAGATTCGATATATTCTCAGTTTGCTAAAAAAAAAAAAAAGTGACATTCCTTGTGTTCCTGCCATGATTGTGTGCATTTGTTAAAATTAGGGCTGTTAAAGTTAATGCGATAATAACACTTTAACTAACATGTAATTTGTTTTAACGCCACTAATTTCTTTAACGCATTAATGAAACTTGGGATTTTTAGGTTGTAGCGGGCTCAGTTTTAAATCTAGAGTGAAGATACTGGCATCATATGAAACTACAAAACATCCATTGAAAAATAACGCAAATAACACTCCAAACTTATGCTAAATTTTGGCGAGGTCCCTTGACCTCTGACCTCAAGATATGTGAATGAAAATGGGTTCTATGGGTACCCACGAGTCTCCCCTTTACAGACATGCCCATTTTATGATAATCACATGCAGTTTGGGGCAAGTCATAGTCAAGTCAGCACACTGACACACTGACAGCTGTTGTTGCCTGTTGCGCTTCAGTTTGCCATGTTATGATTTGAGCATATTATTTACGCTAAATGCAGTACCTGTGAGGGTTTCTGGACAATATTTGTCATTGTTTTGTGTTGTTAATTGATTTCCAATAATAAATATTCACATACATTTGCATAAAGCAGCATATTTGCCCACTCACATGTTGATAAGAGTATTAAATACTTGACAAATCTCCCTTTAAGATACATTTTGAACAGATTAAAAAATGTGTGATTAATTTGCAATCAATTGCGGTTAATCATGGACAATCATGCGATTAATCATGATTAAATATTTCAATCGATTGACAGCCATCATCGATTCTGTGCCATTTTTAAATTTCTGGTTAATCAGTGTCCCATATCAACATTAAGGTCAATTATGACACCACATCAAAATTTAACTCTCCAACAAAACTGTAATTTTATTCCATATATATAGGCAACGTGCATAGCAGCATTTTTAAAAAACATTTTTCTCCCATAATCAGGATATTGTAATTATACAGTATATGAGACCAGTATACAAGAAGGCTGCCATCCTTATGAAAACATCCACATCTGATTTGAAATCATACCAACCTTCTACCAATCTTGTTCATCAACAATAAACTTAACGAATAGTTGTATTTTTTTTACCCCCTGTGGTTACAAATTATATGCAGTTTCCATTCTGCGAAGACAGCAAACGAGTACCAGTCAATCAGAGGCAGAGGAGGGAGGTTTTCGTGGAATGCGGGTCAATCAAATTACTGTAACTAACAGGCCGAGCAACTGCCAATGGCTGTGAAAGAGGAAATTTGGCATGCGGATGAGAGGGCCCTTCAACATTTCCAAAAAACTCTCTTGCACACTTATTGCTAGTGTGCCATTGGTTAAGCTGCCACCATTGGCACGTGTGCCTAAGGTTGCTGGCCCATGATCTAAACTCATCATCCCTACTGTACGTATAATGGTGAAATTGAATAATTTCCGTACAGTATGAAAGTGTAAAAGTATTCATTGGCTTACAGTGTGTTCCTATTTCATAGTACAGTATCATCTAGTAGCACCTATGAGTGACTTGTGTGGTCAATCAAGAACATTTGATTGGTTGCTCTAGAAAATGTATAGGTTGCTGTGGTTCTATATTGGTTCTATATCACTATATCAAACACCATTAAAGCCAAACGTCAGTGCTTTATTCTCATTCACTGTTTTATTTTAAATCCAATGTGCCTGAGTAGAGAGCCAAAAGCAGTAAAGACGTGTCACTGTGAAAATGCGTGCAGAGTTCACTACACTTCTGTGCATGTGTATGTCTACAGTATGCACACGCAGAACATTATTAACCTTTGGGAGAGTAAGTAGATGTGGGTGAAAATGAGGCTAATTAAAGAAGACAGCAAAAAGGCACACAGCTAATTATCCACAGGAAAAAAATACTAAGCTGTGAGATCAGATTAACCCACGTTTCTGTTATCAGTGATATTCTTTAAGAATCCTACAGCTGCAGATTCTAGTGTCTCTGCTGCAGCAAACTAATAAAGAGGGAAAGTAGATTAAAAAATAAGGTCTTCCAGGCTGTCGCCTGTGTCTTCTGCATTGATATTTAGATTATAATTAACAACCTTTTGTATTCTGTCTGAGGTAACGCCTTGACTGTGATTTATAATTCATTTGGTTTTCACTATATATTCTGCAAAAGGAGCTAGGCAGAACAATCCTAATCCCAATAAGTAACAGCAGGCAAACCTCAATATATAAACAACTTGAGACAGTTGTCTGCAGCTTTTTCATTTCTCATCAACATTACATGGTTGCCTCTGAAATAACTGTAAAAAAGCCATGATTATTACGTATACATTTAGTATTTCTACTTCTACTTCTAATTTATTTGAAGGCAGTGGATGGAAAAAAAAAAAAGTTGTGCCTGCAGTTGTAACAAAGTAACCCAATTTATTTTCACATGTTAGGTTCTATTGCAAGATGAGAAATTGTGGGCTAGTTTGAGTAATCCATTAAAGGGTAGGGTTGGTTCTATTGTTCAAATACATTCTTTGTTGAAAGTTTCATTACATCCCGACAGCAATCAATGAATAAAAAAAAATATCCGGTATCTGTGGCTGTCACAGGACTGTAACAAACCCATTCAATCATTTCATTCGGCCCGATTAAATGATAGTATGCCTCTCTACCTACCTGCCTGTCTGACTGCGCGCACTCTTCCTGTGCACTCATTGCGTGTCACCGGAGTCTTCCACAGCTGCTAGCGTGACAGCTATCCATGTTCCATGTAGCCATGTTCGTTGTTTACGTCCATTATGATATGTTTAGGTTCATAATGACAATTTTTGGGGAGTGGCTTTGGAGGGAGGCTTGAAGGGACGGACTGTCAGCATTGCTGACTTGGCAACTTTTTCTCTAGATTTAGGGACTTTTGGAACTAGTGCTGCCAGCTATATTTCATTGGAAAATAGCAAAACTGGGCTGTGTTTTTTTGGTTGGATCATTTTTGAAATCTAGTGTACTCTTGGTAGTTTCTCAGCATTACCGACCCTACCTTTAATTCAAAAATGCCTTTCTATTTTGTACATAAATTAACATTTACATTTAAGATGTAAAGAAATGCAGATCAATACATACACAAAATTATTTTGTAGTTGAGTGGATCAAAGTTGCTAACTTCAAACTCAGCAGTAAGCCAGACAGAGGAGGTGAACATGTAAGAGGTGAAGTTTAGAGTCCTCCAGTTCCCTTCTCTGTTTTTGTGCCTTCCTCCTTTACACAACACCATTGCATGCAGAGGACATGACTGTGACATACAGTATACACCCATCCACTGACTAGCGACATACCAGACAACAGCATGGGGTCCTTGTCTGCACACTTCTTGACGTGGTCGGACTCTCCGGTCAGTGATGACTCATCAATCATCAAGTCATTGCCCTGGATCAGCACTCCATCAGTAGGAAGCAGATCACCTGCAACAATAGAAATGGCAGAGTTGCTATCTGCAGTGGATTTATTTACATTCTCTGGAATTGATATTGCCTTACACAACAAAATAGTTCAGATAACTCCAAAGATTCATTAAGACAGGATAGAGTGTGACGACTGTAGAGACAGAGGATGTGCACGTGTTTCTCCGTGTAGGGGTCTGTCTGCAGCTAATTAATTTCTCAGCATTAACACAATGTTGCTTAAATATATTTAATTGCTTTAGGTGGACTTCATAACTTTAATCCCCCTCTGGAAATGAGGTGGAAGACTATTTTTCAGCCACTGAACCATGAAAATTAATTTACACAGAACAATGGACGAGTCAATCTAAGAAGTCAGCGGGCACGTCCAACCACACCAAAGTTATCTAAATGTTCTGGAATGATTGGTCGATTTTAGTAAACTCTGACAATGTTTCAATTAAAGCCACGGTTGACGTCAGAAATGAGTTGAGTGAGTTTTGTAGTAGTAAGAAAGGGCAAAGTGGATAGATAGTTAGCGTGATTGAATACCTTGCACACTGCTACAAAACAATGTGTAATCTTTAAAGTTCAAGATAGATGGTACACAGAAAACTAAAGGTGGAAGTTACACCTTTATGTCCCCAGAAATATGTTACTATGCAGGAAAGATTACTGGCGTCATGGAGCTAACTGGATTAAGCCAGAAGATCCTTCATTGATAACTTGTTTGTTAATATTTGCCTGTGTTTGCTTCGGGGCATCGGTATGTGTAACAGCAAGTAACAGCACAGTAGGAGATGACAACAAAAGCCTCATGTTTGATATTCTTCAAATTCCGACTTTTTATGAATTCTATTTCAAAGCTCTGTGAACTATGAATTTGTAGTTTACTCCACTTACTATATGTCATAAACTCTAAGACACACACATTCTGTCAATCTCCTCACACCTACCGTATTTGATCTGTGCGATATCCCCCACCACTATGTCCGACACGGGCAACTGTATGACCTGGCTACCGCGGACCACCTGGAATTTCTGCTCCTGCTCGATGCGGCTCTGCAGCCCGCGGAACTGCTTCTCCTTCGACCAGTCGTTGAAGGCCGTCACCAGCACCACACACACCACAGACAACAGGATAGCTGCGCCCTCGATCCAGCCGGCATCCGCCTCGCCCTCGTCCTCTGCTCCGCCTGCTGCCGCGCCACAGGCTACGGTTTGGTAACGGTGACAAGAAGGAGAAGGGGAACGTTATACGGGTGTTGTGCATTTTGCAAGCACTCTGTGTTTTCATATGGACAGCAAGTGGTATGAACACTTCATAATAAAAGACACACAAAGGGATGCAATCAAAACCCACACTCAGGTGAATGTGTGCAATTTCTCTGCTTATGTACAACATATGCAATATAAAAGAAAACTCTAAAAACATAATAACATGAAATCTGGCTGAAATGACCTTCAGAGAATTCACTTCTCCTCGCTTCTTCATTCATTTACTTCACTTCAAATGAATGCCCTGCAGTCTACTGGTTGTGCACTGACAGAATGAAACAAGGCCTATTCCCAGTCCTCCTCGTGCTGCTTCATGTAATACTCTGGGAGCCATTGTGTCCTACACCCCTGGCTAGCTGACTTCAAAAGCCCCCGGTGGGGTGATTTGCTTTGGACTATAAAACACTTGCAGCTCACAAGGGAACTAGTGTAGACCCCATATTATAGACATTACATGTGCGGGGTTTGATTTAACCAAGAACTAGACTCCAAGAAGCTATCTGGACTTACTGTTGCACTACAAAGGGGTTCCAATCAATATGATGTTCATTTAGTGGATATACTGCATACACTCAGAGAACACACCCTCCTTGATCTTTAAGACTAATACTGTTGTACTATATATTATACTAATGTATTCATGCATTCATGTAGGTTTTGGCAAAAAGAGAGACATATCTAAGACATTTAAGAATTCTATTATTATCTATGAATATAATTTATTACACAGCTTTGTTGAATACTCGATTCTGATTGGTCAATCATGGCATTCTACAGTCTGTTATTTCTTTATAGCAGACTGTTGCTATGTATAACAAACAGTTGCTGTGGGTGCAGTTTTGATGTCGGACTCTGGCAAACGTTTTTTGTGTGAAATTGTTGATTTCTTAAGTAAGTAGCTGTGTAATAAGCATGATAATGTACAGCAAGTGGGTCATTGTTGTGAAATAAACCCTGACAGGGCAATGTGGAAGGGTCTTGCATCGCCCTGTCAGGGTTTATTTCAAAACAATGACCAGCATTATCCTTTACATACTAAATGTCGTTCCTTGTATGTATTTAATTGTTATTTGTTTGTTTTTTTTCTTCAGTTTGTCATGTTTTGTCAGGGAAAATGAGATCAGTATTTATAGATTCAAAAATGTAAATGTAAATCAACTTTTATTGTCACACATTGTATTAATTGATTAATTATTGTACACAGCACAGCACACGGTGAAATTTAGTCTCTATATTTTTAACCCATCCTAGTATTAGGAGAAGTGGGCAGCTACTATACAGCGCCTGGGGAGCAGTTTGGGGGTCCGGTGCCTTGCTCAAGGGCACCTCGGCAGTGCTCAGGAGGCGATCTGGCACCTCTCCAGCTGCCAGTCCACAGTTTGTGTGGGGACTTCAACCGGCGACCCTCCGGTTCCCAAGCCAAGTCCCCACGGACTGAGCTACTGCCGCCCAGAAGTAATCTCCTTAAAAGTTATGCAACAGTATATTCAGACTGGCATGGGTGTGATACGTGAGGCCATTTCACTATCTTGCAAAAAAAGCAATGGTTTATAAAACCTCTTACTAAGAAGCAAAGATTTCATGTAGAAAAAAACATGACCATTTATTTATTTTTCCAAAAGAACCAAATATTAGTAAATTAGAGCAGTATACTGTATATGCAAGTTCAGCCTGTCCTGCTTGGTCACTGCAGCGCATTGACATTGACTCACAATACAGTGAGTGTAGTAGCTGTCCGTGGTTCTGATTGTACAGCTCTTAGCATTTAGACATGTACATGTGTGCACAAACTGTGTTCTTGTCTCTCTCACGGAAAGAGACACACACAATCATGCAGCACATTAGTAGCTGTCCATGGTGCTGAAGTGCCACAATTGTGCAACACCCAAGCACAGAGCACAAAATATAATGCAGCTAACTGAGAAACTTTTACGACTGGTTGAGATGTAAATGAATAAATAAATGTCTCTGAGCTTCAAAGACACTACACCACACCATGTTGGTTTCTATGTTTACTTATTTTCTTCGTATTTTCCAGGGCTTTATTTTGTTGCATGTCCTGTGTTTGATGCAGACGCAATTAAGAGCCTCCTCATTCAGCTGCAGCCAGGCTGTTTCATATGTAAATGAGAATTAAGTCATCCCACCAACTTCTATTTCTGGACCGTTGAGCTTTTTTTGACCTATTAATAAACAAAACCAGTGAACCAGCAGTGTGAGATGTGTGCTTGTGTATACATGCATGTGTGTGATATTTGCTTTTGCCATAAATCAGTATAGAAATGTTTATGGGCTACAATTTAATATTTTTCTTCTACATAAAGTTGGCAAATTTGTTTGTGTATTATTGTTTTATTATACACATTATCATTATCTTTAATGATTCAACTTCCAGTTAGGTTATTTCATATGTACTGTTGCTATCATTAGTCAAATTTATTATACCAAGAAAAAACCCTTGAGTTGTGTCATCCTAAGACAGTAAAGTCAGCCGTATCTATCTTACATACTACACATTTATGTCTCTCTTTAATAGCCAAATTTGAGGGATCATTGCCAGCAAATGTCAGATTATATTAAATATTTGAGTGAAAAAGGAGTTTGTTTTGTTAAAGTGCCACTCTGAAAACTCTGCATGTCAAAACATCCCTCCATCCCAGTGGCCTTATGTCTGTCTCTCCTCTGTTATACACACACGTCCTTTTGGTGTTTTCTTGAATTAGGTGATTCAAATTGGTATGCATTCATATCTTTCTAAATCGCTCTGCTATTCACATCTATTCATATCCGCAGGAGTTTATGTGCTAATTTAGATTCATATATATTCATATCATTCAAATATGAGAAAAGACTTGCATATTGGCACCATTTTTGCCTCAAGTTAAAGAGAAGCTTGATTATGTATCAGTAGATGGATGCAGTTATTAGCATAATGATTCCTCTGGCCGTTCTCTGCTTTATCTGGAGAGCTCACTCATAAATCAATGCAGCTGAAAGGATGCGAAGAAATGAAGCAGAGTATGAAGTAAGATCAAATTCCAATTAACCAAACATTTTGTTACCTGAGTATGTGGCTGACTAATTAAATCATTAATTTACTCACTCATTTACCAACATTTAATCTTCACCAACCAACTAATAAATGTATTAATCATTGGATTAACTACCCATGCATGTATGATGATGGTAACCTTTTTCCTTCTTTCTCTGGTATTTCTTCCTTCATGAGACTTTTTAAAACCCTTAAAATGATGACTGGTCCCTTTGGCAGGGTAACTGAATTCCATTACTTTGATAAAGCTGGGAGCAATGACTGATGTTGCTGACTCAGCACCTCGTTATGGTCTCCATCTTCATTTCCTGTTTCACGGCTCACAGGGCTGATGTATGGGCACTGGGTGCTCAAGGTTATTTCTCTACTCAACACTTCATTAACCTTCCCGGTACCTTTCATAGGCACATTTAACACTCACACACACACACACACACACACGCACACAAATTACCCCTATGCTCGATGAGTCGCTTGATCTCTTGAGGCAGGTCACAAACAATGTGTGACCTGCCTCACCAATTAAAAAGTGTGTGTGAATGCATGTAGGTGTAAGTGTGTCAGCGATGTGCCAGTAATGTCAGAGGAAGTGATGTCAGTGGGCCAATGCAATTACAGGCCTTTGCTGTCCTCTGCAATAGTGAAGATACCTGTGAGATAACCGTTGTAGCGCGTGTGTGCGTCTGTCTCAAGAGCTCGAAACAAACGACGAGACAGAATTTGAAAGGAAGTGATGCTTCACTCACACTCTCCGCTGCTGTCTCCGGGAGGGTGGTAGAAGGAGAGTCCCAGGGAGATCAGGGCAGCGATCTCCAGGATGATGAGGGTGACGTCCTGCAGGGCCTCCCATACCAGCTGCAGGAAGGTTTTTGGCTTCTTTGGAGGTATCAGGTTTTTACCATATATTTCTTTTCTCTTGTCCAGGTCAGTCTGGGCACCTGCGAGACCTGAGAGAGCGAGAAAGAGAAGGAGAGAGGAGGAAAGAGTTGGAGATTCATTGTTCGTAAAATGCATCACGATACAATCATCATCATTGTGTGTAGGATATTCTAACTGATGTACTGCAGTGAGTTTTATATTGTATATAGGGTTAACATTATAGCAACGAGCAATAATCTGCTTTATTGCTACATTTGATCCAAGACATAACCATTTTTATCCACACACACAAAAAGTATCTAAATGCACAGCTAGAAACTGCAGATGAAATTGCTCTTTTTTTTTACAGTTTTTTGTGGTTTATTATTATGATCTCCAGCCAGCTTTGTAATCAATCTTTTTTTTTCTTACTTTCCTTTTGCCTTTCTTCTCTCTTTTTCACTCTCACACCACACTCAATCCATCCCTAATTACCACTTTGAGTCATGGTGGGCCACGGCTCTGCGTTCCTTATATAATTCTGCCCAAGAGACGAGGGCCTTGTGCTCTGACCTCATACACCTCCTCATACACCATGAACTACTCTATATAAATATCTTTGGCTCTTTTATCTGAAGAACTTCATACTGGCTCGAGGAACAAGCCTTTAGAATACTGTCCAGAAAATTATTCTCATGCAGTAGCTAAAATAATGTTGCGAAAGGGTCTGTTACATCAGTGTTTTGGCAAGAGCAATGGTTGAACTTCGTAATCCAAATAGCATTTACACAAATGAGTAGCATTTTGTGCGCAACTGTCCTTTTTTCAATTTTTCTTATAAAGATGCATTATGTAAGTTTTCATCGTGGATGATTTAGAATCATATAACAATACGTTTTGTGCATGAGGAGCATTAAATTCAACTCTATGTTAAATATGGACATAACTTAGGTTTGAGCCTGTGGTTGATTGAACCAGGGTTGATCCTGTATCTTTTATCTGCTTTACAATCTGAACTAATGGACCTTGAATTGAGTCCTCTTTGCCTAAATTATTGTTCTTCATATTAAGTCAGGTTCATATACAGTATTAAAGCTGCAGTGGGTAGAAATGGAGCAAATATGATTAAAAAAAGTTATTTTTTATAAAACGGTCACTATATCCTGACAGTAGTGCATGGGAGGGTAATCTAAAAAAAATCAAATGTGTCTGTGTCCTCCGGTGCTCCTAATGACATTGGCAGGATTTCACAGACCAGAAGTGAAACAACCAATCAGAGCCGAGCTGGAGTCTGCCGTCTCTGAGCAGCTATCAATCACTTGCGAACTCCAATCAAACGGTCAAACTAGGCAGCGCTGATCAAATATGAATCAATATTCTGTTACTGAATGCCTATTTCTCTCCTCAAATGTTTTCAGAAACATCTTGTAGTGTACTGTTTAGCTGAAAAATGAGAAAGTTTGTGACGCGGCAGCCATGTTGAGATCAGTTGAGGACATACCAAGCACGCCCACCAGCCGGAGCAAACTTTCTCATTGACCGTTTGATTGGAGTTTGTGAGTGATTGACAGCTGCCTCCGCTGAATGAACAGCCAATAAGAACGCTCTCTCTCTCTGAAATGACCAGTGATTGGCCAAAGTCTCCCGTCACGGGCTAGATTTTCTAAAGCCTGAAAACAGAGCCATGAGGAGGTGCAGAAGTCTAGTTTTCTCTCAGAACACTTGAATTACAAAATGCTGAAAGGTTATTATGGAATTTTTGCCCAATGATGCCAAAAACATTCTGCCTACCCCCACTTTAAATCAGATTTATTACAGCTGCAAAATAATGTTGATTATTGCTAGTATTGTTTCTGACTGACTGATTAAACACTTGAAATGTCAGAAAATAATGAAAAGTGCTATTCACAATTTCCCAGTGTCTGAGGTGACGTCTTTAAATTGCTTGTTTTATGTGATCGACAGTCTAAAACCCATTTTTGCTTGGTAAATGACTCACTTGAATATAAAAACTGTGTAATTTTCACATTGTGAAAGATTGTAATGTGAACAATTTACACTTACAGAACATTATGTTCTGTGTGAAAGGGTTGAGTCTGTATGATTACAACAATCAAATTACAACCTCATTTGAAATAATTGTACTGGGGTTGATTTTATATATTTGATCTGCATTTTAATGTTACATAATGGGCTTTAATATAGAGTAAAACTCACCCAAACTATTGTACTTTACAGTTATAAATGTTCATATATTAAATCACATTTATTACAGCTAAGATACCAATTTTCATCACTGAGGAACTGCTGTGAACTGTAATCTATATCTACATAAAAACCTTCACAAAGCTATGGAGCATCAAGTGTTCTAACGGCAATGCAAATGTATCTTCAGTTAAAATGATGCATAAAAGATTTCTATCAAGCTACATTATTAGTTTCTGTCTGGCTGCTTTTCAGTGTAGTACTGTTATCTGGTTGCTGAGCGCTCAGCACACAGTGTGTATTCAGCGTCTCTGTGTCTCTCTCTCCCTCACAGCCACAGCAGACATTACCACAGCATTATGTCATGCATGGTGCGTCACTGGGTCTCCCAGGAGTGGCCCTGGATTGCACCTGATAACATCGCTGCTGCATGACACTGTTTCACATGTGAATGCAAATGACTGTGAGATGACTTATTAACATCTGCAGAGAATAACTGATGATCCATTCGCACCCGACGTCGGGGGAAGACGAACAAAGAAAGAGAATGACAGAGTTGTTGTGTGAAAAGCAAAGCAAAAAAATGACAGAAAATTGAGAACCGAGATCCGTTTGACTTGCTTGAAAAAGAGAGATAGAGCGACAGAGAGGGAGAAGGAGAGGACAGAAGGAGGGCAGGCTGAAAAGAGAACAATTCCCAGCTCCTACGTAGGAGAATGCCCTGGTTACAAATAGATCAGTCTATAAATAGCCTCATTATCCATTCTCTTTTAATTGTCTCTGTGAGAGGACCTAGCGTGCTCTCCCATTGATCTCCACAGCACCCTGCCTCACATCACACACAAACATGTCTGTGTGTCCCCATGCCTGTGAGTAAGTGTGTGTGTGTGTGTGTATGGGTCTGTGAGTCGTGACTGCCTGCACGTGCTGTGTGTGTGTGTGAGTGTGTAATAAGGCTGGCTATGCATGCCGGCAGTTGCTTGCACTATCACACGGTAAACTAGAGCTGATATATAATCGGGCTCAGATACACACACACACACAAATATGCACACACAAGCACAGATGCACATATTTATACATATCCACATTGTGTAGAACCCCCTCTATCTTTTAAGCTATAGGTCAGATGCACATCGAATTCGACATTCACTCATATTTCTACCCAAAACTGAAACCACAGAACAACATATACATATGTTATCCTCCCACTTCACATTTCTAGCGTCCGTCCGGAGGCAGGGGAGCTAGTTATGGCATGCAAATGCACCATTCTGCATAAGGGCAGCAATCATTTCACATTAAAATACGACATACTCTCTAGCTATTTCTGCCATGTTACATCTGTGTACGAGATGGTGCATCAGTTCAGCATGACATCTAACCTTGTTAAATGTTTCAACTCCTCAAACGCCCTTGAGATGCGAGCTACGCTGTAATCAATCTCCCTAATCATTAAAAACTCATCGCTTCCTGGAAAATCCTCTGCTACATTATCATTCCTTCCTGGGTAGCTGATTGCGATGCTGCTTAAGATTCATTTGCCAGATTATGAAATATTGTAGGCTAAATACTGTCAGCCCACCTAACTGCTCTGGCAGTGGATTTTGAGGAGGCAGTGAGAGGGCAGGAAAACTGTGGCGATACACAGATGAGTCACAACAATCTCACAGAAGATTAAGGGTGATTGCAAAGGAGTCTTTGTGCTGGAGTCCATCACCAAGCAGTGAAGCCTGAACAGACTATATACCCAATATACAGATGGGAATAACGGATAGGGGACTCCTCCTGGTACTGTATAATGGCTGGATAATTTATTTATCAAAGCTCATTGTAATTGTTCTAATCAAGGTTGAAACAGTAAAAGCCTTTTGGAAAGGAAATTTGAGTCCACCTATAAAAAGATGATGCACTATTAGCATTAGATTGACTTCCTCTTTAGAGCGTCAGCTTATGGACTTAAAACAAACAGTGGGCATGCTGGTGACTCAGCAGATTAAGTAAAAGCCATTTACTGTACCAGAAATGCATCCCGCGGTTTAATCTTATTTATGAATTTGGTTGCATGCCATCGAATCACTCAGTTTTTCAGTCACTTTGCACTGAATACTAGCTAATTAAGCAGACATGCTTAATAATAAACCACATTTGGCCATACTTGACTGTGAGCATTAGATGGCTACAGTTAGAATTTGTATTGCCAATTAGAAAACTTACGATTATGGTATTAATCATGAAAGGGACTGTGCCATGGGCGTCTTTGGCCGTCTGGGTTCAGGAGCCAAGAAGAGTCTGTGACTCTGTAATGACTAATGAGCCTCTCTACTCTTAAATCATTTTAGAAACCTGACCATGAAGTTTGGCATAGGGACAACACTAATGTAATGATAATAAGATACTATATCATTAAAAATACAATGATTAGACTCTGGCTTCAACTTCTCTGGACTCTTCTCCATTGATTAATCTCTTTATTACTTTTCTGATTTATCATACATTGTTTAGTCTATAAAATTAAAAATAAGAAAAAAAAAAGTGAAAGAATAGTGACATCTGTTTGTGGAAGATATTTAGGTAAAATATTATGAAATAAAACAGAGAAAAGCAGCAAATGTTCACCTTGAGAAGCTAGAAACTGCAAATATTTTGGATTTTTTTTCTTAATAATATATGAGTTAATTGATTATCACATCTGCTGTCAATTAACTTCCTGTCAGCTGACAAATTGTTTGGATTAAGGCTGTCAATCGATTAAAATATTTAATTGCGATTAATCGCATGATTGTCTATAGTTAATTGCGATCAATCGCAAATGAATCACTCATTTTTTATCTGTTCAAAATGTACCTTAAAGGGAGATTTTATATATGATTGGTCAATACTACTCGGACAACAAGCGGAAACCAGAACGCTTGCCTACAGATTCTACATGAACGAATGCAGAATCTCTTTATAGAGATTAAAGATTAAAGTCTTTAAAACTCCATGGTGATAAAATCTTGAATTTTCTCCTCCTCTTCTTCACTGTTCTTACTCTATAATTTATGGCTGGTAATGCGCTGATCTATCAAACACAGCAGGATCTGTGATTCGAATCTGCTTTGACAAATGATACCTACCTAACATCCTGTTTCCAAATAGACAAGACAGGGACATTAAAGACAAAAAAAACTTTATGCCATCCTTTCTGCGGGAAAGGAAATGGGATTTTTTTCCAGTCAGAAGGAACATGATGGCATATTTTAACAGTTGGCCCTTTTTTGTCCGTGGCTAAAAATAGATCTCCATGGAAACACTATGCATCCCACTCGTTGAGTGGAAATACCCGCGACTCTGAACCTTGGAGAATGTGTGAATATGTAAGCAAGCGTGTGTGTGTATGTGAGTTTGTTCAAGAGCATGCATGCACGTGTATGTGTGTGCACACGTACGCACTCTATGTTCTGTACAAAGAAAAGACAGTAAAGAATGAAATGACGTGATGACCTCCAAACGTCCTTGTAAAATAGGCACGTCACAGGGGAGCAGCAAACTAATTGCATTTATATAAAAGATCTAATTCTTCAAAATAATGGAGTGAACAACATTTTAACGTGTCTGAGCAGCATCTGTCGTCATGATGGTGATCGTCATCATAACGACGCAAAATATCAATGCTTTTTTTCTGCAGCGAATCGATAGCTTCAACATGTATTCTCAGCTTTCACCATTTTAAAAAGAGAGGGGGGACGAAGAGGGAAGACAGAGTGGTTGAAGTGTGACTCAGAGAGCACAAGAGAGTGAGAACAAAAAGAGAGAGAGGGAACGAAAGAGAGAACAAGAGTAGGCTGGCTGGATGTAGAGTAACTATGAATAATAACCCATCAGCGGCTAAAAGGTGGATAATTATCATGCTCTTATTAGAAGATGGAATGATGGAGAATGTGTCACAGTGTCCTTGAGGATGACCTCCATAATAATGACACCATTTTATGCCATGCAGAGAGGTTTGTTACTGTGCGTACAACGGCAGAATACAGTGGAAATAGCTTCTTAAGGATGACATTAAAAAAAAAATAGTAAATGACATAGATAGGAGGAGGGAGTGGGATGAAGAGGAGTGTGAAGAGTCAGACAGTAACAGGTAGATACACACAAAGACAATAAAAAAAAAATGAAAAAAGCAAAACCAAAAAAAACTTTGTATGCTTTTTGGATCATGCTACGAAGGGCTTGTGTATGTCATGTAGAACAAGGTGTAAGACATTACAGCAACATGATTATTGTGGTGCTACTGTAGTTCAGGGGGGTAAAGGACTGGATGCTTTTACATTAGCCGTCTTGATGTCCTTGTTTTAGCTTTATGACTCTGTGTATCTTCCTGTACATTTGTTCTCAGCACTCTACGTAAGTACAGTAAGAAATACCGGAAACCAGAGTTAAATTCCTTGTATGCTTAAAAATAAATGTGTCCAAACAGTGTTCATAAAGGGTTCATGGTTTACTGACAATGCAAATATTTACTTAAAGTTCAGTTTCCAAAGTTTCCATTTTCCACAGTATATACTGTATACTTTCAAGGCTTTTTGGAAATATAGATAAAAACAAAGCTTTTCAACCTAAATTCTCATCAACTACAGAGCAAAAATAATGTGAGGGGATTCATCACACCTGAGACAGAGCACATACAAAACTGATTTATACGCAATCTTGTAAACTGCAAAAATGTAGATCTGCTGACCCAGGTCACACATGGCCCTCCCGACTGTCTCTGCTTCCATCGCAGTGGGATTCACCCCTAAAGCAAGCCAGAATACAAACGTATCCTACATACTGTATGTGAATAAACACATGTCCATGAACTTTTGTTTCAATCAACCAGGGTAGTGCAATGCCTGAAGAAAATTAAATCCAAGCCATATATATACAGTATATATATATATATATATATATATATATATATAACTAATGGCGGGTACCCACTACACGAGAATCAAGCCGATTTTGGGCCTGATTCCGCCCTCCCAGCAAAGCCCAGATATTTTGACGGTTCTTAGATTATCTTTCCAGATATTCCTATGGTGTGAGGTATGTTAAGAGTGTTTTTACATCCGGTAGTCCATCCTGGCCACACCGATCAATTTTCGATTCAATATTTAAGATTGGATATCCTGTTGTGTGTGGGGAACCCCGAGGACAGCCGATGACGCAGTCACGTGGGAAAGAACGACAGCCAATTGGGAACCAAGCTGACTGAAGCAGAAAGGACAACAACCGCCGTCATGGTAGCCGCGGCTAATCCAAAACATGAAGCATAAAGTAGTAGTAGGATGGACCTCAGAAATGGAGGACCAACTTGTTGATTTGTGGCAACAATACAATTGTTTATTTAACGTGTCTCCATGACTTCATCCATATTTTTTTCATCGTCACTTTTCAGTACAAAGTAGTGCAAAAACTAACACTGCTAATTCGCCCGTCGTTCACCATGTTGTTTAGACTGAAGTCACGTTTGATCTCGAGTGATTTTGTGAGAGTTCTGGTTTTGAGAGACGGGACTTTTTTTGTTCATGAACGAATCTGTTTGTGTGTGGTGTGCTGTTTTGGTCAAATTGTTGCTCAACACACACTATTTGGAACACACTATAGGAACAAAACTGTTAAACTTAACATGACTTGTCATTATGTGTGAGGTCTCTCACATTGTCAACATCTGTTCAGATTTGAAAAATCTTTAAGTGCTGGCCAGCTTAAAATTTAACAAATAATTCTTGTGAGGGGGACCGAACCCAGCAGCACAGCAGGTCCACCTACTGTTAAATGAAGAAGTAATTAAAGAAAGAAAGTCCTTTTTGTCAGGGTTGGGCTGGATGTTTAGGGGGAAACATCAGGGGATTGATGTCAGTGCAGCATTTAAAACAGCAGGAAAGAGGTGTCTCGTGTTCAGGATGGGTTTCTCTCATTTGAAAAGTTTTGTTTTGTCTTATTTGGTGTTGCGTCTTTGCTTTAAAGATTGGTCTCTTTGCTCAGCTTACAATGTGGTTTTGTGCGCTCTGACTCTCTGTACGCTCCACACCCTATCAGTGCAAGAGGACACGGCAGGAGGCAGGCTCTCTCTGTGAGGACGAGTTGATGTGACATGTCTTCAGTGCAGTAAAACAGGCGAGCAGATATACTGTACTATTATATGTAAACCAACAATCTGAGAAAATACATTCTCTCATTTCATGAGGAGTCACAGGGTCACACTAACACACACAGATCGATCGTTCATTCCCCTACAGACAGCCCCATCTGAAAGGTAATGGACTGGAAAGTGGCACTGAGCAATTCCTGACACCATTTTTTTCCCATCACGAGTTTACTGTATGTGTGTGTGTGTTCATGTGTGATTACCTATTATGGTATGTTTCTACATGTGTAAACAAAATGACGGCTCAGTCTCATATTGCAGAAGTACAGAGCTACACCTAAGAGAAACAAACTCCGGGAACAGGATCAGTGGCAGATTTTCATGTTTATCTGGCAACAGAGAGGGGGGGGGCACTATTTCTTGGCGGGGACCAGTTGCCAGGCAACCAGTGGAGACTCAAGGAAGTTACTGGTCCTGGCCAAGGAATAGTCTGGCAGATAACCCCCCCCATAAAACAGCAAATTGTTTTTACTATTTTAGATGTAACGTTTTAATTAGGGAGCTTTAGAGGTCATCGTCAAAGATTATTATGCTTGATTTTGATAATGCTACAAGATGACCACTAAAACAACAGCTTTTGGTTTTGGTATTTATTATAAGTCTTTCATTATTAAGACAGAGAAGCCACTGCGTCTGAACATATTCTCTGATGCGACAAAATTGGTGTTTTCTGTTAAAAAAAAGGCTCAAATATCAGCACAGTTTTCAACACCAGTCTCCCAACAACCCAAATTAAATGTATGTTGCAATGCCGAAAATAAAATATGCAATTTGCGTGCGAGTGTGTGTGTATTTGTGAGTCTGTGGGGGCAGCTGTTCAAGTGGGTGAGTTTTGCTGTCACGCACTGTGCTCTATGAGTCTGACTCATGCGAGAGATGGCAGAGTGGAGTGAGAGAACATAGCTCACAGCTCTCTTTCTCTCTCACACACACACATATACAAACACACACCACTCACTCCACAGGATAACTGATTATTACTTTGTATTCCTACTTCATAGTATATATGGGCATACATGTTGTGGGGGTCTTAAAGTATATATGACGAAGATGGTTGTATAAATCTTAAGGTCTACAAAACTGAATAATGCATCACACATTAATTCTATAAGCACATAATAATGTTCTGACCCAAAGTACACATGCTCTTTTGTTTCTATGACGATAATTCTTGCACTTATTTTATAATGCTGTGATAAAGGCTAATTATGTAATGTTATGCAAGAAAAAAAAGCAACGAAAACCCATAGATGTGGTTGGTGTATGCTGCTCATATCACAGAATTTGAATACCCAAAGGTTTAATTTACACCTCTTAGAAATCTTTTTTGGAAGCCTGGCAAGTAGCACATCAAGAGCAGCACGGAGGGGGAAAAAACAGAAACATGATGAGAGTGACTAACGTAGGATGAAGGCTTCATCAGTGCATACGGTCCTATCAAAATTCATGATTATTGTGTACAATTTCTGTCCATGAGCAAGAGATTCAGTTCATATTATGGATCCTGGATGCATGTGTGCAAAATCCTGTGTCTTTGCAATTGGGCCGCACAATTAATCCTATTACTGATCAACGTATCCTCATACAACGGTTAGTATGATTTCTTACGAAAAGTTATTCCTCATTTTTCGTGCGTTTTCCTACGAATGTCCAGCAACACGTGTCAATTTCTGCACGTTACATACATACAGTCTTTTCAAAATCAACTTCCGTCTTCACAGGAAACAAGTTGGTTAAGATTAGGCAACACAACTACTGAGTTCGGTTTAGGAAAACATCAACTTGGTTAGATTTAGGTAACAAAACTACTTAGTTTGGTTTAGGAAAAGATCGACTTGGTTAGGATTAGGCAACAAAACTACTTAGTTAGGTTCAGGAAAAGATCGACTTAGTTAGGTTCAGGAAAAGATCGACTTGGTTAGGATTAGGCAACAAAACTACTTAGGTTCAGGAAAAGATCGACTTAGTTAGGTTTAGGAAAAGATCAAAAAACTACTTAGCTAGGTTTAGGTAAAGATCGACTTGGTTAGGATTAGGCAACAAAACTACTTAGTTAGGTTCAGGAAAAGATCGACTTAGCTAGGTTTAGGAAAAGATCGACTTGGTTAAGATTAGGCAACAAAACTATTTAGTTAGGTTTAGAAAAAGATCGACTTGGTTAGGTTTAGGCAACAAAACGACTTAGTTAGGTATAGGAAAAGGTCGTGGTTTGGGTTAAAATAACTCTGGAAGTAGCGTAAATAAAGTACAGAAGTTACGTGACAAATAAATCAACGTTGGCTTCTGGTTTCACACAGGGTGCGAACACCAATCTCCTGGGTGAAAGTCCAGTGCTTTTTGAACCGCCCGTCCACCCTGACCTCCTCCATACGCAACGTTTGTCGCTCTTTATACTTCCTGGTTCACAATTACATTGATTACATACAAATTGATTTCATAGGATACATACACATTTCAGTATATTACTTTTCGTGGGTATAGCTTCGAACGGTGTATGAGAACAGCCTGAACTGTACGATGACGATTGTGCCATGTTTGCATTGGTTGGGTGATCCATTGCATTTCTCCTTTAGCTGGGTAATTGACATGTGACAGTCTGTGGGGAGCAGGACATCGAGGAGAGGAATAAAATGTGGTGAAACAAAAAGCTTTCTAAGTAAGAACCAAAGTGTGTCAGGATTGAGTTAACGCTGCGCTGTGGTGCAGTCTGCTGTGTGGGACCGCAGTGATAGACAATGGTGAGAGTTAAAAGCACCTACAGCACAAATGTGCTTATTCAACCTACTGCAAGTGATCAAAGTGAAAAACAGTGGAACAAATATGAGTCTCTGACTCAATTTATTAGTCATTTACTGTATCTGTTCCAACATCTGAGCCTCAAACATTGTAACGTTAGCTGGCCCGACTGCCCTAGATGTGGACACAACATTAATGAGACATCTGTTTACAGCCTCTATGTGTGTGTGTGTGTTTGTGTGTGTGTGTGTGTGTGTGTGTGTGTGTGTGTGTGTGTGTGTGTGTGTGTGTGTGTGTGTGTGTGTGTGTGTGTGTGTGCGTGTGTGGCAGAGAAAGAGATAGTGAGAGTGTGCGAGCGTGTTTAGACACAACTTCTTAGTGATAAGGGCAAAGTGTAATGGGGTCAGTAACTTCATCCTGTAATTCCAGACTGTTCAACCATTCATTCAATTCTTCCTTCCACTCGTTCACCATCACTCCGTCTTTCATTCATCTATGTTCAGATAATTGTCAAGTAAACACAAATTCAGTTCATTCCTTTTCTACAGCCGCTATTCCTATTATTTTTATTCTATATACTTTTTATATACTAATTATTTCTTTCTTTTACTTTTCTCTGTATCTGTTCTTATTTCTGTCCTTGTGCAGCTGCAACAGCTGAATTTCCTCTCTGGGGATAATAAAGGCTCATCTTATCTGATGATAAAATGTCATTTGAATTAAATTCTTATTTACCTTATAGACACTGTGATGAATAATAAAGAGCTGCTGCTTTCCAGTAGCTGTTGTCTCTCACTTTCTCTTTTACACATGCATGCATAGATGGGAGAAACACACCTGTTCCCTACTCCTCTCATGTGTGACTGTTGGTGTATTTATATCAGGGGTGTAAGAAAATAACAAAAAAAAACGAGTATCGTGATATTATGTTTTGTGATACTATTTCGATCCTCAAAAATACTGTATAGATTTTTAATTAATAGTTAACATGCAAATATTCACTCAACGCAGTCAATACTTAATTTCATTTGTAAAGATATGCGCCTTCTCAGTGTATGTGTCCTCTCAAAGTAGTGCTGTGATGTTGGATGTAACAGGGACTGTGATAAATGCAAATGCAGATCCCACTGTTCGGAGTGCATAAAAACAGTCAACTTTATTTTACTCAGATTTTATTGATATGGTGGTGTGTTATTTATACAGTTTTCCTAAAATTAGACTTAAAAAATTGCAATATATTGCCTTGCTTACAGTATCGCAATATATCGCAGAATATTGAATTGTAACCCCTGTATCATGATACGTATCGTATCGCCAGATTCTTGCCATTACACAGCCCTACTTTATATAGGGACTGTTGTATGCATAACTGCAGGAATACTAATACTAATAATATTCAATACTAATGAAGATTTGGAGCTTTTAATTACTGTACATTCCCATAGACTGAACCTGAATCACAAGTTAATGGTTCATTTTAAATAATTCCCCAATGCACTAGCTAGACAGTAATGTTTTCTATTGCATTGCATAGGAAAAATCAAGATTTGAATAATGCTATTTCATGTAACCCTAACACAGTAATTTCGGCTCTGTGGCTTTAGCCAACCATGCCGATTACGGGCGGTTGTATTTTCCCCTCATGCCCACACACTTACACAAACCGCACACAAACGCCGTGGCTGCACACACTCAAACAGATCGGCAACCCTCCCCCCCTCGGGAGTGAAAAGGGAGAGCATACAGGGCCAAGAGGCTGAAAGGGAGAGTGACATTGGTCTATCTGCTGTCTCCCATCTTGGTGTCAGTCTCTGGTTTCGCCCAGGGGCTCAGATAAGCTCCGGACACAATAGGGACAGCTATTAAAATTCAAACTACCAGAGAGGGTCATGAAATAGTCATGACAGGTAAGGGAAATCTACACACTCTTAGGTGCCCCTTATTGTCTGTCTGCTTGGAACTGCAGGGAAAATACAATGTTTGGGGTACAGCAAGAGAGGTGCTGATGATTGGGTAGGGATAATACCAATTGAATTAAATATATACTACTACTACAATACTAATAATCATAATTTGGCATTATTCAATATAATTTAGTAAACATATTTGTACATCACTATCAAAGAAAATGTTAAAGGATTAAACCATATAAGAATGAACTCAACACACTTTTGCAATAGGAGTTTACAAACACTAACACTGCAGGGAAAATACAGTGCAGAATTGAAAGAGTATTGATCTGTGCTTGAGCTATGCAGTAGCTCTTTGACTGAACTGTAATGTGACTGAGCCCATGAAGCCTCATGCTGCACAAATGGATGCATCTCCTTTAATATCCCTGACATGAAACAGATGTACTTGCACGATATTCAACACAATTGATTTTTCCACATGCCACTAATGTAAGGCTAGTCATTTGAAATTGGCAGGGTCAAATAGGTCTGTGTACTGTAAAGACATACTAAAATACTACTGCCAGTAATATTTGGATTCATGACTTTTACTTATAATGAAGTATATTTACATGATTTTATCGGTACTTAAACCTGCAGTAGGCAGAATGTTTTGGCATCATTGGTCAAAAAATCCATAATAACCTTTCAGCATATTGTAGTTCAAGTGTTCTGAGAGAAAACTAGACTTCTGCACCTCCTCATGGCTCTGTTTTCAGGCTTTAAAATATCTAGACCGTGACGGGAGACTTTGACCAATCACAGGTCATTTCAGAGAGAGAGCGTTCCTATTGGCTGTTCATTCAACGGAGGCAGCTGTCAATCACTCGCGAAGTCCAATCAAACGCTCAAACTAGGCAGCACTGATCAAATATGAATCAATATTCTGTTTGAGAGTTTGTGAGTGATTGACAGCTGCTCAGAGACGGCAGGCTCCAGCTCGGCTCTGATTGGTTGTTTTCCTCCGGTCTGTGAAATCCTGCAGATGCCGTTAGGAGCACCGGAGGACACCGGAGGACACAGAGACACATGATTTTTTTTTTTTTAGATTACCTGTCTCATGCACTACTGTCACGATATAGTGACCGTTTTATAAAAATAACTTTTTTTAATCATATTTGCTCCAATTCTGCCCACTGCAGCTTCAAGTAAAGGATCTAATACGTCTTCCACCACTGACGGTTTGATCAAAGGTTATGTAAACATCCCCCAATGATGGTTCTTTAGATGCAAAGCTGCTGAACTATATGTATTCTCTGGATAAAATTGCAATAGCTGACTAACACTGTCACAAGAGACTGTAGAAGCTGAAATGATGTGTTTGCACATTAGGCAGTGTCTGATTTTGGTGCTTTGATCCTGTTCCCTTGGGTAAGTGTGACTATCTCTGTAGCAGTATCCAATACTGGCAAGACTAAACAGGCTTAGTTTCTGCTTCTTTATGCCCATGGGCAAAGAATGGCATTTTAAAGGTTCAGAAAAGGTAAAAGTCAGAACAAGACAGTATCCATGTCCCTGCTCCTCTTTTCTACGGCTGCTGGGATGTAATGGATCATTCTCTACTGGATGTGTGAACTCAAAGTTGAAAAATAGCTGCTCTGTGCCCTTGAGCAAGGCAGGTCTGGATCGGGTCCAAGACTGTATCTGTTTATGTGCCCTTGAGAGGAAGATGCTGTCTGCCTGTGTTGGCAGCCGTGGTACCACCCTTGTTCTGCCCCACAGCGGGAGAAGAGAGAGCAGAGAGGTCAACTCGGGAAAAGAGCTGACATGGAGAGAAAGAAGCCGGTTATAGCCCGGGACTCTGCATATTCAGCTAAAAGCATCACCACGCCTGTCAAATCGCTATCCATATTCCTGGCTTCCAGCAGCCAGTTCAGATTCAGGACATTTCAGAGGACAAGAGCTGAATGTAGATATATGACAGCGACCTGGGACAGAGAAGCATTTGGAGATGTCAGTTTCTGGCACTGTATTTTTGAGCGATTCTCTTATCCAAGGACAAACTTTCCAGGCAAGCAGGAACTAAAGTAATGAGTTGGTCTGGTGGCCTGATGGCAGAATGGAGGGTGTCACAGGTTCAACAGCCACCTGTCTTCTCCCTCAAGAGCCCTGGAGCAAGACACGACTCCCCCAGCTGTACACGCATCGACAAATATGCAAATATGCAAATATAAAAATGAAAATATGGACATACAATGTATAGTTTCAGATGGAAAATAACGATAGAGAATGTACTACACTTTGAGGAAATATGAAAAGAGCTGATTTAATTTCTAGCCTTGATAACAATGCTTTGGCATTACATCACCAATTATTTCAAAGTCAGGATAGTCTGGCAGCAAAAATCAAGAAAAGGGGGGAGGGGGAATCACTACACTGCACCATCAACCAGCATTCCCTCATGCTTAAAAAATGACAGTAACAACACGATTATGAAATGCCATTTCAGCCAATATTAAATAAATAAATACACAAATAACTAAATATGCCTATAAAATAACTAAATATGGCTGAAATAAATAAATTAGGCAATAAATATATTAATACATGTAAATTTAAATAAATAAATGAGTCAATCTAATTCAATAAATAAGAAAATTGTTTTTTTATTTTTTTAAAAAGAACATTTCAGGGGACTTTTATTTCATAACATTCAATTTATTTCACAGCTCTTTTTATTTCTATCTGTTATATTCAAATGAATGGGGCGTCGTTATCTCACAGATTCAGGTCAAAGCATAAGAATTAGCTACATAGCTAGCTACCTCCGCCTCACTCCCCAATAGCGTCCCGCTGCAGAGCTCCAGGCTTGGGCCACCTCCGGCACTAGGAGTCATCTCCATTGTCAGGACCTGCTGGGACACTACTGAGTCGGAAAGTCTACTGATCCCGCGGGGAGTTGGGGCGGTCCGGGATCACACCCTCGGTGCTGGAGTTTGGATTAGGGATGCACGACACTGATATTGGATCGGATATCGGTCGATACTGACTCATATAGCTGGATCGGGTATAATGTATGCTGCATTAAAAAGGTTTACACTTGAATTGTAATTCCTGTTAATTTTGAAGATTTTTTACAAAGTTGCTGGTGTACGATTTATTATTTTATTAATAAAGAAAATTCAATAAATTTATATATGTATTTATTTGTTAGGCAAGCAAAGTCAAGTCTGATGTTTCCTTACACATAAAATAATGATCCCAGTCACTTCCATACAGCTTATTAATTAAACACTGGTATCAGATCGGTACTCGGTATTGGCTGATACCCAAAGCCCAGGTATCAGTATCAGTATCGGGACTGAAATATTCGGATTGGTGCATCCCTAGTTTGGACTGGCTGAATTTGTCTCCAGAGCTGCTGTCAAAGTAGGGAGAGAGGGATCGCAGGTTGAGCTAGCTAGTTCTTGTCTCATTTATGGTCTGATAAACAGTAAATTCATCAAGTTCAGTGCCCCATATCCCTACTTTCCAAGTTACTTTAAATAAGCTGTCATATATCCCGGAGACGGACCTTCAGTCAGCGGCTATAGCAACTCAAATACAGCCAGTCCAAACCCCAGCACTGGGGTTCTGATCTCGGACCGCCCCGACTCCCCATAAATGAATATACATATGAATGTGTGTATGCAAATGAATTCTGAAACTTTCCGGCTCAGCAGTCTCCCAGCGGGAGATTCTTGTGTTTTGGTCTGAATTTGTGAGATAACCACACCCATTCATTTGAATATAACGGATGGAAATAAAAAGAGCTGTGAGATAAATGTGACATGAAAGAAAACTCCCCTGAAATATATAAATGTGGAATTATGAAATAAAACTCCCCTGAAATAAATGAATAAATAAATAAGTAGTCCTTTAAAATTGTGTTTTTTATAATAAAAACCTATGTATTTATTTATTGAACTATATTGACTCATTTATATTTTTAGATTTACATTTATTTATATATTTAATTCCTCATTTATTTATTTCAGGATTTATTTCATAGCCATAATTATTAATTTAATATTGAATGAAATGGCATTCCATACAAGATCAGATCATAATTAAATAAGATCAATGTGAAAAAGCTAAACTGTCAGAATAATCTGTAATCACATAGGTAAAGTAAAGTGTAAAGTGATAACTGGATTATTGTTCATATGAACTGAAAACTTAAAATTCAAGTACAGTATATCTTAAAGGTTCGTACAATTCCTGGTTCAAATCTTATCATTTCTTGTTGGAGGTACAGTAGATGCTTCTTCTACATTAGTTTCAAAAGTTGACTGAGCACATATGTTGTTTATTCGGCACTGGATTGGTTTACAGTCAGTTTCATGTCTGGAATCTACCAAAACAACCACATCAAACTATTTTTCTACATTTTCAGTCATGCCTAATGATTGCCAATCTGTACACTAGTAGTGTACACTCACATAGGCAGACATACTGTATACTGTTGTGAGTCAGCACCAGGCTCCATGGGAACAGGCCAGTAGAGTCTGGTTTTTGGCATCTGTCCTCTTAATTCAGTCAAGCATCTCTTGCGACAGCTGACTTCACTGCCGCCCATGTCCAGCATCCGCACACGTGTGTGTGTGTGTGTGTGTGTGTGTGTGTGTGTGTGTGTGTGTGTGTGTGTGTGTGTGTGTGTGTGTGTGTGTGTGTCTCTATCTGTCTGACATGCTGGGATTTAATAGAAGAAATTTTTATTGTGTCAATAAAACAACTACTATACATTATCATAATTGCATTGTTTGAACCAATGTCTTAATGCACTTAATGTGCTGCACAAAATGTTAGGGACATCTTCCTGATTCAACTGCAGCCTTTTTTTCCCCACTGCAAAGTGTTTTAACACATAAGACTCCTTCTCTAGCTCATCTGGTTCTCCTTCTATTGTAACTGGTATATTTGTCATGAGGGAAATCAATATGGTATTCTGGCTTTTCAGCTGACATGCACCACTATTGATGAAAAGAGATACAATTTCCAGATGATTTGTGCATTCAAGGCAAATTTGTCAACCAAAAATTAGGCTTGCTCTAGACTAGGGTTGTATTTCAGTGGCCATCTAATGGATATACATTTTGTTTTAGTCCAAGAGTCCTTGTTTAATCCCTGTCTGGGAAACCAGCCTACAGTGTGTTTCTCCAGAGACAGTAATCAAACCCTGATGTAAAAGCCTACATGTAAGCATTTGAGAAGTGATTGCAATTCACAACACGTCCCAGCGGAAATGTTCACATGCCATTATTATTTTTTAACCAACACCTGCTCATATTTTTGTATTATGCTGCATTTAAAAATTGGTACAGCTTTGCAACAAGGCATACTTTGTAGTAAGGCATAAAAACAAGGCTTTATCCGTTGTCACTAACAACTTTATCAATGTTTAGTACCTTAAAAGATTATAGATATAAGATATAAGATATATTCTTGAAAGATTATTTTTTAAGTTTATTTTTATTGGTCCTTTATGGTTAATTAAAGCCGAAATCTGCATTGTTTTTTTTTAACCAATATACTGTATTATTATATCTATCTCTTTGGTTGACTGCAATAAAACACACAGCATTTACATATAATGTTGAACAAATTTCGTCGTGCCTCTAGCTCTTGTTTTTTTTGGGGAGGTGTAAGAAACATTTTCATTGCAATTCAGGTGACATAACTACACATACACAATGCTAGATGCTTTGTCATCTTGCAATAGATTGCAGATTTAAGGGTCATAAATACGGGATTGGGAGCATTTCTATTGCCTCTCAACGGCTCTCAACATGGAGACGGCGAGCCACAGCTTGCAGCTAACGGTGCTAACAACCAGTGGGCTACCTCCGGGTCTAAGAAGTGAATCGAATGCTGAAGTGCCATAAACTTGCATTCTTTCTAACAGCCAGCAGGGGGCGACTCCTCTGGTTGCAAAAAGAAGTATGATTGTATAGAAGTCTATGAGAAAATGACCCTACTTCTCACTTGATTTATTACCTCAGTAAACATTGTAAACTTGAGTTTATGGTCTCAATCACTAGTTTCAAGTGTTCAATACAGCATGATGTTCATTTAGTAAATTATGGTCTCATTTAGAGTCAAATAGACCATAAAGCAGGGTATGCTTTAGGGCGTGGCTACCTTGTGATTGACAGGTTGCTACCATGGTGTTGTCCGGTCTGGGAGTTGTCCGTGTTTTCATCTTACAGCTTTAACCCTTTCACAGTGTGTTCTCATGTACTTAACTCCACCCTCTCGTGTCACTTCTGGTTGCAAAAGATCAAGATGGCGACAGCCAAAATGGTGAACTCAAGGCTTCAAAACGGCAGTCCACAAACCAATGTGTGACGTCATGGTGACTACGTCCACTTCTTACATACAGTCTATGCTAACAACACTAAACAGTGCAAGCGTTGCTTAGCAACGCAATGGCAAAAGTGCTGACAGAGAAAACAGTGTTTAACTGAGGGGGAACCAGAGGGTGAGCGCTATGCTTCTGCGACAGCACCGTCAGTCAGAACGGCGTTATCAGCTGTATCCGCCCTATAGGAGCAGTGCAGAACGGTGGCCGTGAGCTAGCCAGTGGGGCACGCTCACATGCATGAACATGCACGAACATGCACTAAAAGCACGCGCAGCCAGGCCAGCTGTGTCAACAAAGCACAGAGAAGTTCTGATTACAACACACACAGAGGGAGGGTGACTTCATTCTCTGCTCTGGTAGACATTAGTCCTCTATATCTTTACAAAGCAAATAGTTGTTTGCTGCTATATTAATGCTCTGAATATCGAATTTAGCACCTTTAAAGATCAAGGACAAAAGACCTGTGGTGGCAGAGGATATACACCAACCAGAGATCCTTATTTTACATTTGTATGTACAATCTGGCAACGCAAAATGTATGTTCTTTTCATTTGATTAGTGCTTATATTATTACTGATCTAGAAGCATCAATAAACATGTATTAGCAGAACTGCTCCTTAAGACTTGAGCACATTCCTTTCCCCCGTAAATCTTCTTAATTTTGCATTTAGAGTGCTAGTGCAGAGTGATTGACTACAGTGCGACAATACTGCTTAAGTACTGCCTCAAGGTCACTGCTACTACACTGCAGCAGACACCTGTGTGAGTAGTGGTGTGTATTTGAGTGTGTTTGTGTGTGTGTGTGCGTCTGCCCACGATGTGGTTTTGCCCCCTCGCAGAGCAAAATGACTGTATATCATTTATAATCTGTCCTCTGAGAGTCAGCTCTCTCTCTTCTTCACTGCCTCCTGTTTCATTCTCTCTCTTTTTCTACCTCTTCTATCCCTTTTACAGAGTCACTAGGGGAGGGGAGGAGAGGAGAGGGCAGAGAGGAGGAGGAGGAGGAGGAGGAGGAGGAGGAGGAGGAGGAGGAGGAGGAGGAGGAGGAGAAGGAGTTGCAGAGCAGGAGAAATTGTCCTTATTAAAGAGACGGCTGCTCCATGTGAGAGATCCCTTGTGGGACAGAGATTAAATAGACTGCGTCAGAGGGGAACACGCTCGTGGCGCTGCGACTGGAGGAGGACGCGATAAGTATGATCATCAGGGAGGGAGGGATGGAGGGAAGAAAAGAAAGGGAGCAAGGAGGAGAGGTGGGATGAGGGACAACCAGACGAGAAGAATGAAGAAGAGGAGGAGGAGAAGGAACAACAGGGTTAAGATTAGAAGAGGAGAATGTGCAGAAATGTAGCAGCAGACTGAAATGTGGACTTTATTTCAAGGCAGGGATAAAAAAAGATTAGAAGGAAAACAGGGAGGAGGTGGGTGTGAATGAAGGAAAATGAGAAAGAAAGGAGATGAAATGGGAGAACGGGAGAGGTGTTTCCACCAAACTCTGCAGTCACGGAGAGGATAGAGGGAGACGGAGAGGAGAAGAAGGTGAGAAGAGGTGGATGACAGATGAGTGGGGCAAACAGTTTCCTGAGTTATGTATAGAATTCATAAAGTCATGGGAGCAGTACAGAACATAGCGAGTGAGATGTGGGAGGAATAAGAAGAGTGATCGTAGCACAGCACTGTCTTGATATCACAGATGGAAATTACAATGCTATGTATGATACGAGCTGGACAACGACATCTGCGAGAGGAGGCAACAGCAGAATAGAAAAAATAATGAGCGGAAAAATGAAGTGTTAATTAATTTTCCTGCATTTATCCCATCTTCTGTCGTTCTCCTGCTACACCTCCATGTTCCCTTTTTTGTGGTTTGTCTGCATTTTCTGCCAGCCATACACATACACATCCCTACATCTGTGTCCTTGACATCAAGGCAATGTCACTAAAGAAAAATGGATGCAAACATACAAGTCACTAGTTACAGATCAATAGATTTATACTGTAGGTGAGACACTATGATGCGTGTGCGTGTTTGTGTTTAGAGCATACAGTAGACTATATATAAGAAGTGGACGTAGTCACCGTGACGCGATCCATTTATTTTTGGACGGCCGTTTTGAAGCCTTGAGTTCAGCGTTTTGGCCGTCGCCATCTTGTTTTTTTGCAACCAGAGAAGACGGTGGAGCTAAGTAAAGCCAAACGCTGAACGAAACATTTTTAGGCGACCAAAATGTTACAATTAACTTTCATGAACTGAAAACACACTGTGAAAGGGTTAAAGTTGCCTGTTGGTCTATTTTACTCTAAATGGGACCATAATTTACTAAATGAACATCATGCTGTATTGAACACTTGAAACTAGTGATTGAGACCATAAACTCAAGTTTACAATGTTTACTGAGGTAATAAATCAAGTGAGAAGTAGGGTCATTTTCTCATAGACTTCTATACAATCAGACTTCTTTTTACAACCAGAGGAGTCGCCCCCTGCTGGCTAATAGAAAGAATGCAGGTTTAAGGCACTTATGCATTGGCTTCACTTTTCAAACCCGGAGGTTGCCCACCGGTGTAGAGACAATTAGGGTCTGGTGTTGGTGTGTGTGGTATCGAATCACATTTGGATGAATAAGTCAAGTGTTCACCTACAGCGAACACAAGAACAATCAACAACCTTCTTTCATGAGAAATACCGACACCGTGTATGATGTATCATCTGGCCACCATCCACCACACTCTCTTCATTACTGCCACAAACAGCAATGCAGGGGCACTCCCGTCAGGGATCTGCGATAAACACAACTGTCCTCAATCAACTGATGGTCAACTGTATTTCTGCAAGCCATTTTTCCCACTTGTCTACTGTGCTCTGCTACCACAGGTTAATCAGCTTGATGCCAAAATAATTGTTTGTAAAGTATTGTCTCAGTTTCAACAAAGAAAATGTATTAATATCAATCAAAAATCAAGTCTCCATTTGGGTAATATATATATTTAATACTTTAGGGGACTAAAGTAAGTTTAGAAAAGGTGTGCTACTTTTCCAGCACTATTACTGTACATTGTTAGTAACTCAATAAAAGAAGTGAGTAGAAGAGAGAGAGATGATGAAGGTTATAGATGTAGAGCACGTCTATTTAGGCTACGCTGTACACCGGGCCCACTGGGATACCAGTGAGCGACCAGCACACCGAAATAGTAATGGGAGCAAAGGAGAGAGAGAATGGAGGAGAAGTAAGGTGTGGTGAGACAAAGGGATGGGAGGTAGAGAGAGAGAGAGAGAGGAAGGGCAGGTGGAAGGGTTTATGAGGAGGAGGTCTGGATGGGACAAGAAGGAGAGGAAGTACGATGAGTCTTAAAGGGACTATATGTAAGAATCAGAAATTGCTTGTTCACAGCGACACCTGTGGCCGCAATGTCAACGAAAGTCAGCGTCCTGTTGCTCGCGCTCGCGCTACATTGACATGAACGAGCACCGGTCTAAACAGTGAGGCGACACACGTCAGCTAACACACAATATCACTCTATATTTCACCTGCTTGGCAGTAATGTTAGCTGACCAGACGAAGGTCTCTCCATGGATCAATGCTGATTCTAGTGCTGGCTTTTCCTTTCTCAGCCTGCCGACCGCGGAGGGAACGGGGGGGGGGGGGGGGGGGGGGGGGGGGGGGGCGGGGGGACACCGACACCCGGTCGGGACGATAACGTAACTCGCTGCGGAGCCCCGTCACTTCACAAGACACGGGAAAGCTCTGTTGGTCTGGAGGAGCTGCAGCATTTCTGCAAAAACGTCCACTGCAGATTCCCTAGATATTCTCAGAGCTAGCTAACTCTTCTGCAGTGTGCGCGCGTGCACGTGGAGCTTGAGCGAGCCGAGCGGGTGAGAACGAGCGCGGTGTGCAAGCAGGCAGCAGGCAGCAGGCAGCAGGAGCAGCGCATACCCACACGCGAGCGCGCATGGGATTCCGACCCGTTAGGATTTATGCGCGTGATAAGTTACAAATAGTCCCTTTAAGTGAGAAGACATCCATAACAGAGTTACGAAGTGGGAGGAAATATTTTTCCAATTTTCCATTTTAATGTTTTGTTTTAAAGGAATAGTTTGACATTTAAAAATCAAATACAGTACTCTGGCTTTCTTGTCGAGAGTTCGATGAGAAGATCGATGCCACTTTCCCGTCTGTACGGTAAATATAAACAGAAGCTGGAGCCAGAAGCCAGTTAGCTCAGCTGAGCATAAAGACTGGAAATGGGGAAGCAGCTAGTCTGGCTCTGTCCAAAGGTAACAAAATCTGCGTACCAACATTTCTAAAGCTCACTAATTAACATGTTCCATCTGTACAAAAAACAAAGTGTAAAAAGGATCATTTGCCATTTTATAGGGGTTTATGTGCCGGATAGAGTGAGAACGTTATCAATCTTCTCATCTAACTTTCAGCAAGAAACCGAATAAGTGTAATGATTTAACAATTCTACAGATTATGGCCATTAGTTTTAATTATTTGGACTTTTTTGAGAAACCATATTTTTTTTTTCTACTTTCTAAATACTGTAATACCCAACAGCCTCAACTGCTGTTGCTATGGAGAAGAGGTCAGCGAGTCAAATTCAAAATGCTTTGCTGTTTAAATTAGGAGCAAAACATCAAGCTGATCAAAAACTGATCCAGAATCTGAAAGTGAACTGATTTATGCTGCAGAATGAACAGCTTCTAATCTACAAAGTGTACAATTTCCAACCCATTTGCCATTAGCATCGTGAGAGTCATGATAGCGTGTTTTGTACCAAGAAATGCAGCACGGGAGTCATAGTAAACTTTTGTCCATACATTTTTATGTGCACAGGCTTGTAACCTTTGAGGTATTTTCTAACACAATTGCTCATCTTTTGTACTGATCATTTAACTGTGACAGTTCCATGCCCATCCAAGCCTGAACAGCCTGCCATTGTCTACACCGAAAATAAATGGGACTTTCACTTTCAGAGCTATGAAAACCTGAAGTAACTCTTCCTACTTAACAATCGATGGGGTGAAGAAGAGGATAAAAAAAGGTGGATGGGTCAATGTGTCAGACAACCATCTACCAGCCATTTAGTCAGAATATAGATTAGATGTATACATTTAAGGTATACATTGTTATATTAGGTCGGAGATCATTCAATTTTAGATATAGTTTTGGTGTGCTTGAGATATTGGTAAGCACCTGGTATGGACTTAATCACAAGCTGCTGGTGTAAAATTGTCTCTGGAGGTTGGGGGAAGGTGATGGCCAGGGAGATTTGTGGGTGGTGGAGGTGAAGTGTGTGTATGTGCAGCGGGAGTCAAATCAGTGCAACTAGCGGCCAAGGGGAGGTGGAGAGAAGATGGGGGTAGTAAGAAGACTGAAATGGGAAGTGGTGATATTGTAGAGGGCAAAGAAAAAATATTAGACAGAAAAGGGGTCAGGATATGAAATTGAGGTATCTTGGTTGGTTGGTTCGAAATAAAATAGCTCAGACCCAGGCTGGCTATAAAATAAGTTATTAAAAAATGAAAAAAAAGAAAAAGAAAAATTGTACTCTTGAATTGAATTCTTATTGCCTTTTCAACATTCCTGCTGTATTAATCAGTATTTAGTGTTATCTCTCCTCAGCATGCATAAGATAGCAATTCATTCCGTCACCTTGGTGAGTAAAGTCATAATGATGAACAGCTCTGCAGACGGTGAACTGGAAGTTATAAAAATGGTGACTTATGAGGCCGACCTTTTAGGGGGGATGGTGGGTGTACTGCTTTGGACAATAATACTATATTAGGCGTACTGTATACAGCAAATAAATCCCAGAACTGGTTGGTATTATATCAAATTTAGTGCAAGCTTGTAGTTATGCATGTTTTAAAACATTCACTGCTTCATTTCCAATTTGGGGTTATTTTACCCCAAATTTGCAGTCATATCTGCTTGAGATGGACAGACTCCTGTATATAATGTGGTTTCCACACGTATCTATATTTACTCCTCCTTTCCCGCACGATCTCTCCAAGTACCTTCTTGCCCTTCCTTTCTCACAACATCAAAGACTATTGATGCCCCAAGCACCTCTTCATCTCCCCGACCTTCGAGGAATGGCTCTGCCCTGAGCACTCTCTTACAATTCCTTGCTCCCTCCCTACCCAGGAGGACCCACCGACATGCTGCAGCTCTCCACCGTCTACAGTACAGAAAATAGTTACACTGTGAGCATCCACCAACCGTCTTTTCTCCTATCTCAAGAGAAGCAAGTCCCTTCTCGGAAACTAAGCTGTAGCCTGACATCCCATCTCGCCCCTGAATGACTCATGCCATTCACCCGCTGGCTGCCTGAGGGAAACGCTAGCCTCTTCACCCCACAGTCACCTACAAGGCAACACATAGGTAACTACATCCTGGATGCAGGTATATAGCACAAGGAAGCAGGCTACTGAGAAAAGTGAAGGGTAAGAAACAGAATCCAGGCATTTTATAGAATTAGATGTGGCACTTAATTACCACTCATTTCATCATCATCTTCGTGGATCAAGGTATCTCATTAAATTTTGATTTGAAAAGAGGAATTTTATTTCCTGGGGATGTTTATGTTTTAACAATTAGGCTGGGTAGCGTTTAAAAATGTACGATGCCAGTATCCATAGAGTACGTTACCGCTGATAACGCCGTCCCCCGAACCACGGTTGCAGGACAGCGTTGTTGCGGAAGCGTAGCCGCCACCCTCCGTTATCCCCCAGGTTAAATGTTTGCTCTGTCAGCACTTGTTACAGTTGTTAGCATTGCAAGTACCATTAGCATCGTTAGCTGCTAGCCCCCGGCTCAGACATCTCCATGTTTAGATCAGTGTACAGGCAGGCAATTCCGGCTGTATGGGTTGTTGCTGCTGCGGTGAATGCTCGCGGTGATTGGCTGCGAGCAGTCATCTTTTTCTAGATCTGGGCACAAAAATGATCGAGTGCAGGTATCGTTTGACTGGAGAGGTTTTGATGCTACTGGGTTGTTTCGGTCGATACCTTAAAGGTATCGAGTACCTATACCCAGCCTTAATTATATTCCTCCACTAGGGGTTTCGAATAGGGATGCACCGATCCAAATTTTTCAGTCCCGATACTGATAGCGATACCTGGGCTTTGGGTATCAGCCGATTCCGAGTACCGATTCGATACCAGTGTTTAATTAATCAGATGTGTGCCTCACTGTGTGGAAGCAATTGGGATCATTGTTTTATGTGAAAGGCAACATCAGGCTTGACTTCAATATTGGTGCTTTCCTAACATTGAAAACAAAATGTAACAAATTAATACATAAATATAAATTTACTGAATGGTTATTTGTTTTTAAAATAATACATTGTACACCAACAACTTGGTAAAAAATGTTCAACATTAACAGGAATTACAGTTCCAGTGTGAACCTTTTTAATGCAGCGACAAATTGGTCAAAACTTAAACTTAAAAAATGTCAGTCTATAATGTATATAGTATATAAACATAGAACTGAATTGAATAGATCAGCCCAATTGTCACTGATACCCGATCCAGCTATTTGAGCTGGTATCAACCCGATATCCGATCCGGTATCGGTACATCCCTAGTTTCGAAAAATGTTCATCCGTAGGAGTCATGAAACCTTTACAAAAATTCATTAACATACTAATACCTAATGAAATGTGTTAAAGGAAGTTTCTTTTTGTTCCTGAAACATTTAGATTGTTAATAACCGAGATATGTTTCCCCCTTTTGTACATTATGTACTATTCAGTTTTTTTTATCATGTGCATAATGTGTATCGTGTGTGGGAGCTATTGTAGCAGCAGTCCTCAATCTTTCATGTATTCTCCAACTACTTTGCTTGGAAATGCAGTGAGCACCTTATACTCTGGCCATTAGTCATATATAACTTATATTTCTTATTAAAACATTTAAAAAATCCGCCTCTCAAATGTCTGCTGCCTTTTTATCTAAATTGTACAGTTTCATGTACTGTAGCAAGGAGCCTGGTGCAGGAGCCTGGAGCCTGCTTCATCTAAATGCATGCGGTCAAGACCTCTTCACTGGCTGCATTTCTATATTTACAGAGCCATTATGCATTTATGCTGCATAATGGACTACAGCCATTCATGAACTGTTAGTATCATGTGAGAGGGCTGGTATAGGCTACAGTATACGGGGCTAATAGGTCAACCGTGCTCAGGGCCTCTTACCATCAAACGCAGTCCCCTGGGACACATACACATTACACACACCACACATGATGACAGCAAGCAATACAGAATACCTTCAAGGATAATTACCATCCATGATCATATTTCGGAGGTAACATATGTTCTGTGGAGCAGCCACGCGCCACACGAGGGGACCCACACAACACAAACATGGAAACACCTAGGATCACAAATGCAAATAGCACCAGATACCATTACTCACTATCCACTTAGTGAATGTTCCAGTGAGAGATAACATCATAACAATTAATAATTATAACCAGGGATGAGGGAAGAGGATTACCAGGCTTTTTAGCAGTAGGGCAAGTTCTCAACCAAAATACGGCAAACTTGTTAAATGGATTTACCCAATGAAAATGGTGGGAAACAATGATATGGAAGCAACTCATTTATCCAAGCAACAAGATGCACAATGCATTCTTGAGAATCCAATAAATGCCAAAATAATTAATGGCACACACAATGAGATTGTGGTGAGATTGTAGTGTGTTGAATAATCCAGCCTGTAGAGAATTTGCATTTATATACATGCATTCTGAATTGCTCTGTAGAGCCACATATTGTCTTCACTTATTTTCTATCTTTTTATGATTATTATTTTACCCACTGGACATATCAAAATGGAACTATAATGTTGCACTGTGATCCAGAATAATGTCAGCATGGAAGTATTATACTGAAATATGAAAATACACTGGCAAACATTTAATATGATAATTTTCAATGTTTTAAATGAGCCATATCATGTAAATTTATGTGTAAAATGTTCTTTCCCCTCAATGTCAGAGACAGTGTTGCACAAACAGTGGTGAAAGGTTCAACAAATCAGATTACCCACAATCTTGGAACCCATCGGCTATCAGTCTGATGACGATGAGCCTCTGAGGGCAAGGGGTTATATTTCTGGGGTTCCGGTGTAGCCAGCGGATATCCGGGCCAAGACTTATTTTTCCCTGCGTTGCTCATTGTTTGCAGTCCGATTAGCAACTTGAGAAGACCTATGTGCAAGACTGGAGTTGGAGTTGAGAGATGACGAGTACGACCAGATTGTTTCAAAAGTAGCCGGTTTAGAAGCTAATTTTAAACCAATAAAAAGCGAAATCATCGTAGCCGGTGGGTTCCATAATTGCATTTCAGACAATGCGTTCCTCCTCTTTTGCTCTCCACGTGGACTGTTTACCTACATTCAACCAAAGCCCGCTCAAGCGTGATTGGTCAATACTACTCGGACTACAAATGGAAACCGGAACGCTTCCGATGCCAAAATCTTGCCCCGTTACCTACAGATTCTACAGAATCTTTTTATAGAGATTATTAGATTACCCGTAAAAGACAGCATGTTAATAATTACAATATTCCTGTTTCTTTATCGTTAGTTTAATTACTTTCACTTAGTTTTATTGCAAGTCTGCAGCTGTGATGCTGGAGGTGTTTAACGCACTGATGAAATGTAATGTTTGTGTATCTAATCAGGATTCTCATGAAAATGAAATTATAATTGTATGTCTGTTATGATTATCTTTATTGCTAGTTAAAATTCAGTTTAATTTCTGTATCGCTGTAACACTGCAGGCATTCTTTCACGCTTCTGTTTCAAATATGGTGACGAGCAATAGGCACCGCATCCCTGATCAGTGTTCATCAACATTTTATTCTATTCAATCCCATTTTGATTCGCTCTTTATTCAGCTCTTTAGACTCAGAAGATTCTGTGAAAATATATCTAGTTTACCCTGCTACCACCAGCTGACCTAGAAGTGGTGCTATTGGATGAGAAGACGAGGGAACACAATCTTCTGAGACTATCAGCCTATAAGGTTACAGGTTACCTGTGATGTCACACAGGTGACATTACATGAATACTGATCAATGATCCCTACATCAGGGGAGGGGGATCATTTTAACACTGTTATAAATATTCAATACACAGATGAAGCCATTAGAGAGGTCTGTTTGTTGTATGCTCGCTCTACTGAAGCTGGGGACGAAGCAACAGAAAATCCTACCTTTATGCAATATGTAGATAATGTAAAGGTTGCGCCGTATAACAGTAGATCTCTGTATAAATGTTAGAATAACCTGAAAAGGATATTATGACACAGCTTTGGTGGATAAGTGATACAATGCATGTGAAGGCATTCAAAAATAGTGATATAATAAATCAAAACTAACCTACACCTGTTAGGATAAAAAACGGAAAGGGGAAATATCTGGCATTTGTACTGCAGATATGAAATATTAACTTTTTCCAATTGTTTCACAGAAAATAAATAAAAAGGAAACAGGTGCTGTACCTGTACCTATTTATTATTATTATTGTGTTTTTGCTTTCTCATTCCAATCATGCCCGGTCCATATTTGCAGACGCCACAGCACATCCCACGTGGACAAAACCTCTACCGTGTTGCCCCAGAGACCTGCTCCTTAATAAGGCTACGGCTGATTGGCTGATGGGTTGAGAGAATGACAAGGGAGGGAGGGTGGGGTGCTTGTATGGAGGAGGGAGAGTGAGGGGAGCTAAACTGTCCAGAGAGATTTCTATGCATACTAAACAGGTCTCACACTAGCTGGCTGAGAAGAATTTTCATTAGTCCCTTCAAACAGGACTCCCTCCCCTGTCTGCTGCTCTGATGCTGTGCTTGCGCATTTCTCCAGGTGCTTTACAAGGTTTGTGCATGATTCATCATTTACCAATGATTTTTATATCAAATAAAGCATGTGGAGCAAGTAAGTAATGATCCATATCCAAACCAACAGTGAATACAATGAAAATCTACCATCAATCTCATGATCAGCTCAACATACAGTAGTAGAACACATTCCTCAAGATGAGATCCTTCAAACCATACACACATATTGACATACACACCCAACAGCACATACACAGACAAGCACTGGGACTCACCTTCTGTGGGTGAGGTTTTCAGTCGTTTGCACAGTCCCTCTACGCCCGTGTAGTCCTCCTGGAGCTTGACCACCGCCTCTGTGCCACGCAGCTCCATCAACGAGCGCAGCTCCATGACCGAGCAGCCGAAGCCTGCCGCATGGTTGTCCTCGTTTCTTTGGTTCTTGGCATAAAAATCGCTGTTGGACATGTCCCCCATGATGTCGGCTAGTCAAGTCAGTTAGATAAGTGTTTGTTATTGCTTATAGATCAATCAAAAAGCTTGCACAGCAGAGAGATGAGCTCAGTCTCATCCAAAAAAATCCAAATCAAGCAGGCAACAACCAAAAAAAGGGAGAAAAAAGAATGCCACTTGTAGGTAAAGTAGGCAGACAGAGAGATTAAAAAGGGGGGAAAAAGCCGATGGGATCAATCGATGAGCAGCTTCTCTGTTTCAGGAGAGACTGTCAGATGTCGGCAGACCAAAAAACCATCAAAGAGAAGAAACAGGAGAAGAGGAGAAAGAGCAGCAGAGAACAAGGAGAGGAGGGGATGACGAAACACAAGTGGGGAGCATCCAGGTGAGCGTTGGACAGCCCCAGTGGTCAGGTCCTGAGAAGGGAAATGATGGTGGTTGCAAGTCCTGTTGGTCTCAGGCTCACCACGGCTGCAGTCCAGACCCGCTCCATGTGTGGCTTCCCATTGCTGCTATTCTGCTGTTGCCTCCGCTGCCTCTCTGTCTCTACATGGTGGTCTTCCCCATCACTGCTACAGAGAGAGAGAGAGAGAGAGAGAGAGAGAGAGAGAGAGAGAGAGAGAGAGGGAGGGAGGGAGGGAGGGACGAATTCGAGAGATGAATTCAAAGAGGACAGAAGGTGAGGGAGGAGGAGGAGGGAGAGAGACACAGACAGAGAGCACAAGGAGTGAGCGTTGCAGCGTTCTCAGGGCAGGGGTGAATGCAGCGGTAGATGGTGCACAGCTGAAGGACAGCCTCTCCTGGCTGCTGCAGTAACTGTGGCTCTGCTGTATCTATCTACTGCTGCTGCTAACCTCATTCTGAGGGCAAGACAACTGCCAGAGAGAGAGAGAGAGAGAGAGAAAGGGATATGAAAGAGAAGGAGGGCGGAGAGAAGAGGATGCTCCTTTCTGGTGCAGAGCGGAGAGGAGTTGTGCGCGGGCGGGAGGCTGGGGCTGCTCTGACGACAAAGCGGAGAGGAAGCACGTAACGCTGCGCTGTCACAGGGAGGATGGGCTGAGCAGTGGAGCTGCTGCTGCTAGCTCACCTCTAGTTCTCTCTCATTCTACAGTAAGTGACCTCTCCTATGCAGTCACTCTATCTCAGTGATCCCTTCCTCTCTATCTGTTGTCTTGTAATGCCTCGCATTAATGATTTCACTCCATGTCTCCCGCCCTCTCTCGCCTTAGGACTACACTCAGAGAAGAGAAGAGACTTCTTCGGTGTTATACTGCAATTTGCCAGATTAGAATAATTCATAGTCTGTCACTAGTTTAAATCAATTTCAAGTAAATTACCATCATGGAACAAATTCCTTTCTTTCAAAGGATGAGGCTGGCATAAGTATTCTATTGTATTCTTGACAAATCCTATGAAATGATCAATACAAACAGTTGGTTAGTCCATCTTTCAATACTTTCCCTCTTCCCTACCCTGTCTGTGGCACCCCAGGCACATTTTAGTGTGTTTAAAAACAGATCACATTTACAGTTTAATTCAAGAAACTTTAGATAATTTCCTGAAACCGCTGGACACTATAGTTATTAGCAAGTTAGTCAAGCAGCCGTGGTTTTAATAGACATTTGGTGCTCTAGTGAGTATTTTCAGCACCGGGACTCAAAATAAACGACAGTGCCCAGATTCATTGTAATAAAGTAATGTCACAGTGCAACGGCATGGCTCATTGTTGTGTTTTTAATTGATTTTAGACAACAATAGATGTCTATGGCACAGAGGAAAAAGCAGATCATACTTGTTAAAGGGGACCTATTATGCTTTTGTGCTTTTTCCCTTTTCTTTAGTGTGTTATATAATTTCCTGTGCATGTAAAATGTCTGCAAAGGTACAAAGCCCATGTCCAGGCCAAAGGGAGTTACTCTCCCCCACAGAAACACTGCTCCTGAACTGCCTGAAACGCCTTGCTTGAAGTCCCGCCTTTTCTTCCGTAACGTGGTGATGTCACCAAGTAACACTTTGCCTAGCGGCTAGTTTGGCTCACCCTCAAACAAAGCTAGTTAAAGCTGAAGCGGAGTCCGAAGAGTTTGGTTCGGTTGACCAATCACAACAGAAGGCCAGCTGACCAATCAGAGCAGACTGACTGGGCTTTTTGGGAGGGGGTGGGGCAGGAGCTTAAACAGAGCGTTTCAGACAGAGGGTGAAAAGAGGTGCTTCAGCATAGCCGGTATGAGAAAAATAGAGCTTTTTTTTAACAATGAAGCATGTAAACATGTTCTAGAAGAAACCGAAAATACATGTATGCACCTGAAAACTAGCATAATAGGTCCTCTTTAATGGGATCAACCCATTGTTTCTCTTTCCATGATATTTGTTGACAATTGAGGCTATACAGAATATTGCTATCCTTTTCTTTTAAGTCACCAGTTTCTCACAATGTGCCCACCTACACGTAATGTCACAATACAATGCACAGGCACTATTGATCTGTCACCAGTAATTTACATGTGTGCCTTCATTTCCAATCAATGACATCAGTGACCAGTAAACCTCTGGCTTACAGCTATCCTACATCACTTCCCACTCACTCCAATATCCAGTATTCACCACTGTATTACATCATACTGAAGGCTCCAGTAAATCAACACTAAAGCACAACAACTGGCTGGCCATACCGTCTCTTCGTCATATGTAAAGCACAGTACTAATACTGGAATACAGTGGAGGCCACCTGCAGTTAAAATCAGCCAAAACTACAACACTGATAGCATGGCCGGTCACTCCATTCATTAAACGAACTACTAAATCATACAATGACAATGAGTGATTTGGTCATTCATTCTTTGGAGGTCATTAGTGTTTTAGGGCCCTATATTTAAGGGATCTATAGCGCATGGTCTAAAGTGCATGGCGCAAGTGCACTTAGGTTGTGTCCAACTCCACTTTTGTGGCGCATAATCTCGGTGCAGAGTAAGGCGCAAAGGGCACAGGGATTGTATTTAGTCTTTTAATTAATCATAGGTGTGTTTTTGGTGTAACATAAATGAAACCAATCAGTGTCATCTCCCATTATCTTTAAAAGCTAGCGCCTACTAGTGTTGTCACAATACCAAAATTCTGACTTCGATACGATACCCTGCCTGAATATCTCGATCCCGATACTGAAACGATACCACGGCAAAAATCTAAAACGTATTCTTATTTCTATTTTTCTTATAACTTATCCATGTTTATATATTTTTTTATTCGGAAAATGGAACAACTGTAATTCCCCCCGGGGATCAATAAAGTATTTCTGATTCTGATGTAATTTATTAAACAGCGTTTAACAACATTTCTTTTTGTAAAACAGTGCCTTAGTGACAGTTCAGGCGGAGAGTGGTACTGCAGCACGGAAGGCGAGAGGCTTCCTAAACAAAAACCCACAAAACGATAATAAATTCAGATGACGTTCTGTGAGAAGTTGATGAGGGAAAAGCTGCTAAAATCAGAAAGACACCACAGTAAGTGTAGAAAGCGCTGTGTTGTGTCGAAGTGGTGTGAAGAGAGAGAAGAGTCACTCTCACCGGACTGCTTTTCCTCCACGTCCATTTCACGTTACTGAGAAACATGGTAAAATAATACTTTAACACGTGCTCTTCGGTGGATTATGTGTTTGCTGAATTACAGGAGGTGCTTGGACAGATTCAGAAAAGATGGCGAATCTATTTTTATCGGTACATTTGATCGGTAATTACGGCCACGCTGTTATTTCCTTGTTTTTTTTTAAGGGAGTTCTGCTGATAGAGACATCAGCTCAGAGCGGGACTGTGCAGCCGGCAAGAAATTCATGACCTGCTTTAATCTACTTTTCAACTTCACTTATTGACTCCATCCTTCTGGTTATCACTACAGTTTATTTTTTGACTGCTTGCTCCCACCAGCAGCAAAGTTATAACCACCTGCTCCCGCGGGATCCCAATCCTAATGCTGTCCTCTAAAGCAGAGCACTGCACACACACACACACACACACACACACACACACACACACACACACACGCACACACACACACACGGCCCCACGGTTGCACATCGACGCAACTCACGGCTCATATTAAAACACTGTCATTCTTAAAGTATCGGTACTAATAAAACGGGGTACCGTACCATTTGGCAGGGTATCATGATAAATATAAAATATCTGTTTTTGAAAGGCTAAACGCCAACAAATATGGATTGAAGCAGAATATTTTGTTAGATAAAATATGTTGTGAATTTTGGAAATGATTGCATCTATCTTTTATCAATACATTTTGACTTTTGGACTTTACAACGCTCTGGAGTTACTGGAAATGTTTGGATGACGAGTCTGAAAAAATCCTACGCTGCTACCAATGGAATCTAATTCCACAAATAGTATAATACTAATTAGTGTTGTCAAAAATATCAAAGTATTGCTACATATCAACACTGAATATTTGAAACGTTTCAATACACATTTTCCAAAGTATGGATACACAAGTACCAGCTGCGCTTTCTGCTCTCTCTTCTCTCTGGCAGCGAGTTGACACGCACACTGCTATTTATCTTTTAATAAATATCTAAATGTTAATGTTGTGTCAATTTTTCCCTGTGGTATCAAAAATGGCATCCAATATTTATGTCTATAAATATATATATATATACATTTTTTAAGGTATTGTATCAAAGTTAGAAATTCCAGTATTGTGACAACTGTGCAATAATACAGGGCTTAAACAGAATGAAGAGACAAAAGACATGATTTAGAATTCAAATGTCAACATTATGAATGAAGCTTCGAAGCTTCCAACTATTCGATACAGCCCTTTAATTGTCTTACTGTATATTGATGAGTTTCATATTCTGTTTACTGATTAGGGGGGCACTCCGTTTACTATTCGTCGCTGTAAATTGATGCGGGGTGCTGAATTAATGTGTCCGTGGCATATTGTGAAGGGGAGGAAGTCCCATCAACAACTCCATTTAACTGCATATGAGCCAACACACCGATAACCTATTTAACTCAGGAGGAAAGCACTGCTGCCCGTCCCTGTATGTGTAGCATAAGTGCACGTTGTGAACCCTCCTATGTAGTCGCATTTTACTATATGAATAATGAGCCCTTTAAATTGCAGGAAAATACTGCACAACTGTCTTTAGACCAGAATTTTGTTCAATGGCGCAATCGCTTTCTGCTGCTTCAAGATAGCAATGCGCCAACAATGCGCCTGACCACACCTCATTTTAAGACCAACACGCCTATGGGCGCACAGATGGTCGCAAGTACATTTGCTACTTACTTACACAATGTGGCGCTGGGTGTGAAAATGACAACTGCGTCGGTCTGAAACTAGCATGACAGTTGCGCTGTGATGTGCCCCACTTAGCACTGGGTGTAAGATAGGCCCTTACTATACAGTGCTTTATATCGCACACCGAATTCCTATAAAAGGCCTGCTTTACCAATTGAGTCCTGCTTTACCAAGTAATTTAATCTGCAAAATATAATCTATATACTGTATGTACAGTATGAGGTAAATCAAAAGGGAAATCAGCCAAGAGCACGCAGCTACGTTGTTATGAATTCCTTTTGTTAAGCTAAAACATGTTCCTTGTGACTGGTAGTGCAATGTGTAAAGATAATGGAGCTACCCAGTCTTTTGTTTTTGAAGTTGTTTCCCCTTATTGTTGGTATGCAGTAAAAATGTCATACAATGACCAGGTAAGATGAATATGATTTACTATTTATGTCTCTCACTGCGAGGAGACGTTTTGTTGTAAAACCATTTCCAGAAGCTAGAAAACATGTTGATGCTGGAACCGTAGGCATACTGAAATATAAGTTAACAACACAAGTTAGCATATTACAAGATGCAGGTTTTTTTGGCCAGTTGTCCTCTGTTTGGAAGTAGCAATGGGAATCAACAGAAAGTTCAACACTGAGGTGTTGAGCATGCTCAAATTCTTGGTACTGTTGCAACACGCTACTTAACTCGACCAGACAGACACAATCAGCAAGTCGTCCAGTCGCAAATATCAAGCCTGATGATATGGACGGGACTAGTACCAGACACAATAGTGCGCTCGGGAACAGCGGGGCACCGACCTTGTCACAGCAGGGTGGTAAGAGATCCTGCCAACACGTGAATACACATCTGTAACTCCACAGGAACCAGTCCTGTCCGTTAATGAGCTCCAGCCCTTGCTGAACTGACAAAGTTAGACAGCATTGGCAATGTCACCTGGACAGGTGTGACCTAATAAACCTGCTAAACATTTCTGTAGAGCATTTCCAACTAAGGAAAATTGGAGAAGCAAGTGGTTTTCTGCAGTGAAAATGTTGTTTTTGAAAAACTAAATGCCAACCAATATGAATTGAAACAGTTCATTTTATTAGATAAAAACATGTTGCGAATTTATGAAAATTATTACATCTATCTTTTTTCAATAAATTTGGACTTTTTGACTTTACAACGCTGTGGAGTTACTGGAAATGTTTGGATCGCACAAGTCTTAAACAATGCTATGCAGCCAACACTGGTATCAAATTCTACAAATAGTATAATACTAATTAATGTTGTCAAAAATATCGACGTATCGATACATATTGACACTGAATATTTGAAACGGTTTCAACGCTCATTTTCTGAAGTATCGATACATGGATACCAGTTTTTTCCCACCTATTAATTAAAGGTAGGGTTGGTAATGCTGAGAAATAAGCAAGAGTTCACTAGATTTTAAAAACGATCCAACCGAAAAACCAAGGCCAGTGTTGCCAACTCTTTTCTAATGAAAGTAGCTAGGAGCACTAGCTCCACTAGCTCGAGAAAGTCGCCAAGTCGGCAACAGTGACAGTCGGTCCCTTAAAGTGGCAGTAGGGCAACAATTTTTTGGCATAATTTGGCAAAAAGTCCATAATAACCTTTCAGCATATTGTAATTCAAGTGGTCTGAGAGAAAACTAGACTTCTGCTCCTCATCATGGCTCTGTTTTCAGGCTTTAGAAAAATCTAGCACGTGACGGCAGATTTTGACTAATCACAGGTCATTTCAGAGAGAGAGAGCGTTCCTATTGGCTGGGCTCCGGTCATGTGACCAGAACTTGGCTTCCTTCAACAGATATTGCAATGGCGGCCGCGTCACAAACTTTCTCATTTTACAGCTAAACAATACACTACAAGATGATTCTGAGAACATTTGAGGCGAGAAATAGGCATTACAGTAACAGAATATTGATTCATATTTAATGAATTAATGCCTAGTTTGACCGTTTGGTCGGAGTTCGCGAGTGATTGACAGCCGGCTCTCATAGACGGCAGCTGGACAGCGGACCTTGTTTTCCTCTGTTAAGTGAAATCCTTCAGATGCCGTTAGGAGCACCGGAGGACACAGTAGGACACAGAGGAACATGATTTTTTTCAGGTTACCTGTTTCATGTACTAATGTCACGATATAGCGGCCGTTTTCTTAAAATAACTTTATTAAATCATATTTGCGCCAATCTCGCATACTGCAGCTTTAAGGCCTCCCTCCAAAGCCACTCCCCCAACATTATCATTATGAACGGAAACAACGAACATGGCTATTGTTTATACTCGCAGCTGTCAAGCTAGCAGCTTGTGGAAGACTCCTGTGACGCGCAATGAGTGCACGGTCAGAGTGTACGCAGGCAGGCAGGCAGATAAACAGGTAGTCCATCCAATCATTTCATTCAGGCTGAATTAAATAATTGGACGGGTTTATTACAGTCCTGCGACAGCCACAGATACCAATGTTTTTTTCTTTTTTTTGTCAGAGCATTTGATTTATTGACTGCTGTCGGGATGTAATAAGAATTTTAACAAATATAACAAAAATGTTTTTGAAAAGCACTACCAACCCTACCTTCAATATAATAATAATAATAATAAATTAAATAAAAGACATATTCTAGCTTTGTTGGGTTTTGGATAGTTTCTCTATTTATAAAAGAAAAAAAAGACAGCACGCGGCAGGACTGCATCTTCTACTCAGTTTTTTTCTCCAACCTTTTATGCTGCCCTCCTCCTTCGCCTGCCGATCAGGTCCAATCAATGTTGGCGGTACTCTTTGCATGCCAAGGCAGACATCTGTGCCGGCCAGATCCTCCGAAACCGTCAAATGAAAGCAAACAAATGCTCTCCCAGGAAATTATACGAGTGTGTGTGTGTATTTGTGTGCCTGGATGGTTAATCAAGTGGCTGGATGAGGAGAGAAACTACATCACACAGGTAATTCTGGTGGCCACCATCACCAGCTTTACTGGTATAAACCCTGTACTGTACCCCGGCAGCAAGAGTAATGCTGGTTTTCTATCCAACTAGTTGTCTTTTGCAGCTCTTCAGTTAATCAGTCAGATACTGTAACTGGGCAAAATGGAAACCAGCAGGGTTCCGTGTCCTGTAGATTGAAAACCCACTGCCTTGACGGTTGTGGCTGTTGAATATTTGAGCTGGCATGGCACATAAGCACAGAGAGAGGAATCAATAATGCTGATGATCACAAAAGACTAAATTAAATAAATGCATAATTAGATCCCAAGACGCGTTGCCTGAGTATTGATTACCATTATCCCAAACACACACCAAAAAAAGGTTAATCCTGTCCATTGTACTGCCCAATTTAAGACAGGCTTAAAGACATAAATCAATTTAAAACAAATCTATCAGGGAGCAACAACATCAGCAAGCTACGCTGTGTAGTTCATACTTTTGTTTGATTCAAGCTGACCACATTTTCTGCATGTCATTCTTCCATCCTTTCCAATATTTTTCTAGTTTGAAAGAAAAAGAAATTGTGGATAGAAATGCAGTATTTCGTGACTAATTTAACACAGAATGTCAGAGCAGCTCCTTCCACAACATCTGCTCATTCCCGACTACGTAAGGCGGTGTGTCTCCAGCTTCACATTATCATGTTGGTGATGTAAGTGACTGGTGGCGGCGGTGGTGGTGTTATATTCTGCTGCCGTGCAGCTGCCTATCTTTAAATTACGATGACATGCGCAGGAGTGGAAAGATTGAGATGTGGGAGGTAGGGAATGAGGAGAAAAGACAGAGGAAGGGGGGGGGAGGGAGAATGTAGATAAAGATGATAGCTGAAAGATGGAGGAAGGTGGAGAGTTTAATGGAGTAATATTGAATGATGGAATAAAGAGGGGAAAGGTAAGTTAGAGGTGAAGTGCACTGCTGAAGCCTGAGATGAGGTCCTCCTTTTTATATAATGTAAACACACATACACACACACAGACACACTAACATGCATATATGTACACACATAATTGATTTCCTCTTTCTTTGGAAAAGGAGGGCAGCTGTAAGTAGAGCTATTGTTGGTGTTTCGTATGCATTCACGAATAAAACCGTGATGAAGTGATGATGGGTGTGAAAAATGTTTCTTCCTCAACGTTAAATAATTTGAACATCAAAGGAGCAACTTTCTTTTCCTCAAGTGTTGGGGATATGGAGCGCTTCATGATTTTGTCAGCATCTTGCAAAAACCTTCTGTTTCCAATATTTCCATCATCGTCTTTGTACCTGCTTGTCTGTACACTATCCCACCAATCTCTATGCTGTCATCCTGCTTACCCGTCTATCTGTAGCTGACTGAAACACTCCCCTGCTGTGCTATTCTTCTGTCTACCTCCCTGACTACTTGCCAGTCTGTCTGCATAATTGTTGGCATGCACCCCATGGCTTGACAGTGAGTAATGAGTAACATATGATCAAAGACTCAAAGAGAGAAGTGTAGATTTTGCAATAATGAACAGCTTTTCACCCAAAGTGCGAGAACACTTAATTGGACTTTATGAACTTGAACACCATATGTGGACCACATTAAAACATGACGCTCCACAGCCAGATGCTAAGACCATCTGACCACCATACTGTACAGTGTTTGCCGTATGACGAAACTACTGATAAAACACAGAGGGATCTACTATAGCGGAGATACAAAAGGGGCTATTAACATCACGCCATATCAGCAATACCAAACAGTCTCTACAGCCAAGAACTTGGGGGCGCATGTTGTAGAATCATTTCTAACTAGCTGTAGTGCTTTTTTGTCCTTTTTTTTGTTTGACTTAAGTTATTAACCATGAATTAATATTTTTGTCAGACTTATTGCCTTTTTCATTTAAATGGCCCATTTTTAATTAGCACGCATTAAACTCAAAGAAAATGTGCTACAATGCCACTGAGCAACCCTGCAGTATTCTATTACAGTGCTGTTGCGGGGGAACTGTATTTTCTTAAGTGCATCATATACTGGCAGGCTCAGTCAATAATTTCTAAAAAGAAAAGTATATACACTCAACTAATATCTCCATCATCCGGTCTTATCAATATTTTCCAATGGTATTTCAGCTTTTAAAGGCCTGACGATTTGATTTTAGGGCATTCAGCTTAAGGTTCACTTTTGACGCTATAGTTTATAGTGTTGCTAAAGGAACAGAGTGTAACAATTAGGAGGATCGATTGGCAGAAATGGAATATAATATTAACAAGTGTAAAAATATCAATCGTTGTGTTTTCGTTACCTTATAAACCAAACACTGTGTTAACTTTTCCTGCTGGGGCCGGAGTCGATAACGTTACTCGCTCCAGAGTTAACACCCGCCGTCACTCCACTCTGCCACCGGGAAACAAGACACAGGAAACCTCTGTTGGTCTTGAGGAGCTGCAGCATTTAATTCTGCACAAACTGATACTTCCACTGTACGTTCACTTGATATTGTCAGAGAACCAGCCGCTCACTTGTTCGCTCACACACATTCGCCGCGCTCTCTCTTTCTTGCTTCACCACTCACTTCCCACGTACATTCACACTCACACTAGCTCTGCTATTCTACAAATGACCTAAGCTACTCTTACAACAGCTGGCTCTAGATAGGGCCATTCACGTTTTAGCGCCGGCCACCGTAGTTCTCCTAACTTTTGCGCAAGATTGGAGCGTTACTTCGCCTCTTTCGCGACAAGCTAGCATGGTTTGTACCAATGGATTCCTTAGGTTTTCCAGTTTCATATGATACCAGTATCTTCACTCTAAAAATTGCAAGTTGCGTTAATACGTTAAAGAAATTAGTGGCGTTAAAACAAATTTGCGTTAACGCGTTATTATCACGTTAACTTTGAAAGCCCTAGTTTAAATTGGTTGCAATCTACAACCTCACCACTAGATGTCACTAAATCCTACACACTGCGCCTTTAAGCAAAACAATCCCATCATGAAACTTCAGGTATTTGATGCCATCATCATCACAGTCTCTCTTGTTGAAATTCACCCATTATGTGCAATGTAATATATAGTGTATTCTATCTTAGCATCTATTTGACCTTTAATTTAAATTTCTCTCCGTGTTGTGCCCAGTGAGTCGTCTGTAGGGTCTCTCTGTTCTGCTCCGTGATTATAAAGAACAAGTGTTAATGATGAAACGGTGCTCTACAGTAATTGCTGCTTTCTCTTTGATGAGAAGTTTCTGGTCTGACAAGCAGTGGGTAGTTTGCTGTCCTCCACGGTGAAGCCATGCGCATTCTCCGTGTGTCTGTCTCAAAATGTCCTTGAGCACAGTGAGGCAGAGCTAAGGTAGGAGCTGTGCCCACTGCACCACCACCAGCAGCAGCAGCAGCACTGGCATACAGCTCCCCCTGCCTGTGACAAAAAATAATGCAGGAGACTTCACTGATCACAGAGCTGCTATACACACCTGCACATCTGTAAATATCACATTATAAGATGCTCATGGGTTTGTTTCATGACATGAAGAACTTTAAAACAGGTTAAGCTTCACAAAGGTAGCATTTAGAGCAATGCTTTTTGGGGCTGTATTAGAGCGTGAATGTGCTTATAATAGTAAGGAAGGGACTTGCTGATTCTGTGTGTTAGTTATATCGCTGACAGGTTCTTGGTGTCACAATGCAGAAGGCAGGGATCATAATAATGGAGGCCTACTTTGCTGCTTGGGAAGTCAAATAAAGTCTCTAAACTCTAAACCAAGAGGTAGCTTTACTGTTTAAACATGCCTTGCATATAACCTGCACTACAATGCCAGTTTCTGCAATGAACCATTTATGAAATTTAATTTATCTACAGCTACAAAAACTGTGGGAAATAAAATAATAAATCTCAGCCATGCAGCACAAGCAGTTACACAATGCATTGGGAATCCCCAAACACATGCATACACACACTGGACAGCAGCTGCATTGGAATACTGCGCTACAACATCCAAACACACACATACACCCAGAAAGAGGGAAAGACACATTAACTGACATTGTCTCTGAGGTGAACTGTTACATAACAACCACACGGAGAGCCTCCTTTCAGCCACCATCAGTGCTCTCTAATTGGGTTGAAAGCAGCTGTCATGCTAACTACTAAGCGCAGCAGACAAAGTCTGATGATGAAAAAAACAAAGGTTATTTTGGAAACCGATGCAGGAGCTCCAAAAGGACTGCAGCTCCAACACATATCAGGCTGAGCAGATAAAGCAGAAAGCAATGGGATGAGTCAGAGAGAAGGGGAAAGGGAACGAGACACATATGAACATATATGTACGTGTGTGTGTGTGTGTGTGTGTGTATTTAGCCTATGTGGGCTTATAGATGGTGAGGGGGTTGTGAAGAAAAGCAGTTGGCCAGGCAACCCCGACAGCTGCAGGGGTTGCTGCGTGTCACTGCGTGTCACTGCAGAGTGAGATTGAGAAGCAAAAAAGTGAGAACAGGTGATTATACGCTATACGTGTAGCTGTGAGATGACTGGGTTAGAGGACGAGGCACTGAGCGATATAAGCCTTTGATCCAAATAGAGAAGCCCTAATGGACCCCTTCTATTCACATGTATGAAAAATCCTTCTCCTAAAGAGGACAAACAGTGCCTCAAAAATATGTCAAGGTGCGCCACTGTTGGCGACTCCATCTCTCCCTCGCTCTCCTCTTCAGTTCCACCTGCCTGTTTTGCTTTTCTGCTTCTGCGGTGTACAGATGTCACCTTTCCTCTTCCCTTTTTCATTACCATTGCTTCATTCTTTCAACAACTGCCTTTTTTTGTCCTGTCCTTGTTGCTGTTGTAAGTAGTTCTGCTGCATTCACGGCCACCTGAATACCTTGCCCTGGGTGGTCCTGGTGAGCAAATGGTATTATACAACATACTGTAAGCGACACTGTCAGGCTGTGGAGGGAGATGTGGAGATTTAGAGTGAGATCCTGCCTGGAGCAGCTGTGTGGATGCACATTAACGACTGTAACCAAATAAATACTGGCATTTAATTGCCAAGATTATTGAAATGTAAAAAACAAATGTAGTATGAAAGTCATTATTATTGAAAAAGTAGCTAACCCAAATGTTGTTTGAACGTAATGATCTAATAATAAACAATAGTGGTTTAGTGTGTGCTTAATAGTGGATGCTCTGGTGCTTTTACAGGCTGTGCTTTTGCCTCTGTAGGAGATCATCCTATAAATGAGGAGTTGTGCTATTTGCTGATGAATTCTCCAATCAAACGACTCCCAGGCCAATTCCCCCGGAGCATAGCCTCTGGTTATCAATCACCTTATACAGGAACACAGGGGAGGTGAACCCTGGTAAATTATAGCATATGGGGGAGTGGAGTGAAGTGAAACATCGAGGGTACAAGCTGTGTTCAACCCTGGGTAGTCAGTAGGGTATCAGCCTGCTAGGTGAAGTCTTTTTTCACAAAGTGAAACGATCACACGCCAAACAGCATAGTTTAAAGGGATAGTTTGGGTGTTCTGAAGTGGGGTTGGATGAGGTACTTATCCATAGTCAGTGTATTAGCAAATGTAGCAAAGCAATGTACTGCTGTGGACGGGGCCGGCAGCAAAACATATTTTAGCCGCCTAAAAGAAAGGCCCACCTAAAAAAAATCAATGTCACTTTAAGTGCACACTATATTTAGAATTTCGTCACCGCTTTACCTTGCCGTCAGACAGCCATTTCCAACGGGGAACTGAAGCCGTTGTATCCATCTATGCTATCGCCAAAGCCACCAGACTCCATTGAAAAAAACTATAATTTTACCTCGCAGAACACAGGAGTTGCTGGTCTACTACTACTTTTCGCTATTGTTGAGTCTGGCTGCTTTTGCAGCTTCAGTTCCCCGTCAGAAACATAGACTGTATAGCTGTCTCACGGCAATGTAAACCGGCAAAAATATTCTATATATAACATACACTTAAACTGATATTGAGATAACTCCTGCCTGCTTCTCCAAGCTGGGAGCGTGACGACCGTCATCACAATGTATAATACACAACTATAGACTATAAACCCAACCTATCCCTTTAAGCATTCATGAATTGGAGCCAAGCACGTGACAGGTGCAGGTCCTCAAACAGATAACAATATGATAAAACTCTATGAAAATATGAATGTGGAGAAGCTGCAGCTACTGTATCCTTTTTTTAGCCACACTAGGGCATGGCTTTAGGGATGGCAATGGTGTTTTTTTGGTCCACTACTTAAGTCCAGACTGAAATATCTCAACAATTATCTAATGGATTGCCATTAAAATTTGGTTCAGATATTAAATGCATGTCAAATATGTAGTTTAGCATGTTAACATCAATCTTGTTTCTTAGTTACGGGTTAAATTAAACTGCCTCACACATGCCTAGGGTAAATGATTTGTGAACATTCCCAGAAAAATGTCAACACAATGCCTGGTAGACTTAGTTAAAACACTGTGTACAAAGAACATAGGAAAAATGTAGTCGTGTCTAACCTTTTCACTTGTGCTCCATGCTCCCACCCAGCTTCTGTATCATAATCTTACCCAATTGAATAGTCGAACCTAGAATGAGTCTGTTTTAATCTGCATCACCACCAGATTCACTACCACCTTCACAGAATAATGCATCAAACAAGTGGATGACACAATGTGCTTGTGGGGATTTTACTAATCCACGCACACAGTACTATGACACATGGTGCAGTCCACATGTAATGTGGCCCACAGAACAGTAATGGCACTCAGAGTGACACTTACTTAAGAGGGTTTCTAACCACAAAAGGTCCTGCAAAAACATACTGAGTCATCAGCACTTTCGAGGTTGAATGCTTAGAGCTTGTGTGTAATCAGGCAGAGACTGTGAATATAACCTTGTAAATTCTGGTTTGGGGTTCAATAATATTATATCCAAGGCTCTGCAGAGACAGATACACTCTGGAATAATGCATTTCTTTATCAGTAATGCCAAAGCTTGGGCTATAGTATGTACATAGGAGTTTACATGTGGTTTATGTCAAGCAAAGTCCATGCCACATACGGTGTGTTGTGCAGCTGGTAAATGGGTTATCTACAGTATGTTTCAATGGAAGAAGACGGGAGAACTTCAGCAATGATCTCACCTCTGTAAATGTCACAGGAAAAGAAACCTTACATAAGAGTATATACATTTTGCATACAAAGCAAAACCCTTGTTTTCAGGCCACATTCAGAAATAAATCAAGAGGCTGGGGATTATTTATTGTAAAAATGATATTAGACAAAGAGGTATAACAAGACTGCTCGTGATAGTAAGCGCAGTTATCTGTGTCAACAAAAAACAAAACCCAGTTGTTAAAAAATAAATGAGTTTGACCGCCCGTCTTCTTCCATTTTTTTCCCCTGTGGGCCAGGACCCTGACCTCAGAATACTCATCTGTTCCTAGATTTGTAAGCTTTTTTCATGGAAGCACTCTGTTGCTTTTCAGGATGACAAGCTGCTTAATCTGTGTCCGGAAAACATCCGGAGATCAAAAAGCATAATACAGCTTCTTACGGACAGTCCTTCCTATGTCTCAGGTAAACAAAAAGACACTCAACTGCTTTGTCATTTCAAGGAATAGAATAGAATAATAGAATAGAGCAGCGTATCTATTTTTTGACATGAAAAAATTAGAGGCTCTAAGGTAAATATAAGTGACTGAAAAGACTGGATGACACTTAAAACTTCCCTTTTTGACTGGCACTGACAAATTGTTTAAGCTGTCAAACATGAACAGACACAGCACAGACACACACACACTTGAGGATAAGTTTGACTTAGAGAGCGTACATGTGATGACAAGGTGAAGATGGGGATTACACACTACTTGAGTTCTAACCCCTTCATCATCTCCTAAATCTCACAAAAAGAAACTCTTGTGGTGCAGCTACAACATATGAACACCAACACACACTTTCTGCTTCATTTTTCTTTCCCTTTCTCAAACGCAGCACTCCTTCACTGTCAGCCGGTCTCCATTTGGAAGTAAATGCTGGTCGGCCCAATTATAAAATGACTGTTTTACTACAATAAAATAATTTCCATAAATAAAAAAGTGATGGTAGCATAAATAAAACACCATGGAAATGATTAAATTATAAATTAAAAAAAACTTTACAATACGTTTTGCCAGCTAGGCCGCCGGTGACACAAGAAAGCATAAAGTCCCACGACCACATCGGAACACCATTGTAACTGGCTGACAGCCGCAACAGGTTCACTGATTTCAGATGTCACTGTTGAGGTTCATATTCGGGCTGCGTGTTCGAGGCCTAAATGTTTGATGGCCTCAGGTTGTAGCGGGCTCAGTTTTTTCAGACCATGTCATGCTAGCTTGTCGCGAAGGAGGTTAAATAACGCTCCAAACTTACGATAAATTTTGGCGAGGAAAAACTGGCATGGCCATTTTCAAAGACTTGACTTCTCATCTCAAGATACTGTATATGAATGAAAATGGGTTCTATGGGTACCCACGAGTCTCCAATTTACAGACATGCCCACTTTATGATAATCTCATGCAGTTTTGGGCAAGTCATAGTCAAGTCAGCACACTGACACACTGACAGCTGTTGTTGCCTGTTGGGCTGCAGTTTGCCATGTTATGATTTGAGCATATTTTTATGCCAAATGCAGTACCTGTGAGGGTTTCTGGACAATATTTGTCATTGTTTTGTGTTGTTAATTGATTTCCAGTAATAAAGATATACATACATTTGCATAAAGCAGCATATTCGTCCACTCCCATGATAAGAGTATTAAAAACTTAACAAATCTCCCTTTACAGTACATTTTGAACAGATAAAAAATGTGTGATTAATTTGCGTTTAATCACGATTAACTACGGACAATCATGAATAAACGTGATTAAATATTTTAATCGATTGACAGCCCTAACAATAACCAAAATATGACTAGAATTGACCTAACAACTCAGGTAACATTTACATCATCTGCTTTGGGTTGTAACATCAGTCTTTCCAGAGGGACTGCCACTAAATCAGCAAGACATTTTTCATAATGCTTGCTTGTTGCTTTTGTAGCATTTTTGCCCACTGATCTGTATGTCTGCAACTAATGTATGTCAATAACTAATCTACATATGTTTTTATTTCTGCTACTTCCATACTTGCATTTAAATGATCACCCCGCCTGTCTGCCTGTTCTCAATTTGAACTTCTACTTTGCCTGCTTGCCTCCTGTACGCCTGTCTGCCTCTTTGCCCGCCGGTGGTTCATTATACAATGCTTCCTACAGGGGGACATTTGGAGTATGTTAGGATCCTACGTATACTGGGTGGGGGTTTACATGTGCATGCAGGAATTGGTATCTGTAAACAATCTGTCTGATGGTGCCACCGAGCATGCAGGACTAACCTCTACAACAATAGCCAGCAAAACATCTGGCACTGATGATGCATCTGTGTCACTGTTTTGGGAGAACAACCATTGGTTCAGGCACAGGAAAAAAAGGACTGATACTGGTGTTCCAGGTTTCACTGAAAAATAGGCCAACAGGCACAAGGCCCAGAAAGATAGACTAGAAATAGAAAGAGTTTTGTTAATAATGTTAAGCATGTTATTCTAGCTTTGAATCCAGCTGTCTACAGAGAGATAAGAGGGAACTGAAATGGTGATATATCAGCTGCAGTGTGCGCGCAGTAGAGCACGTCTATCTAACTGTTAATAGAACAAAAGACAGGGCTTACAAAAGATTCACCGGTAGTCGCTTTAGTCTACCAGAACACATTTATCCCATTTTTATCCTGAATTAGCACCAGCTGCATTGTGTTAATTTTTTCAGATGTTTCAGCACAAAACTGAATAAGCATATTACAGAGTGCGAACAGTTTGTATGTGTTAATTAAGTATCATCAACATCACAAGTTAGGCATTCTGAAAACTGAAAGACAGAAAAACTTGTCTTTTGGGGGGGATGGTGTATACAGATAAAGGCTATAAATTATATCAAGCATTTTAGCCATTCATACATTTATATTCATGTATTCACTGAGCGAGATCACACACCTCATGCTCTCCAATACACATGTGCATGCCGTGTGAACATTCCAATGCATGCCCACACACACACACACACACATACAAATGCACACACATTAACTTCCTGCTGCAAGGTCACTGGAAGACAGAAAGAAAAAAAGACTGCTGTGGCCCTCTCCTTGCTCCAGATGAGCCTGTAGAAATCATGAGGGAGTTATTGGTCTAATTAAATTCAACACATGCAGGCTAAGTGTGCTAGAAGAGGAGTAAAGACAGAAGGAGGTGGAGGGGAGAGAAAAAATTAACAAGAGTGAATGAGTAACAATAGTCTTTTGAATCTAGCCTTGGTGCGCATAACATGAAGATAGGAAACTGCAAAATAGCCTTAGGCCCAATGCCTAAAAAATAATGTATAGACTGATACAAAAATAATCCCTCTCAATCATCACTTATGACCCACCAGAGGTGTGTGGTGCTGTCTGTATCTGCAGAGAACCTGCCCTCTGCCTCAATTTTCTAATTTCTTTTCATTTAGCTGTGTTCGGGATGTGTCTGTGAGTCAACCTTTATGAAAACGTGGCGACCAAGTGCCAGATTGTAAGCACGCATCCAAGAGGAAGTTACAAAAATGGCAGACACAGCTCTGAAAGAACGCAAATATAGCAAGGCAAAACAGCAACCGAACAAAGCACGTTCCAAAACGATGAATGAATCTGCTGTTGGCTTTCACGTGCTGGCGAGCACCGTAAAGGTCTTTACAAACAGATACGCAGCATTATTTTTAGTGCGATAATTCGTACGTCAATATATTTTTTCAAACTGTTGTTTTTGTCATGAGTACTTTTACACAGAAGTGACATACTTATTTTTCCATTTTACAGCGCGACATTTTATTGTACGTCCTGAGATGGGCACAGTATACCACACCTGTGTTATTATGGCAGTACAAGTGTGGCTATAAAATGTTATAAGTCATACATCATCAGAGTGTGAGCTGCTGATGACATGATACAAGGTGATATCATTACTTTACTATTGCTCCCTGCTCCTTTATTTGATCATTTGAAAAGTGGAGAAAGTGGAGAGAGTGAAACAACAGCTAATAATAGCAGAGCCAAATGCAAAAAATCACACTGCAACATACACATGCAAAAAACACAAATACTGTAGATGTAGAAGTGCAGCATTGCCAAATAAAAACTAATTTTAGGACTTTAAAAATTCCTGACTGTGGTGCCCCCAGTGGTAATATAAAAAAGTCACTGTGACAGACAGCAATTCATGCTAAATCCTCAACCCCAACGCCCCCTTAAAATCATTACCAATTGTATTTCATGTACATTTAAATGTTGACAGATGAAAAATGTATATCAAAGTGATAGAGAGCGTGCACCTCCACCAAGTAAAGCCAGGAAACTGCTCTTTGAAGATGAATTTGAAATGGAGGTGGTCTAAGCAGGTAGATCCGCAAGTGCCGTTTCATGATGAAAACCAATATCAAAATTGAACTATACCATTTGATCTGCATAAACACGACCTTAGCTGTGATGCTCCGAAGAAGTCTTTGTAAGTAAGTTCATTTGAAGCTACAAAATGATCGAACATGCCTACAAAACATAACCCTCCAACTTTGTCTCTAATAGCTTTGCGCCTGCTTAACAAAAGTGCCCAGTAAGGTTCATCACCCATGGCTTGACTTCCCGTCTTACTGATGTGAGCGAGACAGAAGCAGAAGTCTTGAATCAACTTGTACAAAAGTGAATGCATTTATACTCTATATAAAGAACGTGTATTGCTAAGGAGTGAAAGTCAATTATACGTCCCATTGCAACGCCATCACCCAGCGACAGACCTACGCCTCCGCCATTTTGAAATGTAATCGAGTCCATTTACCATAATGACGCCAGTTAAACGTCCGCCTACAAAGTGCCGTACAAAAGTAAAACAAAATAATTTCTATTCTATAGCCATAATTTTAATGTCTCCATCGAAATGCCCTGTGTTGAACAATAACAATATTATAAATATGCATACTATTATAACTATTTACTTACTTATTTATTCATTAAGCTTTTTTGCCCAGTTGCTTCCCAGAGGAACATAAAGTGAGCGATGGACATAAATGGAAGTTAGAAAAATCCAGCAAACTGATTTTGAGAGCCATCTCAAACTTTTTCATGTCAAGGACCTCCAAAATAAATGTACAATAGACCACAGACCATGGATGTATAAGAGGTTGTGCCCTGTGCTTTTGCCCTGCGTGTTAGTAAATAGCCTACAACTACATTAAATTCTGTTTATGTCATGCTACTAGCGCTACTAGCTACTGGCCGATAGCCGGTTGTTTGGGAACAGAGACGTTAATACATACACCACGGTACAGGCTTACAGCATACAGCCCATGTTCATTATACCGAGGAAAATAACTCTGGATTCAGCTATTATTTTACAACTTTTAGGACATAATGATTTAAATGAGGGCTATTTAAGTGTTCGTACTGGGAAGTTGATTAACCTAAAAAAAAAATTGTCCTCTGATTTACAGACGTCTCTTTATACATTCATGGCTATGGACTCATTGGGTGTTTTCAGTCCAAAATGGCGGCAGCGCTACCACAGTGCCATCTAGCGGTCTTTGTCAAAAAGGCACCAGTTTCGCCTCTTTGCTTCTATACTTCTTGTACTCACACACTTTATAGAAGCAACTCAAACATATGGAACCAAACAGTGTGTGAAAAAAGGTTTCTAAAAAAACCTCCTGAACCAATCGCCAGGCAGCACACCAAGAATATAATGACTGACGGGTCAGGAATAGAGATAGATAAAAGCTATTAATCACTGTCTCTTACGGTGTCACACACACACACGTGTCTGTGCACAAACACAATCAATGCTGTCAGATTCTCACATAATGGGTGAGTGGAACTCAAAGTCTTTTTATCTGGATAAGATTAATTAGAAAAACACAGATGCTTGTAGCTGGATCCAGCAATGTGACATTACGCTCAAAGGAAGTGGGTGTCAGTGTCAAGTGACTGCCTGCAGTAGCTTAAACTCTGCCTTTCAACCCATCTTATGTTTATTCAAGGTTCATGAGGTAGTCCCAAATCCAAAACAAACCTAGTTTTTACATTTTAGACAAAACTTTAGAAAGCAAGCAAGAAAATAAATAAATAAAATCTACAAAAGCAGAAATAAAACATCTAAAGGAATATATTAGTAGTGTAGTCAAGTAGCCCAAGATCCCAAATTTTCCTCAAAGAGCTTTATAATCGGTACAGCGTAAGACCACGCTCTATCCTTAGACCACCGGTACTTTAATAAAGAATTCAGGTGCATTGCATTTGGATGATGAATAAGAATTGCATTTAAATCCTCAAACAGCATGACAGCCTTCTCCCAGTCAGTTGCTACCGACACTCCCCCCTGTCACCTCTCCTTTTCTTTCCTCTCCTCTGTTTTCTAAGAATTCTTCCACTGGTAGACAAGCTTACAAAATGAACTATTTATAATGTTACCTGTCATTTTTTATTACCGACAAGACCAGAAGAACTTAATAAATACTTACTGTACCTGTCCTTGGCTCAAGTCTCCTTTTTTTGTGGAAAAATGACTGTCAAGTCTGCTTGTGTTTGTCGCTATGCTACACAGAGGTGATGATGACACAGCAAAAATGTAATGCACTGCGACGCTAACAGATTTCACTCCAGACTATATGAGATATGACAGAGCAGAGCAAGGTATGGATTTTCTCTGTAGGCTGTTTGTTTTTTCTTGTAAACACCTGCTGTTCTGTTTAATGAATGTTAAATTTAAATTTTAAGTACATTTAAAGTATCATAACGAATTTCAGGAGCATAAAAAAATACTATATACGTACATTTTTATGTGTACAGTATGCATTCACATGGAAAAGGGAACCTTGTTATTTCCAAACTGCAAGTGAAGGACTGGTTAAAGTTCACATGGTGACTTTACATAATTTTAGGCCTGTATTATCTACAGAAAAGAGTAATATGTCACTGCGTGCTTGCTGTGCTACTGTTATCCTATAATGTCATCATATGTGTAAAATTGTTAAAGGGCATGAAGTTTCAGAGGACAATGAAACAGCCGGTGCATACTTTTTTTTTCCATATTTCCCTTCTTTTCCTCACATTTACCTGTGCTTTACTTCATTAATGTCTTATCACCTGCATGTTTTGTGAGTCCAACGGGACATAAAGAGACAGAGTGAGAGAAAGAGTGAGGGAGAAAGGTACAGAAAGAGGACTGACACTCTGCTTGTTAGCTGTCTGGCTGCCTTGGTGCAGGGGAGCTGGTGGTTGAGGTCACACAGTCATCCCAGCCCCAACACGGGCACAATCATTTCCTACGACAGCCTGTCTAACGGTGTGGCCGACTGACTAAATGACTGAATAAATGCATGAATGGCTGAACGACCTGGTGGCTAGGCAAAAGGCTGACTGGTTGTGTGACTGACTGCCTAGCTGTACTGACGCTTCTCTGAATGGTTTTCTATTTTTTTTTTTTGCACACACTGATTAACTGGCTGTCTACCGAAGTGACTGACAAGTCAGCCAACCAGACAGCAAGCCAGTGACCCTGTCTGTCAGTTGGTGTGATGATCAGTCAGTTGATCGGACGAGCAAGAAAACATTCAACTAACCAGCCAGTGAAAAATGACCAATTGATTGGCCACTGACTGTAATCAGCCACAGAGTCAGCCATCCAGAAAAACAGACAGCCAACAGATCAAGGAGGAGAGGTGATAATGTTCCCTATTAATTCAGTCACCATGCCAAATAGTCGGTTAGCTAATGCGGTGAAGACAGCTAGCCGGCAAACACACATGATCAGTTACGGCAGCGAAGCCTGCTGCTGTGACAGAACCAGTCAGTAAGTGTGACAGAGAAGAGAGACTGCATGCAGCCAACAGATGGCCTGACTGAGAGAGGAGGTGTGTGATAAAACATCTTCATCTTGAGAAATTACAAGACAAGGGGATTGGATTTCTCCAAAAAATCAGAGTTTCACATAGAGGATGGACCTACACAACATGCATGATATACAGTATATGTGCATGTAGATATACATTTAGTCTATACAGATGTGTGTATATACAGTATATATCTGCATGATGAAAATATAGATACATGCACACCGATCAAACAGATCCACGTTGCAGGAGAAATATTTCTACCTCAGATCATGCTCATCTCTCCGCTCCCTCTCTAACAGATCACCTGCTTCTCAACTACCTTGCCTACTGATACAGGGCTACAACATTATCCATGTTCTGCACACCCACAAACCACAGACACGCACGGAACAACGTGTACAGATGAATATTCACACATCACAGCCTCCCGGCATGCAGATGATTAACGCCGACAGAATCAAAAGCGACTGACGAAACCAGCAAACAGATAAGCTGTTCATTTACTCACGTTTTTACACAAGGACATTGTATACTTACATGGCAGCAAGGTTATCACCAGCACCATCACCGTGACGTGAAAATCCTCCCACCTCAAAATGATATTGCAACGGCACATGCAGCAGCGGACTAACCGGCGCGTCGGTGTGCGGTATGTGTGTGTGTGTGTATGTGTGTGTGAGTGAGTGAGTGTAGGTGTGCGTGTGTGTGTGGAGACTCGCTAAGCTGCACACTCACTGCTACTGCCTCAGCTGGGGCTGTCTCAATGCACAGCCTGTACCATGTCGGGAGGCGGCAGGGGTGGGCGTGCGTGCGTGTGTGTGTGTGTGTGTGTGTGTGTGTGTGTGTGTGTGTGTGTGTGAACAGTGCTGCATAGCAGAGAGGCTGCTCTTCACTTGACAAAGCTTTTACCTGACTGAATAGAGGGATAGATAGATGGAAAGATAAATTGATGGATGGGTTGATGAGGATGGAGAGAGATGAAAGGATGGAAGCATGGAGAAAAAAAAAAAGAAAGGAGGGGACAGATACGACAGATATTCTCGACATTTCTCTTTCTCCGTGGCTCTCTCTTACTCCCTCTCTGTGACATTTTGCCCTTAGAGCAGAGCAGCAGGTCCACTGTAGACATGCACACAACCTCGTTTCAGAAATGAAAGGAGAGGAAAGAGAGATGGAGAAAAAAAGGGGGGCGAAGGATGGAGGGAAATAGACTAGATAGATGATGTAGAAGAGGACGCACTGGAGCAAGAAAGGTGAAAGGAGCAAGAGAAGGAGGGCTAGAAAGAGAGGTCAAGGGGATTCAGTAAAGGCAGAAACAAGAGTGAAAGATGTCGAGGTAAAGAAGGTGTGAGTGTTTGTGCGAAAACCAGAAATCGAGAAGAGGGAATAGCAGGAGGGGAGGGTAACTTTCAAGGACACGGATCGTTGTCAGGCTCGTTCTTGTCTTCTGCAGATCGGGATACCCATACAACACATCCAAACGTGCATACAGCTCACCCCAGTGGACATGATGGCTGCAGGACATACAGTAATGCTTTTGTGTGCCCGTGCGACTGGCTCATTCACACACACGAAAAAACACACCTGTTCTGCCCCAACCAGTCATCTGGCTATCCAGCAAGCCAGCAGCCTCGACAGGAGAGGATAACAGCTTTGTGTCATGTTGCCGTCACGTCACTATCCCACATCTCATCCTGTCACAGCTTGAAGGGAGAGAAGGGGAGGAGGAGGAGGGGAGCCTTACTGTGTCAAACTGCTACCCCCCCCCCCCCCCTTCTCTCTCTTATTTGTCTTCTGTTTTTTTCCTCTCTGTTTTGTCAGTGTCTATTTCTTTTCCTCACTGTGTAACACTCTCTCTCCCCCCTGTTGTTTCACAGGTGTATTATGTAAATATCAGATGTTGGACAGCATCACTAGCAGCATTCCCCCCCACTTCAGGTTATTCCCACTAGGATGAATACAGGTTAAAGAGAGCTGAGCTGTGCACATCCAGGCTGGGCTGCATCCAGCACATCCAGCATGTGCTGACATACGTACAGTATTGTAGAGGTCTCAGTTTTTGCATGCTGTACAGTAGAACTACTGCTGCACAATTGTTCCGCTGGAGTACATCCTCGGTTATCTGACAAGCTGAGTCACAAAAGCACAAAGTTTGCAACAAAGAGAGGCTACTGTGTGGCTGTTGGAAGAAAGGCCGGATACTGTCACGGTTAATGTCAAGCTATCAGGCTTGCTTGCTTAACAAGCCTCAACTACTGCAGACATCCCATTGTGGCTAGGATTAATCTGAGACACCATGTCTTGCACTGGACTTTTACTGCAGAGGATCACTTTAAAGAAACTCAAACTTCAACCAGCTTATTAGAGTTTTAATTGTTGCTTTTTGGATGTTTGCAGTTAAATACTGTATATGTATAATATAGGGCTGTCAAAGTTAACGCAATACTAACGAAATGTCGTTTTAACGCCACTAATTTCAACGCAATCGATCTTTCGGAGATTGTAGTGGTTGTACACAGTTTTAAAGTTAGAGTGAAGATACTGACATCATATGAAACTACAAAGCCTAATGAATCCATTGGTACCAAGCATGTCATACTAGCTTGTCGCGAAAGAGGTTAAATAATGCTCCAAACTTACGCTAAATTTTGGCGAGGAAAAACTGGCATAGCCATTTTCACAGGGGTCCCTTGACCTCTGACCTCAATGTGAATGAAAATGGGTTCTATGGGTACCCACGAGTCTCCCCTTTACAGACATGCCCACTTTATGATAATCTCATGCAGTTTGGGGCAAGTCATAGTCAAGTCAGCACACTGACACACTGACAGCTGTTGTTGCCTGTTGGGCTTGAGTTTGCCATGTTATGATTTGAGCATATTTTGAGGGTTTCTGGACAATATTTGTCATTTTTTTGTTTTGTTAATAATTTCCAATAATAAATATATACATATATTTGCATAAAGCAAGCATATTTACCAACTCCCATGTTGGTAAGAGTATTAAATACTTGACAAATCTCCCTTTAAGGTACAGAACAGATAAAAAATGTGTGATTACAATTATGAGATTAATTGTGATTAAATATTTTAATCGATTGACAGCCCTAGTATTATATAATGTGTAGGTGGTCTAATTAGGACACTGTGCACATTTTTTATGTAATCTGATGACAAAAAAATTCAAATCACGATCAATTTAGGGAAGATGGACCAAAAGGAGATTACTCATCAAATCAACACCTTGACTCCAGCATCACCAGAACAGAGTTGCCACAGTAGCTGCAGCAATGCAGAAGAAGACAGGTGGAGTAAAATATAATAGTATAGAAGTACAGGTGTTTGACTAGCCCTTTGTGTTATTGAGGTGACTGGATAACTTTGTATTAACTTTGAGTATATTAGTTCAAATATAATGATGTTGTTTAGTGAGGAAGCATATGGTCGGGTGTGGACAATATAAGTTTTAAAGAACAACTGTTAGGACCATCTATCTTTGACGGGGCAGGGGGAGAGAGAGAGTTTATAAAGGGGGGAGGGAGAGAGAGAGAGAAAGAGCAGTGATGGGGATCAGAAACAGGCCCTGAATATCAATGCAGCACGTCTGAGAGAATTCAGGGCTGCAGTGCACCAAAACCTGGGAGAAAGAGCACGAGAGGACAATAACATCACAGTCAGCCAGAGCTGGGGGTACCTGTCCTGCACAGCCGAGACCACCCAAACAAAATCACCATCTTGCTCCACCCACATGCCATGAATCACAGCACATCATGACATTCCCCTCATTTGGATTTCCTATTTGATGTCACGTGTAAAATGTCCTTGTCATTGTAATTTTACGTTTAAATAACAAAAGAGATAGTTTGTGTACTCAGATGTTCAGAAAGATACGGATGTACAGCCTTTCTGCTAAAAAGTACAACGTCACACCTCATCTCTAGTGGAAATAAACTATAGCACTTGTCTCAGTATGAAAGTCAGCTTCTCCCCACCCAAAATCCTGCAGGTAGGCCCATTTTAAATAGAAGCTGCAGGCATGCAAATTTATGCCATCCATCTTAATTAAATGACAGTCATTCAAGAAGTATGTTAGACACATTAGAATCAGGCTCCTCATCCTTTTTGTCGTTCTCTCTATAAATTACTTCTTCCCTCCTTCTCATAAAAGCTCAATTTCCTTCCAGAAGGCATCTGTTAACCCATAAAGTGCCATGTTTACCTCGGGTCAATCAGACATCTCATATCCTGGTCACTAGCCACCAGCCAATAACCATTAGCCTTATTAATTGCGGAAGCCTTAGACCATCTCCTGAGTGCCACAGTAAAATAAAACTATGCACTGTGTGTGTCTGTGTACGGGCACACGCTCAAACACAAGCATGCGGTTAATGAAATGACTCCCAAAGGTCTCTAACCTTTCTCTCTGAGAGGTCACCATCACACACACTCCCTCTTATCTAATATATTACTCACACATTGCATGTCTGTACTTCCTTGAAGGAATAATCTCTGACAGTTATGACGAGTGAAAGCCCATTGACAATTGTACAACTTTGTGCTACAAGCAAGATACCAGCAGCAATTTGGAACATCAGATTATTATCTTTCATATTAATTTTGACTTTTTTCACGAATCAAGACCAGTGACTAGTGACCCATACATGAGCATTGGAGATAGTCCTGCAGGACAAATAAATGTATCGGCAATTTGCGAAACCAGCCCCTAAAACATTAGAATGTTTCAGAGAATAGAGTATGTTTACATGCGCGCTAGTATCCTGGTTATAATCTGTATTTTAGATTATTACAGTTATGTGTTGCACATGTAAACATCTTATCCTGATTTCAGAAACCTAAAAACATGGTTATGCTACCTGGAGTACTCAAGTAGAATAAGTAAAACCAGGATACTGTAGCATGAATCTTATCCTGGTTTCTGAATATTTTTCTTTGGTACAGAACATATTGGCTGAGATGGTGAGAAACGAGACACAACTGCACACAGATCGGAAACCTGGATACTGTTAGAATCATGTATACAGAGACCAGAGCTTTCCATAAGTGCCGGCTGCCGGTGCTTGATTAACACATCAAAACAACACATAGCTTCATAACAACGCATATAGCTTCATAACAACGCATAACAACACGTCTTAAATTAAAACACATAACAACACATAGCTTCATAGCAACACATAGCTTCATAAAAATACATGACAACACATAGCTTAAAGGAAAACAAATAACAACACATAGCTTAAATACAAAACACATAACAACACATAGCTCCATAGCAACACATAGCTTCATAAAAACACATGACAACACATAGCTTAAAGAAAAACATATAACAACACATAGCTTAAAGCTGGAGTCTGCGATCTTGGAGAGCTAGCATAATTTGAAAGTCGCATCGCCTCAGGAGCTCCGTCTAAGCCCCCCCCTCCCCTCGAAACTGCTTCCAAGGCAACGCCCCCCACACACATGCACGAGCACCGCCGCATCGTAACTACTTCACATTTTTCGTAGCTATTTCATCACTAAATTCACTTCTGAAAAATGTTGAGGCGAGAAATCAACGGTGTAGATTTAGAATATTGACAGTTTTATGATGTTAGATGGCGAATCAAACATTTTCTCCACTGTTGTCGGAGTTTAGAAGCTCCAAAAAACTGCCGGCGCAGCTAGCTAGCTCCTGCCGGGATCACCACCTCTCGACCCGGGCAGTCACTCACACAGACCCCGCTATGAGCTGGCTGGAGCTCTCTCAAGAGACCGGTCTGTAGACGAGGGGCTTTTATTTCCTTGTTGACGGAGGGGGGGGCAGCAGCTCGCCGGAGAGCCACAGAGCAGCAGAGAGGGGAGGGAAAGAGAGAGATACCTGCTGAGACAACACGACCCTTTTTAACATTACTCTAATATCTGGAGGGAGATCAGTCCACTCGTTTGTTTCTGTAACTGAAAAAGCAGTTTGAGTAACGTAAATGTTGTGGATCAATGTTTTATATCCGCCGTCTCCCCTCGTTGATAATCCTGTTTGTCTGACTTCACTTTGAGCTGTTAGAATAAATAGTTTAAACCTGCAGTATCTTATAACGTAAACTAACAGAACATAAACAACTAAATCAAAGTTGTATTTTTCGATAATATGGTAATAGTGGTACGAGTTCGTTCTCGTTGTCCGGTGTTTTAAGAGCTGAGTTTTCTCTTCCATTCTCCAGGAAACGTGCGGCGGAGACGCGCTTTGAGTTCACGCTGGTGCACGCCGAGGGTAGAGTACGAGCAGGGAGGCAGGGAGGCATCTGATTGGTTCTTTACAACCGGGACCCTTTTTACTGATTGGTAGACGTTTTTACAGGATTACAGCAGCTACAGATGACGGATCTTTTCCGGTCTTTTTTCAGTGCTCATAAGAAACGGATTGCTGTCGGGGTGTAAAGACCATTTCAACCAATATAACAAAAAGTGTATACTGGATAAATTGCATACCCCATATTTAAATAAATACACATAACAACATATAGCTTAAATAAAAACACACAACAACACAAAGCTTCATAGCAACACATAGCTTCATAAAAACACATAACAACACATAGCTTCATAGCATCACGCAGCTAAAATACAAACACATAACACATAGCTTAAACACATAACAACACATAGCTTAAATAAAAACACATAACAACACATAGCTTAACCCCTTGCCATTCCAAACTCTTTTTGAGAGAGAGTTGTTGCTGGGCAACCGGAAGGAGAGGACGCTGGCGTTATCTGTTCGCCGCTTCTCCATACAACTCAACAGTTTAACGGTTTAACGGCTAGCAATAGTATATAACGTAAAGGATACTATTGTCGTCGCCTGCCGGTAAACCTTCTTTTATTTATTTATTTTTTGTATCTGTTTTTGTACGGATTCTACCGGCTTTGACAACTGTCTACCTACCTGTTGCTGTCGGTTTGCCATCGCTCGGATGCTCCCGTTTCTGTTCATCGCGGCCACCGTGAGGTTTTCATCCGGAGCCGTTGTTGATTTGAACACTTTGAACACTTTGAACACTTTGGATACTTTCTACGTTTTGATGGCTTTCCTCGGCGCAGCACGTCCATGGCAAACGGCTGGCAACGGGCTGCTCTCCACCACTGGCATGATGCTGAATTGCTCCGCCGCTCAACTGATGGAATTCAACACCACTCCATCGTGCATATCGGTGGTTGAACGGCTTGGACTCCTTCGCCGGCCCCGTTGCATTCACAGAGGTTGCCGCAGAAAGTTTGTTTTTTCCCGGTCTGATCGGTCTGATCAACACGATCCCTCCGCTCTAAAAATTCAAACCGCCTCGTCGTCCCCAGGACTGGGCTCGGCACCATGGATGGTCGGGCTTTCTGTTCCGCGGCCCCTCGTCTATGGAGCTCCCTACCTGACCATCTGAGGGCTCCACAAACTATCGACAGCTTTCAAAAGGGACTTGAAACCTTCCTTTTTTTTGCAGAAGCTACGACTTTTAAATGAACCTTGCTGGTTGCTGTTTTTACGCTGTTTTTTTTATGATGTTAGCTTTTTATCTGTTTCTTATATTGTTGATTTTCCTGCTTTTACTTTGTAGCACTTTGAGATTTGTTTCAAATGAAAAGTGCGTTACAAATAAAATTTATTATTATTATTATTATAACTCCAAGATGATTCTGAAAACATTTGAGGTGAGAAATAGGCATTACAGAAACTTAATATTGATTCATATTTGATCAGCGCTGCCTGGTTTGACCGTTTGGTCGGAGTGCGCGAGTGATTGACAGCCGGCTCTCATAGACGGCAGCTGGCAGCGGACCTTGTTTTCCTCCGGTAAGTGAAATCCTTCAGATGCCGTTAGGAGCACCGGAGGACACAGTAGGACACAGAGGAACATTATTTTTTTCAGGTTACCTGTTTCATGTACTACGGTCACGCTATATAACTTTTTATTTGTGAACAAATATAATTAATGAAACATTATTTAAAAGTTTTCTGAATCTGCTCTTTTGATTTAGAGAATATGATTTTACAGGGCAAACATTGCCAGAAGAATTAAGATTCAGATTCAGAATTGGGTGTTATCTATAGTAATAATAATGGTCCAAAATGCATAATTTTAAGTCAAAAGCTTTTCAACAAATTTTCTTGGGGGAGGACCCCCAAACCTAGCTATTTACAGACTGTGTGGGCTAAAGTGCACAAGCAGCCTAATTCTCCCCTTCAATACTTCACTACATGTTTACAATCGGTTAAGCAAACTCATTAAAATTCTACCACCTCCCACTCATGGATGTATAAAGAGAACTGGATACAGCGTTGGAGGCGGGCTCCCGTTCATTCCTATGAGAGTTGCTCAGTGGCGCATGAAGCCAAAATGGCTCGACTGCCGAGTGATAAAGTACCCGGATCATCCCGCGATATTCCGCATCCATTGGGCCCATAGAGCAGGCGCAGTAGCGTTTCCTTTAACTCCGCCTCCCAGCCTTCGGTCCAGCCTTGGTCTCGGTCTCATTCACATAAACGGAGGAAGGGAAATAACTCTGGATTTGACCATAAGTGCATTTTCAACTTTTATAACCTAATTATTTAAAAAAGGGCTATACTGGGAAGTTGATTTTCCTCAACAACAAAACAAATCTGCTGAGTTACAGACATCTCTTTCCCAATGTAAGTCTATGGGAGAAAGTCTTTTTGGGCCCAATGGTATCACAATACAGACACAGATGCTGTAATTCCACCATTTGGCTACTACGAAAATTTGTTTCAAAGCAAGATTTCAACATGCCCAAAGGAAAACAAAAAACAAATCTCACCTCAAATATTTTCAGAAATATCTTGTAGTGTACTGTTTAGCTGTAAAATTAGAAAGATTTCTCCGGCTGGTGGGCGGTGCTTGGTTTTGGCTCATCTGTTTTCAACAAATCGGCTGGGCCATAATTTTCTCATTTTACTGCTAAACAGAACACTAACATATGGGTTTTTGCTTATGGCGCTACACCATCATACCCTACATTAATACTACCAATCAACTTCCAGGTTAGGGCTGCAACTAATCATTTTCATTATTGATTAATCTACCAATTATTTTCTCGATTAACCGATCGTCACTAAAATGTCAGAAAATAATAAAAAATGACATATCCAGGCGTCTGTGGTGACGTCTTCAAATTGTTTGTTTTGTCCGACCAACAATCCAAAACCCAAAGATTTAGTCCAAAACACAATTTACCATCTATAAGACAGATAAAAGAAACAAATCTGCATATTTGAGAAGGTGGAGATATGGAGAAATTATGTTAATCAATCATTTATAAGAGTTACCAATTATATGGCTGCTGACTACTTGTTTTAACTCTTCTCCAGATTATGATGCAGTTTTCGCATGAATTATGTTAAATTTGTTGTTATATATTGATAGCACCATGCCACTCACAAATCCATGGGAGACTCCTCTGTCTTCCCATTGTTTTGAAACAAGAGAAGAGAGGACTAACACAAAATCTGGGTATTTAATATGTGGGCAATCATACTGTGACTCATACAATCACAACCAGCATGACAGGCAATACACTAGTATGAGGGCCTCATCATCCCATCCCATTTTCCACTCATATACCTCTCTCTACACTGCTATGTCCCTTTTCTCTTCTCTCAGTCCTTGTTCCAAGAGTGATGGAGAGCTTCATCAAACTCCCCAAGGACAGCTATAAGCCATAAGACTAATGGAAACACACATGCCTGATAGTCGCACAAGAACTCAAACACCTACATCAACGTACACACACAGAGTCAGTAGACAGGGAGACATCGTCCGACAGTTGAGATGAACTGAAATTCTCTTTAGCTAAGCTCCCTGCATAACAAACCCAGAAGCAAGGGTAGGCAGAGGAGAAGGGGACAATACACAATGACAGCAACACCTTTTTCTACTGAGGCTATACTATCCCCGGTGTCAAATATAGAGTTTTGTCAGAGGGATGAAGTTAGAATTTGTTTGCTCATTCAAATGGCCAGCAGGGGGCGGCGACTCTGGTTGCAAAAAGAAGCCCGATGGTATAGAAGTCAATGAGAAAATGACCCTACTTTTTACTTGATTTATTACCTTAGTAAACATTGTAAACATGAGTGGATGGTCTCAATCGCTAGTTTCAAGTCTTCTTCAATACAGCATGATGTACATTTAGTAAATTATGGTCCCATTTAGAGTCAAGTAGACCATAAAGCAGGGTATGCTTTAGGGCGTGGCTACCTTGTGATTGACAAGTCACTATCATGGCGACCTGTCAATAAGGATAGAGGTGTATCCCTATATCCACATTTACCAATGTGTAAAAAAAAACAAGATGGCGACGGCCAAAATGCCTAACTCAAGGCTTCAAAACAGTAGTCCACACACCAATGGGTGACGTCACGGTGGCTACGTCTACTTCTTTTATACAGTCTATAGTTCGAGTCCTATATGGGACTGTTGTCATACCATCCCTTTTTCCCTGTGTTTCTGGTTGCTCTTTACTGTTTATTAATTTCCTCAAACTGGTTTTAGCAGCTGCAAAATCATCTCTAATGAGTTCATTAATTAAGCTTAACAATGCATTAATTAGTAAAGATATTTATGTCAACATTTGTATTAATAACACAATTGGTTTGGACAGAAACTCAGTATTTTAAAAGCAATAGGTAGTCACAGTTAGGGATGCTAATTTTGAATTTTTTTCAAACGGATAGCCGACTCCTGTTAACTGATTATGAACCGTTAACCGACAAGATTAGTGCGTCGCATGCAGCGGTGCTGTGGTTGTAGTGCAGCTTAAATCCACCATTTAACGTCAGCTGCAGTATATGAGCAAAACAGACAACTGAGTCCCCATTTCACGCGACCGGGAGAGTTAGCAGCCACGATGCTGCGTGTATTGTCGTGGACACATGGAGCCACTTTCCCAGTAAAAGTCTCCACTGCATCATTTAGTTTAGCTGCGAGGTTGTCAGCTGTGTGTCTGCCTGGCTACTCTGTCAGCCCGGCGTAACGTTAGCGAGTGTCCAACAGACTTTGTGTGTACGTGCTCATTCGCAGCTGTAGTGTTGCTGGTGGCTTCGTGCTGGCCGTTGTCACACACATATACGGTCTGTCAGCCCGGCGTAACATTAGCGAGTGTCCGGCGGGCCGTGTGTGTGGCGGCGGTGAGTGTGCAGCTGTGAACGTAGCAGTGCAGTGTGTGAATAGTTTATTTGTCGGTGAATAGCCGCTTCTCTGAGTTTTGCTCAGCTTTTTATTTCATATTTAATGTTTTTTTTAACCGTTTAACTGTTTAAACATAAATTAGCATCAATCGGTCGACATTCTTAACGTCGGTTAACGGTTAAACGGTTACTTATTAACATCACAGTAATCTTGGGATTCTTTTGACATTCATATGCAAATTAATGCTTCAAGGTGTTCTAAAATATAAACAGGGGTTTAAGAGTTTTACGGTAAGTATTCAAACAATTTATGTCTTACAAACAGACATGTAGGTACTGTGATGAAATCTTGTAGTATGTACAGTATCTTGATGATATGACAAGAAAATATGCTTTTATGCACTTATTATTAAAGGATAATACCTGGAGACCACCATGGCAAATTAACAGGTATCAACTGGCCTTTAAAATTAATTGGCTACCAAAACTATGCCCTGATATGCCAAATATATATGGGCGAGAAAAAAATATGACTAGTACTTCAAGAAATGTAACTACTGATTTTATCTTACTAACTGTATAAATCAAAATTAAATCACTTTAAACACTAAATGCACGACATTAAATGTGATTTATTATATTCTGATTTAAGGTGCTTTACAGATTAAATTAGGCAGTATTTCTTTCTGGTCCACTATTAGTATGAGGCACAGTAAATTAACTTTAAATTAAATATTTCACATGCTTGCTTGGGCCATTTTAGCACACAGGATATAGCAGCGTGGATATATTTCTGAGTGTCAAACAGCCAGAACTCAACCATCACCAGTAGCACTAATGTAGCTGTATAAATACAATAATGACCTAATCTGTACTTCACTGAATTCAATGAGGGTACCTCATTTTATTTTGCCAGTATGTCCCTTCTTAAATCTGAACAAAATGTTCACAGGCTGAATGGCAGTGTAGAAACTGTGCAGAGAGGCTGGTGGCTCAGAGCTTGTGGTGGTGCTGAAATATTAATGAATGACCACATGGTCCATTCTTAACACCTGACAAGTGCAAACACAGGGGTTTTAGAAGGTTGTAAAGACTGGTGAGAGGTAACTGTATGTGTGGGTGGAGGACTAAGACTCACTGTTGGGACATCCAGGTCAAACGGAGCTTTTACTTTCCTTCCTCCTTGACTTTCTACAAAGAGGACAGTTAAGGTTGCACATGGAAGGTGTGACTGAATTAGCTAGCTCTCTACTTACACCTGGCATTAAAATGAAAATTCATATCACTTTGCTTCATCTTTTATTTTTCATCCCTAATACAAATATAGATAAAAAAAAAAGGGTTTGGATTGGTCACGTTATTGCTAAGGTAATTAAATAACAATAATTAATTTGATTGCATTTAATTAAAAAATAGCTAAATATCTAAGAATATATTTAAATCTGGTATCATTTATTTTCTTGATTTAAATATTCTAGAGTCCACAAGATTTTCATTTCATTTTTCCAAACCATCCCTACATGTGCAGTAGGTTTAGATGGAGGTCTAATTTCATCGCATCAATTCCTGCAGGGGAAACCCATCACCTTGCTGATGGGGGTCTTTGTTCCTGATTGGCTGACCCCTGGGAGCAGAGCTAATTCTTTTAAAAAAAAAACATTGTTGTACTGATAATCTAACAAAGCTGCCTGCTTCTGCAATCTGTTCAGCTGGTAGGGTATTCAGTGAGGTACAGACGAGAAAAGCTGGGTGTCCAAAGCCATTAATCTACCCTAGCTTCCTCGATTTTTTTTCTTTTTCATTTATCTCCTCTCCCTCTCTCCCTCTCGACACATACACTGCCTCCTAAATAGCCATATATTTAATTCTTATTCCCCCATTTCCAGGGGAAATTAATGCCTGGTTGAGGTGAGGTGTGAGGATTAAGCTGTGGCACAGGATTAATCAGTCTTGCATGTCTGTAAACTGGACAATTCCACATAGTTTATAAAAAGACTGGAACACGCATATGAATAGATACAGCCAATGTGATTGAATATAGTTCATTCTCAGTTGAATACAATAGTCTTCCCAGCAAGACAGAATGATTTGTATTATGTTTTAAATACTCTTTTGTTGCAATGCTTTTGTACATTGTTTCCTTATAAAGGAGTAATTACATAATTTCCATGTTAAATTAATATTAAAACACATTGTCATACAAGGATTTCAACACTCACAAGACTATTTGCTAGGTAAGGATGATTATGACTTAAGGGTCCCTTATGCTGATTTTCTTGTGGAAAAACAAACGGCACTCAATTCAAACACACTATGATCAGTCCATATTGCTATATATGTCTGTCAGTTTACAGTGCCTGGAGGTAAGGAAGATCCATAAGGCAAATATGAGCTGGTAAATTTATCTTAGTCACTGAAAGTCACTTCAACAAATGCTAGATAAACCCCATGCTAAGTCAATGAAACTCACTAAAATTACAGCAAACACTAGTGAAGTCTAAATATGTTTATTTGTAAAAGTTTTAAACTACCCACCATTAGAGATGCACAATTAATCGAATATTAATCGTGATCACGATTTTGGCTTCCCACAATTAAATGAACATGATCGACTGCGATACTGACGTTTATAATGCGTGCTCCGCTCATAGAAAACTCTGCTGCATAAATCAAGTGCTTCCTAAACTAACAACTAGAGATGCACCAGTCAGCAGCAGGTTGAAGCCCGGCCGGTTTTCAGCAGTCTCATATTCATACACAAGTTTTTTTGCCGGTCAGACACACGTGCAGCCACCACATGATGGTTTTACGTCGTCAAACAGCGGCACAGAGTAACATCTCACACACACACACACACACACACACACACACACACACACACACACACACACACACACACAGAGAAGAAGATAAAGATCACAATTTGTAACAACTGCAAGTCCAAAATAAGCCGTGGAGGAACAACCTTCAAACATTTGGAACAACTAACTTAATCAGACACTTATTATATAGTAATTCATTCCCATGATGCTGCTCAAAGTAATCACAGTGACCCGTCTATAGGCCTTCACTTGGACCTTTAACCATAAGCTTTCACCAACTAACAATAACTTCTTGAGTTGAGACTACTGCCATTGGAATAAAATTGTAAACAGTAATGAGTCTACTTGTTTGATAGTTTCAACTACTGAGATACACTATAGCTTAACTTTGTCCTCTGTAAAAAGGGACAACCTTATCCCCACTGTCTTGGGAAACAGGCCAATGTTAGACAATTACTTTGGGGTAAACACATGCTTTATTTATGAGGTGATGTGTCTTGAATATGATCCCGAATGCATTTTAGTCAGAAGCCCTTATTTAACCGACACCAGAGTGGTTGGGGTTTGTTTAAATAGGGAAGAGCATTTTTCTAACTCATCTCTCGAGTGTCCCTAATGCTACTCACACTTGACAGCGAGGAGGTTTAAAAGAGTGTGTTCTGTATAGACAGAGTACAACACTTTGGAAATGCCTCAACCTTACCAATACAACCTGTCCAATACAATCAACAGAAGAACTGACTGTGCTCACTACCCACAAATAATGCAGCTTCACACTTCAAACTCCATCTAAATTTAGTTGTTTTAAAGTGAGGGGAACTTTTAAAGGACCGTGTTGTCTTTTTTTTAAACAGCAAATTAATCAGAGCCAAGTAGTTACACTGAACGATTGCCAGCTCTCTCCACCGCAGGATAGGACAGCAGAGACAGAGAGGAAGAGGAACAGGGAAATAAGAGAAGAGTGCTGACAGAGAGGCAACGCTTTTCTTTACAGATCGTCTCTGACCTTGAGTGGGAAAAAAAGATGGAGACAGATCATCTGAGTGCATGATGAAGACAAGTCCAACACCTCCACCAATGACTGTCTATGGTGCTATTGTCTATGGTCTATTGCTTGCTGTCCATCTTTGTGCCTGAGCCAGTATAACCTTCCAGTCACCCATCTATCAAATGTCAAGCAAATGACAAATGTAAAAATTTTTACCCACGAATGATGCAGATGTTGAGAGACAGAATATACAAAAGACAGAACATACAAAAGATGTCACCTTTAGTGTAGTACAGAAAGGTGATGACGAGTTCCCATTAGGGTTGGGCGATATGTTATAAATTTTCCCTCCCCCGCTGCTGTAGTTTCAACTGGGAGATCAGCTGTTATAGCAGCAGAGCATCGTAAAACACTTCATCCAAACTCGACAGAAACTAAATAAAACTCACAAAAACCATCTGGATTAGTCTTTCCAACACTCACCAACTCTGGTTTGGTCAAAGTAAACCCTAATTTCACAGAGTTAGATGTGAAAATATGCCAGTTCGGCAGGTTGTTTTCCCCCACTGTGTCCCTCTCTGCCCGCTGAGCAGCGGCTGAGCGGCTCTCGTTCTTCGGAGGCGGACTATTAAATTGGCAAATTAAAATGACAAACATCGCCCATACAATCACCAAAAAATGAAACAATAGGAGACGTACTATTCATCCAATCGCTCAACTCTAGCTTCCATTCGCTGGTGTCCAACATGTATGGGATGTACTGTACTGACATTAATACATAAACTGTGGTGTTTAACCTTAGTGTAATTCTGAAATGTACCAACGATTTCACTATATTTTGTCAAAATGTAATTGATATGGGGTCAAATATCCAGTGAGATATGCAACACAAAAGTGAGGAAATGTTGTGGTACAGTCGCTCCCCTTCCAAACATTGTATTTAGATCTGATCGGCAGCATCCAATATATTTAGCATGACATATAGATAATTAAGCAAACATTGCAGTGCCCCCTTAGGCCAATCAGTGTAATTTAGAGAATGCCAGAAATGAATAATGACATGGATTATTCCCTAGAGGTGTCTTAAAATTTGATTACTTGCATGTCAGCTTTGTGTGTGACAGATTGATGGGCAAACAAGCCGATCTATAGTCCCTCCCCCAATTTTAATGTGGGGTCAACTAGGTTCTACTGCTGTATCAGTAATATGGTGTGCCTTATCTGTTATGGTGGAAAAAATGGTTGAAAATCTACAGTAAAACTGCACATAAATGTCAAAAAGCTTTGACTCTCATTAAAATATACAGATGCCAAAGACAAACCGCAAATTTACAGCTAAAAAACAGTGCGCAATACATCAGTGCAATATAGTGCCACTCTTACACATTATTCAAATGACTGATGTGTGAAACTACACCAGTGCAGATTATGGCCATTCCACAGTACCTACAGTATGGAGCTCTACTGCCAGCAATGCACACAGTCATTGCAGTGGGTATCTTCATCTGCATGCTACAATGAGAATGACCAGAGCCGTTTCAGTTGAATTACAATTTGGCCAGACCTACTTCTAATTAGAACTCATTTCTGTTAATCTAAAGGCAATGGGGAATTGTGTAAATGAGGAAGGAATAAGAAATAAGGAATATACTTTTTCAGGAATTGTTTTTGAAGCCCAGTATTGCATCTCTTTTTTTTCTCCAACCAAGAAAAAGCCAATATTCCCCCACACATTTCCCAAGATATGTTCATTTCTCATCATATATATAATATACACATTTTATGACTCATAGCTTTAAACAACAACTCTAGTGCAGAGTAAAGAGGAGATGGCCCCAATTTGGCGCTGTGCTGCATCCAGCTGCTGACAAGAGACATTTGCTGACAATGTGGCAACATCCCTCACCCAGCACTCTGAATTGTTCAGGACATTTGAATTTAGATTAAACATCACAGTAAATAAATACCCCTCCAATGAATCGCCACCTTACCGTGGTGGAGGGGTTTGTGTGCCCCAGTGACCCTGGGAGCTGTGTTGTCGGGGGCATTAGCTCGGGGTCTCCCAACGCAAAGTTGTCCGAGGCGAGGGGCCAGACCAAGAGCGATTCAAAGACTCTGATGAAACGGACCGGACAGAGTTGCATGACCTCGCCCAGACTAGGCAAACCGGGGCCCCCTCCTGGAGCCAGACCTGAGAGGGGAGCTCGCCGGCGAGCGTCTGGTGGCCGGGCCTTAACCCATGGGGCCCGGCTGGGCACAGCCCGAAACAGCTACATGGTGCTCACCACCTGCAGCGCCTGCAGGGATAGGCATTGGGGTCGGGTGCAGTGTGAGCCGGGTGGCAGGCGAGGGCGGGGATTTAGGCGTTCTGCTCCCCGGCATCGCAGACTGGCTCTTGGAACGTGGAACGTCCCCTCTCTGGCGGGAAAGGAACCGGAGCTTGTGCGGGAAGTGGAGCGGACCAACTAGATATAGTTGGGCTCACCTCCACGCATAGCTCTGGTTCTGGAGCCAAACTCCTGGAGAGGGGCTGGACTCTCGCCTTTTCTGGAGTCGCCCAGTTTGAGAGGTGCCGGGCGGGTGTGGGGATACTCACGAGCCCCCGGCTGAGCGCTGCTGTGTTGGAGTTCTCCCCGGAGAACGAGAGGGTCGCCTCTTTGTGGCTGCGAGTCGCGGAGAGGAAGTCTCTGACTGTCGTTTGTGCTTATGCATCCAACGGCAGCTCGGAGTACCCGGCCTTCTTGGAGACCCTGGCTGGCGTCCTGGAAAGGGCGCCGGCTGCGGACTCTATAGTTCTCCTGGGGGACTTCAACACTTACTTGGGCAACGATGGAGAAACCTGGAGGGGGGTGATTGGGAGGAACGGCCTGCCTGATCTGAACCCGAGTGGTGTCGATCGATGATCGACTTTGTGGTCGTATCATCAGATCTGCGGCCGTATGTCTTGGACACTCGGGTGAAGAGAGAAGCAGAGCTGTCAACTGGTCACCACCTGGTGGTGAGTTGGATCAGATGGCAGGGGAGGCTGCCAGACAGACCTGGTAAACCCAAACGTGTAGTGAGGGTGAACTGGGAACGTCTGGCGGAGGCCCCCAAGGTCTTCAACTCCCACCTCCGGAAGAACTTTTCGCCATCCCGGGGGAGGCTGGGGACATGGAATCCGAGTGGGTCATTTTCAATGCATCCATTGTGGAAGCGGCTGCAAGGAGTTGTGGCCAGAAGGTCATCGGTGCCTGTCGTGGCGGCAACCTAAGAACTTGTTGGTGGACACCAGCGGTGAAGGAGGCCGTCAAGCTGAAGAAGGAGGCCTTTCGATGTGTGATATAATATGATATTATATTGATTATTTGGACAAGGATACAAATTGCTGATATCACAAAGTCTGCCATGATACAATTTTGATTCGAATCCAATCAGGGGCCTGCGATCGATATGAGATGATATCATATGCCCATTTAACACAATCAGTTACATTTATATCAACTCCTATAAAGCAACTAAAATATGATTTGATAATTTTATTGTTATTGGAGTCTTAGCATTTATTCACAGATAAATAAACTGTACACACTGCTCTCTCTCTCTCTGTCTCTCCCTTTCTGTCTCTCTCTATCTCTCTCTCTTTCTGTCTCTCCCTCTCTCTCGACCACACACTCGCTAACGTTACGCTGCTAGCACCGCTAGCAATGTTCATTAGAAAATATCCTGGATTTGGGCGGGCGGGTCAAAAAGTGACAAAGCAGCGTTCTGAGTAAAGCTTCGGTTATATTTTCTGCAAGGACGGCCGCACAGACATGAGCTGATGTCGAACTGTGACGAGGAAACATTTGGATCTTTTATAGTCCGTGCAGGTTTCTCCCAAGCCCCCAGGAAGTGCGCCGGTCAACGATCCCAACTTTCGCAGTGGCCAAACGGCGGTACTGCAACTTCCATGTCAGTCACGTGATGCATTGGGCCAAAAAATACTTTTTCCCATAGACTTACATTGGGAAAGAGACGTCTGTAACTCAGCGGATAATTTTTTTTGAGGTGAATCAATATCCCAGTACACACACTCTAATAGCCCTTATTTAAAAAAATTAAGTTTTTAAAGTGGTAAAACCCCCAATAGCTGAATCCAGAGTTATTTCCCTTCCTCCGTTCATGTGAGTGAGACCCAGACTGTTACGACAGCACAAGCCGTGACGACGGTGTGACGTTGGGACCCTGTGACCAAGTCATGTGACCGAGCGGACACTACTCCGCCAATCATCTCGGACGCTACTCCGCTAAGATCTGGGTACTTTTCCAGACGGAAGTCGAGCCATTTTGGTTTCATGCGCCAATGAGCAGCTCTCATAGGAATGACCAGGGCCCCGCCTCCAACGCTGTATCCAGTTCTTTTAATAGATCCATGGTTTCTCCTCGCGGCAGACAGACATTCTTAAAGCTCGTCAAAGTTCTCCATTTCCTCTGCCCATCCGTGTCCACGTAGTTAGAAAAATTGGATGTGCACGGACAAGCGAAAACCTGCCGCATGGAACCCCCGCAAAGGGCCGTGTCTGATGGTGTGAAGTCACTTTGCCCGTGCAGACACTCGTGACCCTCGCGGATGCGGCAAACATAGATCATGCTTAAGTTATTAATAACTTACAGAAACATTGCGTGCAATAGTCCACCTTCCACCTTCTCTTCCCCTCTCATTCCTGACAATTGTACTACTATAATGCATAAAGTTGGCGGTTTATGGGTGATCAGGTGAGGTTTGGTTGGTTGATTAACGCATATTTTTGCGGGTTGGGCAGTGCAGATTGGGTCGGGTATTAAAAACCCTTACCCGCCCGTGCATCACTACTAGCCAGTCTAGAAAAATGCTGTTCTGTGGTCTACCCCACTGTTTTATACATTTTAATTGGCATTTGAAGACTTTATGTTATGTATGCAATAGCTTTATTCAACAGTGTTCAGCTGCTAAATATCACCTCAACTGCTTGTACTGTAGTGTAGAAACTGACATTTATACAAAAATTGCTGCAATACTGATTGTATGGTTTGTTTGGGAAATATAGTGTAAGTCTGACAGTTAAATATTTAGTGCAGGCAGTGTTAAAGGAAATGCGTATTATTTTTTATTTGTTTTGTGAGATATTTAAAGGGCGGGTCCATAATTTTTTGTTTTTATTGCATGACCAGGTTTCTGCATGATGACGTTGCTACATAATATACATACTGTATATCCTTATTCATAGTCAGTGTATTACTAACAGTATATGGCGGTCGGCATGCTCCCAGTCTGGAGAAGCAGACAGGAGTTACCGCACGGAAGCTAAACAATGTGCTGCTGTGGACGCTACGAAATTTTGGATTTGAAAGTCACACAATAACACAAACCAACCATCCGATCAATGCAGTGGTAGACCATCAACTCCCGTCTACTGCGAGGTAAAATTACTGTTTTTTTCACTGGAGTCTGGTGGCTTTGAAGAGATCGTAAATCGTAAAGGGCTGTCTCACGGCAAGGTAAATCGGTGAAAATATTCTAAATATAGCGTACATTTAAACTGATATTGATTGTTTAGGTGGGCCCTTTTTAGGTGGCAAAAATGTGTTTTTCTTGCTGCTCCCATCCACAGACGCTTTACCTCGCCATCAGACAGCTCTTTCTGACGGGGCTCTGAAGCCGTTATATCACTCTCTTCAAAGTCGTCAGCCTCTATTGACAAAAACAGTAATTTTACCTTGCAGAACATGGGAGTATACATACAACCCCACAAAAAATCAGAACTAAACCTTCAGTGATCTCGCTCCCACTGCAAAGAATTTAAAAGATCACTGGCCTCAGGGAAAAAACGCTTAGGTGGACACTGCCCTTAACAGCTGAGTGGGCGTTTCCATTTGAAAAACACGGAAAAGAACGCAGATGGAGTCGACAATGGATACTAGTGACAATTTCCAGCTGTCTTGTGATGTTCTGATTTTCAAAGTTATACTTAAAAAAATTATTCTGTTGCATTTCCAGGGGTTAATATTTAGAATATGATTTCTTTAATTACAATCCATTTGTTTTGTGTCATTTTTTAAACCTGGATATGGGAATTTTGGGGTTTGTACAGTATGTATCTCTCTCTTTCCATTTTTACTGTTCTGACACATTCCACTGGTGAAAGAATTCCTGCCCTCAAAAAGTTCTTGTTGCTATGCAACTGATCTGCCTGGCACTGAGAATAATGCTAGCTCACATAGGCTACACAGAGTACAACCCCACACACACACACACACACACACACACACACACACACACACACACACACACACACACCAAGCAGCTCTTAGCGTAGACATTCTGTGCTTGTTAAAAAAGATTGGGCTATTAAGCTAGTACGAACAAAACATCTTCAATCTGCATTGTTTTTGACTAAATAAGCCTTTTGCATTACAGCGATTTTCATTCTCTCCTGCTAAATGTTTTAACATGTAAACAGGCTAGAACAAAATCTATTACATAGAAACAAGATGGTACATTACACAATTTCTCTGAATGTGCTTTGCTGTCTTTGTTTTAAAAGGCAAGAAGATGAAGACATTTTACACTGACACATTTAAGCATATGAGAAACTGAGAAATGTGCTGTTATGGTAGATAAAAAACAAAGCATATTAACATGCCTTTGAGTATCAGCATGCTTTAATTTTACAAAATTATATTTCCAAAAGAAATGCAGATGACTAACTTTCCTAATAATTCTGCTACTTTGTTGTAATGATACTTTGGTCCCTGATGGAGGACTATAACAACCGAGTTGCTACAAATAATAAATACCTAACTGTTAAACACAAAGTGATTGTTGGCATAAACCCTCACATTAGAAGTTACAATTACAATTTGTAATCACAAACTACAATTAAATTAGATATTTGCTTGCAAAATGATTGTGTTGGAAATGTTTGCTTTTGGCAGCGTTCAAACAAAATGTATCATCGAACATGAAAATCAAACACTAACAAGTTTGACTATGCTTATCCATCTAACTAAACTCAAATCATTGTTCCTCGTGGTCACCTTGTTTCGACACATTCCTGGACGGAGCAGAGACAGACACACAAGGTGGAAAAGAAAGAGGGAGAAAGACAGGGTGAAAAAGACAGAGATAAAGAGACAGAGGGAAAGACAGGGACAAAGAGAAAGAGAGAGAGAGACTAATCTTGAATGACACCTTCAAGGAAGTAATCAGACAAGAGCCCCAATCCTTTAAGTAATAAAATGTATCACTCTGTCATTAGCTATTTCTATTCAAATGGAGATCCTCAGGATGAGGGGCAAACGCACTAAAAGCGATTATCGGCGTGCCTCATTTGATGCACGTCAACTGATGCTCCTGTAGTGCACTGCAGGCATCACTATTTATATGTAGGCAGGCACAAGTTTGTATGCTTTACAAATACGCCCCATTAATTTTCTATAAATTTCTATATGAATAAGGTTACATAAGGCAGGAGTTGTTGGGTGCATGCTGCTCTCATCTTTTATTTTTTCTTCCATGTGGGTGAAAGTCACATAAAGCATAGCTAATCGTAACTCTATACTATGTTAATTAATCGCTGTTGTTAGGTTTATGTAGCAAGTTAACTTTTATGACCTGTAGATGGTAGTAAACTTTCATGATAGATGATACGAGGCGGATCTGTTATGCTAACGTAACTACTAAGGGTCTTTGAAGGTCTTTTATTTTTCTTATTTGTAGTATCTGACATATGACGACGCAACAGTTAAGATCTATAGTAATATAGCTGTTGGCAATAGTTGTTTTCATTCAGCATTGCAGAATTACAATTGTATTGTTCAAAAAGATTTAAGCTAAGCTAACGGAGCCAATGTCAGTTGTCAGCTGTAGCCATAGTAACAGTAAAAAGTTAGTAGGCTAACTAAATTAATATAATCGATAGAACGAATTAGAATATACGACACTTGGGTGTTAATTCAATATGTATTGCAATTTTTACGTATTGCAATTCTATATTATGATTTATTGCAATTTTTGTGAACACTACACCATGGGAAAAGTTTAATCATAGACTTCTAGAGACTTTAACTTTGGAAAATCTCTAAATTGATACAGTAAAAATACTTGATTTTGTGTCTGTATGTCGTCAGAGATGTCTTGAAGTCAAGTATATCAGTAATTGTCAGGATTTTTTTTCCAGTAACCCAAAAATGAAAGAATAAAGACATTTTCCATACAATTAGTGTTATTTTCTTTTAAATTCATAAGAGACATGTACCATGTTTTATACTTCTGCTGAATATAATCCAATTAATCTTATTTCCAGTGTACAGTTCACTTTGTTAACACCTTATTTTGAAAACCGGACATAGTCACACGTGTATACTTCCGCTAACTGCCAAATCCGTTGCTAGCTCTCCCCGTCAGCTAAATGGATGTTTGAATGCATTTAACATAAATGTCAGTATATGGGTGCTCTACAGTTCAGCATTGGCTGATTTGACCACTGAGATGAGAGTGACGGCTGGCTTGACTGCAAGTTACCGCAATACGATAACGTTTCCTGACCATGACAGAGTTAGCATGAAGCTTTAGCCATGATGTCTAGCTCTGCTTTTCCTGACAATGTGTGAAACCCAAAATGTTTCCATACTTTACTGTATGTGTAGGGTTTACCACTTTGGCTTTAAAATTTGAGGTAGCAGGTTGTATCCCTGCAGACCCTCCTCCAGTTTCTGCTTTCTTGCTTCGGCTTTGTTTTTCTTGAAACAGATATGACGTCATGTTACTCAGACTACAACAATAAAAATGCAACTTCTTTCTACCTCCACATAGCCTCAAATGAAGCAATTATATCGATTCAGGCATTCAAAAATACATTACAGAAGCGTAAAAAAAATCGTGATACATAACTGAATCGATTTTTTCCCACCCATACTGTATATAGGTAAACATTTACTCTGGCTGCAGACAAAAACAGCTTTGGTCGCTGGGTCCTCATCTGACGCCCCAAAATCGAAAAAAAGGTCGGAGTAGAGGTATCAAAACTGTTTGACGCTTGATGTGTTTCATAATACTGCCCCTAATATACCGTCTTGTCTTGATACAATCTATGTTCCCTTTTCAGTGCCAGTTGCCAGTTTTAAAAAATTCCTTGCAGTATCCTTTTCTATCTGCATTCTGCCATTTTGATACTGCATTACTTTATGAGTCAAAACTTGCCTCAAATCCTTTCCAGTGGAAATGGACTCAATGAGGCGAAGCTGTTGGTGAGCAACAGAATAAAGTGTCAGTAAATGTAAAAAAAAAAAAAAGCAAGATTAGCTTCTAACTCCCTTCAAGGGAGGAGAAGAGAGTCAGATTAGGTGACCAGGAAGCGTGCGATGAAGAGGGATGGAGGAAAGAGGAGAGACGAGGCTGGTTTGGTAATGGTGAGCTTCAGAGGACAGACAGCCTTGGCTGCATGTTAACCGAACCTGCCTGGTTGTGATGCATTACGCAAATAACACAGACTGGTGCTGCCAAGGACACACAATCACACACACACACACACACACACACACACACACACACACACACACACACACACAGGCTGTGCTTCTTTCACTCTCCATCTCTTATTATCCGACTATACACACACACACACATACAAAGTGAGAGCAACTTGCTCACTCACTGGCTTGCCACTGCAGAGCTTTAGCCCATCTCACTCACGGTCACACCAAGGGCATCCACTCCCTTGAAACAGTGCTGCACAGCTCGTCACAGGAGAGGAGAGGAGAGGAGAGGAGAGGAGAGGAGAGGAGAGGAGAGGAGAGGAGGAGAGGAGAGGAGAGGAGAGGAGCGGAGCGGAGCGGAGCGGAGCGGAGAGGAGAGGAGAGGAGAGGAGAGGAGAGGAGCGGAGCGGAGCGGAGCGGAGCGGAGCGGAGCGGAGCGGAGAGGAGAGGAGAGGAGAGGAGAGGAGAGGAGGTGGTCCCTTTAGTGATGTTGATCACATGCATAAGAAAAAGAATGAGTACTATAAAAAGACAGAGGGATGATATGACGATCATTGTTTACCCCCAAGAAAATACAAAAACAATGAAAATGAAAAACTGGTGGAAAATGGTGCAGGTGAAGGAAGGAAGGAGGAAGAGAAGATAACAGAAGGTGGTAAAAAGCAGAGAGAGAGAGGGCAGGATGTCGCTGGGTAATGGAGATGAGATGTTAATGTGCCTGCTAGTGATGCACTGCAGCAAACTGAGGGAAGAAGGAGAAGAAGAAGGAATAGGAGGTGGTAGAGGACGGGCAGATTAGAGGAAGAGGGACGTGAGAAAGAAAAGAGGAAGAAGAGGAGGAGGAGAAAAAAGAAAGAAAGATGATGAGGAGATAAGCATTAGAAGGAGGGGAACAGAAAGGGAAGAAGAGGAAGATGCTGAGATCTAAACTTTGATGAGGCTGATGATGCAGCAGGATGATGCTTGAATAAACTACATAATCGCGTGCATCTTCTGGCCGTACTTTAACTGTTTACAAAGGCTCCCGTGTGGTCACATTCACATATCTATCCTTTTAATGATTTATATAATTTATTAGAACCCCAAACACACACACTGGGAATTCTGTTCATGATCATAATGAATGTATGAAGTACAGTATGACTCAATGGCATGCGTCCAAGCCACATGTCATGTCCTTGCAATATTGTCAGCATGACTCCAGCTGCGTTCCTTCCCCCATCACTACTGCTCGCTGTCCAATTACAGAAAAAAGCTCAAACAATCTTCCAAAAAAGCTTGACACAGAGCTTCCTACATGAAGGCATCTTTGATGTTACAGTTGAACTACTGCTGAACCTGCAGAGCAGCAAATCATCTCACATGTGGTTGCTCCCTAAAGACTTTCAAAAACAGAAAGAAAAAAAAATGACAGAGCAATTTCATCTACGATGGAAGTAGGAAAAAAGCAGATCAGGGGGAAAATGAAAAACATAACCATTGCCATGAGGCAAAACACCTCTACAGACACTTCCATGTGCCGGCTAAACTGTGTCACCCAGTGTCATAAATTTCCATTTCTTTGATGAAAAAGTCAGCATGCAGCCTAGCCCTCTGTCTGTTCAGTATGTTACTGTGTTACTCTGTGTATTAAATAAAGTATTACGATATATCCAACTAAGATTAACTACAATAAAGTCACCACAAAAATCAGAGGTAAGCTGTCTACTTTATTAGGACAAGATAGCCTTGATGGCTTTATGGAGAAACTTGTAAAGATTGAGGTTTAAAGGTTGCGAATTTGCGCATTTTTTAAGTGCAAAGGCTCTATTGCTTGGATTCAAAGGTACCAAAGCCCAAAGTGTTAAAGTCCAGCATAATAAAGACATCACTATCAAAAATATAAATTATTTAAATGCCATGAGTGTCCCATTGCGTGACGCATCTTTCATGACCTCATAAACCGAGAACATCATCTCACACCCCGATGAGCAGCTCCCTCGTAATGCCAATACTTACCAAGAATGAACACCAGCATGCCTTTAACATCATGGCTATATTTATCTTTAGCAGTATAAGTACAGTAAGTACAGTGCAGAAGATATGCGGCACGTTTAGCATACAGTATGAAGCATGCAAGTCTGGCCCAAAGCGAGCAAGGCTTTTCATTAACAGCTTTTTGTGTGAGTATGACATAAGAAGTAAGTATGGACCTTTCACATAAAACATGAATGACTAACATCTGAACATGCCTTTAGCTATAAGGTTTTCTTTATATGTTAAATGCTACTCTTACACTGGGTGAGTTAAGATGAAAGAAAAATGTCTGGTATCTCACTTCAGAGGACATCCTTTAATGCTTTTTTAGTGAAAATATAAGGCAAGGCAAATTACCTCGGACAAGGATCCAACAAGAAATGGCCCTGTGGCCTGGGATAATGCCAGAGTATGTCACATTCATCAACCAGCCACTACAGATATAAAATGTATTAAAAGGGATAAAGCATGCAACACTAATATGAACATGAGATAAAAACTGAAGAGGATAAAATTAATTCACCTATCTGCGGCAGCACCAGCGGGAGGGACTTTCAAAGTAGACAGAAAAACAGCTAAATACTGTAAGAAGCATGTTTGCTTTAGCTCACGTCTTAGTTAGGATGTTGGAATCATCTGTCAGTATTATTGCAAGCTTCGTCAGAACCGAGGAGGTTGTCTTTGTTTTTATTCCCACCAAGCACAAATATTTGGTTTGTGTTTTAATGTAAGGATACAATGAGTCATCCCAAAATTTATATAAGAGCCTTATAACCAACATACAACGTACTTTATACACCATTATTATATTTGCAATAGGGCTGCAACTTATTTTTACAATTAAGCGATTAATCTATGAAATGCCAAAAAACTGAGCAGGGAGCTTCGGGCGCTGCCAGGCGCCATTCATCTGCACGTACTGCCCACACTTCAGTGACACAGAGCAAATAAAATCGGCAAAATTTTCCTTTCATCTCTCCCTCGTCCTCCTCCTAATCTAACAACAGGTGAGGGAGGTGTGTGTGTGGAGCCAACAGTCCTCTGTAGCTCCGTATCGCGCATAAACTCTAAGCCCGCCAACACCGCTCAAATATTCCATTTCACTGTGAAATACGCCACAGTACAGAAGCTAAAGACGCTTTAAATTCCGTTTCACTGGGACTTTAAGTCCAAAACCTAAAGATATTCAGTACAGAATACAATGATACATGACTAAAGAAAAGCAACAAATATTCTAACCGGAGGTGCTGAAACCAGAGGCATGTATTTATACTGTTTTTGCTTGAAAAATGGAACTGGAACGATTAATCAATTATCAAAATATTTGCAGATTACTTCATTGTTGATGGACTAGTCAATTAATCATCTAATCATTTCAGCTCTAATCCGCAATAAAATGATATTGGCTGATATATCAAGCCAGCATAGCAGGCAAGTCTATTTGAAAGGCTTAATGCATTTACCCACTACTTCACCTCTATCGACAACCACACAACAGTCTGATGTTTGAAACAATGAACATATTTGTATTAACAAGCTGCCAACATTACTTTAACCTACCACTCCACTGCACCATAAAAAACATATAACATTGCATACATCACACCGGCAATACGTCATCCAGAGTAGGCCTGTATGACCACTCCCTCTTTTTGGGGAAAACAATCCCGTGTCCCTCATAGACGGTAACAGAGTAAACAGAAGAATTTGAGACACGTCTCCAAACTTCTTCTTTAAACAAACCAGTAATAGTAATTATGCTACATTGCATTGTATGCTGAAGAGTTGCTGTGTAATTGGTCGTACCAACAATAAATAAAAAAACAATGATCTCTGATCTGTTACCGTGCCGCGTCCTAAAAAAGCTATAATAGAGAGGCTTTATGGCTCCAAGCTATAGACCAGACCAGCATTGCATCATTGCCGAGGTCCCTTTTGGGGGAAAGAAACTCGCCGTCACAGGAGAGAAAAAGGAAAAAGCCAAAAACCTGTTATGTAGTAGGGTAATCCAGGCTTTCACACTGAAATTTGAGGCACATACGATGTGTGAATATTCAGTGTCAGTGTGGTAAATGGCTAAATGATGCTGGTTACAGTGACTAGCATGGCTAGCTAACCTTAGCTTGAGTGTGAGGCTGCTGCAGTAATACAGTCATACATTAACGTTATAGCAGCATCAGACTGTCGTCATCAACTAAATCTCAGCCTATAGATCAAACAGTTGGCTATTAACAGGTTGTTTATGTGCAGACAACACTTAGCCTAATGCGATTCAATCAAATATGTATCGATGTCTGGATAAGCAATATGATATAACTGTGTTGGACAGGGGAAGACTGAAGGGACATGTCGGCGATCAACCTTAAAGCTGGGGTCTGCGATCTTGGAAAACTAGCATAATTTGAAAGTCGCATCGCCTCAGGAGCTCCCTCTAAACCCCCCCCTCCCCTCGAAACTCCTTATAAGGCAACGCCCCCCACACACATGCACGAGCACCGCCGCATCATAACTACTTCACATTTTTCGTAGCTATTTCATCACTAAATTCACTTCTGAAAAATGTTGAGGCGAGAAATCAACGGTGTAGATTTAGAATATTGACAGTTTTACGATGTTAGATGGCGAATCAAACATTTTCTCCACTGTTGTCGGAGTTTAGAAGCTCCACAAACTGCCGGCACAGCTAGCTAGCTCCTGCCGGGATCGCCACCTCTCCACCCGGGCATTCACTCACACAGACCCCGCTATGAGCTGGAGCTCTCTCAAGAGACCGGTCTCGTAGACGAGGGGCTTTTATTTCCTGGTTGACGGAGAGGGGAGGGGGGGGGGGGGCAGCAGCTCGCTGGAGAGCCGGCCACAGAGCAGCAGAGACGGGAGGGAAAGAGAGAGATACCTGCTGAGACAACACGACCCTTTTTAACATTACTCTAATATCTGGAGGGAGATCAGTCCACTCGTTTGTTTCTGTAACTGAAAAAGCAGTTTGAGTAACGTAAATTTTATCCGCCGTCTCCCCTCGTTGATAATCCTGTTTGTCTGACTTCACTTTGAGCTGTTAGAATAAATAGTTTAAATCTGCAGTATTTTATAAAGTAAACTAACAGAACATAAACAACTAAATCAAAGTTGTATTTTTCGATAATATGGTAATAGTGGTACGAGTTCGTTCTCGTTGTCCGGTGTTTTAAGAGCTGAGTTTTCTCTTTCACTCTCCAGTGAACGTGCGGCGGACACGCGCTTTGAGTTCACGCTGGTGCACGCTGAGGCTAGAGTACGAGCAGGGAGGCAGGGAGGCATCTGATTGGTTCCTTACAACCGGGACCATTTTTACTGACTGGGAGACGTTTTTACAGGATTACAGCAGCTACAGATGACGGATCTTTTCCGGCCTTTTTTCAGTGCTCATAAGAAACGGATTGCTGTCGGGGTGTAAAGACCATTTCAACCAATATAACAAAAAGTGTATACTGGATAAATCGCAGACCCCATCTTTAATTTATGAAGGTTCCGCATACGCTCAGGTTCAAGCAAGGTTGCAAAGTAATTATTAGACATGTGTGTAAAACAAACGTTTGTATAACAAAAAGAGATGAATGCATACAAATTTGTCAAAATTACAATCCAAACATACGTCAAATTGCATTGGAGTCTATAGGATTTTCAGTTTTCTTTCCCCCAAAAGGGGGAATTTTGTGATTTTTGTGATTGTTCCTATTGGTCTTGACTTATTGCGAAGTACCCGTATGTGCCGGTCTGATGTACAGGCATACACAGTTAAAGAATCTCAGTAGTCTCAGCTTTTTCTTCCTATTGGCATTGGTTGCGGCCTCATTATCTTTGACTTAGCAGAACTGATAGTCAGCCTAAGTGTACTGGTGACTAACCTTCTGGCTAATAAGATTCAAAATGTAAATGAGTACTTTTACATTTTTGACAACACCCAACTGTTTGCCCCTTGTTCTAGTGTTTGAACTGAGCTAATGTACATACTTCCCGGCACCATCTATGTACAAATAGAGATGAAACCTGTTTCAATTACCTTATTTGACTGTGAGTAAGATGGCAAACAAGCATATTTCCAAGAAAGTTGAATTTTTCCTTTAATAAGAGGATGTTCATTGTTCATTGTATGACATCTAAACACTTCACACTTCTTTGGAACTGAGGCATGGCGTTATATCGCATCATACATCACGTATCACATTAGATCTGGCGGCACCTTTTATCTGATTTCAATAACATACATTTCATCTTTGTGTGTATGTCTTAAGTTTGATCTTCAATAAGATATCACTTACACTTGTTACATGGTCCATGCGATTCATAAAGCAGAAAAGGTTCAATGACAAAAAGGAGAAGATGAGTGAACAGGGAGGGAGATGATGGTGCGAGGCAGTGACGGAGAAACGTGAAGAAATAAGACAAAAAGGAGGGACGGATGAATGAATGAGAACAAGTCCTAGATAATACGACAGAACGAGGGATGGCAAAACAGAGCTGGAGGGAGGAAAGTAGAGGGGGAGGTGGGTGGAGGCTATGCGTGCCACATTACATCCTATTCCCTACATACAGTTTATGTAAGTGAGGAAAGAAAACAACAAGATAAGAAGCATGGTAGAAAAGATGGGTGAGAGGAAGCACTGATGAATGAGAGATCACAGAAGTGAAGGAATCAATGAATGGAGGAACAGATAAAGGAATATGTAATAAGGGGTAGGCATAAAATTAATGGTTGAAGGGAGGTATGGAGGGATGTGTTTCTGTTCCTAGTCTTTCTTAAAGCTCCAGTGGGTGTTGTATACAGTTAAAACGGCACAACTGGATCTACATAAAAGTCACTGGAGCAGCATGTGTTTTGAAAATGTTTGTTACTATGCGGTAAAGCCTCTGTGACCTGGAAAATCTTGTGAATGAAATTCAGAAAGGGCAACAATCTGTCTTGTGGTTTACTTTATGTTGCATAGAGAGGATTGTGCTAGAGTGGACAAAACTGAGAACTACATTGGGTTCTCAAGGTTTGCAGGAAGATTTTGGGTAATTCAATTTAAATGTCTAAGATGTCTACTTATTGTGTTCATGTTAGCAGATTTCTTTTTAGGAGGTGGGCTTATTTTGTTTTGTTTTGCTTTAATATTTTCGACTCCAATCCTCTTTTTCAAGACCAATTTTTGTCTTTTTTGGGGGGGGATAGGAGGTCTTCATGGGAGTTAGCAGGTCAGCAGTATATGTCACATAGAAGTGGTGAACATCATCTGATAGCTGGGAACCTGAAGATTAATTTGAGATGCAGCTCAAATTAATGTTAAACTTGACGCACCGTGTGTCAAGTTGTTCTCGTCATAAATCAGAAATAACAAAAATAATGAATTAATGAATTAAAATAAACTTTGAATGTGTATAAGGGTTTAGAACATTATGAAGTATATGATGGCAATTCCTATGCTCACTTATGTCTCATTAGTTGCTGTTGCAATTTTTGTGATGACACCATTTATTACACAGATTTGGTGCTCAATTTAATAATTTTTTTACCACCCAAGAAAAAAAGATTATCAAAAATTCCTCCAAAATACCACATTAAGACACCAAGACCCTGAGGAACACCATAGAAAAAGCCATGCTGTGATTTGGTAACAAAAACATTTGACAATTGGAGATTTCTGCAAGAATTGCATTTTTCGGGGATTGGATGGCGAGCATTTCTGTTCTGGAAACTGCTCAGAAACCCCCTTATTATCAGCAAAGCCATACATCCTCTGAATGCCCTAGGTCTTTAGTTTGTGACTGTAAAGTTTCATGAGGCTGTGATTATCCTAGGTCACAATAATTTTACGTCAAGTTTAAAAAAAATGGTCTCAGTATGTGAAATGGCTACTATGGGGACTTACATCATCACACATGAATACAATTAGGCTCATTGGATCCACAAGAGTCTTAGCTTTACAGTGATTTCTTGAGGTTAGAGGTCAAGGGACCCCTTTGAGCTATGACATGGTTCCTTAGGTTTTCTAGTTTCATATGCTACCAGTATCTGCACTCTAACTTTGAAACTGAGCCTGCTACAGCCTCTGAAAGACAGTAAAGTTGGCTGAGGGAGTGAAAGAGATTAACTGAGTGCAGCTGCCCCACCAACATCACTTTCAGATGGCAAATATGCAGAATCAAGAGTTGTTTATCGAGTACTGTTATCGCAGTATGTTGACTTATAACAACCTGTACAGCAATGTTGATCTCTTCAACGCTTGTTGCAATTTTTGCAGCCATTTTTCTGTCGCTATTTTTCATGGATGTAACAGAGATCCTGCCTACGAACATCCTTAATCCTGCCTACGAAGCTTTGATTGGTCGACTCTTTAACCGGCACAAACTGTGTGCTAAAAAGCACAACACTAGACCTATTAGAGTCACTAAACAAGTTGGAAATGTGGCCGTTGATTCAGAGGACTTTACAGGCATACGCGCTATCCTAAACTGACCATCCATGAAAAACAATTAATCTCAAATTTATTAACAAAATGAACTGTGAAGGTAAGAGGGAAAACTGTATTTTTAACTTAATGGAAATGGGATAACCAGCAAGTAGGTGTGTGTGGAAGTTATAGCCCCACCACCACAGAGTTTCAACAATGGTGCATGAAGAAACTGGGCAGGCATCCAGTATTACCTCTGCAGCAGAACTGGGTGCTACATAACTCTCTCTCATTTTCTCTCACCAACACACATACTGTGCACAATGTATGGTGACTGATTTTTTGGTAATGCTTTGATCACAGAGGTCAGATTAGGAAGAACACATTATCAATATGTGATTGGCCTCGTTTCAATCACTACCATTAAATTTACTACATTTTCTTTCCTTCAAAAGCAGAGTGCTCTCCACTGTGGTGTCCTGGCAATTTGATAGTAGAAGAGAACAGTCTGCCAGAAAAAACTCTCACAGGTGCAAACTTGTGTCCTTGTGTCGGACACCACAACAGAGTATACAGTACCATAAATAAGCTGCTGACGGACAATGATGTGGACTTGGGAGGTAATAGCACATTAAGTAAATGTGTGTTACTTTAGCAGGACCGGGGTTGGTCTTGTGAATGTCAACAAGTCTTACTTATATTTATATAACTTATATTTAGATATAACTGCATTAATAAGTGGATACAAATAATGAAGTAAATGTATCTAGAAACATGTAAACTAATTAATTTCATATTATTGACTTTTTCACCTTTCACCTTAGAATTTATTTTTGTGAAACAGAATTTTCCTCAGGGGCATGGCCCAATTCATTCACACTCAATATTCAAATTATGTAAGGTCCCAATTAATTGCAGGGTGCATTTGGGAATATAGACCTGCAGTATCTCTGAAAGACCCTTTGCTACCTCCAAACAGACTGTACCACTTGGCTGCTACCACAGACGTTAGGCTGTCTTCTCTACTGCTACACTGAAACTTTTGCATTTTAAGTTATTTCATGAAGAGATAACTGCTGCTTTGTGCTTGGCAGGTATCGCACACTCCACTGGTCTGTGCTTGTTTGCTTGAATTGGTGGCCAAGTCATAGTGTCACATGATAAAGTGGCACAGCCAAACTCATTTGCGTGTCGTTGCAAAATAGGTCGTTCTGGAAGGTCAAAACTGTCAAGACAGTCAAAAACTGGTCAACAGTGTGACTTTGCGTGGTTAAGTTCATCAAGTGAAAATTGCGTATAAATTTACTTCACCTCTGCGAGCAAATCCACTGTGGCAGAATTCCATTCAAGCGGCGCCACGGCCCTCGTAGTTTCAGCAGGTAGATCAGCTGTTCCAGCAGAAACAAAATAAAACTCACCAAAACCGTCGCGATTTGTCTTTCCACCGGCCTCTTCCACTTTTCCAACAATATAGTTGAAAAAAACTCTTAATCCATAGCGTTAGATGGGAAAATGTGCCGACACTACATGTCGTTTTCCCCACTGTCTGTCTCTCCCCGCGGAGCAGCTGCGGGGGTGGGGGGGGGTATGCATGCAGCGATTATTCGAATAATAATCGACTAATTCCCAGTGATTTTCGAACAGTATTTTTGCTTGGAATGCACATCCCTAGAAGCGGCAACTGGACTTAAACCATTTAGCAAATGGTTATAGAATTAGATTTGGTAGGAAAGTTTCTGCTCTTTGAAGGAGCTCTCAATGATTATGTAACACAATTAGAAACTAAAAAAATAAAGACAACTTCTTATTCCCTATGATGGATTACTGATCTCAAAAATATATTTCAAGATCATTTTCATGTGACCTTAACAGATTGACCCTGCCTGCCTTGAAGATAGGAAATTAATCTAGAAACTTGCTTTGTAATAAAGTGCATGTGATTTGTTAACAGGCTAAAACCTACAAAACTAGAGAGAGTTTAAATGGCACAGCCACACATTACACTGGAGAAACAGGTTCACACACCAGTTAACAACCTCAAAGTTAAAAAGGTTAGAGGCAATGTGTGTTGTGATATAATGATAATTGTAGCTTATTTGAGTAGAGTGAGTCCCTATAATGTAGAGGATGCATTTGAACTTCAGGATATATTTAAAGGGAAAAGGCAAATTGTGTTTTAATGAACCGTAAAATTTTGTAAATGTATATTATACTTGACTAGTTTGTCTAGAATCACCAATTCAAAATGTACTTTTGAGTATTTATGAATGCAGTACACACAAGCTGACAAGCATACAAAAACTTCCTCAAAGGCAGCCATGGTTTTGAGCCACAATTACAGCTAAACTATGCAGAATTTAATCTATTTTACATTCTGTCAATTAAGGTGGATGTCAGCAGATATAAGGGTAGACAGACACCCACATCTAGATCAGGAAGGTTAAAGACAATATGTGTTAAGATATCTGCACTGTTTAAACAGATTTGTTTAACCTCTTAAAAATCTGATGGCCCGCTGGCTATTCTGTCTTTAAGAGGCTGTAGCGGGCTCAGTTTTAAAGCTACAGTGCAGATACTAGTATCTTATGAAACCACAAAACCTAAACCAGGTCATAGCTTGTCCCTTGACCTCTAACTTCAAGATATCTGAATGAAAATGGGTTCTATGGGTACCCACAAGTCTCCCCTTTACAGACATGCCCACTCTATGATAATCGCATGAAGTTTTGGGTAAAAACCATGCCGTTTTTTTGAAGGCAGTATAAATGTATTATTTTCGCCGATACTAAAAATTGTGTCTGCGTACTGGGGTCCCTAAACAGTCTAGGAATTGAATAAATTGGGTATCACTGTAAAGCTGAGACTCTTGTGGATCCAATGAGCCCCATTTTATTCATTCATGTGTGATGTTGTTAGTCCCCATAGTAGCTATTTCATTGTTGTGAGACCATTTTTTGAAACTTGACCTCACTATATAAAATGACCTCTTGTGACCTCTAGGATAATCATAGCCTCATGAAACTTTACAACCACAGACCTAGGGCATTCAGAGGATGTTGCCAAATCACCAAAAACTGCAATTCTTGCTGAAATCTCCAAATGGCAAATGTTTTTGATACCAAATCACAGCATGGCTTTTTCAATGCTGTTCCTCCAGGTCTTTGTGTCTTAATGTGGTATTTTGGAGGGATAATTTTTATCAATTCCCAAGTGGTAAAAAATTGTTAAATTTAGCACCAAATCTGTGTAACAAATGGTATCAACCCCAAAATTACTGCAACAACTTATGAGGCATAATAGACCATGGAATGGCAATCATACTGTATACTTCCATCATAATGTTCTGGGTTTTGGATAGTTGGTCGGACAAAATGAGGAATTTGAATATGTCAACTGGGGCTCTTAGAAACTATGATGGACATTTTCTACTATTTTCTGACATTTTACAGACCAAATGATGAATCAATTAATCAAGAAAATAATGATCAGATTAATCAACTAAGTAAATAATAATTTGGTGCAGCCCTAGTGGATATAATGACCAAACAGGAGCTGGCACTCATTGCTTCTTTCACTCTGCTAGTACAGTCATATAAGTTCAGGAAATTGTGTAATTTAATACCAAGAAATCCTTTCTGTAATCCAAATGTAATTAATGATGTACTTTAGAATAGAATAGAAAATACTTTATTGTCTGCTTTTTGCGTACAAAAGGCAGAAATTTGTCTTTGGTTCGCATGTGCAAAACTGCTATTAAAGTGGCAGTAGGCAGTATATTTTTTGCATCATTGGGCAAAAATTCCATAATAACCTTTCAGCATATTGTAATTCAAGTGTTCTGAGAGAAAACTAAACTTCTGCTCCTCATCACGGCTCTGTTTTCAGGCTTTAAAAAATCTAGCCCGTGACGGGAGACTTTGACCAATCACAGGTCATTTCATTGAGAGAGCGTTCCTATTGGCTGTGCTCCGGTCATGTGACCGGAACATGGCGTTGCTTCTACAGATTTTACAATGGCGGCCGCGTCACAAAAGTTTCTCATTTTACAGCTAAACAGTACACTACAAGATGATTCTGAAAACATTTGAGGAGAGAAATATAGGCATTAACGTAACATAGTATTGACTTATATTTGATCACCGCGGCCTAGTTTGACTGTTTGGTCGGAGTTCACGAGTGATTGACAGCCGGTTCTCATAGACGGCAGCTGGACAGCGGACCTCAGATCAGTACTTACTGCTTGTTGTCCTCCGGTAAGTGAAATCTTTCAGATGCCGTTAGGAGCACCAGAGGACACAGTAGGACACAGAGGATCATGATTTTCTTTCAGGTTACCTGTTTCATGTACTACTGTCACGATATAGCGACCGTTTTATAAAAATAACCTTGTTTAATCATATTTGCTCCAATCTCACCTACTTCAGCTTTATACCTCTGTTCATTTAACTTGAATAGAAGTTGGTTTATTTTATTTTTTGTTAAATATTGCACTGATGTTTTTGCCATTAATCGTTGTGTTTACTTGTTTATATGCATAAATAATTTATCCCTGATTGAAGAAAAACTTTGAGTAATCCTGACCTGCACTGTCCAGTATCCAGCTATTTATTTCACAGTCACACCAACTGAATATTTGGCCAAAACAAGTTACTGTATCGTATCATATCGTACAGCTCTAGATGAGCCAAATATCATGCTTGAATCGTATCGGAACCATGGAAAGCGATACGTATCGTATCGTTGTAAAAACGTATCGTTACACCCCTACTATTTTAGCATAATGAATTCTATATAAATAATCTAAAAGAGAAGGACAATCATTTAGTTTGTTGAAGGAAGAGTTACAGCATGTTTATGGCAGGAAATGTTATGAAATTTCCTGTTTGTGCACATGAAAATTTCAGAAGCTTTTCCTCTTCCTCCTCCTCTGATCCTCCCTAACCCCCCCTCTTTCCCCACCATCATACTATTCTTCCATTCTTTCTACATATCTCCCTTTTCTCCTTCTAGCTGCAATCATTACAAGAAGCTAATTAACTAAGACCAATGACTGAACTGAGTAACCCTGTGAGCAGACTGGGACAGCTGGCTATTTTAGGAAAAGTTTGCTGTTAAGGCAGCATAGAGATACTATGCATAGAATGGACACAATCCCTCTGCCTCATCAGAAACAAAGAGAGGAATATCTGTGTCCCTGTATTTCTGTGGAGCAGGAACTCTGTGTGAGCACGGGTGTGCAGGTAGCTCCTCACTATGCTCCGTCCTGCGCTGCTCTTTGGTGCACTGAGTGCGTGGGTTCATTGATTGTATCTCTCTCCTGGCACTTTAATGGTCGTGGTACACTCGTCTCTGGACCCAGCATTAGCATGGTCAAGTCATTTCCTCTCAGGGGCTATTTCCACTGACCGAACAGGATTTTTCCGTTCACTCCTTCAAATTTGTGTAAGAAAACGGCAAGCTGTGTTTTTCCATTATTTCCTATACGCTGCCTGGTGATACAGGGAGCAAGGAGTGACTGTGCTTTTATGTATTTATTGTGTAACATAACAGGCTGCTGTGCTTTAATTCTGAAAAAGTAGCTTCCAAATTTGTATCATGAAAGCAGTAAACCCTCTTCTTGGTAGCCTACACACATATAAATACACACACTGTTTGTATTGTAGCTGACATACTGTATATATTCCCGGGAGTGAAATTGGTAAAAAGAAACATGAGTCAATCTAGATACAAGTGTCTCCCAAATGCCTCAATTATAAAACAATCTTCTGTGAACTGTACTTCAACACATCATTGAGTGTTTAACCCAAATTGTGCACTGAGCACTGATGCATACATTCAAGCACAGATTGGTATTAGCTATTCTATATGTACTGTTTATAAGATTCTCCTTGAGACCTTTATCATTTCACAGAAAATTAAGGACCACTTACTGCCAATTTTCCAGAGCTTTCAGCCACTTTTTTACAGCATTTATGAATACAAAAAAAGAATTAAAGGTAGGGACGGTAATGCTGAGAAACTAGTAAGCGTACACTACATTTTAAAAAATTATCTAACTGAGAAACCCAGCCCAGCATTGCCAACTCTTTTCCAATGAAAGTAGCTAGCAGCACTAGCTCCAAAAGTCCCTAAATCTAGCGAGAAAGTCGCCAAGTTGGCAACAGACTGTTCAGGTCTCCCTCCACAGCCACTCCCCCAAAATTTTCATTATGAACGTAAACAACAAACATGGCTATTGTTAGCACTCACAGCTGTCAAGCTAGCAGCTTGTGGAAGACTCCGATGACGTGCAATGAGTGCACGGGCAGAGTGCAGGCAGGCAGTTAGGTTGGTAGACAGGCAGGCTGTTCAATCATTTTATTAGGGCCAAATGAAATGATTGGCTTATTACAGTCCTGCGACAGCCACAGTTACCGGATTTTCTTTTCTTTTTTTTGTCAGAGCATTTGATTTATTGATTGGTGTCAGGATGTAATGAGAACTTCAACAAATATAACAAAAAATGTATTTGAACAGCACTACCAACCCTACCTTTAAGGCCATGAGATGAGGTTGAAAGCTCTGGAAATTTTGTACCATTATCATTCTTACTGTACTTTCACCCCATGTTATTTGCAGCATTTGAAGGCATTGTTAATACAAATCGATCAACAGAAATCCCCAATTTCTGTTCTGGGTGAAATGAAGATAAATAAAGTCTGCATAGTTTATTGTGGACTGGACCATGAGACAGAGGCATCTACAAAACAGCAACATTCATTTTGTAAGAAGACTGAAACCCTTTCACATGGAGAGAAGAAGAGTAAAGATAAATACTTGAAGCTGATGAGAAGGTGGGAGTAGGGAAAGTGAGAATAGAGAAACAGGAAGAAAAAGATGGAGAGGGAAAATCCAGGTGGGAGTGCTCCATCGAGCAGCTTTTCCTCTGCAGTAAAGGATGACTTGCTTGGGGTAATTCTACACACCATCACACACATACACACACACATACTATCCACTGCAAGTAATTGGTGTCATGCCTGTCAGTCCACCAGAAGGTAGTAGTGCTCTCTTACACCTCGACCCCACACCTCACCCCATCATCTTTCTGCCCTCCACCCCCATCCCTCGGGTGCATTCGGTGCTGCACTTTTTGAGCATCCTCGGTCCTTATACTGCACAAATCTGTCCTTAACCAATTACTCTTCATGTACTCAATAAGAAAGGATGAGAATCCTAAAAAAGAAACCTGCCTGCCTACTGGTAAAGAACTTAAAGTTTGTAAAATGCCATCCTAGACAAAACTTGGAAACTGCATGTTAATGCTTAATAGTTCCTGTTACTTAAAGAATCCCAAAAAAACACATCTGCAACAGATGCAATTAATTACATTTTGATTAAAGGTAACTCCTGTTGCCATTCAGGATCCCCCCTGCAGTATACCACTGGATTACAGTATAAAAACTGCAGTATGCCACTGGATTACAAAGCCTTTAAACAGAACATATAGCCACATGAAGTCTCCTTAAAGGCCACAGTAGAGCGCAGCAGGTGGGATGTGTACAACATTGTGCAGGTGCAGGCAATAAATGAAGCCGCATATAGCCAATCATATTCCAACTGCCCATATAGGGGCAATATGAGGATTGTGCATACATTTTTGTGCCACAAAAACGCCATGAATACTGATGAGGCATAAATAAAAGGCACTTTTTTGGTAATGAATATCGGCCAAAATAAGGTCCATTGGCCATAGACTCAGCTCATCGCCATTACTATCATCCATGTCTAGTGTGCACTTAGTCATGTATGCATATGTGTGTGACTGTGAGAGAGTGTGTTCAAGCCTCTCTCAGGAGACTTTCCAGTCCCTTCATGTTGTCACAAGGTTTGGCACGGGTCTTGTTTCTCCAGATGTTCCCACCATCCTGTCTCTCTCTCTCTCTCTCTCTTCTTCTTTTTTTTACGTCTGCCTTCTCTCTGACTTTCCATTTTCAGGGATGAGAAACTCACTTTTAAACTTTCCATGTCTTGCTGTCTGCTTCCTCTGTCAAATGCAAGCACAGCCATCGTCCAAGTCCGACCCCCCCTCCCTTCCCTCTGTAACTGATGAGTAAGAGAAATGTTTTCCCTGCAGACAAATATGTACCTAAGTGTAGCATTTCCCCATTTAAACACATGCCAAGCATGTTTGCAGAAAGAAAACAACTGTACAAGAATAAGGAATAAAAAAAGACAGGGGCACTAAAACGAAAAATGCCATATTGGGTTTTTTTACACCACAGTCTCAATAAAGCTTGTTGGTAATACGCAGTTGTGTTTTAAACAAAGGCTACCAAGGGCAAACTTGATCTTTGTACAGGCACAAGACTTCGTCTTTACTTTCATACATTGACCATGTCATAACAGTCCAAATATTATTGCTCTATATTTCACAAAGTCACTTACAAGCCTCTCTTCTCATTGCTTTTGGACAACAAATAAAGAACTAATATATTATTGAACCTCGTATTTCTTTCCACACCACGGTCTAGGGCTGTGCTGATTATTGAGCCCATTTCAAAGGCAGTCTGATACATTGAGGCATGCAGTGAAGTTGACTGTTACCACAGTAGTTACAGGATATATCAAGGGGAACCACGTTAAAGGATTACAAAAACTGTAAAAAAAAAAAAAAGTACTTCACTACATCAACGTCAAGTGTAGTGTAACTGCTTCCAACTAATCCTGTTGTGCCTACTCCACAGTGGCAAAATCAGACTCTCAAATTCAACAGAAATGCCATTGTTTTAAAAGGATTTACTTACAGTGAAACAGCAGAGAGAGGAAAATGTGGTAGTGGTGCTAGGTACAGTTTCCCCAGATATCCCTTTTGGTGCTGATGATAGTTGTAGTAGCAGGGTGGCCTGTCCAAGACTAAATATAACCTAGAGAGCTTGTAGCAGGAGCAGACAGCAGGCCGAACTGGGCTTTTCCACGCCGCATGGACAGTGTATTTGCCATAAGCCAACTCATTCTGAACGGCTGGAAAGCTGCACAGCAAGGGAAAGTGCAAGAACAAGAAGCTTGAAACTAAGGCTCCGTCCCCTAGAACAAATGAAGGGAGGGAGGGAGGGAGGGAGGGAGGAAAGGAGGGAGGGATGAAGGAAGAGAGAGGGAGGCAGGGAGGGACAGAGCTGGTGTCGTGTATATATAGGACCTGCTAGCATGACCTCTTATAATGAGAGCACAAACTGACACACACATAGCCAGAGCCTTCAGTCAATCTTGAAAAATACTGATGAATTGACAGTCATCAACTTTGCACTCAAAGGGATTCCTCTTGTTCTGCTGAAGGTGAGTATATACAGTAATTGGTTTGCATTCTCTGTGGTTTCTGTTGTTTTTAGGGTTAGGAGACAAAATAAAAGCAAAATGCACATGTAAATCAGCTTAAATGGCACTAAGACACTAAGTGCAAAATTTTGTTTTCCATAATTAAGACCACATTCAGCTCATTGCTTCGAGATGATGTTACCTTCCTCTTCCTGTCATGTAATGTTGACAAAGCTGCTACTCTATTATCAGATCTTAACCTTCCTTTAAAGTAATAATTTCTATTAACAGCATGGTAAGATAACATGAAGTTGAGATAGAGAATCATAGACTGTAGAAAAACATGGATGAAGTGTGTGTCATGTCACCCACAGGATTGTGGAGCTGGCAAGTAAACAATAACCCCCACAGCTATATGTAATATCCCCACAGCAGCAGTACGAAGGAGCCTTCAGTCAAGTTAAACAAGCTCTCAGACACACCCCCCTTTCAGTTTTAATATCTTCTGAAGTTTCACACATTATATGAGGTTAATAAGTTAAGGTAATAAGACCAATTAAGTTTAATTTGTAGAAAATAATCACAATTTCATTTGCAATCACAATATTCCTCAGAGAAAGACACTATTACATATTCCTCAAATAGTTCAGTAATACAGTTAAAGGCTGCTTTGTAAGTCACCAAACATTAGGTGATTTCAATGCAGTTATTCTCTTAATTACAAACAGCAAATACTAAGCATTTTTCATAAAGACGGGACTAGTTACAGACGAGACTGCATTCTTTGAGATAGCAGGGCGCCAACCTTCTCACAGCAAGTTGGTGACAGTCCCTGCCAAAATGTGTTTCCTTGCAATTTGCATTTGGGAATGTGATGGGAATCAGTCCCATCTGTTAATTAGCAGCCTCTCTTACACACTATTCAGACCGACACAGTAATGCTGGTCAAACCCACATTTGCAGTCTATCTGAATTCTGAGTGGATCAACGTGCGCCAGATGACACCATGTCATGTATACGGGTCACCTGTATGAAAGGGGTATTAGGGGAACTTTGCTCTGGTTGGTGGGCAGTGCTTGGTTTGGGCTCAACTGTTTTCAACATGGCGACCGGGTCAAAAACTTTCTAATATACAGCTAAACAGTATATGTTTCTGAAAACATTTGAGGAGAGAAATAGGCATTACAGTAACAGAATATTGATTCATATTAACGCTGCGTTAGAGACTCCTCGGCTCTGATTGGTTGTTTTTCTTCAGGCGCGGTGGAATCTTGTAAATGTCATCGGGGGTATCTGTCTCATGTACTACTGTCAGGATATAGTGACAGTTTGAGCAAATATAAAAAGTTACTTTTTATTAGTTACCAACTGGACCTTTAAACCTGCAGTAGGCGGGATGTTTTTGGCATCATTGGGAAAAATTCCATAATAACCTTTCAGCATATTGTAATTCAAGTGTTCTGAGAGAAAACTAGACTTCTGCTCCTCCTCATGGCTCTGTTTTCAGGACTTAAAAAATCTAGCATGTGACGGGAGACTTTGGCCTATCACAGGTCATCTCAAAGAGAGCGTTCCTATTGGCTGTTAATTCAGCGGAGGCAGCTGTCAATCACTCGCGAGTTTCAATCAAACGGTCAATGAGAAAGTTTGCTCTGGCTGGTGGCCAGTGCTTGGTATTTCCTCAACTGATCTCAACATGGCTGCCAGGTCACAAACTTTCTAATTTTACAGTTAAACAGTACACTACAAGATGTTTCTGAAGACATTTGAGGAGAGAAATAGACATTACAGTAACAGAATATTGATTCATATTTGATCAGCGCTGCCTAGTTTGACCGTTTAATCGGAGTTCGCGGGTGATGACAGCTGCTCAGAGATGGCAAGTTCTCCAGCTCGGCTCTGATTGGTTGTTTTCCTCCGGTCTGTGAAATCTTGCAGATGCCATTAGGAGCACCGGAGGACACAGAGGCACATGATTTTTTTAAGATTACCTGTCTGATGCACTACTGTCAGTATATAGCGACCGTTTTATAAAAATAACTTTTTTTAATCATATTTGCTCCATTTCTATCCACTGCTGCTTTAAGGCACTTCAGCACTGTCTGCAACATTGTGCAATGGTTGCTGCTTGGTTAAAACAGAGCGGTAGGAATGGAGTGCTTTGCCATATTATTTCTATTTTTGTGCCATAGCACAATTTTCTTTATATCACAAAGTAGGACTGTAACAATTAGTCAAATAATGATAAGAAAAAAAATAACTGACAGCAATTACATCTTTGAATAATTGTTTCATGAGTTACATCTTCACAAATGTGAGAATTTACCTGCATTTTTTTAAAGATGTATTACAACTTAAACACAATTGATTAATTTAAAAATAATCAACTGTGGTACACTTGCAATACAGCAAGTCAATTAGAAGTGAATGGCTCAGCTCTTTAGTAACTACAGTAGATCAGGTTGTTGTTTAAACAATATTTTGAGAGATACCCCAAACTGTTACTAGGCTTAGTGTTTACAGAAGGATGGTTGTGAATGGAGCATTTCAGGTTCAAGTTGTTTGACTGCCTGAGAAATACAAGGATAAGGGAAATGAATGTGAGCTACTCTACGCTCACACCTCTAACACTACAGCTGTTTAGGCTACCTTGAGCATAGCAGGTAAACCACAACTGCTCCCATGAGGAAGCCTAGTGGCCAGCAGTAGGAGAGTGTTGTTGTGCTGGGCAGCTGAAGATGTTTAGACAAGTGAAACTTCATCAATTCTACAGCCTGGCGGGGAGGCCCAGTGAAAAGGAATATGTGGGCAAGGTATCATGTTGAGAGGGATTATTTTCTCCATCAGTTAAGAATGAAACAAAATGCCAATTTTTCGTTCTAATCAATCTCAACTCAATTATTCAACTACAGTTGAGTGTGAAAGTTCATTTTTGACCTGGGAAGTAGAAGTTTGACAAAGATAACTATCAATAAAAGCTAAGGAATATGTCTGAAATAATGAGCAGGATGTGCCTACCAAATTTCATGAATATAGGATCAACTTTGTCCAAACTATGGCCTTCCACGCGTTAGGGGGCGCTATGGAGCTCGCTTAACACGCTGAACCCAATGGCTATACATTCCCGTAAAGTTCACAGGTGTCCATCTTTTTGACAACTTTCATGAGTTTTCGAGTATATCAAGGGCGTCAAAGGTATGTTCACAGGCTAAAAGACATAAGGGGGTTGCTAAAGAGCCAACATGCCACGCCCAAGCCCAATTACACCACCAAATCAAAGTAAGTACTAGTGTGCATATGCGTGTAAAGATTCATGAGTTTTTGTGCATGTTAAAGTCCTCAAACATGTGTTCGTAAATTTTAAAATAACGCACGAAATCCAAGATGGCTGACTTCCTGTTGGCCAAAAAAGTCTCAAAAATATTTAGTACGCTCTTTCAGATGTGAGCACTGACCTACACGAATTTTGAGAAGATCGAAGTAACTTTTTCCCAACCCTTTCCTGCATTAGGGGGCGCTATGGAGCCTGCTGGCGAAACCCCAGCCAAATCACTACAATACTTTGCAAATTTCGCCAGTTCTGATGCGTATTCCAATTTTCGTGAGTTTTCGTGCATCCTAAGCGCCTCAAAAATGCGATCTCGCAGTAGAAAAATAATAATAATCCTTAGAAAAACAATAGGTTTCCTTGCACTTCGTGCCAGGACACTGTTGGGTCCTGGCACTTTCGTGCTCGGGCCCTAATTACCAAACACATCTCATCATACTAAGCTATCTCCATGACAACTGAGCAAACAACATCCTCTGATGAAGACTATGAGATGCGGTTGAAAGCTCTGCAAAAAGACAGTGAGGGGACATTGTGTTAAGAATATTTTGTGTGGAAAATAACTGTAATTTATATGGTCAAAAAGATTACCGAGTGGGCCTTTAAGGATCTGATATTTTTGGAGCAAATATGATCAAAAAAAGTTATTTTTATAAAACGGTCACTATATCCTGACAGTAGTGTATGAGACAGGTAATCTGAAAAAAAAATCATGTGCCTCGTTACTTTAATACCCATTTCTCTCCTCAAATGTTTTCAGAAACATCTTGTAGTGTACTGTTTAGCTGTAAAGTGAGAAAGTTTGTGACCCGGCAGCCATGTTGAGATCAGTTGAGGAAAGCACCGCCCACCAGCCGGAGCACAGCCAATAGGAACGCTCAATAGGAACAGCCAATAGGAACAGCCAATAGGAACAGCCAATAGGAACAGCCAATAGAAACGCTCTCTCTCTCTGAAATGACCTGTGATCGGCCAAAGTCTCCCGTCACAGGCTAGATTATTTAAAGCCTGAAAACAGAGCCAAGAGGAGGTGCAGAAGTCTAGTTATCTCTCAGAGCACTTGAATTACAATATACTGAAAGGTTATTGTGGATTTTTTGACCAATAACGCCAAAAACATTGTGCCTACCCCCGCATTAATTTGGAAATACCCCAACAAATTTATTTTCTTGAAGTAATCTGGGTATTGAAACATTTTTCAATTCAAAGTAAAATAAAGTCAAATAAAAGTTTGCCTCTCCATTTATTTTCTTTTTCTCAAGCCATCTCTCTCTCTCCCTCTCTGAAAATAATGAATCACTATCAGTGGCAGAGAAAGTATTTGGCCTTGTAAACAACCAGCTGTGGGGGGAGCCACAAGGATAATCTTGTTAGACAATTCCCCCTCAACAATTGTGTGTGTACATGAGCAAGAGTGTCATATTCTTTTACTTATGCACTGAGACTATTTTCAGCAACCTCAACACAACGCACAGTGTGTACATACCCACAAACTGCACACACACACACACACAGTGCTCAAAGTCCTAGCAGAAAAGGATGACACATGAGGCAGAGTGGAGGTCTTCCCATGCCCCCCCTGCCCTTTCTGTTGGACTTGGACATCTCCCACAGGCTGAGCTGTAAATAGACAGTACCTCCAAAACCCCACACACACACACACACACACACACACACACACACACACACACACACACACACACACACACACACACACACACACACACACACACACACACACACACACACACACACACACACACACACACAACTATACTATACTTAGATGCCTACTCTGGCCTGCCACCATGTACTGAAACTACCTCTCCTCACAGTGAGACGGGGCACATCAGCTTGACTCTTTAAACAGAGACAAAGCTACATCTTCTCTTTCACTACAGGAAGATTACATTTGAAACTTAAGAAACTTCTGCACACACTGGCCTGCTTAGGTTTGATAAAGTACAGTAGCAGAGAGGATTTCACCACATGCAGGGCAGCTTCCAGCCTCGCTGGCAAGCTGATGGAACATCTGTAACCGTTAAAGTCCAAACAGATCACAGTAATAGTTTATGATATGGGGTCTAATAGCAATACCACAGAACAGAAAACAAGGTTTTATTGACCTATTTGTCAGGAGCGAGCAAAGATTGCACAGTAAATTTACTGTGCTTAAACACTGCAGTGGCCATCCTACAGTATGGTACAGTAAATTAATGTAGTCTGAGATATTGCTCTTCAGGAGGGTCTACTTGTTACCGGTGGCTGTAGACTAAGTACTAGGGATGTGCCGGTGAGGAAATTTTCCCACAGGTTAATAAACTTGTGACAACCTCGGTGTTACCGATTACACCAGACATTTTACAAGAAAAGATGATATAGGTCAATATGTGTAGCACGCATTGATCTTTACTGTCGAATGGCTGTGTGTCTGCCTCTCTCTTGTCGAGCTTTCGCTGAGAGGCTGCAGGTTGCCACCTGGAGCCTCTGCATCGTGCACACCGACTGTGACCGCTCCATCCTCCGCACGGTGATTACCTCATTAACGTTATGGTTCCCTTATAGCATTGAGTTTAAATCCGAAGTATTGCTAAATAGGCGCTTTTGCTTTTCACTTTGACACCAAATCCTCCGCCATCGTCTTGTCTGTCAACTCTCTCTCGTCCCGTGTGTGTGAAATCTGACTCCTGCTACTCTGTGCCGAGTAGCAGACACTTTCACTTTCAGTTTTTAGCGTCCGTCGTCCGACTATGTATTGATAGCACGCCGCTGATACGCCAAAATGAACTAAATGGGTTTTATTTCTATAAAAACAAGCAAAACAACGGTGGGGGTGGTGGGCAAGTGTTGTAATCTGTGTGTGCCCGACCACCGTGTAACACCGGTAACACCGACTACCGCGGCAAGCCTACTAAGTACAGTGGAAAGATGTGTACACATGCAAGTACACTAACTCGCACAGAGACTGAGATGTCTTGACATATGATCAGATCCCTGCAGCCAAAAAGCACTCCAAAAATGTTTAGTTCATTAGTTTATCAGGACAGAACATCAGTGAAACTGAGGCAGAAGTAAAGTAGCATGTTGCCTACAGGAGATCAAGAGGCAGTGAAAAAAATTATTTGTCTGCTCAAAGTTGGGAAAGGCTGATACAGCAAACTGCTTCCAGTGGTACCCATCATAATGCATCTATTTACTGGTAGTCCTGCAGCAGCCACTGCAGCCAATTAAAGTTTTCGACTGAACTTTAGTAGAAGTGAGGAAGGAGCTTACAAAGCCAAAAAATCAGTTGGATACAGTGATCCACCAATAGTGATCCACCTTTATAAAACCATGACAACACATTGATCTAACTTTGAACATTAGGTAAACGTTAGGTTTTCGCTCCATGATCACAGTGTTTGTATGTCCAAGGATGACAATAATTAGTGTGTGAATTGGGTATTTGAATGTATTTTTGTGTGTTGTCTGCCAAACAAACTTGTGCTCAGAGAGCACCCCGACACTTTTCATAAAATCAGCTCATACTGACAGCAAGTGCTACTAGGTGTGTTACTTAATCCGTCAAAACAAGTGTTGAGTGTCACATGCAATGGCAACGTTTCGAACATCTTCTCTCTGAAATGTTATGTACTGCACAGTGCTTTCAGAAAATATTGGGACAGTGAAAGGTTTTGTTGTATTGTCTCTTTACTCTTTTGAATTAATTTGAAATTAAATAATGACTATGAGGCTACTGACTCTCAGGTTCAATTTGAGGGTGTTAAAATCCACATCAGAATAACAGTGTAGGAATTGTAGTCCTTTAAATATATAGGCTCCCGATTTTAGGGGACAGAGAGTAACAAGTTAACATAAACTTAAAGTCATCATATTTAATATTTGGTTGCAAATCCTTTGTGTTCAGCCTCTGCCTGAATCCTGCCTGAAATCTACAACCCGTAGACATCTGGCAGTACTTGGTATCTTCCCTGGTGATGCTGTGCCAAGCCTGTACTGCACTTATCTTCACTTTTTGCTTGTTTGGCAGGGGGTTGATTTCAGTCTGGTCTTCTTGCAAATGAAACATTCTCAGTTGGATTGAGGTCAGGGGATTGGCTGCTAGTCAAGAAAATTCTACTGTTTGACTATAAAAAAAAAAAAACTTTTTGGTAGCCTTTTATGCATTTTTATGATTATTGTCCTGATGAATTGCCTTACAATGGGGATAATGTGTAAAAAGAATATGAAATCTAACACACTCAAACACCTTTTAAAAGTCCTTTAAGAGAATAGTCAGGTGCATTACCACCAACCTACGGACTGGAGTAGGAATGACCCTGGCTTGCATGTAGCCCGGGAAACCAAGACAAATTGCAATCAGTATTGTGATCTGGCCAACAGAGATGCATATCAATCAATCATTGAGGGGGCAGATCTGATAGGGAGGGGGAGGCTGTTCCACAGTCTAGGGCAGTGGTTCCCAAACCTTTTCTGCAGAGCCACCCTTTTGTAGAAAAAAAATATATTCAAGGTTTTACAATTTTAAGAGTATTCTCCTTAGGACAGAACCCTAAAGAAACCAGAAGGTTAATTATGGTTTATAATGTACAATAATTTATTATCAGAATGGGTCGGGTCGTTGAGGGTTGATTACATATGTACGGTACGACACTTCTTGTTGGCCATCTCACTGTTGCGCGCTACTTTTGAGCATGCGCACTAGAAACTTCTGTCGGCCGAGCCGGCTATCTTCCTGTTATCCCTATAACTTGAATGGGGATAAAATAATTCAACTGTGCGGTTCTTCTTGACTTTCCAAATGTTATTGGACCAAATTGATCAAATTGGGGATTTTAATAATTAACCGTTTAACCGTTAACCGAAATTAAGAATTTTTAACCGATTAACGCTATCGGTTAAACGATGAAAATAAACATTAAAGATTAAATAAAAAGCTGAGTAAAACTCAGAGGAGCGGCTTGTCACTTAAAGGGGAATAGCTGGTCCACCTTAACAGCCCACCTTAAGAGAGTCTGAGCCAGTGTTGTTGGTAACACCGGGGCTAACCGCCTTCACTGTAATCAGCAGGCGGCTGGCAAGACACCGGAGCAGTAGCATTTATTCACCGACAAATAAACTGCACACACACTGCTACTGCTACGTTCACAGCTACAACACCACCGACAACCCCACACTCACCGCCGCCACACACACATTACTAACGTAATGCCGGGTTGACAAGAGTACACCGCCACACACACACACTCTGTCTCTCGACCGGACAATGGCTAAAGTTACGCCGTGCTCACCGAGTATCCAGGCAGACAAACAGCTGACAACCAAAGTTGGTATTTATCAAATTAGATTCTGAGCATGGGCTCACATCATAAATAACAAGTACGACAATATCACAGCATGTGCACCAGAAGGTGATGCTAGCAGTGTTGCAGTTTTGTTGCAATTCAAAATGGAAACTACCCACACAAGACAAAAAGACAGCAGGATATCCCAATCCCAAAGATGTTATCGGGACAACCCTCAGAGTTTCCTCTCTATAAATAAGGGCGTTTTCACATTAGGTACGATTGATCCGTACCACGTGAATTTGTTTATGTTGAGATCAGCTGTTCGTAGCAGAGCATCGTAAAACACTTCATTCAACCTTGACAGAAACAAAATAAAACTCACAAATACTTTCGTCGTTAGTCTTTCCAACAATCACCAACAATGGTTTGGCCCGAAATAAACTCTTATTTCACAGAGTTTGATGTGAAAATAGGCCGACTCTACACATGATATTTCTACAAATGTCAGACCAGAAGAACACATCGCACGTCTATTTCATGAGACAGGTGCATCGGAGAGGGAAGAGTAGATTAAAAGTAGCATTTCTACAAATATCACAATAAATGTGAGCTAATTTTTTTGTTCAAATGTTATTCGAAAAGACAATCGCAAGCTTGTTTCTTACATGGGTTTGTAGCTATATTATTAATGAGAATTAGCATTGATGGCTAATTGATGAAGAGTGGTGGAAACACAGACAGAGATAGAGAGAGAAAGAAAACAAAGATACAAGGGAAACATGATCGCCAAGGAGCACTGTGAGCACAGATGGATTTCCGAATCCCTTTCACACTGCAGGAATCCTGTTGCACAGCTTTAGTGGTATTTAGACAGTCTGTGTCACTCAGTAAGCATTGGTCCATCAACTGGGCTTGATGCGACTTAAGATAATAAACTATATGAGCATACAAATGCTCTGCAACCAGTATTTATTGTGCATTAATATAACATCATTAATAAAGAAACAGCAACGGCACAGTAGCAATGCATCAAAATTTTAAAAGTGGTACTGCCATGATGGCTACACTGTGTGTGTAAGAACAGCTTGTGACATACAACACAAGGACAACTTCAATGCCACAACAATTCCACACAATGACAAATGATTGTGACTCCTGTATGACCTTACTGTTGTACAGTATATTACTGTGAACAACATCAATGCACACCCCCAGAGCACAATGTTGTTTCATTCTGGACTGCTGATATGTTTGCAAGGGATCAAGGTTCTTCACACCTCCAGTCCTACTAAACAGCCTTTAATATGTTAACCCCATGACCTGCAGCACAACACTAACCCAAAACCATTTCATAAATGTCTTTATTACCAACGTGATACTGCCAATGCCATTTAAAATCCCATATACCCATCCCAGTTCATATTGCAGACATAAATGACCTCTAGTTCAGCTACCAATAACAGCATCAACAGCTGTCCCTAACACATGAACATGAAGTGGAGTCGAATGACCTCCATCTATAACATAGTGGACAGCAGACAGTTAATCCTCAAACCTTGCTGTGTCAACACATCTTTAAAATTAAAAATACCATATGATGCCAATACACCAGTGTGGAAATTCTGACGGCCCATTCAGTCCAGATGTTGGAAAACTAGTTCTTGAGCAACCGTGCTAAATTCACCGAAAAGATGCAATTTTTTTCTGCTTTAAATTTTGACAACTCACTCTTCAACCGTGGATATGACATCTGACTTTCTCACTGTCCCCAGCTTGCTTGACGTCCCACACCGGGGGCTTTCTTTTTTCAGTGTGCTATACACACAAAAACTTTACTCACGATGAAGAAGACAGATTTCCAAAACACGTTGGTACAAGAAAAGTTCATTAATGAGATCAAGCTTCCGTCCTGAACTTCTTATTTACTGAGATTGTGCATACCATATATTTGCCTGTAATTAACTGTAATTGCTACCAGAAAGTTACAGCTGTTTAATTTGTTCAACAACTTGTCTCCAACTTTTAACTGTCCTCACCAGAAACCATTTATTCATGAATGAAAATTCATGAATAAATGATAAACACATATCATAGAGCCAAACATCAGGGAGTGCCCAGCCCACAAAGGATTACAAAGTCCTCCAAAGTAAACAACAAAATACAATTTGTAATTGCCCTTAAGATATATAAGCTTTTTCTGATCTGACACCCCTATGGTTAAGGTTTGACTAGTTACAGGCATAAAAACAACTTGGTTAGGGAAAGATTACTCTTTGGGTTAAAATAACTACATCCCTGGTTGTATTGTGTACCTATTTAACAATACAGTACATGCAAAAAGAATTACAAAAAAAAAATTACTTCTTTTTATATCAAAATCCAATCACCTTTTCTTCCTCTAAAACAAAATATGATGTGTGCTTACATAAGCTAGCACCAACCAATTTAAACCAATAATATCATGACATCCATCCATCAATCAATGCAGCTTTTAGTGACAAGGGGGGTATGTGGAGCCGAGCAACAGTCCCAAGTCCCCAGGAAGAGCAAATAGTGGCCAAATGGCGGTGCTACAACTTCCGTGTCCGTCCCGTGATGCCATTGGGCCCAAAAAGACTTTTTTCCCATAGACTTACATTGGGTAAGAGACGTCTGTAACTCAGCAGATAATTGTTTTTGAGGTAAATCACCTACCCAGTACGAACACTTGAATAGCCCTTATTTAAATCATTAGGTCCTAAAAGTTGTAAAATGCACTAATAGCTGAATCCAGAGGAAACAGAAAGTAAACAGTGGTCTCCCAACATTTTGTTGACCCATACTACCACGTCGACCTCCTCGCTCGGTGGACTTTGTGGCTCTATAAGAACATTACACGATATCCTCTTTTGCTCCCATATGGAGTCATAATTCATATGGCTCCTGGAGGGCTTTGTTACTTGAACGTAAATATATGTTGTTTTGGGGTATTTGCTGAAACGACCGATGCTGTTGTTTTTCTTGGGAGGACAATTTGGCTTACAAGACGCGGCTTCATTATATTACAAACAAATTGAACATGCAACATGTTTTTCATTTTGCTCATCTGCCAACCGGCCAGATGTTCCCAAAGAATAGTAATTATATGAGTTGATTGAGAATTCGTGAGTAGAGTTTGTTTCCTGGATCATATTTTGGACTTGGGAATTGGCATTATAATGGATTTGCACCAAAATAGGGAACCATATTAATCTCAAAGTAGACACTAAGAAGATTATACAGAATGGGAAAAAAAACAGGGTAATTTCAGTTCATAACTAGTTTATCAATGCACGTTACTTAATGTCTCACTTTAGTTCCACTAATTGCTTCTATGACTGTCTCTTCTGCGATGCTGGCATTTACAGTGACTACTGATTGAATGCATATGCACCTTGCTGCACGTTGACCTCCATAGCTTTGAGTTCAACTATCCTACAAGAAAACTGTTATCCCCACACAGATCGGTTCCACAACACAAATAAAAATCCAACAGCATCTCAGAGGAACTGGTTTCATCCTTCTTTTTCTGGGCCTAATTTGTCTATCATACTCTAAAATAACAACATGCTTGAAATGCTCTATTTTAAGTTTTTCAATCCGTTCTTGCCACTGAGCAATTATCCATTAGCTATCCCTTTCACAAACATGATGTGCATTCCCACCATGCAACTTAAAACTCCCACTCTTTTCTAATGCCACACAGACATGCAAAGTGAATTACGGGGGAGTGTAACACAGAACAGCAAGTCAGCAGGAAGGAACTTAGGTGACCACTCAGGAGGTACCTGCTGTGCCTCATACGTGGCAGGAATTTTAAGCCTAGGAGGTAGGAGTATGAAAAATCCTAAAAACAATGCGTGTTTAAATCATATACAGAAACATATGATACTAAGAGCATTTGAAAGTAATATATAGGCCGAAATCTATTCTATTACAAGTTAGTTATCTACAAGTTTGTCACTTACTTTGTAATGCGCAATTCCTCGAAAATGAAATCCTGCAAGTTCCTTTAGACTCACTGAAGGCTTTGTTGAGCAAAAGGTTTGACCTGAATGCACCCAACACAAACAGCCCACTGTAAGCTCTCTAATGTGTGAGTCTAGATTATTTAACTGCAAATGCTGAAAGTCCACTTTTGCCAAGACTCAGAAACCAGGCAAGCTGACCCAGCATGGCCAACAATGGCATAATTAGACATTCCTTACATAATAAGGTAAACAGTAGCACAAAGCTGAATTGGGTAATAAAAACTAATTTCAAAATGTAGCTGTTTATTTAAGGGTATAGTGCAATCTGGTAGCTACAACTGGAAAAATGAAATGCACTGCCCCCCAAGTATGTGAAGGGTACTGTTGACAAGTAGCACTATCAGTCTTTCTGGATGGCTATTGGCATAACAGCATTCAGTTTACAGGTTGAACAGCCAAATATTTTAGAGGCACTACTGCCAACATCAAAATGGTGAAACAAAACGCATAACAGTTGTTCGGCTTAGGTGTGTTGTTAATTTAAAAAATGTGTCCTTCACAGGAGAATGGCTGCATTCATCCAGTGAACACTGTACTTCACTGTATGTGAGACAATCCTGGCCACACTATTGACACAAATTCAAGTAGTAGTTAATGTCAAATTTTATAAATACAGAATAAGAGACAGAAGCTGCTTCATGGTTAACAACTTAAAATTTGCATATCCACTGCTATAAAGATGATTTTAGATAATATAAAGCGTAATCTGACGTGTGAATACCGTATTATTATAAAACCAAACACTAAAAAGATTTATAAACAGATATGAAATAAAGGTGATCTTGAATTTTTAATTGGCACATCTGGACAGCCAAAACAAAGATGCATTTATCACTGTGAGATTACACCATGGAAAACATGCATTCAATTAAGCTACTGAGCGAGATGGAGACAGGAGGAGGATGGAGGAGAGAGAGAACAGAACAGAGAGAAAACACACAAGAAAAATAATCAGAGACTGATTTTGCATCCATCTGTCCAGAGATTCTGTGAGGGCCATAATGCCTGCAATAGTGTTTTTGGTTGTTGCAGTGAGAATTGGTCATGGTTAAATCAATTCCAACAATGTGCCATGATATGCAAATGACACTGAATCTGCAGCAGTAATTAACCGTCCTAAATGGCTCATTAGAATTCATGATTTTATTAGTTAATCAAGTGTTTAATGTGCAGATGCTTGTGTAAACATAATAAAAATAAAAAAAATTTGATTTATCTAAATGCTGAATTTACTGGAGTGTCTACTTCTGGCCCAATTTCTACAGCTCGATCAATCGCTCAACCAACCTTCATTTAGGAACTACACAAGACACTCATAATTGTGGCCACACACAATAAGATGTTACCTCTTACTATGTTGCAAACACAAACAAACAAAGTAATTATGTACACATTATTAATTGACAGTGTCAGAGGAGCAGTAGTAATGGAGCTAGTGTTTGTGAAGAAGATTAAAGAGGATGGCAGTCTGCCTTTCAAACTCAGATTTTGATTTACAGTATTCCCTTTACTAAAAGTGGCAGTAGGCAACAATTTTTTGGCATAATTTGGCAAAAATTCCATAATAACCTTTCAGCATATTGTAATTCAAGTGTTCTGAGAGAAAACTAGACTTCTGCTCCTCATCATGGCTCTGTTTTCAGGCTTTAAAAAATCTAGCCCGTGACGGCAGATTTTACCAATCACAGGTCATTTCAGAGAGAGAGAGCGTTCCTATTGGCTGTGCTCCGGTCATGTGACCAGAACTTGGCTTCCTTCAACAGATTTTACAATGGCGGCCGCCTCACAAACTTTCTAATTTTACAGCTAAACAGTACACTACAAGATGATTCTGAAAACATTTGAGGTGAGAAATAGTCATTACAGTAACAGAATATTGATTCAAATTTGATCAGCGCTGCCTAGTTGACCGTTTGGTCGGAGTTCGCGAGTGATTGACAGCCGGCTCTCATAGACGGAAGCTGGACAGCGGACCTTGTTTTCCTCCGGTAAGTGAAATCCTTTAGATGCCGTTAGGAGCACCGGAGGACACAGTAGGACACAGAGGAACATGATTTTTTTCAGGTTACCTGTTTCATGTACTACTGTCACGATATAGCGGCCGTTTTTTAAAAGTAACTTTTTGAAATCATATTTGCGCCAATCTCGCATACTGCAGCTTTAAGGGGAGACACCCCAGGTGAATAGGGTAAAAACAACTAATAGTTATCGTCATGAAACTTCCCCAGTTAATTACAGTTGGTCCTGACTGTTATTGCTGAGTTTCAAGGGAGACGAGCAACGCATGTACTGGGGCTTAATAGGGGGGCGGATGCTACCCACTGATTGGGCGGTGAATACAGAATATCTTTTTTCTGTCCCGGGGCGGAGCCTCGGGAGGGTAAACCAATAGTGAAGCCCGTTAGAGGGCTACGCACATACTCATAGAACTGGAGTTACATCCAGGTAACTACTATTTCTCAACCAGTGGGTTGAGAAATATGTATTTTAGAATCTAATCCGCGGGGATTAGATTCTAAAATACATATTTGGAAGTGCAGTAACTACAGTACCACACTATCGGTAACTATGAAAAGCCTTGTCCACCTCATTTCTCACTACAAAAAACAGCCAGGGCTGTGTATGAACGCCGGATTTTTTTTCAGCACACACAGAACGGACAGCCAGTGGACCGTGAGGAGATAGTCGCTGAATTTGACAAAAAGCGTATAACTGTACTAGAATCACAGACCTTTAAATACAGTAATGTGGTTAAACAAGTGGCTTGTTTAACACCAGTCACGTTGTTCACAGTAGGGATGTCACAAGAACCAATACTTCGGTATCAAGTCGTTGCCAAAATTCTGAAAACATGACGGTACTCGTTTTACTACAGTACCACAGGTACCGGGGATCAGGGCTCGAGACTAGCGGCGTCCCGGGGACCACAGAAAGTTTCCCTGATAATGCTACATTGTGACAACAAATCCATGATTTAAAATCGGCAGGAGGAGAGCTAGTAACGTTAGCTGTTAGCACAGTCCTGCTTGGCTAAATAACGGAGCCAACAGCTAACATGCGGAGGTTGCATGGAGTTACATAGTTATGCGTTCTACTGCTCTATTCAGTAAAAATGAATATTGGGCGAAGGTGAATTATAATGTTATCATGATGTGTTCATATGTTATCTTGTAAAATTTAGTTTTTGACAAGAACCTTAAGGTGGATCATCGGGAGTAATAATAAATTTGCAAAAAAAAAATAATGGTAATAAAGGAGTGTATGTTGAAGTACATGGGATTTATCGTTTCGTTTTTGTTTTTTACTGTGGTATCGAATTGGGTATCGACAATTGTGGAATTTCACGGTTATTGGTATCAACTACTTAATTTTTGGAATCGTGACGTCCCTAGTTCACAGGGTTGCATCCAACACCCTCCACTGTGTCTAGCAGAGTTGCTGTGTCTCCAAATCTCATGAAAATATTTCTACTTAAACTGATAACAATACACAAAAGAACAAAAGTACCACAAGAGGCGGTTCTCAAAAGAAAAAGTTAATTCTCATCCAAACAGGAAACTGGAGAGAGTGGTGATCGACCGCCCTACCATAACTACCAAATACTCTGTTAAAGTTAAAAACAGTTTGGTTTAACTGGTTCTCTATTATGACTTTAGATAGAATGACTAATCATCTGTTCTGTAACCACTTTTACTTCCTGTGGTCACCTCAGTAAAGTTGTGTTAGATTAAAATAACTGGTAGCAATCATTTGCTCATAAAGATGAGGAGCAAAACAAACACTAGAAACCCTAAAGGTGTATTTGTTGTAATGGGGGCTTCAAGTGAAACACTGCAACATCCTAAATCTCAACAAAGTGTACAATCTACTGCAACTAGAAGAAGACACCGTTTCTAATATAAAACCATTTATATTATATTTGAGATGAACATATTTCTTCTTTGTGTGCAGGCTCCATTTACAGTGGGTGTCATTAATGTGGAGTGTGTCATCTTGATTTGCATTGGTTCACCTTGGACACTAGACTGCTGACAACTGCAACAATTAACCTTGCACACAGCAAAAAGCACAAATACTGAGCCACAACTGGTCGCAACGGTTACATCTACAAAATAATAATGCCAGGGGCTTTAAATTCCAGCGGTGTGAAGTCAGAAAGTCTACAACAATCAGCATAACTATACATATATAACTTATCACTTAGGATTTATAATAAATAAAATGAATGTCAGCCAAAAAGACAGGTAAACATCCATTGTATCCCTGATACTTACATCTTCAGTTGGGCTACTTTAAGTTGACCCCAGTTTTGCCTCTGATGTATTACTATTACATTCGAGTCACACAACTACACATACAATTTTCTGAGATAGAATTACCTGCCGTCTATGAAAAACCTGGAAGGTTGTCAGTTGCACAAAAATAATGATTTTTAACTAGTTTCTCAAGTTGTGACTGTATATCCTAATGCAGGTAGCTGGAGATGACATATATCCTTATGTGTTAATACTGTATGTGTTTCTTTATAAAAAATATAAAACACTGGACAGAAACATCAATATATACCAATGGTTTTTTATAATAAATTAAAAAAATAATAATAAACGGGTTCACGTTGTACAAATTGAGTAAGAACATATGTCATTTTCAGCAACCAGCAACTTTGTTTATCTATAAGAAAAAAGAGGCAAAACTTGGGTAACCAGGTAAAAATATTTGTTATCATGCTACAGATGGATTTGAAGAGTTTTTTTAGGATTCTGGAGATACCTTCAAATTAGCAGTAAACAATCTGATGCTTAGCTCTGTGACTCAAATTCAATGGCAACACATGAGAGGCACAAACTGGGGCTACTTTGCTGCTCTCAGTGGAAAGTATAAAGGACTGAAAATAGGTCGCTCTGTTATATCATCAAACATTATATGTCTTCAAACGGTATAATATGAAGAAATAATATGCACCATGTTGCATGTGCAGCATGCATCCACACAAATAGAAGTGGAAAAATAGTAAAGTAATTGGTTGCATCCACCCCCCCCTCCTCTGTTCCACTGCATACCTGCGGCAGAATGCACGTCTCTGTGGCAAAGACAGCAGACAAAATGGGTAGCAACAGTGTGTCATTCCTGCAGACGCATCTCACTACGGATGCAGCCAGCAGGGCATCTCCCATTATCACCGACCAGTGAAAGGCAAAAACTAGAATGCGCAGGACCATCTCCCCCCCTTCAACCCCCCACTAACTGGATATGTGGGTGATATTTTCCCAAATTGGAAGCGTGTCCTACCTGTTTCTGCTGTTCCAGGAGGGAGAGGAGGAGGAGGAGGAGCAGGCGCATCAGGATGAAGATAGATGCCGCATGTAGAAGATCGAGAGATCAGCAGTATCAGGGACGTAGTGGAGCTCCCTCTTTTCAGTCACGACGCGCGTCCCGACACCTTTGCGCAGTTACTTTTGGCGCACAGCTTCTCCTGCGTGAAGACGAAGAGCACAAATGTTGCCAATATTATCTGAATTGCATCCTGTTTTTTGTTTTTTTCCCAGAGAAGCTTACAACCAGTGATGTAACGCTAATTAAAATAGGGTAAACCATTAAGTCGTTAATAAAGGAGGCAAACGATAGCGAAGCTAAAGTGAACTGCAGTGCCCTTTCTACATCAACACGCCATCAAGTTCACAACTGACTTTAACTAGATTAAGTCAGCCTTATAAACAGTACTACTTAAACGGAGGGAGTAAAATTAATTAATACAGCTTTTTCGTCTACTACCTCCCTACTTTACGTTTTAAACTAAGGTTATAATTCCCCTAACAAGTTCTTGTTAGACGCCACAAACAGTTAGCTAGCTAGCCAACACACGCAGTTAATTGCAGTCTAGTGAATTCCGACTGTCTGTTTTATCCATTCACACCAATACCAGACATAATAATAAACAAGAAAATGTCCCCCTTACCTCCTGCTGTCCTTGCTTGACACGGTTTGTGTGTCACGTGATTAGCTTAGCTAACGTAACGTTAATCCAACGTGCATTTAACGTGATATAACGTTAGCTACCTGAATGCTAAGCCGTTAGCTTTAGCTTGATAGCATCTGGTTTTCTCAACAATTAACTCCGAGCCAAAACAACACTTAACTGCAGTTTTGAAGACATTTCCAATTTCCTCATAAATTCTCCTTTCCTAGTCGAATGAAAAATACACTGTCTTCTGCTCAATGAAGATGAAACATCCTGTATGTTGTGGTGTCTAGAGAGTTAACTCCTCAAGTTGTTTCTTCAACATAACAAAGATGGCGGAAGAGACGCCAACTGCCATAAAACCTCAGAAGAAGAACATCTTCTTGCTGGTTGTGTGGAAGGCAAGACAAAAATAAATACATTAGAAGATTTATAAAGATAACTGAACCTGTTAAGAAACCCCAAATGATTGTTGATGCAGATACTGATATGAATAAAACATTTCTGATAAACATATATCCAGGGATAGCTACTCGAGAACACTGAGGTCATGTCCTTGTGTATTTAACAGGTATTTGTGGGATTTAGTCAGACTAGGGTAGTTACAGTCAATACACTTCACACAAAAAAAAAAAAAAATAGATAAAACGTGGTGTATAATTTAAAAGCTGTATTTTTAATCTCAACATATTTAAAGTTGACAACTTTAAAGCAAAGAAAAAAATAAATAATCCTGTATTTGCCCACAACGATTGCATTCCTGGAAGTGTGGAGAGGGCTTTGAAGCAGCATTTACACCTTCATGTTGGGGAAAAAATGCAGGAAACATGATTAAACACTTAACTGAAAAAAAAAAAAAATATTATGAAAAATCCAAATATTTTACATTTTAAAGACTTAGTGTATGCTGTGCATTGGGTGACTCATAACCTCAGCAGTTTAAATATCCTAGCTATATTGCTGGATATAGTGACAGTTGTTTCTTCTTTTTTTTATAACTTAAAATATGTTTTTATAAGGAGCCCTTAAATGTGTTTTGTTTTTAGACTACAATGGGAACATTTTACAGTTTAAAATTAAACTTGTCAGTGCTTTCCTATGGACAAACTATGGAACAGCAGCACTGTTTCTCAATAACCTAAAACATTAAGTATCTGGCATTTAATAGTGTAATTTCTTCTGCTAATATTAGCCTGCCCAATTTATCGGTGTGTAGTAGCCTACAAGAAAAGCTTCAAGGTAGGTCATTTTTGCCATTTTGCATCTAGTAATGGCACGATTTAATTAATGAAATCATGGTACATAATGTGGCTCAGAGGTCACACTATGTGGGTCCCTGCTCATACAGATATTCTTGGCAATGTGGACATAGTGGCCAAACAATTTGTTAAAAGAGAAAATGCACTGTATGTCAATATTGAATTTTCAAAGACAGACGGATAGGGTATAAGACAGACGGATAGGGTATAGTGTAGTTTGTGAGGCAATAAACCAAGATCACAGATCTTCTACAGCCAAAATAACAAACATGCCTATTTTTTTTCCCACCCTCTTACCTATTGCTTGTTTGAGGTTGTATTTGCTGCTGTCATTCTGCAGTGGGCAACATGCAGGGCGCTGAAAATTGATTTACTGGCAGAGATTTACATTTTTCCATTACGCAGCACACATGTGTTGCCAGGGAGGGTTGGCTGGAAACGGCCCTTACTGGCTACGTATTCTTGAAAACACACCTGTCTTTATCCTCAACTGGCAAAACTTTTGTTCCTTGCCGACTGTCACTGCAGCACACTGTAATGAGTTTTGTTGTCCATTATTAGAGTTAGATGACAGGGGTCATGTTCACTTCACCCACGCTGCATACTGTATTTCTGTGATGTCTTTCAGCAGATGGGTCGCTGACCTGCTCTCTTACCTGGGCCGGGGTGTGCAGAGGCACAAATGGAGCAGCAGGAGCAGATGGGAGCGAGACGGATGAGAGGAGGATGAGACAAGAGCTGTGTGCTTAATATTTAACCAGTGAAGCAGCATGCTGCTCCGCCCAGGAGGGAGGGGGGGGATAAAATCATCACACTGAAGTGACACTCATTATAGAGATGCTGGAATTCAAAGGTGGAAAGTAAAGTGTACTAAACTACTCATGTTTTGAAGTGGCAATTTTTCTTAAAGCATCAGTAGGCAGAATGTTTTTGACATCATTGGGCAAAAATCCTTTGGGGAGACTTTGGCCGATCACAGGTCATTTCAGAGAGAGAACGTTCCTATTGGCTGTGCTCCGGCTGGTGGGCGGTGCTTGGTATTTCCTCACAGATCCATGGGTCCTTCAAGCCATCTCAACCTGATCTCAACATGGCTGCCGGGTCACAAACTTTCTAATTTTACAGCTAAACAGTACACTATAAGATGTTTCTGAAAACATTTGAGGCGAGAAATAGACATAACAGTAACAGAATATTAATTCATATTTGATCAGCGCTGCCTAATTTCACAGGTTGATCGGAGTTCTTGAGTGATTGACAGCTGCTCAGAGACGGCAGGCTCCAGCTCCAGCTCAGCTCTGATTGGTTGGTTTCCTCCGGTCTGTGAAATCTTGCAGATGTCATTAGGAGATGTGCTAAAGTACCTATATTATTCCTTTATACTTTTTAACATTGGAGTACATTTTACTACCAATACTTTTTTACCTTGTAGTACATTTTTTAACATAACTTTTACTTGGAGTATTTGATGTATTGTGTTAACTAAGGTGAAGGATTTGAGTACTTCTTTCACATCTGTGTATAATCTGATTTGGGGTACTTATCTGATGTATTCCTGGTTAATTGTTTTTGAGCTGAGGAGCAGTTTAATATATTGTGCTGGCGTTTATGAACATTATTCAGATAATATAAGATTAATAGTGTATTTATGCGTTTAATTTGAATGCAAATTAGTGGTAAATTTATAGTATGGTGGTGTAAAGAGCCGAGGAGAAAAGAGGTTCTGCAGCAGCGCCCCCAATTGAGAGTTACCTGAACTGCCAACAAGCGGTTCTCCCTCCCGGCCCCTTCATTAATCAGCACACGCTGTTCTTACACACACACACACAAAGGACTTCTCACTATATTGGCTGCAGACCAGTGGGAACCTGGTTTCACACACACAGATTAACACCACGCCTGTGGACGTCAGCACCCTATAAACATCCCCTAGAAAGCCAAGTCCATGTTTAATCCCCAACAGTCGAACCTCAAGGTCACCCACGTTAGTAGAGAGTAATTATATTCATGACAACATGGAGTCCAGTGACCTTTTTATCTGTCCATTTTAAAGCCTCCAAAGGAACAACAACGCCTCTGCATTCTTGTCTACAGTCAAAAGTTTTGTTGATATTTTTATAGTTTTAAGTTCCAATCATGTCTACAGTGAATCCCTCGTTCAGACTGGCTGCTAGCATTAAAAACTAGTACCGAGGCAGCCTTACAACAAATGGAGCTCGCAGAATGTGGTTGATTAATTCCTCTTTCCACAGCCATCTAGTTACTGGGTCAGCTGCAGCCAGGATATATGATACAGTAGCTTTTCATCACTCACACCTGAAATTAGAAAGAGCAGCGTGCATGTTTATGACACATATAGTAAGATAGTTAACAGCAACCATGAAAAGGCTTCTGAAAAATCCCTCTATATAGTTTGGGAGAATGGTACCATCATGTGGTTGTATTTCTAGCCAGAAGAGCCCAATATTTCACATTGGGTTCTTGTCAAGTCGTGACAGTGATGGAGTAATAGATTGGCTGCTTTGTTGAGGCAGATTTAAGATTTGATCAGAAACCAGGAAAGAGTAGAAATAGTGCATCCTTCTACTGTTAAGTGGCCTCATTTCTTTTACCAGTAAACCACAATTCATCTCCTCACAGCTTCTTTTCCAGCATTAATTGACAAAGCAATTCTATTGCAAAGAAAAAACATCTGCTGTTCAGTTGTACTGCACACATTTTCTTAAAGGGATAGTTTGACATTTTGGGAAATAGGCGTATTCACTTTCTAGCCAAGAGTTAGATGAGAAGATTGATTCCACTTATTATCTTCGTGCAGAGTCAGCCTAGCTGTTTCCCCGTTTCCAGTCTTTATGCTAAGCTAAGTTAACCGGCTGCTAGCTCCAGCGTTCTACTAAATGGACAGACGGTATCTATCTTCTCATCTAACTCTCGGCATGAAAGCAAATAATCGTACTTACCAAATTGTCAAACTATTCGGAAGGAGGTGTAACATCTGGCGGCATCTGGCGGTGAGTTTGCAGAATGCAACCTCAGTGGCCGACGTGGAAATGGGAGTGGCCCTCTCTAGCTGTTGAAAGAGGAGCGTATGTCATTCGGAGAATAGCAGAGCCAGTGTGTAGAGTGTGTGTACGTCAGAAGTGAGTGGTGAAGCAAGAGAGAGAGAGAGCGGTGGTGAATGTGTGTGAGCGAAAAAGTGAACTAATGGAGCAGAAGACCGAGTTAGTTTAGCTCTGAGAATATCACGTGAACGTACAGTGGAAGATGCAGTTTGTGCTGAAATAAATGCTGCAGCTCCTCAAGACCAACAGAGGTTTCCTGTGTCTTGTTTCCTGGCGGCTGAGTGGAGTGACGGCGGGGGTTAACTCTGGAGCGAGTAACGTTATCGACTCCGGCCCAAACAGGAAAAGTTAACACAGTGGTTTGTCCGTTCTGGGCTACTGTAGAAACATGGCAGCCGGCTCCGTGAAGAAGACCCTCTCCCTATGTAGATACAAATGGCTCATTCTAAGGTAACAAAAACACAACGATTCTTATAATCAGGTGATTATACATTAAAGAAAACATACTTATGAATTATATCATATTCCATTTATGCCAATAGATCCCCCTAAATGTTACACACTGTTCCTTTAAATTCATTTGTTGCTGCTGAAGGCATTTTTAATCCCCTTTGTTGTGTTTGTTCCCTGACCTTTTAAAGTTAAAGAAAAGTACCACGAGTCAGTCAAAATGTCTCCGGCAACCAGATGAGCAAAGGCAAGCACATTTTTACACATCTGCAGCTAAGTCAGTCACAGACATGATGTGTCCCTTCTTGTCATTCAAAGGTTTGTTTGAGAGGAAAGAAAAAAGCATGTTGATTCCTTTGATTTATTCCATTTGTCACTTAAAATAGTACATTATCCATTTGTTGCTCTTTTTATTCGAGAACCCTTTTGTCATTAAGGTACAGCAGCCCGAAAATCCATCTCACCTTTTAAATGCCTTTACAATTGTCAAAGGATTCCCAATGCAATGAACAGAGCAGGTTTATCTGTTAAATTCAAAATGACGTGGAAGCACAATAGGCCAAATTGGTTGCCCGATTATGAGTCACAGCAATAATTACTCTGGACTAAGCTCACCTCAAGTAAGCCTTGAAGAGAAGTAGCTTGCATAACTTCTATCATTAGCATAATAAAGACAAAAACAGCTATTGGTAATATTGACAGATACACGGGTTAGACGGTTCCCTGGAACCTGTATTTCCAGGAAGAGATGCTGAAACATGACAAGAAATCGGAGGTGAACTAACCTCTCTTTCTGGGTAGTTTGATGTCGGGTTTTCCTTCCATCAGACAATTCCCAGTTTCCATGACCACACTTATACATCTACCCAGAAGATCTGTTCAGCTGTTATGTATGAGCAATCACTCTGCTCTTGAAGTGCATCCACTTTCTAGTGTAGAAATTATGTAAATCTCTTCTCTGTCCAGAATAAATATAGCCTAGCAACACACTGTGCTTTCTTAGAAAACTGTCACTTATAATTGGGACAAATTAAAGACAGTACGAGGGAAAGAAACTGCGTCAGGGAGAACTGTTCTGCAGGTCTTGGCTAAATACGATGATTAATTAGAGCTATCATCACATCTTGGAATACACCGAAACACATCAAAAACTCTAAGACCTATTTCGGCACGCTGATTTTGTGCCTGAAGAGATTTCAAGACATGGGAGATAGTGACTCCATGGATTAACAGTTGTGAACTTGACAGACAAGCCTGCTTTGCATCAAGATTTTCCCCAAAAAAGCATCTAAACAAATGACATAATCCACTGTGCATCAAAGGGGCTAATAGTGGGATTTTACTGGTAAAAAACTTCATTCAGGGAACCTGTGAGACATCGGAGACAAATTTTCCTAAAGATGGCTCCTCTGGATTTATGCTTCGGCAGTTGTTGGAATAACTCTCACAAACAGAGTTTTGGTGTCTAGAGATTTCACTGATGAATCAGCTGGCAGCTCTGAAAAACACAGAGACATCAAACAGTTACAAAGGATGTTTGTTTATATTTATGGATAAAATGAAGTGAGGAAAAACATTTAATCAATCACAAAAGATCACAGTTTACAAAAAACCTCCAAAGATCTTAACCCGCTCACATTGTAGTTTTGTTTATTCAAATGAGGTAATCAAAAAAAGAGGATCCAAAAGAAAACCTTCGAAAGTCATTAAGGAATGTGCTGTAAAGTTTTCATCCATAATGCACAACTTTACTGCATCCAAATTGTGCCGTCATATCACAGCCACTAACTCACTGACCTGTTCACTTATGGATAAGAGGACATCGGAGCTTCCTCAAGCATATCATTCATTTGAAATGTAGCCTATGTTGCAGCCCACAGAACTGAAACGCATGTTAGCTAAATAAAGTTAAAGTGATATTTATAGTATCTGACAGCATACACAGCTAAAGAGTTACTGTCACTTGCATGTGTTTACATGTAGGCACCAATTTGTGAAGTAAATCTTATATTTGTCAGCTAAATGTATAAGTCATGTAAAACCTGTGTTATCAACTTCACCTCTCCTGGCTTTATTTGCTTAAGCTGATTTTAAAGTTTAAAAAAAATAATTTAAATGTATCATACACTGTTGCCAGCTGACAGTAGTCAGGGAGTAAAACATAATAACAAACCCGCTGGGGAAACTACTTTTCTTTTCGCTGACATGTTAGATGATGAAGGTGATTTCTCCTCGCTGTATATCCGCCCAGAATTATTGGCCTTAAATCAGTTTAGAAGTCGTCTACGTGGATGCTTAAGTCAATATGATATCGACCATCTTTTCATCTTACCCTTGGTGAGGTCCTCGTCCAGGTAGAGTTTGAGCGGTCTGCTGCGGAGGCCGAAAACCTTGGCAGCCTCAGACAGCAGGCCTGAGTAGTCGAGCCCATTCTGGCCCACTGGGTTCACCAGCAGGAGGGTGCCCACCTCTCCTGTCTGGCACTCTGGAGGAGATGGGAAGAGTGTTGAAGAGAAGCGAACCAGACAGACTTTACTTCTTTTACAAATTAAGAAATGATTGGCTTGTTAGTGAAGCTTGTTCACACGTTCTGGAAAGGTAACAAGCCTAAGCCTCAGCCATGGGAAAAGGGAAGAGACAGAGAGAAGGAATGATAGATCAAAAAGACGAGAAAGAGAGAGAACCAGGCTCTGTGGGGTCAGAGGGGCAAGGTGAAGGGGTTTGAGTGTGAATGACTTAAAGGATAAAGCTGGATTATGGTACATTTCCTTCAGTACAATGAACACAGTACAACACACAATGAGTGTATTTGATTCCAGTGGTGGAAAATAACTAAGCGCATTTATTTTACAGCATCCGTTTCTAATTATTGTACAGATTCGGATTTTATACACAAAACATATGATCAACCTATAAAATATGATGCATTATTATTATTATATTTGAACTACCCAATAGTATATAAAGTAGTAAAAGGAAAGTTTGACATTTTGGGAAAAACACATTCGCTTTCTTGTCTGTACGGTAAATATGAAGCTACAACAAGAAGCCGGTTAGCTTAGCTAAGTATAAAGACTGAAAACAGCGAAAAAAGATAGTCGGTTCAAACGTAACAAGTATAGTGCAGGTAGTCTGTCTACCAGCACCTCTAAAGATCAATAATTAACTTGTTCTAGCTCATTTTTAAAAATCCGTAAGTGACAAAGGTAACAAATAGGGCTGTCTCGAATACCATTTTTTGGGCTTCGAAACTTCTGTGAGAAATATTCGAAGGTATTCGAAGCTTTGCAGCGCGGCACGGAGCAGCAGGCTGACATGTTCTTCTGTCTGTGTCTCCATCTCCCTTGTTTCAGTGCCGCTACCGTACTACTGTACACACACGCACCGCTACACACAACAAACATCGATATCCGTCTGAGAATAACTAATAACAATGTTGAATATGCATAATGTTGTGGGATTATTCCTTATACATAATTATTATTATTATTATTACATACTTTATAAAAAAAAAAAACCTGAAGCATTCGAATACTGATTTGGAGGTCGATTACCATAGCAACGGTCGAAGCTGCGAAGCATTGGGTCAGCCCTAGTAGCAATGGGGGGGGTTACGTGTTGGACTATTTCTTTTCAGACACAGCCAGGCTAGCTGTTTCCTCCCGTTTCCAGTTTTTGTGCTAAGCTAAGTTAAGTGACTGCTCTGGCTGTAGATTCATATTTACTATACAGAGAGTGGCACAGATCTAGAGCAAGAGAGCAAAAATAAACGCATCAATAAATGTTTGTTTGTTTGTCAATGTCTCTCAATCTTTATTGTTCCCAAGGGGGAATTTAGTTTGCAGCCAGATGATGCAAGTCATAAAAACAACAGTGAAAAAAAATGTTATTTTCCAAAATGTCTGACTATTCCTGTAAAATGAGCCCCATCTCAAACATGAATGCAGGAAGTTAATATGTGATTTTTGTAGCGTGGTACTGCTATTTTTTTTGCACTTAGAATGATTAAGAAATATACATCGTCAGGGTCAGACTAATTTGTGTGTCAAAAATAAAGGATTCTATCTATTGAAGCTACGACGCTACATGCATTAATTTAAATGAAGCTTTGACTACACAGACAAAACCTGTCAGCAGCATAAATTCATTGTTAGTTTGTGGTCTCTCCAGGGGATTTGTTGACTATAATTAAAAAGAGTAATGGCAGCCTTTTACTTTAACAGTGAGAAGGACTGCCTCATCAGTTGTGCGTTTCTGTATGTAAAGTATATGTGTGTGTTTGTGTGTATTTCTCACCAGCTGGTTGTGCGTTGCAGAGCAGCAGGTTCACGTAGGGACACAGGAGGGTGTCGGTGGTGGGGACGGGGCCAGGGGAGGGAGAGCCTGAGGTCACTGACAAAGTTTTACCGCTCAAAGCCTCAAGGTCCATTTTGCTCGTCAACTCTGTAACGAATACACGCACACAATCAGTTGGTAAAAACAGCAACATTTTTACATTTTATTACCTTTTCCTTCTCATCATGCCCAACAAACTCAACTAAAAACAAAAAAAAAAGTAGATAGCTTACTGGGGTCAGCTAGTCTGCTCAAATGCTTTATCAACTGTTACAAGAGTTAATACAAAGATGCTACACCAGTATGCAGTGCAGTGTCTGGGTGATTAACATTACCTGCACTGACTGGTGTAGTGTTATGACAAAAGTTAGCTACAGCTACGTAGCTAGCTGAAAAGGCAGGTGTTAAGCTAGCTAGCCACACAGTCCAGTTACACACACACACACAAACCCTTGACTAATCAGTGCTCTGAACATGCATGTGCACTTCCATGTTATTATTATCATCATAGAGGCATTAGGAAAATTATAAATATTGTGTTGTAAAATACTAACGGGAAATACTGTATTAAACTGATTGAGTGCCAAGAAATGTTCTAGCTAGATAAATACGAAATGTTTTAAATTGATTATATCAACTGATAAAGGAAAAGTCTAAAGCTTTACATTATTTTAACATACTATTGGATCATTTAACTAACAGTATTTTTTATTCTATGTATTCAGTTGTATTTATAATAACCTATCATTGAGAACCTTTTCTATATTTAGTCAGTTTTGGGGCTACATAGTTGACTACAATAACTTACAAAAATGCTACAACAGTAAAGGTTAAGCACCTTAGTCTTTACATGAGGTTGTAGCAAGAAGGCGGCTGTAGGATGACCCAGAGTCATTTGAGTAATATGAGACGGCAGATGTTTCTACCGTAACAGTGATTCGCTGCATTTATGTCTTTCTGAGGAGCCAAAACCAGTTCTCACCAGTCACGCCGTTGAAGAATCTGAGCTGGGTGTTATTGGCTCCAAAGATGCTGCTGCACACTTTCTTTAGCTTGTCCACGTCTAGTCTGTTATCCCCTTTGGGGTTCTCCAACAGCACCACCCCCTCTGAACGAGAAACCAGTCAGACAGGATTACTAACGTAGCCAAACAGTTCACAGAGTGAATTACAGGTAAGACAAGGTGAAATGGTGCGGTACATATCCTATTGTCTCAACAGTCAGCAGACGTTCAATTGACAGTTTAACAGTTATACATATTAGATCTTTTCTGGCTGGAAAAACAGACTTCCTTTGTGGCCTTCCCGTGTGCTACCTTGTTCTTTGTTGTTGACCTTCACCCTGACGTTCACATAGGTGCAAGCTGGTCCATTTAGAGGAGCCCGAGGGGCTGAAGATCCCTTTACTATCGTTAACTCCAAGTCCGAGCCCTTCAGCTGCAACAAAGAAGAAAAGAGCATGACAAAGACAGACTGACTTTTTATGTTCTTTAAACTAAAATTACCGCCTCGTGGTTTTACGCCTCCACCAACCAGTCAAGTTGCAATTTAAATCCATGTCTGTCCAAAATGTCCTCACTTCAACATTTTACCCTATTAGACATTTGTGTGAAATTGTCATAATTAGCATATGAATTCTTGAGTTATGGTCACAGTGACCTTGACCTTTGACCACCAAAATCTAATTAGTTCATCCTTGAGTCCAGATGGACCTTTGTGCCAAATTTAAAGAAATTCCCTACAGGCGTTCCCGAGAAATCGCACCCACGAGAATAGGTCGGACATACGTACGTATGGACGGACAACTAGAAATCATTATGCCGAGGCATAAAAATCAAATTGTGACTTGTACGACAAATACATTCAGAGAGTGGTAGTATGGTAATCACCAAGAGGAAAATGTTCATCATTAAAAGATCCTATGAACAACCAACTCCACACCAAAGTATCACTAACGCTTATGATAACACACATCAGTCTGTTACAGCATGTTTCATAAATGTTGAGAGGTTGTGGTACACAACAAGCTGCCTGTTAAACTGACCTTGCATCATAGTACAGCGAACAATAATCCTGTTTGCCCTGAGGTGTCCTTTCATACCTGAGTCTTTTCTTCTATGATGACGCTGGCAGTCTTGGGGACAGGGAAGGGCAACAGTGGAGCCTTGGTGGTAGCCAGGATGAAGTCAGTATGAGCCTGGATCACAGAGCCCAAGTACTCCCCCTCTGGCTGGCAGCGGTAGTACACAGTTATCTCATCTGACGGCACCAAATGACCCTGTGACACAAGGGATTGAGAGACAGGTAGTGGGTTTTAATATGTAAATGAACACCAAGCTCAGCATTTATCAGAAACTAAGTGAGGATGTTTGTAGATTCACCAGTATTAAAATAGAGCTAACAGACACCAGGAACCATAAGTGAGTAAATGTGCTAAATGTAGTGCTTGATTAGCTCTTCAAACAACGATGCACAATAATAGAAAAAAACGTTATCTGATTTAAATGATTACCAAGGACGCAAAGAATCACAATTTTGTAATTCTCTTCAAAGCTTTTTTTCTCTTCTATAAGAAAATTAAATCTGGAGGAAACAATTACCTGAAAGAAGGAAGTGAGCGGGGGGGGGGGGTAAACACAATGGAAGGGCGGCCAAAAGAAGAGTAGGTGGGGATTAAAAGGCAAAAAACAGACAGTGTAGGAACAAATAATGGCAGAAGGGAACAAGGGGAGATGAAAGCCCGTCTATTTTGGCATTGTGTGCTGACAGCTTCCTCTAACCTTGACACATTCAAACACATTGATCTCATCCTAATCTGCAGCGTGCAGCCATGCACACGTGTGCACAGCCGTACACACATGTATTGACTGTATAGCGCGCGCACACACACTCCAATTGCAGTATGTGGCTCAAGGGCAGAGGAATAACGTTAGCGAGATACAGAGGAGCAGTCAATCAATGGAGGAAGGTTTATAGGCTTTTCCTGCCAAGTCAAGGTACTGACCCTATGCTGCAGGGGCTAGTACAGTATGAGTGTGTGTGTGTGTGTGTGTGTGTGTGTGTGTGTGTGTGTGTGTGTGTGTGTGTGTGTGTGTGTGTGTGTGTGTGTGTCACGTCAGATAGAGCTACAGAGATCTCCAGTTTGTGAGCGGTTCAGTACCAAAAAGGAAACTCTAACCTCTGTTTCTCACCTTTGCATATGCTAACACATAAATACCCACGCAAACACTGCTAAAGACACTCATGCACACCCACAAACTAAAACAAAACATGTCAAAGAATTGTTAAAAAATTAATTCCCATCCCCGGGGTGGAAAATTCCTAACAGATCTCAGTTTGAAATAACTGGAGGAATTTAGCCTGGCCGGGAGCCAGTGCACACCACTGCTATAGGGGGACGGAAAAAACAGTTTGTTGCTTGTGAAAACAAGGGGCTGTTGGCTAATCCGTCTTTACTCCCCAGACCACTTCAAAGCCCCAACATTAGAATCTGAAAGGGGCCAGACTGTAATTAAGCTTCCATTAAGCCTGCCTTATGATGGAGAAACTTCTAACTGTGACGCTGCAGTGGAAAGATTTCAAAACGGCCCTGACAAAATTAGCGTGGGACATAAAGAGGAAGGGGGGAGCACGGGGTGCTCAAAGGGAGGGAAATGTAACAAAATAATACAGCAACATTTTTTATGCTCGGTCTACAATGTAGGGCTGCAACTAACAATTACTTTCATTCATTTCAATTAATCAATTAACGGTTTAGTCGATAAAATGTCAGAAAAGAGTGAAAAATGTCCATCACGGTTTCCTAGAGCACAACATGGTGTCATCAATTTTTTGTCTGACCAATGGTCCAGTATGGAGCCCTGAAACTGACAAACTGTAGTAAAGTCAAAAATATAACAATAAGTGATAATAATAATATGAAGCTTTATACTTTATTTTAATCTGTACTTCTACTTTATAACTTACATTAAAACATATTTTACTCTTCTATTTATCTTTCACAAGCTCATTTTATTTTTCAACTCTTTTTCAACTTGGTACTCATTTAATTTATTCAAAAGGATCCCCATTAGCTGAGGACAATGGCACCAGCTAGTCTTCCTGGGGTCCAAAGCCCCAATCATTTATCCATTCCCCATTTTCACATTTCAAATTTTTCTAATGCATATACTGTATAATAATGGGATTGGGCATGTTGCATTTGAGAAGCTGTAATCCAAGATCATTTAGTATTTTTGCTGAATGAATTCACTTAAACAATACATTTAAATTGTAGCAGAGTTTTCTGCTGATCAACTAATCGGGTTTTAAAGGTAGGGTTGGTTAAGATTTTAGAAACATTTTTGTTATATTTGTTAAAATTCGCATTATATTTGTTGAAGTTCTCATTACATCCCGACAGCAATCAATAAATCAAATGCTCTGACAAAAAAAGAGAAAACAATCCGGGATCTGTGGCTGTTTCAGGACTGTAATGACCCCGTCTGATCATTTCAATATAATGATTGGACAGCCTACCTACCTACCTACCTACAGTACCTGCCTGCCTGCATGCAAGCAGTCTGCCCATGCACTCATTGCGCGTCACCGGAGTCTTCAATAGCCACTATGCCACTAGCCACTAACCACTAACAATAGCCATGATCGTTGTTTACGTTCATAATGATAATTTTGGGGGAGCTGCTTTGGAAGGAGGCCTTAAGGGACGGACCGTCAGTGTTGCCGACTAGTGTACTTAACTTGCTAGTTTCTCAAGATCACCGACCCTGCCTTTAACTCTACTATCTTGATCAAAATATATGAGGAGGAAAGGGTGTGTGGTAAGGATACGGTCAGGATTAGGATGCTTAAGGCTAAAGATCACTGACAACAACAGATGCATGACCAAGGAACCTTTTGAAAGAGTTCAGGTAGTTTGGAACAGAGATCCTGTATTTCTAGAGAGCATGCAGTGTCACACAACTCTTCCAGGAGAGGATGTGCAGGTTGTCATCATCCTTACACAGAACTTTGTGTATTTTATTTCAGTCCCAACGAGTTCCTAAATGCTTCCTGTACTCAGTCAATTCCCTTTCCCCTGCTTCACCGTCATACATGACTCACCATGCAACAGCCTAGAAAGGTATTTTGTCTTCCATTACAACTCAAACTGCCTCAGTGGCATCATGTTTTGCTCACCCTGGCACGGCCCTGATTACACGTGTAGTCAAACTGTTTCTAATAAGTTGTAGTCGATTCATTAGACACTGGATTGTAAAATTCACTAGTAGTGTGTTATGTGTCACTCTAGTTTCCAGAGCTAGTAGTGCTCCTGAAATAATTGTCCCACCTTCTTGCGTAGTTTCTGAACGCGGTTGATGACCTCTCGGGCAACGCCTTCATCCACCATGGACTGGTCCGGGGACACATCCAGCAGCACCAGGACCTGAAGGACAACGGGAGGGGTTTTAAACTACATATTGAACTGAAAAATACACTGAAATCAAACAAAAGTGATCACAGAACTGATGTTTCTAAAGACTGATATGGAAGTCTTGCCCCATATACAGTACAAGCCTTTTTTAAATAATAATAATTTTTTGCCCCATAAGTTTTTTTTGTTGTTGTTATTTTTAGGAGAAAAAAAAAGATTTTGGGATACAAGTATAAATAAAATTCACTTGACTTCATTTTCATGAGCTCATATTTGTATAAAATGTTTAAATACCTAATGTATAGATTCCTGATTGTTAATCATTAGCAATTGTTAAATAAAAAAATTTGGCAAAAATAAGTCTGTAAGTCAATATAAATCCTACATGCTGTACATACAGTATATAGACATATTCACATGTACATACTATAAAATAATCATTCAGTCCATGTATATCCATTCAGTATTTATTACATTGATTTTTTTTATCGTTCAAAATGTACCTTAAAGGGAGATTTGTCAAGTATTTAATACTCTTATCAACATGGGAGTGGGCAAATATGCTGCTTTATACATTTATGTATGTATATATTTATTATTGGAAATCAATTAACAACACTAAACAATGACAACAATGGCAAACTCGAGCCCAACAGGCAACAACAGCTGTCAGTGTGTCAGTGTGCTGACTTGACTATGACTTGCCCTAAAACTGCATGTGATTATCATAAAGTGGGCATGTCTGTAAAGGGGAGACTCGTGGGTAGACTTGTGACAGGAGGTGGGTTGATGCCAGAGGTCAAGAGACCCCTTTGAAAAAGGCCATGACAGTTTTTCCTCACGAAACCGTAGCGCAAATTTGGAGCGTTATTTAACCTTTGTGACGAGCTAGTATGACATGGATTCCTTAGGTTTTCTAGTTTCATATGATGCCAGTATCTTCACTCTAGCTTTAAAGTTGATCGATCGATTGCGTTAATGCGTTAAAGAATTTAGTGGCGTTAAAACAAATTTGTTATTATCGCACTTTGACAGCCCTAATATATATATATATATATATATATATAGTCATATTCCTTGTATATGCACAAACACTTGGCCAATAAAAGTGATTCTGATTCAGTATGTATTTGAGCACAAATATCAACTTTTCATCAGGACATTACGTTTTAATATGTGGGCAAACACAAATACAGAATACTGAGGTATATTGTACATATTTTCTAGTCCATAGTTTTATTTTAAAATTGTTTTAAAATCTCGCCTTTTTTTAAATCAATCAACTAAGCATGTACAGCAGCTAATTCTAGGCTGGCACACTAAACACGAAAAAGCGTGTTGATTTCCTAGCCGTAGTGATGAAGTTAAGGCATGAATTAAATATTTTCCTGTTACTCTGACAACAAACAGACTTTAATGTTGACAGGTTGTACTCTAATCACGTACACCCCATGATTATTGCAATATGCATTTGACAGAATAGTAGCAGAGAGTGACAGAATTTCACATGATATGAAGACGTTAAGAGTTTAGTGCAGCCGCTGAGTGACCAGACCCAGACTCAGACTCACCTTCAGCCCCACGCTATACTGTAAACTACACAGTGGAAAAGGCAGGGAGCAGCCTTTATGAAATAAATCTGCCTTACACGTTTGTTCAAACATTTATAATGTAAAAGTAATAAAAAACAAAAAAAAACAACCAACCATGCAGCAATAATGACAATATTGTAGTGTCATCGTGTTGTGTAAGGCTGAGCTGTTGCCAGCCCCGAACACTTTACCATGGGAAGAGGGAGGAGGGAGAGAGATGACAGGGTGACAGAGAAAAGCACACAAAAGCAAACAGAAAAGGAACATGAGAGAGAGAGAGAACAGAGAGACAGACAGATGGGAGCTGGAGAGTCGGTGCGAGCGAGCGAGAGTAACAGAGAGAATTAAAAAGCCAGCTCAGTAAACTGGTATTAAGGTGCAGCCGTGTGGTGTGTATACGGTTGGAGGAGCACTGATTAGAGAGGGCCTGTGGGAAACGCATACATGACGCTTTCCACTTAGCCGTGAAATGATTTCATACATCACACTCACAGCAAAGACGAATAAATGCATTTACAGTATATGGCAGCTTAGTGCAGTAGCAGCAGCAGCGGCGGAGAGGTATTTATGTTTTTTAGATCAGGTTACATTACACTTTGCAGCTCAACCTATATAATAGCAATGTGGCAGTAAGGACAGAGGGGTATGTACTGTGTGCGTGTGGATTTCTATACCTTTTCATGTGTGTTAAAAAGTGACTATTATTCATAACCCTTTGTGTAATAAATGTACATGAATGGTCTACCCAAGTTAAAAAAAATATGGGAGATACGATCCATAATCATGGATGCAGCAAGTTTAAGAAAAAATATTTTATAGCTAAGAGATTAAATAGCATTCAAAACATTACATCAACTTAAAGAACCATGATGAAATCTATATCTATATTCATTCAAAATAAAAGGACGTGAATGCTACCACGTTAAAGAAACAAGCAATAAGCATAATCTCGTTCTTGCCAAGACTTAGAAGAGAAGAACTGGACCACCCTGACGTGAAGCTACAGCCAGGAGATGATAAGCGTAGCATAGCAATACTAGACCGGACTATTTCTTGGCTGGGTGCAGTAACTTCCAGAAGTCTCCACTGGTTGGCTTGCAACTTCGTGGTAGGTTTGCTGCGGTATTTGGTGTTACGCGGTGTTCGGGGATACACCAATTACATTACTTGCCCAATGCGGCCCACTGAGGATTTGGGGTCAAAGCAAGAAGCAAAATTGTCCCAAAATGGCAATATTTGGGATTTAAACCCAATGCTATAAGGGAACCATAACGTTAATGAGGCAATGCCTTGCAAAGGACGGAGCGGTCACAGCCGGTGTGTGCGACACAGCGGCGCCAGGTGGACACACAGCCGCACAACGCTAAAGATCTACAGATATTGAGCGTCATGTTTTCTTGTAAAAAGTCCGGTGTAAATTGGTAACACCGGTGTTGTCACAAGTTCGAAAATCAATCTTCTCATCTAAAGGCCTTTACATATCGGGGGCGTGACCAATAAACAACATGAAAAATACTCGCCTGCAAATATTATATGTCTGGGGCTTTTATTGTGAAAGGTAAGAGCTGAAGGAGTGGATCTGGTCTGCGCTGCCTTTGTCAAGGTTGAAAGGAGTAATAAAGTTTGCGGTCCTGGTTCAGACTACAGAGCCTCCATGTTGTTGTTTCATAAATAAAAGGTGCAACTCAAGCTGTTCAGCACAACGTGATTGGTTGGTGACTTTAATCACAGTGCAGAAGCTCAGAAAATCAACCTCTTTTCGCAAAAAATTACGCCGCTTTTTCACTGCGTAATATTCACGTTCTGTGTTAAAGTATTCATGACAAAAACAACATTTCGGAAGAACATACTGATGTGCGAATTAATAGCAGTTAAAAAATGCCGCCGGTGTGGAACAGCCTTAAGCAAGAAAGCATATTTCCAAAATGTCAAACTATTGCTTTAATAAAAGGGTGTTTTTATAGTCTCTTAAAAGGTTGGCACTTTATTTATTTATTTCTAATACTTTGTAGAGTTTACATTAGATCCAGTGATTTAAATGTGGAGGCCCATCTATTCTTCAGCTGTCAGGAGGAGACCCATATTGTCTTGCAAACCACTTTATACTTTATTCCTTTAACAAGGAAACTATCTTTGTTCACAGAAAATAAAGAATTAAATCTTATTTTGATCCTTTTTTCCTGAACGGTGTTCAATTTGCATGCAAAAGATATCTGATGCAAACATGACTGGGTTTAAATGTTGAGCATACCTGTGAATCAGAGTGTGCTTCGTACTGTGCTGCTGAGCCAGAGCTCTGGTCGAAGGTGTACATGAGCCTCAGGTCCTCCTCGTGAAGCTCATGGCCGTCCACCTGGATGGATCCTTAAAATCAAACACAACAATAGGAAAAGCTTCACAACCACAGCTTATGGCACTGAACCTAAAATTAAACATTGTTATATGGCAGCAGACAATAACATCCATCAATTCATAGAAAAACAGTGTAAGTACAATATATGCTGATCATGCATAATTCAACGCCATGGAGCCCTACTGTGTCTCAGCATCATCAGACCACAATATCTGAACGACCATAAATTATACAGCCCACACAGAACTCACCAGGGGGCATGATAAAATGAGTCGAACCATACTTAATATACACCCATTAAAACAGTTTTCTGCCACAAATATTACGATTTTCCTCTTGGGTTTGGATATTCTCGGCAACAATCATGTAGGACAAAATTATGTGGTGGAGTGCCGACAGAGACAATCGTGAACAATGTTCTGGTACAAAGTCAGTTGGATGTCGAGTGACATATAATAAAGACCTGTTGTGAAATTTTTTGTCAGATCACTCGCATTACTACACAATAATTAAACTAGATAATAATAACATGATAATTCAACTACACAAGTATAAACGCACTGATTTTCAGATGCTGTCCTGTGAAAATCTAAAATACCACCAGTCTAATGACAGGAAACGGATCATTTAAGAGAGGATGAAAATGCATTGATGCATTTGATGATTTATATTGATGCAAATTATGATTGAATCAATGCTGACAACAGACTATAATGCAAATGTGATGGTAAATAATTTAGGGGCCTCTATTCTCCTAATTAAATTTAAGTAAATTGCCAACCGATTGTGTGAAATGAGTCTTTATTTTGGTGTTCGTCTCTCGAGAAGGATTCTAGAAATGGTTTCAATTACACCCAATCATACTGAATAAAGTTCTCGCTTAACTCGCATGCAGGCCGAGGCTTTGTTTTGAATTAGCTGGGGTCTGGACCCGTATTTGCTCGCATTTTCAGATTCCTTACATTGCAGTCTTCCTGGCCACATCCACACGAGATCTGAGCTTTTAAACAATACAGCGAACCCATTCTAGTCAGGTTTATATCTCCATTTTGCCAATGGCAGCAATTACCCACGTCTGTGTTCTGACTAAAAACCGTGACCGTGTTCTCCTCTCCTCCTCACTTCTCCTCACCCAGAGGCTGGGTGAAACAGTCACTCCGTTTCTCTCTAATCCTAGATTTCCATGCTTTGATTTCCTGTGTCCCTCCCTGCTTCTCTGCTCTTTTCCACCTTATCTCTTAGCCTCTTTTCTTCTGCCCCGTCAAAATGATGGGATCAAAAGGTACAGGTAAGGAATAATGAGCAATACAACCAATGGCCATGAACACACCGTCAGTTTCAAGCCAAATTGCTTCTAGTCTAAAAAGCTTTTTTGAGTCACGGATTCTCAGCTAGAAATTGCTCAAGGGGTTAAAAGTGGACTCTCAGCTGAGTGTGAGCTGTTAGCTTTTTCATGGAAAGATTATTTCAGAGACTTTTCAGAGACAGTGTTGTACCTTCCTCTAACTGACTGATCAGTTAACAGATGTTTATTTTGTTTTTATGCAGCAACTGTCTCCGGGTCCTTTCTGACTTTGTTACCCTGGGACAGAGCCAGGCTAGCCGTTCCCCCTGTTTCCAGTCTTTGTGCTAAAATAATCTAACTGCCTACAAGCTGTAGCTTCATACTGTGTTGAACTATTCCTTTAAAGGTTCTCTATACGGATTTCGGAGCATTTCTATTGTTTCCCCACGGCTCTCAACATGGCGACGGCTGAGCCGGTGGCAGGGCAACAGTGCTGACAGAGCTAACAGGGTTATCCTGGGGGAGAACTGGAGGTTGGGCGGTACGCTTCCAACGCCGTCAGTCAGTGGCCATGAGCTAGCCAGTGGGGCAAGCTCACATGCACTAAAAGGCACACGAGGCCAGCCCAGCTACGTAAACAAAGCACAGAGAAGCACGGATTATAACACACATAGAGGGAGAGCGACTTCATTCTCTGCTCAGGTAGACATTACTCCCATAGACTGTATATAAGAAGTGGACGTAGTCAACATGACGTCACCCATTGGTTTGTGAACTGCAGTTTTGAAACAACTGAACGCTGAATAAGACATTTTTAGGCGACCAAAATGTTACAATTAACTGTCATGAACTGAAAACACACTGTGAAAGGGTTAAAGTTATACGACGAAAACGCGGACAACTCCCAGTCGTGATAGCAACCTGTCAATCACAAGGTAGCCACGCCCTAAGGTATACCCTGCTTTATGGTCTATTTGACTCTAAATGGAACCATGATTTACTAAATGAACATCATGCTGTATTGAAGAAGACTTGAAACTAGCGATTGAGACCATAAACTCATGTTTACAATGTTTACTGAGGTAATAAATCAAGTGAGAAGTAGGGTCATTTTCTCATAGACTTCTATACAATCAGACTTCTTTTTGCAACCAGAGGAGTCGCCCCCTGCTGGCTATTAGAAAGAATGCAAGTTTAAGGCACTTCAGCATTGGCTTCACTTCTCAGAACCAGAGGTAGCCCACTGGTTACTCCTCTATATCTTTACATAGCAAATCGTTGTTTGCTGCTATATTAATGCTCTGAATATCGAATTTAGCACATTTAAACAAAGATAGGTGATGCATCATACAGTTTAGCACCTTAAAAAGTAGGTTTTGTACACTCAAACATCTCATCTCGCCTGTGATCACAAGTCAGCGAAATGTTACTTGGTTCCGCTGTACACAATTTCATCTGTGTATTTCCTCTCTCCATCATTTTTCCACCATCCTCAACCACATCTATCTTTTTCCTGCCATCGCTCATCCTCCTTCGTTCCTTCCAATTGGCTAGACTTCAAACATCCAAGTGATTGGAAATGTTAAGTTCCCACAGCCCAGCTGACCTCCACTGCTTCCTTCCCCAGAGACTCTGGGGGCTCTCCTCGTCTCTCTATAATTGGAGAGACAAGATACCTTGCACTGCTTTGATCCGTACTCCAGCTCTGATTATAGTTTCAGAAGGGTTAGGGCTTGCACTCTGAGGATAAACTGACCGTCTGTCTGTACCCGACTTCATTGGAAGGATTCATGGTTGAGATTTTGGCAAAATAATTATGATTTAAACAAAATATGCAGCAATTGTGTGTAAAATCCTAACACTAGCCTACTGCTCTTCACTAATTAATTATTTGGTAAACAAAATCATTGACTACTGATTAAGTCTTTGGAATGTGTGCTCACTTGTATAGAGAACACAAGAACTTGGTGAAAAAAATACACAAAAATAATTCTGGGATGTCATTTGCAGAGAAAAAATGTAAACTTTGTCACGTGCAAATGCAAACTAGTGAACTACATTAGACTGCTGATAGCTTAGTGATTTTTCTTTGCACCCCGAGTGTGATTTTTAAGTTATGAGTGCCTTTTCTTTCACACACAAGCAGACAGCCACACACAGCAGTACCTGTCTTCTGGAAGGCCTCTAGCTGTTCGCTGGTGAGCTCCTTGATAGAAGCAGTGATGGCTTTGAAGGCCCCCTTCAGTCTCTTGCCCAGCACCATGTGGTCCGGCTCGGCTCTCAGACGGATACCGTACTTGTCCTTGTCTGTTGACAGTGTCAACTGTCGCACATTAAGCTCCTGAAGGATGAGAAAAAGACACAACCTATGTCTTAGAAAAGGTAAAGTCGCTGGCCTCTAAAGTATACTGATGAGTGCCAGTTACCGGGGTTATTACTGTTGATAAAAACGAAAAGATGAAAATGAATACAAAAATTTAAACAAACTAAAATGAAACTGTAATGTGCACCGCAAAACTAACTGCGTTTTCATTATATGCTGCTGAACCATTAAATGCCTAAAAAAATTAGCTTAAAATGGACAAAGCTCTCCTGGCAACGGCACAGACGTTAAGTGACTGAATTTATTCAGCTTAAACTTTACAACACTCCTCCTGCACCCAACATGTGTCCACCCCAACCGAATGCAATGTAAGTAGGGATGCACTGATACCGATATCGGGCCGATACTGACTCAAACAGCTGGATCAGGCATTGGTGACAATGGGGCCGATCTATTCAATCAAATTCTATGTTTATATACTATAGACATTATATACTGGAATTTTAATTTAATTAAATTTAAGTTTTGACCAATTTGTTGCTGCATTAAAAAGGTTTACACTTGAATTATAATTCTTTTTAATTTTGAAGATTTTTTTTACCAAGTTGCTAGTGAACAATTTATTATACTAAAAATAAATAATTCAGTAAATTTATATCTATGTGTTTGTTTGTTATATTTTGTGTTACAAAGTTAGGAAAGCAATGTTTAAGTCAAGCCTGATGTTGCCTTACACATAACAGAATGATCCCAGTGACTTCCACACAGTGAGGCATACAGCTTATTAATTAAACACTGGTATCGGATCGGTACTCGGTATCGGCCAATACCCAAAGCCCAGGTATCGCTATCGGGACTGAAAAAGTCGTATTGGTGCATCCCTAGATGTAAGACTTGAAATACATGAGTTAGTTACAATAACACTGTTTGCATTTATTAAACTAAAACTAAACTTAATAGAAAACTAAATTTCATACTAAATAAAAATATAATTTAACATAAGAATTTAAAACTTTAAATATCCCAGGCATAAAGAGCAAATCAATAATTGATTATTTTATAGTCATTCACTTAAAGAGTCAGCCATGAAATCAACCAGTAAGTCAGTCAGTCAGTGAGCCATTCCTCCTATTCAGTCAATACTTCTGCCTTTCTTCAGTCTAAATGGAGATACAAATCTGTGATCCGGTCATATCTGGTGAGGCTATAGAGATACTAAGTTTAGCCATTCTGACACCCGCCCTGGCCGGCCATGCACCGCTTCTTTCAGTCAATCTCCCTGAAAGTGAGACTGAGTTTTAGCATATTTGACTCGCTGACAGAGAGCACAGATAAGCTGCTGTAGTGGGCTGAGTAATAAACTTAAGGGCAGTGTGGGGTTGAAAATAGAAGCTGGAACATCTGTTTTGTGAAAACGGGATTGAATCAATGCAAAAGTGCACAAAAAGTGTGTGTGTGTGTGTGTGTGTGTGTGTGATGTTGGTGCATTATAATATTTTCAGGCTGCTGTCAAATCAAACAGAAAGTCATTGGATATTCCCACAGAACATCTTGAGCTCAGCTGACAGCGGAGTCGTCAACGAGCTTGTCAGCAAAAAAACATTTAAATGGCCATTGATCGTCAATAGTTAATCCCATTGTGCCTACTTTCTTCCCTCCGAATGTTGAGAGAATTTGTTAAATCCATGTTTTGCCTCATGAAATAGACAATAAAAATGTAATCATTTGACTTCCACACAGTGAGGCATACAGCTTATTAATTAAACACTGGTATCGGATCAGTACTCGGTATCGGCCGATACCCAAAACCCAGGTATCACTATCAGTTTATCGGGACTGAAAAAGTCGAATCGGTGCCTCCCTACATCTGACAGCCCTAACGTTAGAGCAAGGAGGATGATGTGGGTGCATGACACGAGTATTTCCATTTTGTTTGGCAAAGTTCACCTATAATCAGATAAATGACAATATGTAAAAGGAAGCAGATTGAATTTAACGTCAACTGGCTAGCGGTAATTAACTTAATGCTACGTTAACAGAGGGTTGACTGTACAGCTAACAGCTTACAATGCGTACGGCGATGAGAGCACAACACCCGTCAGCAACATTCAGTGTCCGGTCGATCTGCTCCCACAAATGGGCTTTTGGATCTTTGTTATGATAATGTCATAAAGCTCTGGATAGACAGACACAGCCAAAGCAAGGTTCTCCTCCATTTTCATTGTAACCATGGTGACGAGTCCCGCCGGATTGGTTGCTTGAAAAGGAGCGACGGCGACGTCAACATCGCTTTTCTAAAAAGTTCAGAGATTTTCGACTAGAAGTGCTCCGAGCAGCCGCACAAAAGGCAGAAAGACGCTGCACCGTGCAGTGTTTCTTTCTCTAGGTGGCCGTGTACGCTCTCTCCTCACTGGGAACAACTGAAAAAAGATGCTGGCGCTCAGAAAGAAATGCTATATGGACACAGGCCCTAAGACTTCAGCACTGGCCACTAAAGTGGTCAAACCCATCAAACGTGCCAGTATTAATGCCAATAGTATCCACTACTCTATACATCAGAAAAGGCAATTCTGCAGCGTCTCAAGTCAATTAAAACCTGTAATAGCTCCAGACGTGTGCTGTAAAGGGCCAATCAAAAAATGTAATTCACTCAGAGAGAAAGTCAGCCATGACATCAACCAGTCAGTGAGCCAGTCGACAACAACAGTAGGTGCCCAATCTGTGCACATTTAAGTAGCGATAAAAGAATTTTAAATGAATGAAATAGTAATAATTATATAATAATAATAAAGGAGCAACAGTGAAAAGGTGAATCCAGATTTAATATACCCAACTTTCAAATGCTCAGTTCAACTGAAACTGCATCAATACTAAAAGAGTTTGAAGGTTCCTCCCTGGGCTGCAGGACCTTAAACTGCTCTCAATTCTGATCAAATAAACCTTGTTTACTGGAGGGAAGCTAGAAGCCGGCAAGGTTAAATGTTTTCCTCACCAGAAATGAAACAGAGTGAGAGATAAGACGTGGCTCGAACTAAGATTAATCTTGCAGGATCCAACAGAAGGTTGCACCAGAGAAGCCCTTTTCCCACGTAATCCTTAATCCTCTATATGTTCTGTCAATTTCCCTGGTCGGCAGCATATGGGAACAAGAGCCGTAATCAATTTTCCATCTAAGGTGCATCCGCAATTTCTCAGCTTGGGACCTAGTAAGACTTTACGTGGCTATAGTGGGAACAAAAGCAGCAACATTTCCAGGTAAAGCATCGAAAAGGTTGAAGCATTTTTAGTTAAGAGAGTAGTGGGGTTATCTGTGGAACAGCATTGACTTCTTGAGCTTTGTTGGTGGAAAATCAAAGCCCAGAGATAATGTCAGTTTAATGGCTTCCTGCACTAAAAGGCAATGACAATTAGTCTGTCTACTGTCTGAGACAGCTGTTTTTCCAGCTTCTTGGACAGCACCTGAATGGACCAGACACACTTTTGTAATTAATCTGCACTTTCTGGTGCAAAAATCACACTGATGATTAGTGTTGTCAAAAATATCAAAGTATCGATACATATTGATACTGAATATTTGTAACGGTTTCAATACTGCAGTAACGATACACAGGTACCAGCTGTGCTTTCGGCTCTCTCTTCTCTCTGACACACACACAAACCACTATATATCTTTTAATAAAAATCTAAAATTTTATGCCCTCAATGTTGTGTCCATCTTCCCCTTGGTATCGAATATTGATATTTTTCAAGGTATCCTATTGAAGTGAGAAATTCCAGTATCGTGACAACACTACTAATGATGTTACTTAAATGAAACTTAACATTGGAAACACTCAGGCCTCGATAATGTGATTTTGTTTTCATGTAGTGAAACACAGGATGTCTGAATGGTAAAAAAACATTACCTTACCTGGAAAGTTAAACTTACAGAGCCAGCTGCTGCAGGCTCTAAATGTGAAACGAGAGCTGGGAGAGCTACAGTACGTCAACTATAATGATGCATATCACTGTGACTATGAAGTACACAAACACATTAACAGTAATATAATGTTTCGGTGCGCTGGAGAAAAAAAAAAACACGCTGCTCGTGTATGCATTCTATATTTGATGAAGGGTTTGCATGTGAGGCAATTGGAGTAGATCAAATGTGAAATCATTTTCCGAGGCATCTGCTCCACCCCCTTTTTAAATGAACCCAGCGCAGACATTTAAATTACTGCTGAAGATACAAACGGCGTGTGAAGATGCGCTCCCTCTGTTGTACATCCCCTCTATCGAGTCAACACACTGGCTTTGGAGTGCCAACGAGAGGTTTTCTCTTTAACTTAGAAATTTAATAGCACTGATCAAAGCACAGTAAACAGACACAAATAAAACACTTATAGGAAAGATGAGAAGAAGACGCACCTCCTGCCTTGAAGCAGAGAACTGGTAAAACATACAAAGGCGACTTCAAGACTGCACAAATTATCACACAATATAAACAAAGGGTGTTCTTGGTTTACTTACTTCCAGGATGTATTTCTGCAGGGACTGGATGTCTTTCAGAGCCTCTGGGTCCTGGTGAATAACTACCACCTCCTTTAATGGGTACTGAAATACACACCGACATTGCAGTGGGTCAATAGCTTCAGCACCAACGACACAGAAATAAGGTTGTTGTCAACACGACAACCATACCTAGTGTGACAAAACCAGATACACTTAAAGTTATAGGAAATCCACAAAAGAGCTGGCATTACAGATAATAGAAGAGCCCGACTGATGCTTTATTTTTGGAGCAGATACTAATATTGATTTTAATTAATCGAAGTTTTATCGAAATCGCAATATGGCCAACTGCAATTTTAAAATCGCAGGAGGCGCAATATTTGTCTAAGTGTCAAAATACCATTTTAAATTAAATATTGTTGTCCTGAAGAGATGTCCTGGCCTACACATTATATTCTACAGACTTAAGAAAACATCTTTGTTTGGTACAGATCTCCGCAAAAATCGCACCGTAATCATTTTAATATGTATTTCTATTCAAATGAGAATAACGATGTAAAAAATATCATCACCTCTAGTATCAGTCAAAATAATTGCAATTAAATATTTTCTCAAAATAATGCAGCCCTAATATTGATAGTTGCAAGATACAAAAATATCAAAGCAATATATTCACAGATATTCATCTTTTTGTTTTACACAATATAAAGCATAAACAAACATTTTTGATAGGGATCCCTTAAAGTACTGTGAACAAGTATCGGCCGACATTGCTTCATCTGCAGTAAACCAATATCAGCCGATATATCGTATGTTTCCTACAGTTTTAATTCAGTGCACCTCTTACACTGGAGTGTATGAATGGATTGAGTAAAGCTGATGATTTTACCTTAACGGGCAGCGTCTTCCTGTCTCGAATCACTCGGCCCAGCTCAATCACAGACTGCATCTGACAGACGGCGCTCTCGATGCGCTTGTCAATCACGCTCTCCCTGAAAAACAGAAAAGAAAATCTAAGTATCACCACATCATCATAAGTAGCGTTACAATGCCATGGTAAGAGCGCTTGAAGATACTCTTATTTGGGTCACACGGGAGAGAAAGTTTTTATCCGAAACTCTATACCTGGTGAGACTTGGGTGCAACCTGACCGAGCTGCCTTCTTATAATGAGCAGATGTAGGGGGGGTGAGGGGAACATCTTTAAAAACAACCCACCTTCTTAAGAGATTCACTCTGTATTCTGTGAAATTCTGTACAATTACAGGGCACAGTTAGGGGACGCAGGTGCATTTCTGCCATAACTCACAAGCAGCGGTCGTCTTAGTCTGGTCAATCAGTGGGTTAGAAATTTAAATTGCTATTCTATTGAGGAAAATTAATAATAGAGCGTGACAAGGTTAGTACCACACATCTAAACAGAGACAGAGATCAGAACCACCAGCGCCAGAGTTTAACTCAGGAGCATCCTCTAATAAGGTTCACTGAGACTTCCACCACTGAATCCAAATTAGAGCCGCACAGCCACTGATAATCACGCATAATAGTGATATTAGCCCTGACTGTCTGCAGGAACACAGCCTGCGTGTGTGTGTGCGAGCACAATGCTTGTTCATTTACTCCAGCAGTCTGCTGTTTACACAACAGTGGAGTAAAATGAGAGAGGAGAGGACTCCAGGGACAGCCAATCATTTAATGAGCTGATTGAGGAGCAGCTCTCCCCTCCGCCTGATTGGTGGCTGACCTTTGGGAGGGGGGGTGAAGTAGTCCCATTCGTTAGCCGGAAGGGCAGGCGGCTAATAACGCCGCAGCAATGAGTGCTGCCAAAGTGACAGGGGAGATTATGTGAACCATTACACAAACTATTTTCCTTACGCTAAATCAAATGGACATTTAATAACGTCAGAACTTTTTTGTAGTTAAAGATGATGCAATTAAGTTTGGGCAATTAGAAATTCCTCCCAGGCTTTACAAAGCTGATCAGACGGCCACCAAGGCACACATTTTACTCAAGTAATTGAAGTGAAGGGAATGAAATGATCATATTTTGTGAGCAATATCCATGTGCTGGGCTTACATTCGAAGACGGGCCCTGCAGTTCTTTGTGGGTATTTCTCTGCTAAAGCTGTACAGATATTACTCCCTAAGAGGGCATCAACAGTTTTACCCTAAACATACAAACAGGGTTATAAAACGTGTCCACAGGACCCGTCCTTTCCACGCTTCCCATTCATTGTCTATGTAAACAGCCGTGCAATGCATTCTGGTAGCGTAGCGTTGCGTTTCGAGAGACGGACCGTCACGTTGGCAAATCCTCATTTGCATAAAGTTGAGGTCTAGGCTACTTTATGCAAATCAGGGGCGTCCGGCGCGACTCGTTGCCTCTGGAGACTCCTGAAAAACTTTTAAACTAACCGTTGTCGATATAAAATAAAGACAGATTCAGCAACTGCGTGGCTCATCTCTCACATAAAATGTTTTCAGAAACATTTTCGTAATATACGAGAAAGAAGTTTCCAAACGAGCCGCCATTTTGCTTCCGATTTGAAAGCTGGGAGCAGTAGCCCACGAGGGAAAGCGTTCATCAAATCAGGTGCCCAGTGTCTACAGCCCATCAAGCGTCCAATGCTGGGAAGCGAGGCGATCCCTCGCGTCCAAAAAAAAACCCCTGTGGACACGTACCATTAGGCAGCTTTTAGAGAAGATAGCAGTGAACTTGAGAGAGGCTGTGAACAAGGATTTCAATGTCTTTCTCCATATCAGATGACCTGGTTGTTGCTTGGAACAAACTTTGCACCATCCGTGATTAACTTTTATCACCCATAAACAAGGAGCCTTTGATTTGACGCATGTACAGAAAATCTGCTCAGAAGAAGCAAATCTACAGAACTAATCAATCCATTAAAATAACACGTATAATAACCAATATTAAAATAGAAAATTTGGTCATAGTGGTGGTGTATACTGTAAACTGACAACACGGAGGAAGAGGAAGCAGCCAACAGCAGGAATGAAGAGAAGAAGTGGTTAAGACACAAAGAGAACAGCTGCCGTGATGCCTGAAGCAGCCTTATCCAGAAACTACTGTTACTACTCTCGAGCTTCAAAAAGCTTCTACTCTGAGGAGTTCAGAGGGGGATACGATCGGGGTAAAGTAAGGCCACTCACTCTGGCTGAAACTGATTAAGCTGTGGATCAGCAGTGGATATCCTGTGAGAAAAGGGACTAAACAAGGGGGGTTCTCTGTGTGAGCTGCAGGGTGACTCTGTGGCAACAAGAGCGGCAGCTTTTAAACCAGATGACGTCAGAAGGTTCTCTGTTTCCCCCAACATTTGATCTGCATTGTGTGTTGAGCTGCCCCCTCTTAGTCGATTAGTCAACTAATCAGTCGTTTTTGTCTTAGTTGACTAAGATTTCTTTAGTCGATTAGTTGTTTTTCCTGCTTTTTTCATGCTGAATGACTTATTTCCAAGAAACTTATGAGCACATCTCTGGTAAACACAAGATTTAAAGTGGTGCTTTTGGGTGATTCTTTGTGGAGAAACTCAGTTTCACAGATCCGTCGATTAAATCAACTAATTGATTAGTCGACAAAATCGTATGGAGTGTTAGTGGACTAAGAATTTCTTTGGTCGAGGACAGCCCTAATTGTGTGTATGAACGGTGCTTTATAAAGTTTATTTTTATCATTATTACTGTGACGTGCTGCTCTAAATTATTACTGCTAACTACAATGGGATGATCAATCAATTACACCTTGTGAGCTGAATCAGGCAGATCCTGATGCATTGTACTCCATGATCAATTTAGTTTCTAGAATAAATATGTAGTAGTTATTGAGTGTCAATAACTTAGCAGCTCTGCTTGGTTTCCCTAAAGCTTCATATATTTCATTATAGTGTTATCATTTCTTCTGATGTTAGTGTAGCGATCGTACTGTAGGCAGTATTTCAGGCCTCCACTATGAAACACTGCAGGAAACCTTTAGAGAGTACGTACATCCTCGATTTCTGCCTGGCTCCTCCCAGCCAGAATATAAGATATAATATAATAAGATGTGGGGAAAGCAATGACCATCACAATCGCATCAGCCACTTACAACCACGCTAATATGGGTAGCAACAACTCTCAGGGCACTTTTTTCCTCTTTAATATAAACTTTAAATGAAGTCTATAAACATTTGAGCTTTACTTAAGGATTTCTCCAACCTGACTTGGGGAAGCATGAGATAGTGGATGCTGCTGCTGTCCTTCTCTTCGACGGAGGCGGGGTCGATGAGGTGACGCAGATTTTGGTACATCATCTCTGTAATGAAGGGTGTGAAGGGAGCCTGAGGGGAAGGAGGCAAGAAAGCAAGTAGACATGAGAGAAAAAGGAAGAGGAGAAGATTATTAGATGCTCTGTACTGTAGTTAATTTACATTTTCTGGCATAAAGGTCTAAAAGTCAGAAGCATCTGTGAAATCAGCATACAAAACATATTTTTACTGTAGTTTTTTTCCCCCTCAATGGTGCAAAAGTTCAAACAGAACTGTGCCAGAGAGAGGTTACTTCTAATGCGATTCTCCTCCATTTCAACCACAGCTAATTAATTTGTGAAGCTCACAGCTGATCTGTATTGATCTGGGTTAGGCTAACTGGCGCTTAGTGTGCATCTCGCCTCACATGCAAACATCTTCAGTGTGTTATAAATAAAAACTCCTACTGCTCATGCATAATTCATAGCCATGCAAGCACATGCACGCACACCTCCTCTATACCAGCATTATTTCTTTGTGTCCTGCATACACAAAAGCAAAACCTCACCACAAAAAATTTCCCCCATACAATACAATCTTTTTTTTTTTCTTGCACACACACTCACTAACACACTCACACACACAGAAACAGTATGACTCACCATCAGCCTGCACATGGAGAACAGCACACTGAAGAGGGTTTCCAGCGCCCACAGGCAGTCCTCAGTGCCACTCTCCCCCTACAAAGTTCACACACACACATCAATACAGTCAGTCCCCTTGGAACAGTGAAAAGATAAAAGTGCCCTCGCAAACATCAGCACATGTATCCCCAATTCACTTCAACCAAATGTTGGCTGGAAGGGCCACAAACTGATTGCTATAAAATGTCCGCAGATGGAGGCTATGATGACGAGGCTTAGTGGTGGCTTAAATCACTGTTTCCATTAACCGTATGAATAATTTATGAGCAAACAAAACAACAACAACAAAAAATAAAGATACATGACATAAACCGCAAAGAGTAGCATCATCTGTATTTATACCCTTGCATGTATAATGTATAATTATACTTTGACTCATCAGATCCTACTACTGCTAGTGATTGTCCCTCCTGGGACTCCTTAGGCTTTAGTCATTAGCTGCACCTTGCATCTGCCTTACATAATAACAAACTTAAAGGAACAGTGTGTAAAATTTAGAGGGATCTATTAGCAGAAATGGAATATAATATTCATAACTATGTTTTCATTAGTGTATAATCACCTGAAACTAAGAATCGTTGTGTTTTCGTTAGTTTAGAATGAGTCCTTCATATCTACATAGGGAGCGGGTCCTCTTCACGGCGTCCGCCATCTTGCTCCACCATGTTTCTACAGTAGCCCAGAACGGACAAACCAAACACTGGCTCTAGAGAGAGCCTTTCACATTTTTACGTTACCTGAAGGCCACCGTAGTTCTCCGACATGCTTGTGAAAATGCGGTAACGTGAGCCGCAGAGTGCGAAACCGTGGTACCGCCAGCCGCTGTCTGACTTCCGTTGCTCCTAAAGTAGTGTTATTATGGTATGGATGACTTCTTAGCGAGGCGAACGCCGTTGGCTCTGGTTTTGCACTCGGCGGCTCACGTTACCGCCAAATCCTACACACTGTACCTTTAACTCTAAACAAGCGCTGATTCAGAGCCGTTATCTCACCTTTAGACGGCGTCTGTTGGTCCTCACATACCAGTTGGTGAGCATGTCCACGAACTTGACCAGGCGAGGCACAACGGTGTACAGGTGGTAAACTGCAACGAGAAACTAGTGTCAGTTTGTCTTGCTATTTTCACTGAATATGGAAACAACATGAACAGGTTGCCTGACAGAACGGATTTTAAGATATGAAGTAGATATCTTCTTGGCCACTGTCCATGTGTCAATTGATGACACGTGTATGTGTTGGTGTGTGTTTGTGTCTCACCTTCCATCTCAGCCTTGAAGAACTGGATGAGGGACTGTGTGAAGGACTGAATCCATTTGTCCATGATGTTGTCGCTCTGCTTCGTCGTGTTTTCATTGTACAGGAACTGAATCTCATCCTCCTGATACATAAATACACCAGCACACACACACAAAAACAGTTAAACGTAGCATTAACACAAATTACCATTTTGAACAACAATAAACTATATAATTGATGTGAAGCATTGAATTGAATGTGACATTTTGTTATTGAACTGTCACATACAGTATCTGTTGTTCACTGGAAAAAAGTTATTGATATTGTTATTTAATAGGTGACTGCTTCTCCGAACAGTTATCACATAGGCTCCCTTGTCTGATGGTCAAGTACCTGAAATAGCTTGATGTTAAGACCGAAGTATTTTTATTTATTTTTTTTTGGGGGGGGGGGGGGTTTTATGCCTTTTATTATAGATGACAGGGAGAGGGATGACATGCCACAAAGGTCCGCGGTTGGACTCAAACTGGATATGTTGCTGTTCACGCCAACATTTGGCATTTTACAGCCATAAGTTGAATTTGAACTACAGACCAGTAAAGCTTCGGTTGCGCTTTCCGCAAGGGCAGCCGCACGGACATGAGCTGACTTGGAATCATGGCGAGGAAACATTTGGATCTTTTATACTCCGTGCAGGTTTCTCCTCGCGGCAAACCGACAGTCTCAAAGCTCCTCAAAGTTTTCCACATTCGCCGCCCATCCGTGTAGTTAAGACAATGTTGAATGTGCACGGACAGGCGAAAACCTGCCGCACGGACCCCCGTGAAGGGCCGTGTCTGATGGTGTTACGTCACTTTGGCAGTGCGGACATTCGTGACCCTCGCGGATGCGGCAAGCATAAATCACACTTAACACTGATTGCCTGCAGGTGGTGCACGTAGCTCAAACTGCAGCAGACGTTACTTTCTTTGTCTGTAGGTGGCAACATTCATATGTTTAAATTTACTTTATTACTTTCCCAAAAGGTTGGCAGGTGTAAAGATGGACATGTACAGTGAGTGAAGAGCTTTGATCCCTTTGTGGAGAATCTAAACCAACATTCTGACTTCATATTTTAAAATTGCTCTCACAGGATATTTTCAGTTTACTGCTTCTGATTTTTTTTCTCAATCTTCTTCAATCTGGATCCAAATACCCAGCCATCAGTTAACTAATCACACAGGGACGTTAAGGGAAGGTATTACTGCAGTTATTATGACATTATTTAATGGCAAGCAATTTCCTTTTTGTACCAATGATTACCTAATAACTGGTTAATAATAGTAACAAACTACTGTACTACCAAGCAGCGCTGTGCTTTTTAGACCAGGAGTAGTTAAAGGAACACAGTAGGAGTTGTAGAAGGAATGAGCTTTTTATTCTGTTCATTACCTTCTGTAACCTTTGTACGTTCTGCACCAGGAAGCGGTAGGCATTATACCACGGCAGGAAGACATCCTTCAACACGTCTCGCACACCCTCCTCTTTGAAACGCAGGTTCTCTGCTCTCACTACGGGAGAGTTGATGAGGTACAGTCTACAAGGAGAGACAGTGGAGAAGTTGGTGAGTGTGGCAGGATTGATAATGTGTGAGTGCGAACACACAGTGTGTAGAGTCCTGCAAAAAAAAATAAAGCTTGACTCGGCCTGAGACAGGCAGATATCACTTTAAGCTCTTTCTGACGTGCGCAAAAACACACACACGCTGCGTCGCAGAGGCGTACATGGCACAATGAAAGGAGAGACGTTAAATGAGCCGAGCCGAGCCCGTTGGGTCCCGACGGGCTTGCAGACCTCTAACAGTGTGTACACAGGTAATAACTTAAATGTGTGCATAGGTGTGTATGAGTGAGTGAGGCTGTTTGTGTAAGTGGACCTACAAAAATGAAGTATGTGTGTTTGAGGACAGAGAGATGTAAAAACAAAGTGGTAGTCAGAATAAATTGTAAAACTGAGGCGGCGTTGCCCCAGTTACAAATTCGTCAAAGTTAGTTTAAATGCACTACACAGGAAGGTACGGGATGCCATAACAAGGGTGTTGTGGGAAAACAAAGTTTGCACCTAGACCGCCAATTTAAACATGAATCACTTGTTCTGGAGAGAAAACAACATATAACCTAATAAATGTGTCAAATGCTGTGATACTCAATCCTTTACAACTGCTAAGTCAACAGCAAGACTGACAGCTTTTTATATCTACACACAGAATATGCATGATAAATCACAGTTGTGCATATTTCCAGTGGTGGGATTAAGCCAAGACTCATATATGGAAAGCAGTGGTCTACATACTGTACAAACTGTAAACTTTTGAAATATAACAACAATTTATCTTGATTTCTCTAATACTGATAGAGATTATGAGAGAGACTATGCCAGTATCTGGGTCAGTCAGGGTATATTTCAATATCTGCTATATAAAGCCTGATACATATATAATATCAATGCAAAAGCATTCCTTTTTAAATTGTGAAAAAATTGAAGTCTGGTATGCCAGCTGTCAATAATGCCCTATTGAGCTCCGGCAAAAACCGGAAGCAACACACATCGTCGCAAGTGAGCAAACCACACACAGCGTTACAAGCGAGTGAAGCACATCATTAACAGAAGCTGTATCTGGACAGCGAACGAAGCAAGATGAGCTGCTGTGGCCTTAAAAAAGGTGACTTTGTCATTTGCCCGATATATATCAGGTACAACATGCCTCTAAAGTGCTGCGGTTGGTTGAAACCAGCAGTCTAACTTCAGTATGTTGCTCATGCAGCTGCTTAGAAGCGGTTAAAACCATGTACAAAACTTCCTGCCACAACAGTCCGAGGCAAACACTGCTCTTTATATGGTCACAATAAATCACTTATCGGACACTAGTGTTGGGTACCATTCACATTTGAACTGATACCGGTACCTGGAATTTGGTACGGTACCGGCTCGCCAGTCACTTTGACTCGCTCTCTCCACTGTGGCTCATTCTCTCTCTCCCAGATGTGCTCCAATGCAGCTCAAACCATGCGTACTAAAATATGGCACATATAGATTGAGCGTGAAAGGGTACTCCGTAGTACCAACGTAATTTGGTCGGTGTACTTAAAAGTACCGACTTCGGTACCCAACCCTATCGGACACCATTAAAGGAAAGCAGCGAGGCAGGCTGCATTTTCTTAATGCAACGCTATTCAGCTGTCAAACGTATCTGGATCGGATTAGTTTGACCAATTAGTCTAAATGTCCACCTTGAATATGTTCTGCACACAATTTTGGGCCAAAACCTAATTTTACCAACAGCATCTCAGCGCAAATTAATCTCTTCTCTTCATTAAAGCCAAATAAAGACACTTCTGACATGAAAATGACATGAAAATCTGAGTAATCCACATGGATATAATAGTCTGTGGCAGGCATCAGCGCACTGGGTTAGAGCGGTTAGAAAAGGTGTTGATGATTCTGGAAGGAAGCGAACATGATGCAACTTCATGCAATAGGCCACCAGCGATTTTAATAGCCGCAACTATTGAAGATACATTTGAAATAAAATGCAGAATAGACAGAACCATCAGTTGGTTAAATGCCTCAACATGAAGACAGACGGTTGTCACTGAAAATGACAAAAAAAAAACCCTCAGTCTATGTTTCACTCTCTTACGGGTTCAGTTTCTATCTAATGAATAAGAGTATTGGCAGTCAAAATAATTATGGAGCTCACTGCACCACAACAGCTATACTGTGAGTAAAGTTTTAAGGCACAAAAGAGACATATTGTAAATGGACGCCTTAAAGAGAAACAGACTGTGGCCTTTATCTCTTTCTCTCGGCAGCTCACTCTTCATCAGTATATACTGTATGTGAGCATATGGCGCAACTGCATAGTGCTTTATTCATTAGGCCATATGGCCATGGCACTCTCACTGCTCAGGGCGAAGGAGCGGATGTATGAGAAGAAACAACGTGTGTATGAATGTGTATGTACAGTATGCGTGAGAGTGTCTATGCTGTTGGAGGATGAAGGACGAGCCTAGTTACGCGTGGATAGCGATTCCAACCTTTTAAAACCATGCCTGCCAATAACATAAGGTAGGTTAACACACACAGAACCGTGCCACCGGCACACAGGCATTCATGCTTCAGAAACACACAGACACACACACACACACACACACACACACACACACACACACACACACACACATTCACATTCACATTCAAGCACAGAGCTGACCTGAGGGCATCGGCTCCATATTGCTGCACTATCAGTCCTGGATCTGGGTAGTTCTTCTTGCGCTTGCTCATCTTCTGTCCATCGCTGCAGGAATGAGACAAGCAAAGGCATTAATGCACATACACTCGCATGCATGAACAAAAGTGCATGTTAGAACCCATGCACTTGGTATTCAAATTAGTCAAGTCCTTCCAGGTCAGCAGGCCTGTGAGCACAGCGCTGCATTTAGACCCCGGGGCTGAGGACAAGTAGCCCTATTGTAGAGCAGCTCTGAGGGCTAAATGTTACAGCACACATACAGTACCACGCTGATCATGAGAAACAGCAGAAACAATAGGAGATGGATGGGAAGATGAAGAAGGTAGAAGAAAAGGAACATAAAAATGGCAGTAAAGAGGAGGGCAAAAAATTATGTCTGCTCAGAAATGTGCTTGAAATCGACTCAAAGGAAAAGGCGGTCAATTTCGTGTATTTTTCTCACGGTCAACAAATCTCATTAAGGACGAAAACCAAAAATGGATCCTGCTATCGTGTATTGCATGTGTAGCCAAAGCCTCATTGGGAATTTGGAAAAGTATCGAAAGACATTGTTGGGTTTGATCTTTCCACAGCATTTGTGGACAACAAGAAAAACATAGACCAGCCTTGAAGCCATTTCACACCAAGCACGGATTTTCATCCACAAAATTTGCACAGAAATTTATAAAAACTGATTTTGTGGGTTCTTATGAATGAGTGCACACACCTGTGGAACATTTGTGTGGGGAAAAAAAATATTGAGACATATATACACATATATATGGGACATTTTTCGAATATTGGTGATTCGTAATAACAATGGGCCGTCCCCCTGTCAACACCCAATAATGTAGACAAACACTACTACCTCAACAACCAAATAAAGGACAATATACGGCTTGAGATCGCCCAGCAGCTGGGATGCAATGAAGATGGTAATGTAGCTGATATGCACTTGCTAATGTTAAATGTTGGTTATGGAACAGGGCTAGCAACAAAAGCTAGCATTAGCATCAAATTTGGGGTCCGATTAGCTTATGTATTGTCTAATTAACGTTAGCTCCTTAGACATTCTCTGTCTGGATAGGTTTTTGTTGTGTTGAGTGGACGAAAATGGAACACAGCAACGTAGATAACTCGCACTAGAACCGGTGTGCATAGTTTTTATAACCCCGCACCGCATCTTTCGCATCGTACTGGTGAGAAATGGCTTATAATCTTTAACGAAAATTAATTTTATTTGCAAATTAAGGAAAGATGAGGAAGAGGGGTTTGTTAATAAGTCAATGGACTCACCTAGCGAGTACCAATCCGTTAACAATGACATTCTTGAAGGGAGGTTTGCCAAACAGCGCTGTGGAGAGCACCAACAGGGTGTAGAACCTACAGCAGGATAGAAAAAGATAATACACAAGGTCAGGGAGACAAACAGGACGGAAACATTACAAGTCATTCTAGAGCTGCAACGTTTAATTGATTAGTTGTCAACTATTACATTTATGTAATGTAATTTATATCATTTTACTTAATTTTTGAAGAAAAAAAGTAAAAATTTTCTGATTCCAGCTACTTACTGCACATTTATTCCTCATGAAGATGTAAATATTTAAAAACAGATCACATATACAGTTTCACTCAAGACACTTCAGATAATTTCCTGAAACCACTGGACACTATAATTATTAGCAAGTTACTGAAGCAGCCGGGGTTTAATAGACATTTGCTGCTCCAGTGAGTACTATAAATGTGAATATTTTCTGGTTTCTTTACTCCTCTATGACAGTAAACTGAATATCTTTGAGTTGTGGACAAAACAAGACATTTGAGGACGTCATCTTGGACTTTGGGAAACACTGATGGACATTTTTCACCATTTTATAGACCAAACAACTAATCAATTAATTGAGAAAATAATCAACAGATTAATAGATAATGAAAATAATCGTTAGTTGCAGCCCTAATTTATTCCTTCTCTGACGTAGGATTAAGGAAAAACTAATTTACTAATCTAATCCATCCATTTTTATTCAGCCATTTGCCATTATTTGATACTTATCCATTAAATTCAAAACTAAAAATGATTAAGTGTTTTAGGAACACACTCATCTGCCTGATTTTATCCGTGTCCATCCATTCATGCTCTGCTCTCGTCACTTCCCTCAATGAACTCAGCAGGGAGGCTCTCAATGTCACTATCCCTCATCTGTCAACCTCTTTCCATCCATTCATTCAGCCACAGCTTACCATCCCCTCGTCTGGTCGATGCCTTCAGCGATGAAGTCTGCTGGGAAAGTCTCCTCAAACTCTTTCCTGTTTTCAAAGGGGTAGTGGGCCTGGGCGTAAGGCATGCTGCCGCTCTCAAACCAGCAGTCAAACACCTCGGTGATCCTCCGCAACACGCCCTTACCACACCGTGAAGGGATTGTCAGACTGTCAATGCTGGGAAGAGAAAGTGTTGACAGGAGGAGGGAAAGAAACAGAAAACAGGTACAATTGTTAAGACAAATGGCAGCAATAACAACTTGACCCGTCCAGTTTTATTTTAGGTTTTATTATTGCCATGGGGAACATTTGTACACTATGTGGATCCGCGGGTCTATAGGCTCTGTGGCTGCAGTCCAAAACAAGGACTTTATAATCTTTCACCGCTGGGAACGAGGTTTAAGGAAAGAACAGTGTTGCTAACGTTGTGCTGACACCCACTAGAATAAACTCAGTTATTGCTTTGGGTCATAAGCTTCAGACACAGGGATATGGATTAATATGCTCCATATACCGACTCACTCAGGTTCAGCCCATGAACACAATCATTGTTTCTACAGTAAAGTTACGTAAGCTGAGGAAAACAGACGAACCTGGCTGTAGTAGTTACAAAATGTCAGCCTGTATGAGGTCCCCACTAAATCTAGATTAAATTCATATGTATGGAAAGTTCCCTTAATTATATTCACGGGAAATTAACACAAAAACAACAAAACATTGTCATCGTGTATATGGCATGTGATTGACAAAGGTCCAAAAAGAAGGAAAATAAACGGAGCGCACCGCATCCAACCACACCACGCACAAAAATACCACCACGCCCTGATCAGATACCACCCTTATATAATGTATTCATTTTTGTTTGTTTATCTGGTGGAACTTGCAAGAAGCAATAATTCTAGCACCACACATAGGGCTCACTAGAGACCATCTTGTGATGGGATCTCACCAGCCATGACGCCAAATCGGACCAGGGGTGTAAAGTGGGCCAAAGGCCTACCCGCCTACTTCCGGTGCCCTTGCTCGGACCGCACCAATTCAATTCATTTTGATCTCAACTACACACCTGTAAAGTTTCTGGACTTCATCTTGAACGGTTGTGAAACACCTGGCAAAGTACTCAAAACCTCCTCTGTGGTAGTTCCCGCTACATTAGGTGTCTCAGGAACACATTTTGCCGTGATGACACACAAAAAAATACCAGCGTTTATAGTGTGTTTATACCAGCTTAATACCATGTTTGTGGAGGGTAACACGGAGGTCCTCCCTTGAGAACATTTTTAAAGTTTTTGACTTAAAACTATGCAATTTTACATCATTTTGGACCATTATTATTACTATAGATAGAACACCCAAAAAGATTTAAGACTAAACTTGATATGTTAAATAATTATTTAATAATTTACAGTCTTCGTCTGAACATTTACTTCTTCCGGAAATGTTTGCCCTGTAAAATCATGGACTTTTGTTGTTGTCTCTGTTGTTCTGTGTTTTAATTGTGTCTATATTATGTTTATTGTTTACTGTGCTGTGCCACAAACTGCCCCTTTGGGGACATGTTTTCTAAGTCATGTTCAGTAAACCAAAGGAGCAGATTTAGAGAACTTTAAAGAATGTTTCATTAATTATATTTATTCACAAAAAAAAGTTATGACGAACAGTTCACTAATTATTTTACAAAAAGGAGCTAAATCATCATAATCATCATAATAGCCGAGACTACCTGCCGTGTTTCCACTTCTCTCTGCTGTAGCACACCTGAACCAGCTGATGCTCAGCCCTGATCCAACAGTAAGGGCTTCTGAGTTGCATCAGGTGTGTTCAAATAGCGATGAATATGTTATTAACTGCTATTGTTGTGTCACTGACTTATTTTCCACTGCTTGGGGCCAATAAACTGATGAAGATGACAGCGATGCGTACAGTAGACGGGCTACCGCAGAAACACTCGCATGTGTATATAAAATTAATATTTAGAACATAGGCAGCGACTATCTTCTTGTAGTTATTCGCTAACTACCTAAATATTTGGCACTCAGTTAGTGTGATGAACATCACTTTATCATTGCGCATTAGTAAAAAAAAAAACAGTCCCGACTCGGCGACTGTTAGATGATTCGCTGTCATCAGCGATATTATTTACTGCTTTTGCAGGACGTGAACATTATATCGATAAATTACAGCAGCACCCTCGAACTCAGGCCTATAAACTGCAGATTACACCTTTAGTAATCTGCTGTTGGCCACTAAAGCAGCTCCCCTGCAGCACTCTGCTGCTCCTAAGAGCTCTGCTCATGGGCCTATTGAGGAAGAAGAGAGTGTTGAGCAGAACTATTCCTAAAAGAACTGCACTGATGAGTACATTTTGAGTACATTTTGTGGTGTGTTATTAAGATTTTGCTAAAATGTTCACAATGCGGGCCGAGCCGAGCCATCATCTCTGGGAGCGGGCCACTTCACACCTTATGATGTGATGTTACAGTCTGTCCATGTATTTGTTAGAGATCCATTCATCTTTTGTATTTAGTAAAGTTCACACAGCACACTTTTCAAATGCGGTTTTGACACAGCTACAGAGCTAATCAGTTATTCTTTATTTATATATTCTTTTAATCTTGAAGACCTGCACAGGAAACCTGTAAACACACAACCCAAACACAGGTGCAGGACGAAGGCGACCTCTTCCTCCCCCATCAATTAAAGATGGACAACCCCATTGAAGCGATTGAAGGTAATTAGCGGATGAAGAGCGGAAGAGGAAAGTGATCTGTGTTCCACAGCACACGTCTTGTTCAGGCAGACAGATCTCATGTCCAGCCATGTTCACACACACGCACGCACGCACGCACGCACGCACGCACGCACGCACGCACGCACGCACGCACGCACGCACGTTCAGGTGGTTGGCTGATAATCTCGATGTATGATCAGAGACTCACCTCTCCCGATGCAGATCAGTTACTTTGAGTCCGGTCAGTTCCTCCAGTTCAGCCGTGGACCCGATACACACCACCTGAACAACAAGCACACACACAAAAACACACACACACAGCACAGCTTGAGCGAGCAATATCACACAACAGTATTCACAGTAACACATTTCCTCAAGATGGAAAGTAACGATTATTGCTGAAATTGAAGTTGATTAATCAATTAGTTAATGTGAAAGAAAATTAACCACCAGCAATTTTATTACTCCATTAAAGCAGCGGTGGGTAGAAATGGAGCAAATATGATTAAAAAAAAAGTTATTTTTATAAAACGGTCACTATATCCTTACAGTAGTGCATAAGACAGGTGATCTGAGGTAAGTAATCTTGTAAGGGAACGTGTACAATATTATACATAAATGTTACCATTTGATGTATTGCATTAAGCTCAGTGAGCTTTAGAGGTGCTGGTAGGTGGACTTTGTTACCTCCGAACAGAGCCAAGCTGGTTGTTTCCATGTTTCCAGTCTTTGTGCTAAGCTAACAGGCTGCTGGTGGTAGTTTCATATTCACTGTGCACGTAAGAGTAGTATTTACCTTTTCATCTAACTTTTGGCAAGAAAGCATATTTCCAAAAAATGTCAAACAATTCCTTTAAACCCGAAGGAACTGAAGCCAGTTGCACCCTAATTTGAAGTTATTTGTTTAAAACCTGCAAAAGACCATCAGTGCTTAACCTCATAATTCTGTTGTAAATTATCCCAATACAACACAAATTAAAAGTAGGCCTACTTCAGCACACTTCCTGTAACTTTACCTTAGAAACTATGGTAAAGTGTGTTATCTGGTCTCCTCAGAGAGTTAACCTGTAGGCTCTGCTCTAGTTTTACCACGGCACCAGGTTACATGGCCCAGATACGGCCCGATAACACCTCCGTCAGATACGGAAGAAGAGTGACAGAAAAAAGAATCCAGAAAACACAGGGACAGAGAGAGAGAGAGAACAAAAAGAAACGATGCTGAGAGATAGAAATCATACTGCCACACACAGACAGACAGACACACTCGCTTACATCTTTAGTTTTGGGTGTGTGATTTGCCGCTGAGGGGTGTGTGAAAGAGGCACCAGGGAGCGCAAGTGTTCTGGAAACAGCCACAAAGCTATTTCCAGCAAGCAGGTCGCTGGCTGTCCCTCTTTCAGCCAGGGGACCAACGCTTCATTTTTCAAACGCTCAAACAACCCAGTTCTGACATCTCTATTCAGTTCAGTCTACTTCACACAGCCGGCCGCGTTTTTGGCAACGAACATCCATAACCAGACGAACATTTATACAGTTTGGCTGGCTTCTCCGCTGTCTGCTGATTTTTCTTCCTCCATTTATTTTCCTCCCGCTCTTTCCATCTCTCATTTTTCCCCCCTTCTTGTGTATTTCACTTCCTCATTTTCTTAACCGGCTTTACTTCCTCCTCCCCTTATTTTCCTTCCTTTCCTCCCCCTGATCGCCGTTTGTCTTGAGGACCTTTGAAGTCGCCTTAACATGAAGAGAAACCAAACACGTTTTGGTTCGTGTTTATTTGCTGTTTACATTAATGAATCATTCATGTGTTGAGTTTACAGAAGGGGCTCGGTAATGGTGCCTGAGGGGAGCTGACTCTGACTTCAGTACGGAGTCACGCTACGCTCTCTGGTTTGACACCATGGTCACCTCGCTCTGCCATGCCAGAAAGTCTCTCCTACACAAGCCTCCACACACACACACAAAAAAAAGGTCCAGATATGCTAAATTATGTGTGTAGCGTGAATGGTGCCTGCTACTTTGAGAAGCATCTTATCTCATCCTGCATCTACTGGGATGAGAAAAACACATTCGTGTGTCCAACAAGATTTGGTCATTTACAGATGGAGGTCTCCAAAGAAAGAACAATTTGTTTGGATAAAGGGCCATAAACTCTTTTATCGACCATCGAGTGTCAGTTTTGACACTGTCCAGGAGGATAATAACTTTTAAAACTGTGGGAAGGGTTTTCTCCCCACTTAAACCAACAAGAACTGATAACTTTTCCTGACTTCAAAGTGATCCGTTTGGTCAAAAACACACACACACACACACACTCCCCTGTCCATCTTACATTCCACAGCCTAGGTTTCTTAACCTTTCGGTGACCCAGAGATTCACTCCAGCGGTGAAGCGTCAACCCCACCTAGTTTTCATCTGTGGTAATGTGACCAATAATTAAATTGTTTAGAAGTCATCATGTGTTAGGTTATTGACTTCTTTGTGTATAATCATTAATGGTATTGTAATACGTTTTAATGTTTTATCAGTGATGTTCAATAGATGTAATACCTTAAGTTTAAAGTTGTTAAAAAGGAGTTATAACTTGAACTTAGAATTACATTTTTACAATCTTGATACTAATGTTTGATTAAAACATTAGTGGTTTTATAGTTTTTGATATGTATCTGTCTCGTGCAAAAGAAAGGAAAAATTAGTAAAGAGGGAATTCTGATTTTGCGCGTGTAAAGGTTTTTCAATAATGAATCGATCAGAGAAAGAGAGGGTTTCGACCCCTCCCTCCCAGAGGGGGTTAAAGAAGAGATGACACAGAGTCAGAAGTGCTGTTGTCAGGAAGAAGTTGAGAAAGTTGTCCGCAGGGAGATGACTCCAGCAGGAGTTCTCCAGAATTTACATACATACATTTCATTTGTATGTTTATTTTCTACCTCATGTTCATTTTTCTGAGTCAAGTGACTTCTAAAGGACAGCATTTTTAAAGATCTTTTGTTTATCTCGCGTGATTTAAATGCTAAGTGCTTGGCCAGCATTTCCAGTTTTTCCGTGAAATAGATAAATTCTAAAGCTTCAGAAGATAATCCGACTTCAGCTTTTTGATCTCTTTCAACGAGTAATCAGCCAACGGACTTCAACTCCCACATTCAATGTTCTGACGAGAAAGTTGAATGCTCTCCACGCTTTGCTGTTTGGTATCCCGGGCCAGCTGAACCGATCTCATCCAACCCATCCAAGGGGCTTGTCTATCCAGACAACGTGTGAGGAAACGGCCTCTGGACCCACAGAACCAACTGCAGCGATAAGTGAATGTTCCGTGGCTTTATGATCAATAGTTGTTTGTCAGACATATCTTCTAAATTTCCTAATCTTCCAAATTATTAACTGCAACTTTTATAGCTTAGAGAGAATAATCAGACTTTCCCTCACTACTAAAGTTCCAATCAGAATTGCTTCATTGAATTTTCATTTCATTCATTCATTCATTCATTAATTAATTACCAGTGTTAATTAGTCATTTGTATATTCATCACTTCATTTATTCAATTATCACGATTTATGGTAAATAAATGTTTCACTTTATCACTACGTCATGTCTGTGTGTGTATTTCAAAGCAGAACTGTAGATCAATGAATTCAGATCTTATACTTCAGACTTGAGATTGATTAATGATCAATACTTCTATCACAATAGTTTCTGCTTTTCCTATAAAAAGTGGTGGTGCCCCGAATTGAGTATTTCTTTATTTAACGAGTGCAAATAATTAATTACATGTTGTGGTTAACGCTACAGTATAATTGGTGCCGTCCGTGTGAGGCGAAATCAAATCAACAAGTCTGCTGAAATGAATACACAGATATTTTCCGCTGATACTGTGAAATAGTGAATTTATCCCCGTTGAAAGAAATAGGTTTTATCAAACTTCACCTAACTTTAGAAAGTTAATTCTTATCTTGCTGTCTGCTTGACGATCTTTAATGCTGCTACTTGATTTTCTGCTGATTACTGGATGTGTGTGAGCATTCACATTTCTTATTTGATTGTTACATTTGCCTGCGAAGTTATGATTTGAGCTCAGCGTTTAAATTGTAAAGTTGAATTTACAGCGGCGGAGGCCCGGTTGTAAATGCGCCGTGTTTCGAGGCGTATAGCTGCATTGACAGAAGAAAGCGTTATAAATCACCTGATAATTACCAACAGTACAAACGACATCAGACACCATCCCACCATGACTTCCCTGAGGAGGATAAAATGAGAGATGGTAACAAACCAGCTTTCCAGCGGATGAAAAACAACTCCAAAGGTAAGTTTAACAAACCTAAGCTTGCCAGAGAAGACCTGGAATCCCTAAAGAGTCTTCTCCATGACATTTGCGAGGAGAACAGCAAGAAAGCTGATCTTTTCTCCGTGAATCCAACAGCCACTAGGGCTACTCCACAAAACAACCCCTCCAACCTACCTGAGGAGGTGGTTGGGGAGCATCGACTGATTTCCCGTGACCCAGAGCCTGTTCCCCTGCGAAACCAGAACCATGCTCCCCGAGGGAATGGATGTCATGAGTCAAAACAGGGGGGTGAAAAACCTGTTCCCCCCAGCTCAGTCTTGTTGATGCAACTAGACTCCGAAAACAAGTCCCCTAGCGACGACGAATCAACCATTCAGGGTGAAACACCCCCTCAATTCTTGTGCAACCTCGAGGAAAAAGGAGTTGCTCGTAAATTCTACCTGTCTACGACTCTTGAAAACATGCTTGATCACGAAGCACTCCTTGATACGGCTGCAGACATCACCCTGATGTCATCAGAGCTTTTCAGCAGATTGCAAACGATAGCGCGCCGATCAAACAAACACTTGAAACTCCAGAAATGTTCCCTGGATGTTCAGCCGTACGCCCCGTTAGGCACCACATTGACAACAGTGTTGATGGTGCACATAACCATCGGGCCAATGCGTTGTGTTCACCCTGTGTACATATCTCCTCTTAATGCCATTCCTTTTCTCATCGGCAAAGACCTGCTTAACCGTTTCGAGCCGTTAATCGACTTCAAACGCTCAAAGATCTGGTCACAGGTTCGCCAACCTCTGCCTATCTCTTTTCCCCCAAGCGCTGGAGCTCAATGCTACGCCCTGGGGACCGCAGAGACCGAAACCCGGGTTCAGAATGTTCCACCCGACCAACCAGAAGCAACTGAAGTTGGTGAAATCCCTGAACCATACGTCGTAAAGTCACAGGGCGCCCTCAAGGCCCCACTTTGGACATTCAACCCGGAATCTCTGCCAGACTCCACCTCTTTTCCCAGCCCTCCCACCCCTACGGTCTGTGCTGTCACTCAGTCTCAGTCGACGGCCGAACCACCGGCAGACCCTGTCACTCCGGATGCTGTCTCTGTGACGCCCGAGTTCTCTGGCTCTAACCGGGTCTCACTTCAGACTTTGAACCCGGCGGTCCAAGCCATGGACCTCTATCTCTTTGATCCCTTGGCACATGACATTTTCAATGCTGAATTTGAGTCTATGCTAAACTTGCGACACCTGTTCAAATTGCGCTCTTCCCTGCAGATGAATACGGGCCTTTTGGTCCATGTTTCCGACGCACTCACTTCTCCTGCGCTCGTGGTGCCTCGAAACCACAGGGGGGTGATGCTGATGCACGCCCATGATTCACTCGGTGCAGGCCGCACAACTGTTAAAGCAACACTCGCACGGAAACAAGTCGCTTGTTGGCTACAAAAGCAGGAAGACGTGGCGGATTACATCAAAGGCTCTTTAGTCCGTTGCCAATGCCAACCATCAAACCACATAAAATTCACAGGGAAAGCTTACCGGACGTATGCGTCCCAGACAGATCATAGACTGCAGAAAATTTAGAGCACCCTGAGGTGCCAGGTACTAGGGTTATAACACAAGAGGAAAATCATAAACTCTAGTACAAGTTGTGCAGCGAAAGCTGTATTGGATGAAAGTCATTTCAAAGTCAGGTGCCTTGTCTCCAGTCAAGTCCACTGTGTATAAAACTCACCACCATTTTAAACTTGCCCTGCAATAATCACTCACTCAAACCACTTGGGTACAAGTGGGGGTTATCCAATAAATTACAAACACCCATTTGGTTACAAGTGGGGGTTATCCAGTAAATGACAAATACCAAAAGTTCACCATCACTCGATCGGAAGTGAGTGGTACCCAGACGAGAGAAAAACAGTGCATTGGAGGCTTGCTAGCTGCAGCCTCCGTCGTCGGTTCTCTTTTCAGTTTAGGTCTATCTTCTGTCAATGCAAGCGTCTCCTAGGTGAACTACATGCTGAAATTCCCAAAATACACGATCAGATGGGAAAACAGCCAAACCAGTTAGAAACCTTACAGGGGTTTATCATTCAAAACCATAAGTGCGATAGACACCCTACTCTTGGTCTTGTCGGTTGGTTCTGCACACACAACTAGTAATCAGGCTAATGTACGACATGATTAGTGACATCGGATCCTCAGTCGACAGCCTAGCCACGGGTAGGATTTTCCCATATGTTGTCCCAGGAACGTTAGTTCAGGACCTCTTCCACCACTGACAAAGTATTCCACGCCCCGCCATTTTAGAACTGGTGTCCAATTAAAAGGTAGACCTCATAAGTTAGTTTAATTCTAAGTAGGTTAGAAGTTTGATCAACTGAATAGTATTCAGAACCTTTTGTTTTAAACCATATATGTATTTAGAAATTAGATACATCATATATTTTTTTTTAACCATTTAGCAGTTATCTATAATTTTTTTGTTTGTTTAAGACAACAACTCTGATCATAAAGCTATTCTGCTACCTGCCATCCCTGTCTATCACCATCATCGTCTCGACAATGAGGTTCCCTTCACAGCACCATCATCGTTTCGACAACGAGGTTCCCTTTACGCACCATCCTCGTTTCAACAACGTAACGATACTCCCTGGACAGCGAGTATCGTTCCGAGTGGGGGATATGTAGCGTGAATGGTGCCTGCTACTTTGAGAAGCATCTTATCTCATCCTGCATCTACTGGGATGAGAAAAACACATTCGTGTGTCCAACAAGATTTGGTCATTTACAGATGGAGGTCTCCAAAGAAAGAACAATTTGTTTGGATAAAGGGCCATAAACTCTTTTATCGACCATCGAGTGTCAGTTTTGACACTGTCCAGGAGGATAATAACTTTTAAAACTGTGGGAAGGGTTTTCTCCCCACTTAAACCAACAAGAACTGATAACTTTTCCTGACTTCAAAGTGATCCGTTTGGTCAAAAACACACACACACACACACACTCCCCTGTCCATCTTACATTCCACAGCCTAGGTTTCTTAACCTTTCGGTGACCCAGAGATTCACTCCAGCGGTGAAGCGTCAACCCCACCTAGTTTTCATCTGTGGTAATGTGACCAATAATTAAATTGTTTAGAAGTCATCATGTGTTAGGTTATTGACTTCTTTGTGTATAATCATTAATGGTATTGTAATACGTTTTAATGTTTTATCAGTGATGTTCAATAGATGTAATACCTTAAGTTTAAAGTTGTTAAAAAGGAGTTATAACTTGAACTTAGAATTACATTTTTACAATCTTGATACTAATGTTTGATTAAAACATTAGTGGTTTTATAGTTTTTGATATGTATCTGTCTCGTGCAAAAGAAAGGAAAAATTAGTAAAGAGGGAATTCTGATTTTGCGCGTGTAAAGGTTTTTCAATAATGAATCGATCAGAGAAAGAGAGGGTTTCGACCCCTCCCTCCCAGAGGGGGTTAAAGAAGAGATGACACAGAGTCAGAAGTGCTGTTGTCAGGAAGAAGTTGAGAAAGTTGTCCGCAGGGAGATGACTCCAGCAGGAGTTCTCCAGAATTTACATACATACATTTCATTTGTATGTTTATTTTCTACCTCATGTTCATTTTTCTGAGTCAAGTGACTTCTAAAGGACAGCATTTTTAAAGATCTTTTGTTTATCTCGCGTGATTTAAATGCTAAGTGCTTGGCCAGCATTTCCAGTTTTTCCGTGAAATAGATAAATTCTAAAGCTTCAGAAGATAATCCGACTTCAGCTTTTTGATCTCTTTCAACGAGTAATCAGCCAACGGACTTCAACTCCCACATTCAATGTTCTGACGAGAAAGTTGAATGCTCTCCACGCTTTGCTGTTTGGTATCCCGGGCCAGCTGAACCGATCTCATCCAACCCATCCAAGGGGCTTGTCTATCCAGACAACGTGTGAGGAAACGGCCTCTGGACCCACAGAACCAACTGCAGCGATAAGTGAATGTTCCGTGGCTTTATGATCAATAGTTGTTTGTCAGACATATCTTCTAAATTTCCTAATCTTCCAAATTATTAACTGCAACTTTTATAGCTTAGAGAGAATAATCAGACTTTCCCTCACTACTAAAGTTCCAATCAGAATTGCTTCATTGAATTTTCATTTCATTCATTCATTCATTCATTAATTAATTACCAGTGTTAATTAGTCATTTGTATATTCATCACTTCATTTATTCAATTATCACGATTTATGGTAAATAAATGTTTCACTTTATCACTACGTCATGTCTGTGTGTGTATTTCAAAGCAGAACTGTAGATCAATGAATTCAGATCTTATACTTCAGACTTGAGATTGATTAATGATCAATACTTCTATCACAATAGTTTCTGCTTTTCCTATAAAAAGTGGTGGTGCCCCGAATTGAGTATTTCTTTATTTAACGAGTGCAAATAATTAATTACATGTTGTGGTTAACGCTACATGTGTGTGTCAAAAAGAGGTCAGTGAGAAAAATGTTCACTCTGCCAATTTATGAGGAGAGTTGGATTTCTGTGCCCTCGCAGGAGACCAATATTCCTTTGGAGAGACATAAGACATTTTTTCCCCTCTCATTCCTACAGTAAATAAAAGTGAGACTTATGGCGGGTTCAACTTTTCAATTAAGCCCTCTCACGCTTAGCCCGGATTGATTTGTGAGTGCTGCCAACCCTGAGAAAAGAGCAACTGTCTTGGTATTTGGTCACGACGCAGACAAATTGTGTGATCTCCGCTGAGCACAGACACATTAGAAGCACCAAGTACTCTATTAAAGCATAACAAGTGTGTATTTGTGTTGTTTTCCTGACCTCCTCAAAGTCGTCGCTGACCCAGAGGGGGATCGGCGTGCCCCAGTAACGGTTCCTGGAAATCGCCCAGTCTCGTGCGTCTCTCAGCCAGTTCCCGAAACGCTTCTCACGCACAAAATCTGGAACCCTGCCGAGACAGACAGATTATGATGAGTGTTTCTGGTTTCAGTTATTCATTTCAAACATAAAACATGATTTCAACCACAAGTAGGCCTGTGTATTGGCAAGAATATGGCGATACGATACGTATCATGATACAGGGGAGAAATGATTCAATGTATTGCAATATATTGCGATACTGTGAGCAAGGCAATATACTGCATTTTTTTTAAATATAATTTTAGGAAAACTGTCATACTGTAAAGACACACCAGAAATACACCATTATAGAACTGGCGAAAATAACACATTTGTAATGCAAAAAACTGCCTGGATTTTGCCCCAAACTATGATGACTGTGATTATCATAAAGTGGGCATGTCTGTAAAGGGGAGACTCGTGGGTACCCATAGAAGCCATTTTTGTTCACATATCTTGAGGTCAAAGGTCAAGGGACCCCTTTGAAAATGGCCATGACAGTTTTTCCTAGCCAAAATTTAGCCTAATATTAGACCGTTAACAAACCTCTTTTGCGAGGTACCACAGGATCGGTTTTCTGGTTTCATATGATATCTGGACCTTCAGTCTAGCTTTAAAACTGAATCCACTATAACCTCTGAAAGCCAGAGTAGCAGCCGGGCCCGCCAGTGGGAGGATTGATTTTTAAGAAGTTAATTAAAAATCGATACAGCGTTTTGGAGAATCAATACAGTATCACAAAACATAATATTGTGATACTCATGTGTATCGATATTTTCTTACACCCCTAACCACAAGGAGGTTCAAGTCTGCATGTAGGATGGAGGTTTACTTTTTCTTGAAATGACACAATAAGAATATTGCCATCATGTTTAAACCTCATTAATTACAACCACAACTTCTCCTAGAAACCATTAAATCTGGTTTTCTGCAGAATTCATGAAGTTTAATCTAAGACTTTTTAAGACGTTTTTGACACCACATTGAATGCAATTTAATAGCCATTTCACTGACGTACCGTCCAAAGTGTGAAAATACAATAGAAAACCAGTGAGGACAATATGGCCTAGAATTATTTATATATTTATTATATCTCCTTTTTACTATTTACCAGCCCCGAATATTTTGAGTGTAGCCCCGAATATAATTTTAAATGCTGTGAAGCTCAACCGAAAATGTAATGTGTGTGACGTAAAACTGTAAAACGTAAACTGGCGGTCAGCGCAGTCAGTCGGTGAAAGGAAACCCTTTTAATGTTTCAATAAACTAATGTTAACATACAGTGGTGGAAGAAGTACTCAGATCTGTACATAAGTAAAACTAGTAGTAATACTACAGTGTAAAATACTAGCTACAAGTAAAAGTCCTGCATTGAAAATATTACTCAATTAAAAGTACAACAGTATTAGCATCAAAATATACTTAAAGTAGTCTGGTGGAGCTAATTTAATTACTTTATATACTGCTGGGTAGTTTAATCTGTAATAATACATCATAATTCATTAGTTGATTATATTTTGTATTAATAATCTGAATCTGCAAAGTAACTAAAGTCATTAAGTAAATGTAGTTGAGTAAAAAGTACAATATTTCCGTCTGAGATGTAGTGGAGTACAAGTATAAAGTAGCAGATAATAGAAAAAATCAAGTAAAGTACTTTAAAGTCGTAGCCTACTTAAGTACGGTATTTGAGTAAATGTACTTTAGTTACATTCCACCACTGTTAACTTAAATACATTTAATAGCTGTTTTTCCACCTCTAGTCAATAAAGTTGTAAAGTATTCTGTTGTAACAACTGCTAATACTTTTTAACATCACAATTCATGATCAATCTGGAAAGTAAACAACAGTTTCTGATGTATATATTTAAATTTTTCAATGATGAACATATGTACTTTCAATGTAAATAAGGTGCCAGAGTGCATTAAAGAGCATCGAAACAGAGCTTGTTTATCAAAAAATGTTCCCGGGGCAGAATCGCCCCAAAGCCCCCCCATACCGAAATCACAGAGCCCGTCCACATAACAAATCCCAATTTAACCCCTGATTACCAAAAGTATATAACAAAAATTCATAATGATATAATCAATCAAATTAACACAACCTGGACTCGGATAAGCGGCATAATTAGATAAATAGGCATAGATAGATGGTTTAACCAATTAAGAATGATATGTTCATTTAAGGTTTTGCCAAAATCTACACTTGCTCATTATGAGTTGATGAGCTACTGTAGCTGGCAGTAACAGTTTTTGCTACACGGCTGAAACAAAAAAAAACTGAACAGCGTCCTGTGCTAACAACCCACTGTCAACACAATCCCACTTATAGTTTATAAGTGGGTAATGTCTCCCAACAGCTTGCAATCGATACAAAACCATTTTGCAATGTTACTGCGTATGGCAAGCAGGAGAAAAAAATGTAAGACTTTTTAATACCATCTAAGGCCTTTTTTTTTAATTCAATGCTTTTCAAGACCTGCAGACACACAGCTAATTTAAAGTGCAATCCATTTTCTCACAACAAGAGCAAGTATTATTTTAATGTCCATTATTATTCCTGTTGTGCTGGCTTATTTTCCTCTTTTTCCTCATTCTAGCCCTAAAAATAAACTGCGCTGCTGTCTTTATGAAGCTGCAAAGGTTAACACTCCCTTCAAGGCATCTTCCTCCTCTGCACCCCTTTTCTGCTCTCCCCTTTTCCTATTTTGCCTCGACCGATTTCTAGCTTTCATCCACTATCTCACAATCTCGTCCTCTCATTTTTTCTGCCGCCTCTCTTGCTGTGCTGGGCCGTGTTGCTCAGGAGAACAGAGCAGGGGGGGTTATAAATCGTCGTCAAGATCCACGTGCTAAGCAACGAGTTCATCAATTCCCATTTGTAGGAGGCATTTCTATTTAGGCCCCTAATATATCAATTTAATGATTTTTTTCGCTGCTGCTGCTGCTGCTCACCAGCCCCCCTCCAACACTCCAACACTCCTCCACCCCTCGCCCTCCCACCCACTCTCGCTTCATGCTAAATGTAGAATTTAAAGTGTGCTGTCTTGTGCTCGAGACGCACAGAAGAGCCATTTAACATGTACAGGCTTCTATTATAAGTCAGAGACGCTAGGGATGGATGCAAGAGAGAGACGGAGGGACAGAGGTTGTGGTCAGGACCGACTGAGCGTGTGCATGATGGAAAAAAGGTAAGAAGGGTGGCAAAATGAGAAAAACAGAGGGAGGAAAAAGAGATCAATCATCACAATCATCACTTATGACCCACTAGAAGTGTATGGTGGTGTCTGTATCTACAGAGACCCAGCCCTCTGTCTATATTTTCTCTTTTCTTCATATTTTGCTTTACTCGGGACGTTTCTGGCATCTGCAAACAGCCAACGTGGGGATGTAACCCCCAGCCAATAACAGCACGCAGGGTGAACAGCCTGTTCAGGTCGTCAAATACCGCTGCTTTGTCACGCCCCTCGACGTTTGATACAGAGGCACAAGTCCCCCTTTAGCTCTGTCTGATACAAAGCAGCCGTATTTCACGGATGAGAACGGGTTGCGTGTTCTTATGTGCATGTGCTCCAGACAGTGTCCGCCCTTGACTAAGAGCCACGCTGAGCCGCAGCGGTCCTTCAGCTGCATTCATTAAAAATCCGGCAACTCTGCACCTTCCCACAGGGTTGTGGGGAGTTGTGCTGAGTTAGTTGTGTGCTTTAGAACGTAACCGCTGTGAAACAATAAGAAAATAACGTTTTATTTCGCCGAATAACTGCTTTGTTCTCACTAACGCCGCTCCCTCTCTTCATTCACTCTAAAGCTCATTTGACCATCGCTGCTCTCTCTCTCCCTCACTCGTTGAGCCGAGGAGGAGGGGCCAACTTTGAATGCCATGTGTTAACAAACAGCAACCGCCAACGGTTACATATTATACCGCTAGCGACAATTGTCATTTCATCCAACAGAATTGACAGTAGCTGGCTAGAAATGAGAAGCTTTCTTTTGTCTGCCACTGTCTGAAATCGAGGACCTATTGTTTAAAAAATGACTAAGAATTTCAAAGTGATTTAGCAAATAGTCAAGTTTGAATCTAAGAGACGGACAAAAAGACAAAGAAAAGAAAAGTGGAGGAGAAAACTGAGAAAAATGTCTGATTCCTGCCTAATCCAACCTGAGTCATTTTAGGACCAGTCACTCAACACTGTATTTTATTCTCACTTATGGTCAAGAACTACATTCTGCTTTCTTCACCTTGAGTCTCAAAAGAGACCAGCTCCCCTTGCGAGCACTCATTAATTTGGTCCTTAATTTATTCAGACAGACAGACATCTGGAGAAATCAGTCTGAACCTGCTCAATATATACTGAGCTTGAGTCTAACCACTGCACCATTAGAGGAAAGAGAGAAAAAATGAACAAATCACTTTGAGAATATGGTAACTAGCACTTTGCTTTCTGAAGGATTCTTTTAAGTCTCGCATCAGCGAACATGAACTTCATATAAAAGTACTGAGCTCTGCAAGGATTTTACTTTTTTTAAGTTGCTGATGAGCTGGCAACCCCCACAGACAGACGGAGAGACAGACAGCCAATCTTCCTGAGGTTACGGCTCAAGTATGAAAATGGAGTCTAATCAGAAAGAAAAAAAAAACTTCTTTTAACAAAATCAAATAATTAAGGTTGGAGAATAAGCTTAATTAGAAAGCTGCATAAGAGCATCACCCTGCAGCCACACAGACACAGGGAGGAAATAGGTGCGTATATACTTTATGTATAATTCCCTGAAGGCTCCACAGTATAACGGCTACATGTATCATTAAAAATGATAATGAATATAGAGGCACTCTTTAGACATGCAGTCATTATAAATGTTTCATCATGTTTACAAATATGTTTACATTTCTTTGCATTCTACGCGAAACAATTCGATTAGAAATGTGATCAGCAACAATTTTGATAATCGATTTGTAATCATTTCAAGTAATTTTTTTAAAGGTTCTCTATCTGATATCAAGAGCATTAATATAGCAGCAAACAACTATTGTCTATGTAAAGATATAGAGAAGTATGTCTACCTGAGCAGAGAATGAAGTCTCTCTCCCTCTTGTGTGGGTTGTAATCGGAGCTTCTCCTTGCTTGTTTACATCGCCGGGCCACATGTGAGCGTGCCCCACTGGCTAGCATACGGCTGCCGCTCTGCACTGCTGTCACACGGCGGTTACAGCTGATAACGCCGTCCCGACCGATGGCGCCGTCGCGGAAGAATAGCACCCACCCTCCGGTTCCCCCCAGGAACTGGTTAACAGGTTAGCACTGTTGGCATCGTTAGTTGCGAGCCGCCGGCTCAGCCATCGCCATGTTGAGAGCCGTTGAGAGGCAAAAGAAATGCTCTAATTTCCCAATTCAATAGCTCAAGCTTCTCGGATGTGAATATTTGCTGGTTTTCTATAAAAGTAAATGGAATATCTTATGGTCTTGGAGCCTTGATCAGTCAAAGGAAGTCACCTTGGACTTTGAGAACCTGTGATCAGCATTTTTCGCTACTTTCTGACATTTTATAGAAATGAAAAAAATAAGTTGGCAGATTAATCCATAATGAAAATAATCACTAGTTGCCCCATTCTAGTTAAAAATAACAATACAACATACTGCAAATTACTTTAACATACATATATGGACATGGTCGTCCTGTATTACATACAACACTTGTACCCCTCAGATAAGGAATATAGCCTTTAAAGTAGTGTGTGCGTTTGTGCCGGGCTCTGTATACATGTGTGTCTGTGCGTCTTCACCTTCCTAGTGGCTACTCATTCATCTCAGTTTGACAGTCCCATTACCAGAGGCAGCTACTGTGGCTCAGAAAGGAGCACTGGGAGCACCAGGGGTAATACCACTTAGCAAAGCCATCATACTGACGCTTACTTTTGCTCCATGTTCTGCATTTACGATTAGCATCGTGCTTTCTATAAAACATCAGTCCCATGTGCATCATAATAAAATGCATTGATGAGGATTTTAACCCCATTTAATGAAAAGTAGAGAAAAATCCTTGAAACAGCTACGATGCCCAGTAATACATACAGTAGCTGTCCTGCGGAGACAAACAACTTGACGTGGTCATGCGGAATCGTGGCTGTAATTGTTTTGGGACTGTTGTCTGTCTTGTCTTGAAGTATTTTAGACCACTTGAAACTCATAGCTGCCAATTCACTGTCACTTAGCACCAAGCTAGTTATCAGCAGTCTCAGAAAACAGCTTACCAGTAGCATTTGCTGTTGTTGTCCAGTAGTTTGTCCACCATGTGCTCCACTCGAACAAACCAGCTGGGGACGGCTTTGTAGATCAGGGGCGTGTCAGACCTAAAGGCACATAAATGCATTACATAAAACATAAAGCTGCGACATACTGGCTTAAAAGAGAGTTAAGAAAAAATAATATTCCAAAGAATTTATAAAATTTAAATTTCTAAGACAAATCATAATTCATGAAGCAAGCCATTTGCTTTCTGGTTGGACTTAAACGATTGTTAAGTAAGGGATAATATACAGCGAGCGGGTCATTGTTGTGAAATAAACCCCAGCAGCGCGAAGCGGAGGGGTTGGACCCTGGCGCGATTATTTCACAATAATGACCCGCTAGCTGTATATTATCCCGCTTATTACACGGCTACTTACTTAAAAAATTCAATAATTTTGACACAAAAATGGTCCTCCAGAGTCCGACATCAGAGCTGCGCCCATAGCAACGGTCTGTTATAAATAGCAACGGTCTGTTATAAATAGCAACGGTCCATTATAAATAGCAACGGTATGTTATACATAGCAACGGTCTGTTATACATAGCAACGGTCTGCTATAAAGAAATAACAGACCGTAAAACGCCGTGATTGACCAATCAGAATCGAGAATTCAACAAAGCCGTGTAATAATAGTTATGTACTTTTGTATATTTTGTTATATTTTGTCCTGCTGGTGATCTGCTGTAATGTCCACTGAATAAATGGGTGGCAGTGTTTTTAGCCACGCTAGCAGCATGGCTCTAGGAATAACAATGTCGCTTGGTCGCTCAGTCCACCACTTTGGTTCAGACTGAAATTTCTGAACAACTATTGGTCATTTATGGTGGCTAGAGAATAAATACTAATGACTTTGGTGACTTTTCATCTTGCGCCTTCATCAGGTCAAAATTTAAATTTGTCCAATAGTTTGATTTATCACCAAATACCTGCAGAAACAACGACATTCCCCTCAGTCTCAGTCAACCTCACAGGTCAACGTATCCTCATACAACGGTTCATATGATATCTTAAACTCAAAGCGCGTGTCCGCCGCACGTTCACTGGAGAGTGGAAGAGAAAACTCAGCTCTTAAAACACCGGACAACGAGAACGAACTCGTACCACTATTACCATATTATCGAAAAATACAACTTTGATTTAGTTGTTTATGTTCTGTTAGTTTACTTTATAAGATACTGCAGATTTAAACTATTTATTCTAACAGCTCAAAGTGAAGTCAGACAAACAGGATCATCAACGAGGGGAGACGGCGGATAGAAAACATTGCCGAACAAAATTTACGTTACTCAAACTGCTTTTTCAGTTACAGAAACAAACGAGTGGACTGATCTCCCTCCAGATATTAGAGTAATGTTAAAAAGGGTCGTGTTGTCTCAGCAGGTATCTCTCTCTTTCCCTCCCCTCTCTGCTGCTCTGTGGCCGGCTCTCCAGCGAGCTGCCGCCCCCCCCCCCTTCCCCTCCGTCAACAAGGAAATAAAGCCCCTCGTCTACGAGACCGGTCTCTTGAGAGAGAATTTATTTTCGTTTTCCTACGATTATCCAGCAACACGTGTCAATTGCTGCTCGTTACATGCGTACTGTCTTTTCAAAATAAACTTCCGTCTTCAAAGGACACTACTTGGTTAGGTTTAGGAAAAGATTGTGGTTTGGATTAAAATAACTATGGTAGTGCCGTAACTTTAGTGCGGAATTTACATGACAAATAAATCAACGTTGACTTCTGGTTTAACACGAGATACGAACACCGGTCTCCTGGACGAAAGTCTGGTGTATTTTTGAAAAACATTGGAAAATATGAGCCAAGAAAAATTAAGTTGAAATATGTGTTCTGAACATGTGGTCAGTAAGTGAAAATAAATATGATATCTAAATCTATATTATATTAACCAGTTTGACTCCTTGTTGCCTCATAAGTTTAAATAGTGTTCTGCTCTTTCCTCTCCACCACCATTTTGTGGTTTAAGGAATATTCTTTTCAAGTTTTGTCTAAAGCACCGCTCCCTCCACTGTGCTTTCGCCTTGCAGGTGCTGAGTGGTTAATAACACAACTGTTTCATCTCTACGAGCCCGTGTCTCCTCGTGGCTCAGAGAGCACATCTCTGCATATTTACTGGGTTAATTAATCCTGCTCAGGTCAGCCTGCAGCTGCTCCAAGTGAGACAGTAATTTAGTCTGCTCAAAAAGTTTGTGTTTGTGTGTGTGGGTCTGCATGTGTCTGCTAGTTACAATGTAATAATGTGGGACCTTGAGGTTATGTGCGTGTGTGTGTGTGTGTGTGTGCGTGTGTGTGTGTGTGTGTGTGTGTGTGTGTGTGTGTCACCACGCTGACATCGGCTTTGTGAATTGATTCTGTACAGAGACCACAAAACCTCTAATGACGTCCTGAGCTGATGCTCCTGAGGGAGGCACGAGCACAGAAGAACCTCAAACCTTTTAAACACTAGAATGAACATCATGTCTTCTAACACTAGATAAGGCTGCCTCTATTGAAGTAGAAAATACAATATTTAATTTGTACAGGTTAACATCCCATCTCCAACCCTGACTTGCAGCAGGTGGGCTTAATCTCTAACCGTTGGGTCCACAGAGGACGAGTGAAGCTGTTAGTCTTAAGTGAGTCGTAAGGAGCCACTCAGGGGTAACATTAGTTTTACAGTCTGTCTGTTTGTCTCACCTCCAGCAGAAGGGATAACTATGTTTGAAACTGCTGGCATTGACGAGGCGACCCTTCTCCTTCAGCCACTTGATGATATTCTTGTCAGCATCCTATAAAAGAAGGCAAAAACAACAGACATGATTCGCAAAATGCATCCTTAAAGAGTAACATAATACCAGGCTGAAAAGCTGCGTTTCACTGGTCTCTGGGGTTAAAGTTCCCATGTGGTCGGGTGCGGTCAGAAGTATGCAATGTTGCACCTGTAACTACACTCATCTGTGATGTCATAGTGCAAGGGTGTCCAAACTTTTTTCACTGTGGGCCACATATAGAAAAATATACGAAAGGCTGGGCCACTCACTGGAGGTGAGGTATATCGCCTCACCTCCAGTGTATTAAAGTTAACAAAATCAATCAAATGTAGGTAAATTATGCTTGATATTTGAATATGCTTAAAGAAAAAAAAACCTCCTACATCACAACTTTCCATTAATGGGTTTTCATTTATTTTGTTATAAAAAGGGTTGGCAGCTCATTCTCAAAACAGCAGCCTGAGATTGCTTCTTAGTCAGGATGGTGATCCCCCTTCACAGCCCTGTATACAGGGGGGGGAATAAGGGAACAAGGGGATGGGTATATTTGAGCTAGTTATACAAATAAGTTATTGGGGTTGTTAACAAATCAACTAACGTTTGTTAGAAAATGTTATCAACTTTAATTCACTGAATTTATTAAGTAATTGGGCTTGTGAACACATGAATACTGTGTAATATATTTTTACCTCATCTATAATGCGAACATCACTGCACTTAGTGGGAGCAGTGATGCTGCGCTTTGCACTGAAGGATGGCTGGCACGTCAGGAGTAAGTTTGGTGGTTGAGATGTGAAGGACATCACAGAGATGGCTGTCGGTCATTTTGGTTCTCAGTCTGCTTTTTTCAGAGTTAACAGAGAACATGTTTGCTCACATATGTATGTTGAGCCGAACAGACTTGTTCTTTTTGCGTGGCGTCGCATCAGAAGAAACTTGGCCTTTTCCAAGCTCCGGTAGAAGTCGGGTAAGAAGAGAAGCTGATGCTGATGAACAGCTTGATTTCTTTCTCAATGTCAGAAAAATCGTGGAAGCGCTTACTGAATTCTGTCATAAGAGATGTGATGACAGACACATTTCCCCTTTTTAGCAGAAAGGTTGGCCTCTGGAAAAGCAACTTTGATTTCGGACAGCTTGGGGAAGGGCGCAACATTGAAGTTGTGTCTCAAAGAGACGAAGCTTCGCACGGATTCTTTTCATGCGTGCGTAAAGTTGTGGTACAAGCTGGTCTTTGCCTTGCAGGCTCTTGTTCAGTGTGTTGAGATGATCAGTAAGATCAACTAGAAGTGCCCAAGAGGTCGGTCTTTCTCTTTCAAAAACTGGTCAATTTCTGATCTCAGGGAATAAAACCGCTGCAGCACGGAGGCGCGACTGAGCCAGCGCACATGAGAATGATAAGTAGATGAGTAGTTCCCTGTATTCAGCATCAACATCAGATAAGAAAGCTTGAAATTCTCTGTGGTGGAGCCCTCTTGCTTGACATTAAGTTAAAACTAAGAAGTACAATACACTCAAGTTAAAGTTTAATGTGTGGGCCATATTTCATTATATTTTTTGAATTTGCTGCGGGCCAATTAAAAATGGACCACGGGCCGCAGTTGGCCCGCGGGCCGTAGTTTGGACACCCCTGTCATAGTGTATTGACACACCCTGGAGTACACCTGTACATCACGGCAGCAAGGTGAGAAGTTAAAGCACTGGAGGTCAGTCAGCAAAAACAAGATTTTCAGCTGATGTTAAATTGTTTAAACATGAAAAAAAGAACGTGAAAATTTAGGGATGATACTAAAAATCCAAGTGAAAAGCAGATTTTGAAAGTACATCTGCAACCCAAGCTTCTTTTGCATTTCACCATTTTTCTGCTCACTCTCTATTAATAGAAGCACTTTCAAGCTGCCCTTGCACAAGTGGACCCTGATTACTAGAACCAGAAGTTCTTCATGCAGCAAACCTTCTTTCTAAATTTTTTTTTTATTATTATTATTTTTTTTTTATTTATGTCCATTGCTCATTATATTTTCCACATGATATTGATATCATATTTAGTATACAGTATATGTCAGCAGTATTTAAAACCGCAGTAGAAAAAATTACTGGACGACACCACACCATTTTATCCATCTCAGAAATGAACAGAATTTAACGGTGCTTAATTAAAAACCCTATACAATATTATTTATTAAATAATTACTATGGTCTAAACATTTGTCCTTTACATATTGTTCTGTAAAACTCTTCAGATCAAGAGAATCTTGTGTATTCATAATGTGCAAAAGCACAACAACATCTGAACTTATTACTAGTATTAGTTAAATATATTATATTCTATCTTATTGTATTATATGTACATTATTATTATTATTATATTCAGTGCAGACCAGTGGTTCCCCTGTACAAGACCAACCTATAATAATATGTCTGTTATGTATGTTTTTTGTATTTTTACTTTATTTCTTGTATTTAAGGTGCAAAATGAAACCACACCATGGTAAAACTACTGGCAGTTTGTTGCTATGGCTAGAGTAAAGGCAAAGCATTTGTCCACCATTTCTTGATAAAATTTTTGTTTTTTAATATTACATTTTCTCATTCAGGTAAGAAAGCTCTGGATCCTTGAATGCACTGTGGCTTCATGCTTCCCTTTAAGAGAAATGAAGGTAAATTCGCAGCCAAGGTCACGGTCTGCTCACAGTCAGGTATGATAAATACCACCAAACAGATAGGAGGAAATTGTCTGTTTTGTCATCCAGCTCATTGTTTATGGCAAACAATCTAATATGCAATCAGCCCTGTGCCTTATCACGCACTATTTCATGTCCCTCTAACCAAGCTCACAGTACAATTCACAGGAAGCTCATAAATATGACTTCTCACCAAGGTGTTTGGCAGACTGTTGGTCGTGACCTCTTTGTAGAGAGAGAGGAGTTTTAGACTTTCTCAGCCAGGAGTAAATTTTGTTAAGCCCTGACCCGGGCTCATTAAAACATGAAAGAGCACCTGTGATGTGGAGATTCATTGGAACTTCGCCTGCAACCAAATGAGAGTATTTCACCACCTGGCCAATTTAGTATAAACAAGGGTTACTCCATATATTTACTAGATTACTCACACATATGTGTGACTCTTTTAGAATCTCTTTGTAACAAAGCATAATTACACAGCAGAGTTTCTGGTTCCAAAACACTCAGTTTCTCTCTCGTGTAATAATTTGAACCGACCCAGCTTAACTACCAGACCCAGCCTGCCCAACGCTGGACTCACACAGCCATTTTATTCCTTAGGGGCACATTCAGTATTTAGAATTTATTTACAGGATAAAGCAAAAAGCAAAATACTAATATCATTGTAATTCACTGGGCCAGACTCAGTAAAAACTGTAGGTTAAAATAAAGGTAGGAGAAGGTAAAGAGACAGAGAGAGCAGACGGAGAAGTTATTACAGAACGAGACGAAGTAGACCAGAAAGAAAAGACATCATTAAAGAGTACAACAGGTAACTCACAGGAGAAAGGAAAAAGAGATCCATGCATGATATTGTATGCACTCACTTCAATCTTTATTAAGTAACAGTTGGTCAACATTAGTGTAAATGGTCAATAGTTGTGTCTTGTCAAAACATTTGGACTAATCAGGGGGTCCTGTAAAGACCAGGCAAAACACTGATCATATCTGTTCTGCTTTGTTTGGGTTGAGATTTGACACATCGCAGCAGGACAAAAGTGTGTTTCGTAAAAGAGGTGGGATCCTAAAGTTGGATCAAGGAGGAAAGTGCAGCAGATGTAGCAAAGGGAAGAAAAACGGTGAGAGGGGTTTAACGGTGGGATTGATTTGGCAGGAAAAAAGGGAAGGCGGATTCAGCAAGGGTGTTGTAGGAAAAGGGAATAACTAAGGAGACCTGAGGGCCATAAGACAGGAACCAGGGGGGTACTGGAGGCGTCAGGGTAGAGCTGGTTAGGAAAGGAGAAGGACTGGAGGGTTGTTTTGGGAAAATGATGTAAAATTTGAAATATGAAGGACTGGGAGGAATTAGGAGGCAAGCAGACATTGTAAGCATAGACGTAAGGATAACGGGGTCAGGGTGTGGCAATAGGGTAAGAAGGGCTGGGTATCGAACCTCAATACTCAATATTCTTGGGTACCGAATGAAATGTGTCTGTAGCTTGTTTGGTCTGATTTGTGATCTCGTTTACTTATTTTTTGATCTTTTGACTTCCCGATTTGAATCAAAACTTTGGGAAAGCCTTAAACTCATAAGTCTTTCTTTGGGAGGGATGTTTGCCTGCAAGCAAGCCGCTAGCTATAGTAGATATGTGTTTTCCCTCAATTTATTGAATCAAATTTTTGGCAATTTTAGAATAAAGGTTCTTGCCAAAGAACATGTGTTTAGACAACATTTTAAATTAAATATCATTGTCCTTGTTTGTCAAATGAAAAAAAAAATGTTTTAGTTGAAAAAAAATATTTCTCAAAGTCAGGTTTTAAGATTATTTTGGCATCTGTACTGAAACTCAGGTGTCAAATCGGCACTGGTATCGAAACATTTCAAACAACACTCAGTCCTTGGAGTGAGGAGGGTAAAGTAGGGCAAGAATGGGTGAGATAGGGAAGAATCTTTTTAACAAGTATGAGCTGATCTCTCCGCTCCACGGTGCTCTGCTGGTCTTCTCTGTGGCTGCTTCGGACTCCACTCATCCCGGATATTTAGGCATCTTTGGCAATTCCAAGCCTAGTCTCCTCCCCTTCCAGCAGCTTCCTGTAGGTGGCGATCTCCGCGTCCAGCTTGAGCTTAATGTGCAGCAGTTCCTGGTAGTCTAGGAGATACTTGGTCATCTCCAGTTTGGTTTCGCAGAGCTGGGTCTCCAACTGAGCGATGACGCCCTCGAGGCTCCCCACTTTATCCATGTGGGACATCTCCATGTCCTCCAGCTGCTGCTCCAGGGCCGCGTTGCGAGCCCGCATCCCGTCGATCTGGTTCTGCAGCTCTGTCACTTGGTTGTGGAAGGTCGTGATCTCGTCTTTCATGGTCTTCATTTGCTCCTCGTTTTTGCCGGCGTGCTCCTTGAGGGTGTCAAACTTGCTCTTGTACCACTTCTCGGCTTCCTGGACGTTGCGGGCGGCGACAGATTCGATCTCTGCGCGCATGTTGCGCAGATAAGCGGCCAGGTCAGGCCGATCGCCGTCCAGCTCTGCGGTAATCTTTGAGTCCTCGATCTGCTTCATGAGGTCAGCCACCTCTTCATCGTGCAGCTTCTTGAGGAACTCTATCTCGGCCACCAGTTGCTCTATACGCTTCTCCAGGTCGGCCTTCTGCAGCGTGGCGCTGTCGACGTCCTGGCGAAACTCCCTCAGGATCATCTCTGCCTCCGCTTTGAGTGCCATCTCCTCCTCCAGCTTTAGTCTCCACACTTCAACCTCTTCTTCAATGTAGCCTCGCTCGATATCAGCTGCTCCCTTCTCATTAGTCAGGGCCTCAATCAGCTCCCGCACCTCTTTAAACCTGAGCTCATATTCTTCTCCGATGCCTGTGGGGCCGCCCTTGTAGCGGCCCTGCAGCGCAGCCAGCTCAGCTTGAAGAGCGGCGTTTCTCTGCTCTAGTGCCTGGACCTTCTCGATGTATCCTGCAAACTTGACATTGAGTTCCTGCATCTCCTCTTTCTCGTTGGCATGTTGCTGGTGTATCTCTGTGCCCAACTCGACGGCAGTGCTGCGAGTACCGGATCGTCCACGGCTGTCAAATGAGGATCCACGGCACCGGGAAGGCGACGGGCTCTGAACCCTTACTCTGCCGCTGGAGCCGCTGACCTGCAGGCTCTTCTGGGAGTAAGACGTGGCTCTCATGTTGTGTAAAATACTGGGTTTGTTTTTTCAGTTTACAGAGGAACAGCTGCTCTCTCTCGGCTTCTCTTTGTGTGGCCCGCGTCGCGACTGACGCTCCCTCAGATCACCTCTGAGTTTTTATGCGGCAATAAAGAATGTCTCGGACAGCCATGAAACTCGCGCTAGGTTTTAACATATTTCAAAAGTGGATTATGACAGACTTACAGAGAACTGTGGCTGCATGCTCTTTATTAGCTAACGCTGTACTGTTACCGGCCAGGATGGGTCGAGTCCACTCCCTGGCCTTTGCGCCAGGATGTGAAATAGTGAAGAGACCATGTATGACGGCTATTTTTCTCACTATCCACTTAGGATGGTAATGAAGTTGGGTGTGACAGGGAGGGCACCAAGTGCACTGGTAAACAGTGACAAAGTGCTTTGGCAGCAGGTTTTCCTACACGACTCTGTGAAACTGCTCTGATGCCGATTCCCTTAACTCTCTCCACATCAATGAACAAGCCATGCACCTAAAGTATAATTTAAATTTACATTTGAAAAACATGATGAATATTTCATGTTCTCATCTCAGTTGCCACCTAACATAATTATAAAAAGCATTAAACCTATAACCAAATAGAAAGGGCACATTTCAGTGCAACTGTTCAGAATGAAAGAGGGAAAATAATCATTATAGAGAGATGTATTCTCCAGATATAAAAAGAGGAAACGGAGAGGAAAGGAGAGTGGGGAGCCAAGAAAGCATTTAAATTAAATGCTGAATTAAACCAGCTATCAGTGTCCTTGAGGGTTTTATCCCGTGTATCATACCAGTGGCTCTTACCAGGGGTGGAAACCTGAAATGTCTGCTAACCCTGATCTACATGTAAATGTCTGATGTGTCACTCACTTTGACATACTGTCCCGCGAAGTCAGTGACCTCTGAAGTGAAGCAGCCCGAGGCGTCCACAGGGCAGATAGGAGCCTGGTCCCTCTGGATGATCTTGTATTCGGTGCACACCCTGTGATCATCCTACAGGGAGAAGAATACACAGTGTAATAGGTTTAGTGAGAGAAGCTATCGGTATTATACAATTCTATATTTATTACTGATGTAATTCACTGCAACAAAAAAATAAAAAATAACTACAGCGGAAACGATTAATCTATTAGTGGATAAACGGAAAATTAATAGGCTCGAATTTTGATAATCTATTAATCGTTTAAGTAATTTTTAAACAAAAATGCCCTCCAAAAAAAAATCAGGATTTCTTAGTCTTCTATGATGTTAAAATGAATACCTTTGGGTCTGAGACTGTTTTAGGGCTGCAACTAACGATTCTTTTCATTATTGATTAATCTGTCGATTATATTCTCAACTAATCGATTAGTTGTTTGGTCTATAAAATGTCAGAAAAAGGTGAAAAATGTCGATCAATGTTTCCCAAAGCCCAAGATGACGTCCAGTTTACTGTCATAGAGCAGTAAAGAAACCAGAAAATATTCACATTTTAGAAGCTGAAATCAGAGAATTATGACTTTTTTTTCTTAAAAAAATTACTCAAACCACTTAATTATAAAAATAGTTGCATTTAATTTAATAGCATTATTCACTATTTTCTGATATATTAAAGATCTAACAATTAATCGATTAATTAAGAAAATAATCGTGAGATTAATCACTAATGAAAATAATTGTTAGCAGCCCTATTTATAACTAAGCCATGTACTGTAGCCTATTATTACATCTTGAAAATGTATTCGTAGTAAGTAATTATGTTACATTATCTTGATATTATCTTGATACATTGACCCATTTATTTCAAGTTAATGTCCTTCGTTTCAATAATATTCTCCAAAAGATCAAACTGTATATGAAAATAAGTAATTATCTAACCCCTTTGACAGCCAGTTTCACTAGTTTGAAGATATGTTATGACTCCATATTAAATTCCTGGTTCAGCTGGATACTTTTTGCAGTGTTGAAAGAAGCACTAGTGGCATTTGACAGCTGTGCATGAAAGATCGGAGTACTGTCCGGCTGTAAATGTATTTTGTATTCAAACACCCTGTCAAGATTTAAGATGGATGGCTCACAGGGTCATTTCACATCCAGTCATAACAACATAAAATTTGAGAAATGTAGTTTGGCAGCGCATTTCTTCCCACTGTATATCTTCAGAGGAAATGCATTTCTGTTTCAGATCTTCACCAACCAATCAAAGTGAATGTGATCACTAAATAAAAAAAAATGTTGATAGAAGTGTTACTAAATAAAAAAAATCTAACATTTAAATGCAAATGTAGGTGGGATGTGAAGGGTTTACTGTACAGCCCCATAGGGACTGAGCTGCAGTGAAATAAGCAGAGTGTGCAGAGAAGGAAGCTAAGATGGAGAGAAAGACTGAGTGTGTATCCACAGCTGGCTACAGCCACGGGGGCATCCATCTGCCCTTGACAAGGACATCTAACCTATTAGCAATGACCCAATACCTCTGATGGCACTGCAACATTGGCCTCTACACTGTAGGAATACATTGATACCGCAGCATTCAATTCAAATAATTCACAAGTCTCTTTAATAACCATACACATCCGTGTGAAGTGAGTACACACAGAAACATGGTACCCATGAGAGGTTCAAAGTATTTGAAATTGTCAGATGTGATACAAAGAATTCTACATTTAATAAAAACATAAAATTATGTTAAGAAGGTGGAGGGGTTTTGAGAGACAAAACTCTTAATTAAAAGGGACTGTATGTACGTTTTTACATGTATTAACATTTTTTAATTATGTTTTAGTGCCAATGTGTGGACAGGTTGTAATCTACCCTAAAAAATGAAACCTTCAGCGACTTTCTGGGTTTCCTCTATCAGCCTGTAGACTGCTTTTAATGTGAAGAATGCATGCCGATTTTTCCGAGAAAATCCAACGGATCTGACATCAGTGCCTTTACTCTCTTCAGCTCCGCTACAATGCTAACAGTGTGCAACCATAGCTAATGTTCGGTTAGAAATGGAGTCCGCTCAAACAAACGACCAGCCTCCACCAAAACTCAGACTCCAACACAAACTCCATGCAAGCACAAAAAACAACAACAAAGTTATATCTGGTGAAGCCCGCTTTGTAAAACAGGAATGTGACCAACATCAGGGGGGGAAAACTAGGATCAACATCGACCGGCCTTCGATTCATGGAGGGACCTTTGTTTGGTTTTAGGTATCAAATCGGACCCCGAGCTGGCAAAATTCCTACCGTACAGGTAAGCTAACATTACTGCCGAGCATGTGAAATATATAGTGATATTGTGGTTTTAGCTGGCTAAAGCTGCTAACATTAATCAACATGATACCTGTCAATAGCGTTCAGTCTGATGCTCCAACCGATGCTCGCTCGCATCTACTTAGTGCGAGCAAGAGCGCGAGCAACGGGGCGCTGACTGTCGTTGACTTAACGGCCACAGGTGTCACTGTTAACAAGCAATATCTGATTCTTACATCTAGCCCCTTTAAATGATTTCCCCAAACGGGGTCATAGATCTCAAGACCAATGGGTCCTGATTAGTCTTGATGAAATGTGTTGGCTTTGAGATCAAGTTTTAAACCACCAATTGTGGTATTGAATACAAATCCTATTGTTATTAATCATTTGTTAGTGTCAAGAACAAATCTTGTTTAGTCCTCTTGTAAAGTGATATATAAACCAATGTCTGCATGTGTTCATGTATCCAGTATACAGGCGCTACACTTGCGATGACTAAAGGCACTCAAAGCAGTGCAACTAGACGAAACACATGCAAATGGGGAAAACATGTTGTGACCACTTTAACCACAACAACAAAAAACCCCTCTGCAAATTTCAGAAAACATAAGTAAATACAGAAATAGAATAAAAGGCGGTAAAGGCGATGCTTCTAGGAGGGACATGAAAGACTAAACCGGTCTGGATGCACTTTTTTAATATAGGATAGCAGGGAGGCCATCCGCAGCGTTAAACTCGACAAAAGGTGACCTTGTTTTCCTCCAGAGTGTGCTCCATATGAGCATCTACAGGACTGGATAAACAAGCTTACTTGAAGCAATATTTCAGAAGTACATTTCTCAACTTCATTCCAAATCACTCGAGGAAGTGAAGCACATTATAATTAAAAAGGAGGAGGGTGAGTCTGACAAGAGGCAGTTGGAGCCCCGTGACAGTGACAGAAGGGAGCAGGATCAACGGCTGCACACAGTAAACTCAGCCTCCACAGTTCACTGTATACCTGTGCAATTCTTTGAAAAAGCTTGATGTATATTTTACACTCTGTTAGTCTCTGTCTTATCCTAATCTTTAAAAGTCTTGGTTGGTATGGGTCTTCATTGAGAGTCTTAACTACCAGACTTGTGCCTATCGTCTGGCCCACACTGCCTGTGTGAGCAGCGTGCGGCGGCTGCCTCGCTGAACGGCCGCTGCTCGCACGCGTGTGGTATCCACACAGACAGCGTTGCTGCTGCTGGGCTGCTACTGCCAGCCCTTTCTTTCTACATAGAGTTTGCCTTTCATAATAGCCATTTCATTTAATTATAAACACGTTTGTTTGCCACAGAGTTTATTTTCTGCAATAATCCAAAAGCCAATGGAAACATCCCATTGGCTTTTTGTCGAGGGAACCAGGGCGATGCTAACTTCCTGGTTGGCCTAAAAAAATACGTCATCCCTGCAGCACTCTATTAAAAGCCGGTATTAAGCAGGTCCTGCAAATATTTCAGAATAAAAGCCTTGTGTTATAACAAATGAAGGAATTCTGTCCACGAAAAATGCTACAGGGCTTTTATTTTGAAACGGAAACAGAAAGTGTTGAGTTAAAAATTAATATTTACTTTTTTCATGCCTGTGACATATTCTACAGATATATACATTGAAACTGTAGTAATGTTGCTGGTACGATCAATACACGGTCAAAGGATGATTTTCACTGTCACCGAATAAAATTGTTGAGAACTTGAATCTCTAGAGGAGACACAGCCGCGCCTGACTCACGTGGGCTGTGTGGCTGCTCTAACCTGTCAATATGGGCGCCAAAATAAAAAGCAAGAGATTCCGCGATGCACACGCGCTGCTCAAGCAGGAAGTGTGGCCCGGGCATAAGACTCTGATAAATTGTCAAATTAAATCCAGACCATTATTCATTAGTACTGGTCTGGAAATTTCTCACAATATTTTTTAAAGACGTGTTAGTCGGTGCTAATTCCCCACTTCTGTCATGCTATCATACACTTGTGTAGTTTTGGTAAACTACAGTAGTGGTGCTGAAACAACGTTAGTCGATTAACTGATTATTTACCACCAAAGGGTAATTTATCAAGTCAAAATGCTAAACAATTGCTAGCATGTGCTTCTAATAATTTTAACTTGAATATCTTTGGTCACAAAGAGAGTTGTGATAGGCATTTTATTTTATAAACCAAAAGATTCATCTCTTGATAATAAAAAAAGCAGGAAAACAGTGCAAGACAACACTCACAGCTCCAAAGTAAGGTGCCTGGTGGACGACTCCTGTGCCCTCCTCCTCCTTGACGTAGTTATCCAACACCACCTGGAACGCTCCTTTCTCCCCACACTGAAGTGAAACGAAGACGAGGAGAATTAGATGAAGAGACCGAGTGGTGAGGAAGCAAAAGACAGTGATAGATAGAGAGAGATTAAGAGACAGATTTAGAGAATGTAAACAGAGATGCCAATTTGTTGTCATACAGGTAATTAAAGTGAGACATAGGTCTGTCTTCACTTTGTGGCAAACAATTTATAAACGTGTGAAACAGCCAGGAACACAAATACAGACTACTAACCTCGGCAAAGTACGGGAAAAGAGGCTTGTATTTCTTCCCTTTCAGCGTTTTTCCGGGAAATCTAAAAACACATAAAACACCTTTAAAGTTCAATATCTGTAATTCACCTTCATTTAATTTACTCACTATTGTTTCTCTAAACAGTATCCTCTGACTGTCGAGCTGTTGATACTGCCCGACCCTCTGATTGGTGGAGGTTGTTGCAGCCTGACAGGAAGACTGCAGACACTACTGACAAGTCCTCTGCACATTTTGGGGGGTAAAAAAAAACTACCAGAAAAAAAAAGCCATGCTAGCAGCTCTGTGAGACTGTATTTCAACACAGTGGTGCTTTGAGCTAAATGCTAACGTCGGCATGCTAACATGCTCAAAATGACGATGCTAACATGCTGGTATTTAGCAGGTATGTTTAGTATTCTAACATTTTCTAAGTAGCACACACAAGTACAACTCATGGGTGATGAAAATGTCATTAGTTTAGCAGATATTTGGTCATAAACCAAAGTGTTTTGTGCTGGATGAATAGTTAAGGGATCACCAAACAACACCGACATCCTGAAGAGACAAGGATGTGTCATGGCAATCCATCCAACGACTGTTGAGACATTTCACTCAAAGCTACAAAAATCAACCTCATGGTGGCGCTAGAGGAAAAGTCAGAGAATCACCAGAGTCCGTAAGGTTCATCCTCCTGAAACCATGAATGTCCGTACAACCAAAGTGGTGCACCGACAGACCGACAGACAGACGTTAGCGTGGCTAAGAGAACAATGCTTGTTTTTGTGAAGATGCACAAATAATTAAAGGAGGTCTCCATCAATAAAAGCTAAATGTGATTTTAAGGAGGGTTAGTGTATTAATGATACAGCAATTTACATGGCATTTCTGACATAAATATGTAAAATGCAGGATTTACATAATTTCAGGGTGTTTTTGTTTGTTTTTCTTATGAAGAAACTGTGACTTTTTGTCCCTCCACCGGTGAAACCAAACCTGTACCCTTGTGATGCTAGATGATCCAAAGCTATTCAGAACATCTTCAATATAATATAGAATATAAAAAATGAAATGTTATAGGATATGATATGATTCCTACTTGAGCATTATCATTATTATTTATTTGGTTATTAGGACAAAATCTGACATCTCAATTTAACATTTAAGTCAGTCATGTTTTTGTAATTATCACACAAATAAAGACGTCTCTGCCTCTGTGTATGGAGACTTTTGTCCTTGTAGAAGAAGAGATATCAATCAGTTAAGACATCAACATGCCTTCTTTATTGCCAGTTAATGTGCCCGATATATGGAATGAGTGGGTATGAATCGTGCCTGGAAATGTGCTCCATCAGGTTTCAGTATATTCTGTATCCTCTATTCATTCAGGTGTTTTCTTTAATTCACATCACCTTATTTTTTCCCTGCTCCATTCTGCAGAATCATGCACCACAATCTACCACTGAACTGGGAAATTGGGAATTTGAATTGCTTTATGTTGCATACGACAACACACAGCTGGTAAATTGCACATCTGCTAATTCAGTAACTTTATCCTCATCTTTTAGCTCTGGAGGAAAACCTATAACTCATAAGAGAAAACCTTTCACAGTAACTGTGAAACACAAGTTTGACGCTCACTGAGAGACCATAGTTATGTGTGAATTCTCTCAACTTATCGAGTTTCAGTGTTGTGCAGAATATTAAGGTTAATGAGGGGAGTGGGGGAGTAAAAACTGATGTAAACAGCTAATAGAAAAACAGTAACTCTGAAGTAAATACATAAACACTTACAACACTATTACAAGGGTCAGTCGTATTGGCTTTAATGCTAATTAGAAGCAATTGTCAGCTACAACAGAGAGCTGACAACCAACATGCTACCATCAAATCATCACGGCCCAGATTGCCAATGAATCAGTCAATAAAAAGATGTACTGATTAAAATAGGTTGATACTACAGTAGATATCATGATTATAGTTGATGGGAATGAAATAGGACTGAACTGTGCTTTTCAATACTTTCATGTCATTTTTGGGAAATAAATTTCCCCAGTGGCGCAGCAAAGGACTGTTGTACTTTGGCACTCACAGGCTGAATTATCTACTTTTAAAGGGATAGTTCGGGTGTTTTGAAGTGGGGTTGTATGAGGTATTTATCTATAGTAGGTGTATTACCTACAGTAGATGGCGGTTGGCACGCCCCAGCTTGGAGAAACAGACAGGAGTACTGGCACAGGAGCAAAGCAATACAGTGCTGTGGACGGGGCTGACACCAAAACGTATTTTAGACACCTAAAAGAAAGGCCCACCTAAAAAAAAAATCAATGTCAGTTTAAGTGAACGCTATATTTAGAATATTTTCACCGCTTCATCTTAGGGTCAGACAGCTCTTTCTGATGGGGAACTGAAAGTGAAACTTATCTATGCTGTCTCTTCAAAGTCAGCAGACTCCGTTGATAAAAACAGTATAGTTTTCACTTTCAGTTCAGTTCCCCATCTGAAAATATTCTTAATATAGCGTACATTAAACTAATATTTAAAACTGAGATTTTTTTAGGTGAGCCTTTCTTTAAGGTGGTTAAAATATGTTTTTCTGCCATCCCCACAGCAGTAGCCTATATTGCTTTGCTCCCATAATGGTACTCCTGTCTGTTTCTCCAAGCTCGGGGCGTGCCGACCGTCATCTACTGTAGGTAATACACCTACTATGGATAAGTACCTCATATAACCCCACTTCGAAACACCCCAACTATCCCTTTAAAAGGTACAGCGAAGCGTAAGTTGAAGAGTATTAAGCTTCTGTAATGTGACGCATGTCCGAGTTAAACAGAATATGGGGTCTGGGCTTAGTTACAAGAGCGATTTGAATCAAAGCCTTGAAATCTGATTGGATGGATAAAAAGTGGTTTTAAGTTGGTTTAGCAAAAACGGAGCGATACGAGGCAGTGCAGAGATACAGAGCTTTAGACAACTGCTCAACTTCACCCACAATTCCCTCACACACGTTGTTAAGATCAGGAGAAGGATGATAGGGGTTAAATAAATAAATAAGACCTCAAGCACTATTATAATTTGCTAATCATGGACCTCCTGCTGTGATATTTCTCCGCTAGCTACGCACTGGCTAACGGTCAAGTGTAGTTTTATATGATGGGCGGGGTTAGCTAGTCTCCTCAAATCATCATTGATTGGATGCGCCTATGTAACCACCCCCGAGTTCAAGATGAATCATCAGAAAGAGAAAGATTTTGTTACAAAAATAATCTTTAAAAAATATTTTTTGAACACATATTAAGCATGTAACAAGAGGTAAATGAACAATTAATACAGGGACACAAGAATAGAACTTGCAAAATGTAGTTCACTGTGTCTTTTAAGGTCCCGACACACCGAGCCGACAGTCTGCCGTCTGACAGTTTGGGGCCGTCGGTGAGCTTTTGTCGGCCTAGTTTTTACGGTGTGTTCCGCACCGTTGGCTCTAGTCTGCCCGTGTCGGAGAATTTTTGGCTGATTCAGCATGTTGAATCGGCGGCCGAGCTCGTCGGTTAGAGATATCACTCTGATTGGGCTTTTAGTTTAAACGAATCAGTGCACGAGAAGAGAAACGGAAGTGAGGAAAGCAAGCCAACGAGTAAAGTCAAGAGGACACACAATGTCCAAGTCAAGAGGACACACAATGTCTTCTCATTTTTCATCTTCATCTCATCTGATCATTCAAATACACGGATATTTTCACAGCGACATGGCCGTCTGGAATGAAACTAAGTGGGGAGTGGAAGTGATGTGGAAATGGTCGGTAAACGGCGCTTTGTTTCATGTACGTATCATAACAACGGCTTGTATATCCGCAGTCCTCGGTCTTCCGGTTTCTCTTTTTGAACGATGAATACACACTACCGCGACCTGCTGGTGTGGACGGTTATTTCCTCTGGTAGTTGGCGACGTGAGGCGACGCAACAGCCGGCCTTCATCGCCGCTAGTTCTTTAAGTTCGGGTTGGTGTGTCTGAGCCTGAAGGCATTGAGTCATTTGCACTCTTGGTGTTTTTTTTTTGATGTGGCTAGAGTCTTGTGTACTTACTTGTCCAGGAGAGTGTACTCGCCCTCAGACTTGAACAGAGCTCCCAGCCTGGCCTCCATCATAATGTAAGTCTTCTCTGTGGCGTTATCTGAGAGATGAACAGAAAAACACACGTGAACACATTTGTTGAGTTTTCACATTTTGCTGCCAGGCTCGTGTATGGAGTAAATCCAGACTCATCCCAAGGCTCCTTATTAAATCCTGTACTGCTGTTACACGGAGGCACACTTTAAACAAGAACACATCTCATTTCAGGACACAAGCGGTAAGAACATGAAGACAAATTAAAGAGTGTAGACATGACAAAGATAAAGAAAATCTTCACTTTTAATGCTTTTTACAACACATTCCAGTTGCAAATCTCTGAAATCAATTTAAAATCGGCAAAAGAACTGTGTAAATCGTAGAAATTAATAGCGCCTGACTGAACTAAGCTTTATGTTTCAATTTATATAATATTATCTGTTTTTATGTTTGCGCTAACTTATTAACTTACTTGTAAACCACGTCTTGAATGTTTTTACTGTTTTTGTTATTTATATATTCATTGTTCCCTAAAGCATAAAAAAGAGAAAGTAGGTAAAAAAAAAGACAAAGATGTAGACACAGTAAATCCACAGAAGTGAGGCCAAAGAGACAGTCGGGGGACAGTAATGGCAGAAAAAGATTAAAATATTTGCTGAATAGTATAAAGGGAAAGCTACAGTGGCAATCAAAGAGGTTTACTAGACCTTCTGTGTTGTTTATGGCAATAAACAGAGAACATTATCCATCTGCAACATTTATGATGTAGTCTAACACGGTAAAGGTCTTCATCACATGACAATTGACACACAAAACAAAAAATGTTTTCAAGGTGACATTAACACAAACATCTCAGCAGGTATTTTCTCTGTTTCTTTTCTGTACAGCTTTCCAACCTCACACTGAATGTAATGAGGTGGGAATGAAGATATTGATTGATAAGATGAGGAATGCTCTGGTCGTTTTTTAAAGTCTGCCATCTAAACAGCCCCTGCAGAATGATTTATGTTTATCGATCTGAATTTCATGTATGATAAACGGCAACTCATCAAGCGTGGTTCAAATCCAGGTATCTAATAGCCGTTGCCGCATGCAAGTGTGCTAAACCTCAATGTCAAGTCCTGCTTCATAATAACACAGTGAGCCATAAAGTCAAGGTCAGGTAAAGACCCCATCATGTAGCTACTACCAATCAACCAACCAGCAACTGGGCTTATTGAAAAGTTGCCACCTCACGTAGGATAACTGCATGACATTTTGGGAAACTGGATGTTCCTGGAAAACTGGCCAAATGGGGATTTGGGGAAAGATAATAGAGAAGAGATTGAGAACAATAGGCAGGGACAACAGTTGTGATTCAAGAGGGCAAAAACCAAACGGCCCGAGACAGTGAGACGCAAACAGAGAGAGAAGGGGGCAGCATCAATAAAGGATGTTTCTTCCCCTCAGTGGTGTGACAAATGACTGCACAGCTCAGACCTGCTGCTGCTGCTGACAGCCCTCAACTCAAATGGCAACAAAGGCAGCGAGGGGAAGAGACAGACACAAAAAGAGACAGAAAATAAGAACAATGAAGGACAAAAACAGGTGCATGTGGAGGCAAAGAGAGCGATAACAAAATTAAGGGGGGGGGGGGGGGGGGTGGATGAAGATGGAGCGAGAAAGAGAGGACGGGAGATAAAAAAACAGAGAGACTGAGCTGATACAGAAAAAAAAAAAAAAAAACATTCATTGGTATTCCAAGGCGGTCTCCCATGCAGCACAGCACCTGCGGTGCAGTCAGGATGACAGACTGTGCTTCAACAGTGCACCCTGCAGGATCACTGAGGCTATGACAAACTGGTATGATGAATCTAGGTCATCCTTTAAAAAACCCACCAGTTTCTCTCATGGGGAACCAAAAACTACAGCAGGAGGGCAAAAGAAAAACACTAGCCACCTCCCCTGGAGTCCTTTCTTATATATTTGAACAAGAACGTTACTTTTTTTAAGTGACCTGATTTGAGCTTCATCCATATTTCTCAGGTCTGACTCTGAACTACACACATATGTAGATGACGTGAACGAAACTGTTGGTTTATGTTACAGTGACAGGCCTGTTACCACGGATGACATTTTGACACGTCACAGTAGGAAAATGCCTCCGCCAACCAGTCAAGTTGCAGTTTACATCCATGTCTGTCCAAAATGTCCTCGCTTCATCATTTTATCCTGTTAGACATTTGTGTGAAATTGTCCAATTAGCAAATTAATTCTTGAGTTATGGTCAAGAAATCAGTTCACCCTTGAGTCCAAGTGGACGTTTCTGCCAGATGTGATGAAATTCCCTCCAGGTGTTCCTGAAATATCGCTTACACGAGAATGGGACGGACGTAATATCACAGTGACCTTGACCTTTGACCACCAAAATCTAATCAGTTCATCCTCGAGTCCAAGGCTGCGGCCGAATAGTCAAAGACATTACGTCCTATGTCTTCTCCTAGACCTCGATGGAAAGCGTCATGAGGTCAAGGAAATGTGAAGGAGATTTGCGGAGCAAAGAGAATACGGCTGCACTTACACTGGGTTACGGATGTTTGTTTTTTTAAATCTATAACATAGAAAATGGGTACAGTGACAAAGTCAGTGCTGTACAATTCAAGTAAGGACTCCTGTCTAAAACAGAATCACACCTCTTAAGAAGGATGTTTTCAATTCATCCATAGTGTTCAACTAAACAGCGACGGCAGATGTTAATGATGGCCGAATGGAATGTCACTTTAAATGTTGCTGCCGCAAGGAATTGTGGGACGGCAGTATCTCCTCTCCTTTCTTAAAGCATGGTCCAGTGTACCCTATGCTAAAGGAGATAAAACAGGAAGCATTGAAGCACCTTTCCTTAGCATTTAGAGAATTCAAACAGCTCTTATCATGGCTGCCTCCTAGATACTTCCGGGTCATTTCACTCCGTTAGGAACCTTCCTAACCAAAAATGACTATTCGACCGCAGCCCAAGTGGACATTTGAGCCAAATTTGAAGAAATTCCCTCAAGGTGTCCCAGAGATATCGCGTCCACGAGAATGGGACATATGGACAACCCAAAAACATAATGACTCCGACCATGGCTGTCTCTGGTGCGGAGGCATGAAAAAAAAGTCTGTTTCCTTCTGCTAACTTAATATGTAGTTGATAAATATATTTTACATATTGGGCTGGAATAAATTGATGACTTTTTTCTTTGTGGATTATTTTGCCGTTGCAAACATTTATTTCGGAATTGTGCCGTTAAAGGGACTATATGTAAGAATCAGAAATTGCTTGTTCACAGCGACACCTGTGGCCGCAATGTCAACGAAAGTCGGCGTCCTGTTGCTCGTGCTCGCGCTACATAGACATGAACGAGCACCGGTCTAAACAGTGAGGCGACACACGTCAGCTAAACCACAATATCACTCTATATTTCACCTGCTTGGCAGTAATGTTAGCTGACCAGACGAAGGTCTCTCCATGGATCAATGCTGATCCTAGTGTTGGCTTTTCCTGTTCAGCCTGCCGACCGCGGAGGGAACGGGGGAGGAGACACCGACACCCGGTCGGGGGGGGGGAGACACCGACACCTGGTCGGGGGGGGGGGGGAGACACCGACACCCGGTCGGGATAACGTAACTCTCGGCGGAGCCCCGTCACTTTACAAGACACGGGAAACCTCTGTTGGTCTGGAGGAGCTGCAGCATTTATTTCTGCACAAACGTCCACTGCACATTCACTAGATATTCAGAGAGCTAAACTAACTCTTCTGCAGTGTGTAGTGTGCGCGGGTGCACGTGGAGTTGGAGCGAGCAGAGCGGGTGAGAACGAGCGCGGTGTGCAAGCAGGCAGGAGCAGACAGCAGGAGCAGCGCTGCTGCGCGCTCGCGTACCCACACGCGAGCGCGCGCTCGCGTACCCACACGCGAGCGCGCATTGGATACCGACCCGTTATGATTTATGCGCGTGATAAGTTACATATAGTCCCTTTAAGAAGTCATCACTCAAAATTGCAAAAACACTTGTTAGTGCAACCTGTATATAGAAATCATTAGCAAAGTTCATACACAACTATATCTAATTGTGTTTTGTTTAAATCTGACAGGGCCATTTTACGTGGGTGAGTCTACATGCACTTGGAGGACAGATTATGTTTTTAATGAGCCTACGTGAACATCAGTTATGCCTTAGCATTGATTACTGCACATCAGTGTGAAGCGTCTGCTTAGTTGTAGATAAAAACAGAGTTCCAGTCACAGATAGTCCCCCGTCATACAACTAAAAACAGTCTTATTTCATCAGCTAACTCTTATCCAAAGGCTAGAAGCTCCTCCAACACATTATGGTGCAGAAATCCCTTCCTCTGGGTGCAAATTTGCCAAGGCAGCACTCCTCCTCTGTTAATTTGTTTTTGTTTGTTCTTTCTGAATAAAAAAACACCCATCACCCACAAGGGAAACAAGATTTTCAGCCAGAAAACCTTGTCCTGAGGCTAAAACATTTAAGCAACATCGTTCAACAAAACTATCAATCCTGGTAATTCGAGTAATCCACAAGACAAACATGTTTGCGGGAAGGATACGTGAGCAAATATTTCTTTTTCCCTCCTACAATGACTTGAAGTAAGTACAGACGACAGCAACAAAATAATGCTGTTTCTTGACTATAATCTCTATAAAGTATCCTCCTGACCACAGGATAACACTGGGAGCAGATTCTCTTTGTACAAAAACATTTCAGAGCAACAAGCTCCGCAGAGAAGCATTCAGTCCCAATCAGCACATCAGGGGTTCTTTATGTCGCCACGAGTGACCAAACACTGATTTTCAAGAACCAGAGCTGTGGCACAATTTCATACTACACACCAGTTTTAAGCAGGTTTTGAGTATGTAGTGTGGTCACAGTAGAAAAGTGACAAAATAAATGTACTCAAAACGGTCAATATGCATACTTAAACAAGAGTACATGGCTGGACCGTGTACGGTCAGTCTGTGAATTTGTGGCTAAATTGTTACACACAGTCAGTGGTCATGTCTACAATTTTAGATCCAGCGGTACATGTCCACCAGGTCGGGCGAGGACACTACGGGACGCGCTGCTCCGCTCAACTGGCCGTTCAAGCGGTGACGTACCCTCTCGTGGAATGCACGTGATTGGTCCCTGGTTTTCTGCTCGCCATTTCAAACAGGAAACAACATGGCGGCCTACCCCTAAACTTTCTGTTATTCAGTCTAAATAATCCACCAAAATCTACTTCTGAAAACATTTTAAGAGAGAAATAGGCTATGCCACTGCTGAATCTCAATTCATTTTAGAGCTAGATCGCCTAGTTTGAAAGCTTGGTCCAAGTTTCGTGAGCCGGAGGCGTCGTGCTGGACGGGCTCATTTGCATAAAGTTGAGATTTTATAACTTTATGCAAATACAGATCCTCTCCAACTCGCGGCAACACTCCCACCATGCACTGGGCGACTGCATCTCTGGCTTTCGACAGGAAATGAATGGAAAGTGTTGAGACGACCTCAGTCACCGGATCTGGTGGAAATGCCCCGATAGAGGACAGAAGAGCACTCACACCACCGGTGGGTGGAACCGTTGACACGCCCCTCTGAGAACGTAAACAAAGGACTGTTCCTGCCTTTTCCTTTTGAAAGAGCAACGGCCAATGAGGAAACTCCAACACTCGGCTAACCAATCGTGTAACTTCATTCGTCACTCAGTCACTCAGTGATAGACTTTTGCGTTTTTAGGGCTGGCCCTCTGCAGTCCAGCCAAAAACCTAGATCTTTGAGGGTGCTATTGATGGACACTTTTCTAACGATATCAAATACACTAAGGACAACGAGAAGCTACTCACAGCTGGAAGAAAATGTAAACAAATAGTGTATGGTGGTGAAACAGTTCCAGGAACACGTCACAAAAAAAACCAAATAACTATTAAATGTTGGAAAAACATTTGCTGTCTCTTTGTTAAAGGGACTGTTTGTAACTTCTTACACGTAGAAATCATTGCGGGTCGGTGACCCATGCGCGCTCGCGTTTGGCTACGCTATTCAGACTCAGACTCCAACACAAACTACACGGAAGCACCAAAACCACAAAGTTATATCTAGTGAAGCCCGTCTTGCAAAACAGTGTTGGCCGCGGTCGGAGGACGCGGGGGAGAGCGTAGTCTTGGTCTCCAGGGCCGGAGTCTCTGCTGTACTCTGCCTGCTTGCCTTCACTCACACACCGCGCTTGTTCTCACTCGCTCTTTCGCTCCACCTCTCACGTGCATGCGCGCACACTACACACTGCAGAAGAATTAGTTTAGCTCTGAGAATATCTACTGAATGTACAGTGGATGTTTGTGCAGAAATAAATGCTGCAGCTCCTCCAGAGGAGGACAGAGAACAGAGGTTTCCTGTGTCTTGTGAAGTGACGGGGCTCCGGAGCGAGAAACGTTATCGCCTCCGACCAAAACTCCGGTGTCTCCCTTGTTCTTTCTGACCACCCCCCATCTGAGGCAGGAAAAGCCAACACTAGGATCAGCATCGATTCATGGAGAGACCTTCGTCTGGTCAGCTAACATTACTGCCAAGCAGGTGAAATATAGAGTGATATTGTGGTTTTAGCTGACGTGTGTCGCCCCACTGTTTTGAGCGGTGCTCGTTCATGTCTATGTAGAGCGAGCGCGAGCAACATGACGCTGACTTTCGTTGACATAACGGCCACAGGTGTCGCTGTTAACAAGCAATTTCTGATTCTTACATAGAGTCCCTTTAAAGGGTAACTTGGTTTTTCCCATCTTGACTCTAATTTCCCATGTATTTGTGTCTGAGTGTCTAATGGGGACAACACTTTTGGAAATTGGTCCAGTAATGAGAGAATACGCTGCAGACCGCAGCCGCTAAACAGGCTGTAATGTAATCGCTCGGGACAACCTGGCACTGTCTAAAAGTGCTTGTTTTTCTTATTATAAGTGTGTGACAACATTATGGAAAGGACCCTACAGAGAAATAAAAAAAAAATCTTTAAATTTCGCTTGATCAGGCTTGTTTGAGTCATGTGACTTGTTGCCTGAAGACAACAGTGGAAATGTTTGGGAGAGTAAAAGAGTGCCGGTGTTGCCATGACAGGCTCTGATTCTTATTATAAGTGTCTGACATTATGGACAAAGTCTCGCTCAAGGAGAAGTCTCGTTCTGAAATATCGCAAGATGATGTGTTGCCGGAAGACAGCGATGGAAACAGAGTAGAGTTTGTTGTGTTGGAGTACAGAAAGCGTAACTTAGTGTTATCTAAAAGATTTTCAATATCATGGCTGAATATGCGGATTCGTAAGATGATTTTGAAAATATGGATGCAACATGAGATTTCACAACAAGACTTCTCTTTCAGCGGGACTTGGACACAATAACAATAAGACCGGATCAAGCGAAAGTAAGAAAACATTTTTTATTTCTCTGTGGGGTCCTTTCCATAATGTTGTCAGACATTTACAATAACAATCTGAGCCTGTCAATGGCAAAAAAAACACTCTTAGTGAATGAACCTCACGACAGTGAGGACTTGCCCCGAGTGATTACATTGCAGCCCGTTGCAGCACTGCTGTCACTCAATACTGGATCAAGTTCAAAAAGTGTTGTTCCCATGGCACTTAGACACAAAACATGGGAAAATAGGGTGCAGGTTGAAAAATACCAACATTATCCTTTAAGTTTAATTAGCAGTAGCATTGTAAAGTCACCGTTTGGCCCTGTTCAGACCTGACATTAACATACATCCTGAGTGATCCGATCACAAGTGGACAGCTCTAAGTACGTCTGTTCACTTATTAGAATGCGTCTCCAGTGACCACTTGTGATTGGATCTCACTTTCCCGCTCTATATGCAAATAAAAACGTAGTAAACACATGGCTAATACAGCGTTGTGACGTAATATTACAAGAATATCAGTAGTAATATCCTACACATTTGTGAATTTGGGTACATTTTATTAACATCAAAATAAAAGGTTATTGTACCTCCATGCGGTAGACGCCGCTGCCTTTGCCAGGCAACAACGTGGTACAGGACTTCAGCGAGCCGGCGATGAGAGCGAGCGAGCGGGCGGGAGTCAGCTTCGGGCAAAGCAGCAGAACAAAACACCAACACATCTCCGACAGTATGATAATAATGCACTTTGCGTGTCTAGTCTGATAGTCTTTAGATTATGTAGCCTATAGATAAGATATATTTTAATAATAAAATACAGTTGTACCGACAGAATACATTAGAGCACAGAAGCCGTTTCCATGCCGCAAGGAAAGACACGCGATTGCGTCTGCCTGTTTATTCACAGGAGCGCAGTGATCCCGCGGATCCAAGCCGAACGTCAGTTGAGTAGGCGGTCCTTAATGTGGCCCAGGACACATTCGCGTACACACCGCTAAAAGAATGTGGCCATATGTGGCCCAGACCACCTCTGAATGTGGTCTGAGAGATTGGATCTCAATGCGTCTTGAGTGCATTCACACCTGTACTTAGAGCTGTCCACTTGTGATCCGATCACTCAGGATGCGTGTTAATACCAGGTCTGAACAGGGTCATTGATTGACATCCAACGCCGCAAGTATAATCCAAAAAGAGTATACTATAAAGATTAATATTAAGAGTAGTATGTAACTGGGACACAGCAATTGTGTCAAGCTTCGTCTCTCACCTTTGACCTTGACATACAAGAACTCCGGGTTAACACAGAGGGCCAGGTTGCTTGGCAGTGTCCAGGGTGTGGTCGTCCAGGCGATCATAGCCACATCTTCATTCCCAACCAATGGGAAGTTGACGATCACCGACGGGTCCTGAACGTCCTGGAGACAAAAATGAAACAGAGATTAAGTCAATTCAATATTTACATCCAAACAGAGGATGAGGTGTGATGGGGGTTGTAATTTGCGCCAACCTTGTAGTTCTGGTGGGACTCAAAGTTGGACAGGGGGGTGTTGCAGGCAGTGGAGAAAGGCATGACTTTGACACCACGGTAAACCAGACCCTTGTCGTACAGCTGTTTGAACACCCACCTGAATGAAGAAGACGCATGAAAAAAGATAAAGAAGAAAGGAGAGACAAACTGCACACAAGAGGACAGACTCGAGGCACGGATTAAGTCTGGTTTGTATTGCATTTCTTATTATATAATGCTATAAGTGTTTTACTCCAAGTAGATTGAGGTTATTCATTATCATCTATGTACTCCTGTGACCTAAGTGTTTGAAGCATGGCTGAAAATTAAATTTCCTTTGGGATCATAATCAGGTTAAAGTTGAAGAAATGATTAAGTGGAGTAGATATTTCTAGGGCTCCAGACAGTGCAACTAAATTTTATAACTAGGAGCACCAGAGCGACTTGCAAATAGTCTTTTTTAAATCATCATTGTATATCATGTGAAACACCTGGAGGGAGCGAGAATTTGTGTGTGTGCCATCCACATCAACAACGGTGCCCGGGTTTGTGGTGGCAAAGTGTATTCATTGCATGCTTAAAAAGTACCATTTATCAACGGCGAGAGAGACTGGTATTAAAACGCACTTATTTTTACAGTCTAATGAACGCACTCATTTCTGCCGAAAGAACATCATGATTGATAAGATGACAGACATCCTTTTTATTCGTAATGGTGGAAATAGCTGTGAATTACGCAGCCCCAGTGTGCGGCAGAGGAGAGATAAATAGTAATAATAGCTTTATTTATATAGCACCTTTCAAAAACTAAGCTACAAGGTGCTTTACAATAAAATATGATATAAATGATTTAATAGTTACAATAAATACCATCAGTTAAGAGACAAGATAAAAGTGAGTCTTAAGAGATTTAAAGGAAGATTTAGAAGTTTGCCTGAATTGGAACACATCATCACAAGTTCGATCAGTTAAAATTATAGTACCTTTATAGGAGTAGCCCATAAGACTCGACTGCACAATTATTTTTCAATTAATGATTTTTTCTCTTAAAGCACTAATTCACTTTGTGACTTTTCCTTTAAAATAAAACAGTATATTGTTATTTCTGTAAATTCTCAATTTATTACCTAAGCATTTATCAATAATACAGTTAAGATGGAAAACAAATATGAATATATTGCGCTGCATGACGATTAAGTGGTGCACTTTAATGCTAGTGTCACTCAAATTTTCAGTAAGGAGCATCATAGTCCAAGTGGAAAATGTTAGTCTGGAGTCCTGACTTTAAATCAAAAGAAATCTCTGAGAAAATGACTTTGTGTTATTAGTATATCAAATAGGGCCATTGAATTCCTTGTATAAAAAGTAAAATACAAATGAGGCATCTTTAAGCCAAAACTCATATAAGATGGTAAATGACATTCATACCAGACAGTCTCCATGAACCATGGGTAGAGAGTCTTGTAGTCATTTTCGAAGTCAATCCACCTTCCCATTCGCTTCACTGAAATCTACGAATAAACAGAAACATGCAAATGGCAAATCAAAAGAACATAATGATCATTATGATATTAGCTTTAGGTCAGTCCTCATCAAGGCTCATATAAAAAATGTATTGTACATGTGAGATATACCTGACGGTGTAGCCTCACTATGTAAAAGAACTGGTTTATTGGACTGTTCCAAGACAGATATACTTTTATTTGATTGACACATGAAATAAAAAAAAACTGGCCTTACATGTATGGTTAAAAAAATACTCTCACATAATGTGCTTTCCCGTGTGCTCACCTCCCACTCGTTGGAGTATCTCATGACAATGTTTCTGCAATGCTTGTTGTACTCAGCGATGCCCATCTTGGCCACATCAGCAGGCCCTTTGATCCCCAAAGTCTTGTCAATCTCATACTCCTGCAAAAACAGAAAAGAACATGAGACAAGTGAATAATCAAAGGACGAATCTGTAAATCTACACAGAACTTAACAATATTCAGAATCAGAAATACTTTATTGAGTATGTAACATGTAGATCATGTACATAATGATACAAAATATAACAATATATGTAGAGAAATATAAAAAAAATAATAAATTAGACATATGAAATATGTACAAATATGTGCATCGGATAACAGATTCTTACCACAGGCAGGCCGTGACAGTCCCAGCCAAAGCGCCGGTCCACATGGAAGCCGCTCTGGTGGGCGAATCGAGTAACAATGTCCTTTATGGTGCCGGCCAGGATGTGCCCATAGTGGGGTAGACCCGTGGCAAAAGGAGGGCCGTCGTAGAAGGTGTACCTGGTTGGCAAATGGGCAGGAAAATATTTTAAAGGTCGACAGTATTTTCTCTGTGATAAAAAAAATAGGTTGGATATGAGATGATAAGACAAGATGACTATGATGTCTGGAAACACGTTCCTCTCAATCAAGCGTGCAAGACAACAGACACACAAAATTAAAACTGCCCCGTTACACAAGTAACAGCAACTTAACTGCTCTGTGTATCACTGTATATAACAAACAGTGAGAGTATGGAGAAACAGATGCTTGTGTTTGCCATATGAAGTTCATGCTGTTCATTTTTTTGCTTACACCGACACAGGTATCGGGTTGTTTCTATGGTCATTTCAGAGACGGTAACTCGGTAGCGTCATTAACCAAACATCCTGATAGTGTTGGTGACGGTCTTTTTGTGTCCAAAGTTCCTCTTAACTAGAGCAATTTTGCTTTGTTTAGCAAATGACATCATGATTCAATCTTTTGTTGGCTAAAAATGAAAAAACAAAATCATTTTAAAAGGTAATTAATGTACAAATCCTGCAATTAATCTCAAAGTAAGAGATATGAGCAGAGATTTTAAAATTGTATGCATGTTTCACTATCAATGAATTTTTTCACACGCTTTAAACACAATTTCTTGTCACCTAACATGACATTTTTATGCTGACTGCCTTTTAACATATGACAACATTGCTATTAACTTATTAAACTGACTTCAGTGCTTCATTGTTTCTTACTACATGTTTTCATATAATGGACAAGTACTGACACTCATGAGTCTAACAATAACTAGTTAACCAGGATATGCAACTTCTCTACTTGGCAGCACAACAGCTGGATTGACGATCCCTAAAAACAATTCTTAAATCACCGCCACCATTTAAGATACAGCAAGATGACTATGTTTCTGTTCTGAACCACTTATTAAGCGTTCATAGTAATTTATCAACAAAACATATTAGAAAACATTCTTATTTCTTTTTCTTAACAAATATGTAAAGCATATTTTAACATTGATTACATTTTAAAGACTAGTTTAACTAGAAGGTTAAAAGGAGTCATGCTAATGTGACGAAGTGTCATACTAAATTGTAGATACAGTTTTTCAATTTTATATTTTATCCCAAAACAAATATATTTCAAACAAAGAAAGTTTTTTCAGCTGTCTTGACTGAAAGGTTATTTAACGGAATTAATTAATCTTACACTTCAACAGCTTGTTGTGAGAATATATTTTGTTTAGTAAGTAAGTAAAATTTATTTATGTAGCGCTTTTCACAGACGTACATCACAAAGTGCTTTACAAGATCATTAAGCAAAACATACAAGAAATAACTCATATAAAGATGTGGTGACCACACGAGCCACGTGATTAATAAATGAATAAATAAAAACCCAATGCATAGAGAAAAGTACACAATAAATACATAAATGTAAGCCTGGTAACATACAGGTTACCCAAACGCCTGTCTAAACAGGTGAGTCTTTAACTGACCTTAAAACAGGTAAATTAGTAAGGTAGTAAATTAATAATTATAAACAAGAAACAGTTGGATTTACTTGGGCCTGTTCTTGGACTGTTTGAGGCATTCCTGGAAGCAGTCCTTATTTTGCCACAGCTGCAGGATCTTCTCCTCCTCAGAGGGAAAGTTGATGGACTCAGGGACTGGCTCCACCATGGCGTCTGCCAAAACACAGAAAACAAAAATGTAACTCAATAGACTTGTGGAGCAGGAAGACACTGAAATAAATCACAGTGTATGTGTCACGAAGATCACACAATTAAAACTGCAGTATGCGAGATCGGCGCAAATATGATTTAAAAAAGTTATTTTTAGAAAACGGCCGCTATATCGTGACAGTAGTACATGAAACAGGTAACCTGAAAAAAATCATGTTCCTCTGTGTCCTACTGTGTCCTCCGGTGCTCCTAACGGCATCTGAAGGATTTCACTTACCGGAGGAAAACAAGGTCCGCTGTCCAGCTGCAGTCTATGAGAGCCGGCTGTCAATCACTCGCGAACTCTGACCGAACGGTCTAACTAAGCAGCGCTGATCAAATATGAATCAATATTCTGTTACTGTAATGCCTATTTCTCACCTCAAATGTTTTCAGAATCATCTTGTAGTGTACTGTTTAGCTATAAAAATGAGAAAGTTTGTGCCGCGGCCGCCATTGTAAAATCTGTTGAAGGAAGCCAAGTTCTGGTCACATGACTGGAGCACAGCCAATAGGAACGCTCTCTCTCTCTGAAATGACCTGTGATTGGTCAAAATCTGCCGTCAAGGGCTAGATTTTTCTAAAGCCTGAAAACAGAACCATGATGAGGAGCAGAAGTCTAGTTTTCTCTCAGACCACTTGAATTACAATATGCTGAAAGGTTATTATGGACTTTTTGCCAAATTATGCCAAAAAATTGTTGCCTAGTGCCACTTTAATCTTTTATTTTTTCCCCCATTTAGGGCTATAATGTTAATAAAGTATTACCCATTAAAACATCCATTATTGGCCCTCATAATAGAGAAAACTGAACCAAGATTGATTAAATTTCACTTTCAGCAGACATTCATTTACCCACAATGCTACGTATCTTTTGGGACAGGTTAAAAATTAAACCTACATGTTATGTTAACACTAAAATGTGTCTACCTCAGTAAACCTCCTCCAAACTCCTCAGATCATTGTGGGTCTTATTAATATCTGACTTGTCAAACCTGTAGTTTGTCAACAGAACATGCAGTCCTTTTTTAATGTTTTATGTGCTAACATCAGGCTACCTAATATATTATTTCCATGTCGAACATTCAACCGCAAAAACTATGCCCAAACTACTTTATCACGTCCAATAAGTCACTTTTTAACAGCAGTTGGTTCACAAGTATGACGCCTCCTTGTTGTTAGCTAGCAGGCTAAAGCTAGCTGCTCAAAGCTTCAGTCAGGTAGCTTTAAGCTAATCGGACAGTAAAGTTAGTTAAAAGCAGCGTTTGGTCGCTCACACACACTATCAGATGAACAGTGAAGTGTGACTGTAATTAAACCTGTATGTTGTGAATATTGAGTTTGAATGGAGATACTCACATGTCGTCTGTCCCCCGGCAGAGAGACGAGAAATGATGCAAGCTGGAGTCAGCGTGAGCGGAAGTGACGACATCACGTGATTTGTTGCATGAAAATAAAATGCGGACTTTTAAATCTGGAACATTTTATGCTACTTTATACTTGTACTTCACTATATTTTGGAAGCCAACATTGTATTTTACTCCACTACATTTATTTGACAGCTTTAGTTACTAGTTACACATTCAGATAATTATATAATTATTAATACAAAATATAATGAATTATTAAACTACCCAGCAGGATATAAAGTAGCTGAAATTAGCCCCACCTTTATACCAGCTTCAAGATTTTGAATGCAGGACTTTTACTTGTAACAAAGTATTTCTAGACTGTGGTGCTACTGTTACTTAAAGGTCCCATATCATGCTCATTTTCAGGTTCATACTTGTATTTTGTGTTTCTACTAGAACATGTTTACATACTTTAATGTTCAAAAAACACATTATTTCCCTCTTACTGTCTGCCTGAATATACCTGTATTCATGCTCTGTCTGAAACGCTCCGTTTTAGCGCATTTCAATGGAATTGCAACAGAATTGCGTTGCTAGGCAACAGTTTGGGTCCATGTTTACTTCCTGTCAGCTGATATTATTCACATATACTGCAACAGGAAATAAACTGGGACACTTTTAGAATGTTTATGTCTAAAACTTTGAAATGGTCTAAATATTGTAGATTTGTGACATCACAAATGGTCAGAAATCCTAACGGCTTGTTTCAAATGCACAATTTCTGAATACTGGTTGTGTGTATTTCTCGGTATATTGATCCTTTTCATAGTTTAATAGTATTTATACAGCACTTAAGCCTGCTTTATAATGTAAAAGACCTGAAAATCATTTTTTTTTTACAATATGGGACCTTTAAGTAAAAGATCTGAGTAGTCCTTCCACCACTGATTTACTGACAGTGCTGTTGGAGCAGACAGTTTACTTTGATTGTGATCCCCCACTGAAAAGACTTATTCGATATAGTTTGGAAATGCCACATACATTAATCTTTTTTAGTTTATCTACCCACTTCTTTAGTATCTCATTATAAGGAATCATTGAAAGCAGTGAAAGGTTTCTGAAACATGGAAATCATGCTGCCAAACTTCACGTCTACTATTTATTATTGAATCAATTTATTAATGTAGCCTACTTATTTTTTTGTATTTATTTGTCATGCTTTGCAGTATTTTGGTTGGTTATTTGGTTTGGGGAATGTAACAGGGAGGGTATTGCAATTTTATTTTTGCTGAGGGTAGTCTGACCTCTTTAGGAGTGTAGGGGTAGGTAGGTATTTTTCTTTCTCACCAAGTCTATTTTTGTGTCAGCATTCCCTTGTGGGATTTATTATATAAAAAAAGAGATCAAATAGATCAATAGTAGTACATAATACAGAAATAAATAGGTTACATCAAAAAGATGTCTTTCATGTGCGCCACAGGTCATAAAGATGCATTTTACACACATAGGAGCAATCCTGTTTGTGTCAAGGGGAACGTTAACCTCCATGCATCAAGACAATGTCTGTATTTTTTGCTTTAAAATTGTGCTTGTTTATGGTTTCTTTTGCAATCGTTTTGATCTTAATTTTGCACAAGTGTACCTCTACAGTCTTATTACCTTTAACTGTTCTCGTTTCTTATTTATAATTTTAACTAATACATTATTGTGGAAGCTTGTTTCCCCCCCCCTTGTTTTTTGATATGGTACTATCCAAAACAGACAGATTGTGATTTCTAAACCATACAGTAGACCTTTTAATCAAACTTTATATCTCAGAGACGGAGAGGAAATGCAGGGAGAGAGGGTTATTGGTATGCAACAAAGGTCCCTGGCTAGAAACAAACTGGGGACCTGCAGTAATATGGTATGCGTCTTAACCACTCAGCTACCAGACGCCCTGTAAAACTTCAAATTTGAATCCTCATTCCCCATCTTCTTTTGTGATTTTGCTGAATGACGAAACCAAGACAACTAACATTGCCTTGGAGGAATCCCAATCAAGTGATTCATTCCATAACATCAGACTGAGGCAATTACAATAAAAAAAAAAGGGAAGACTCTGATGTTGGTTTGTTAACAAAGCATAGCTTTATTGTGATGGTGGAAACACAGTCTATGGAACGCAGACAGACATGGAGATGACCGGATGGCGGCCTATTTCGCTGCAGCTGCCTTCTGCAGCGCCTTCTGCGCTGCCTTCATGCCCTTCTTGTTGTGCTTCTTAGCAAAGCGCATGTTCCTCAGGAACTTCGGGTCGACCTGCAGCAAAGAAAGAAAGCAAAGGTTATGTGAGCATTTAGGACTCAAGTGTGGGAAGTGCTGCACAATTCCAAGATTAATTTTTTAAAGCGAAATAATCAACCAACTTCCAACTAGGGATGTTAATAATTAACCGTTTAACCGTTAACCGACATTAAGCATTTTAACCGATTAATGCTATGGGTTAAAACGGTTAAAAGAAATATTAATAATTAAAGATAGGGTCGACGATCTTGAGAGAGCTAGCATAATTTGAAAGTATCATGCCTCAGGAGTTACATCAAAACCCACCCCCTCCCCTCGAAACTCCTTCCAAGGCAACGCCCCCCACACACATGCACGAGTACCGACGCATCCTAACTACTTCACAGACACAGAGCGGAGAGAGGACCTCAACTCAACAGCGCTTCCTCATGCCAAGTAACCGCGGCAGTGCTACTGCAGGGCTGAGTTTTCTCTTCCATTCTCAAGGAAACGTGCGGCGGCGACGCGCTTTGAGTTCAGGCTGGTGCACGCCAAGGGTAGAGTACGAGCAGGGAGGCAGGGAGGCATCTGATTGGTTCTTTACAACTGGGCGCAGAGGCAGTGATTGGTAGACGTTTTTACAGGATTACAGCAGTTACAGATGACGGCTCTGTTCCGGTCTTTTTTCAGAGCTCATAAGTAATGGATCGCTGTCGGGGTGTAAAGACCATTTCAACCAATATAACAAATAGTGTATACTGGATAACATCGTCAACCCTGCCTTTAATTAAAAAGCTGAGAAAAACTCAGAGGAGAAGCTCGTCTCTTTAAGGAGAAAAATGGTTCCACCTTAAGAGGCGGAGCCGGTGTTGCAAGATACAGGAAGTTGGCTCCGGTCTATGGCTCGCTTGAGCGGAGCGAGTTGTAGCCTCGCAGCATTTATCCACCGACAAATAAACTGTAAACATACTGTCTGCTACACCTACGTTCACAGCTATAACGCCACCGACATATCCCCATTCCCCGCCACACACACACACACACACACACGGTCTGTCGGACACTCGCAAAAGTTGCGCCGCAATGACAGAGCGGCGAGCACGAAGCTACCAGCAGAGCCACTAGATGGTAACATAACTACCTCACTAGTACCTGGCCTGAAGGGGTCTCAACGGTAACAGCTTTGACAAGTAAAGCAGCAATATTTCCCAGGACCTCATGTAAGTGATGTGGTTAAGATTTAAATATAGTTGCATGGGGAAAAAAAATCCTGTAAGTGAAAGCACAGTTGATCAAAATCAGATCAGCTTGCCATTCAGAACATAATATATTGAGGAGTATCTTGAGGGGATGTGCTTAGTTTTATACTTGTGTAACAACGCTGCAATGTCAGCTGAGCAAAACTGTATTTCAGAAAGTTTTGACAACAACCAGCTACAACTGCTAAACCTGCCCACCACTTGTACTCTGAAAAAAAAGGCCAACTTTCCCACAACACAATGAACAGCAACATACTATCAATGATGCTTTCAGCATTTAATTCTTGTCTATTTTTCAGCTGCCCGTGTAGCGTGAACATTTTCTACTAAAACAATTTTAAATCGTGCATCTCTAAAAGTTCAGTCTGAAAGTCTGACTTGTAAATACTTGCCATTAACTTGTCATATAAGACAATATGATGATAATTTGGGATTTAATAGAAGTGTGAACAGACCTTTATCGAAATAATTTACAATTACTAAATTACCGCTTGAAACAAACCACTGTGGTAAAAGGAAAATGTAAATGTTGCATTATTCTCCAGACGGGGCTGGACATTATCCAAGTGTCATCTAAACCACAAAAGTGGGGACACATGAAATAAAGATCTTCCTCTCACTCAGCGCAGTTACCCAGATTTAGCGAGTTACTACCGACTTACTGGAGAAATCTAATTTCTTAAAAATCATGTATATGAAAATCTCTACTTCTATAATTGAGGAAGGAATGAAAGAAACCAGATTTCTCCTTAAGAAAGTCAATTTTCTGACTACGTTTATAATGATCTACTCTACTTTTTTTACATGAAGACCTCAGACATGGACTGTGTTGAAAGACAAGCAGCAGGATGTAAGGAAATATTGGTACTAGTAGGGATGCATCATCATATTCAAAATAATTACTAGACTGAAACTGGTACAGAGTAGCCTCCATAAATCTGTGCTGATTTCCACAACAATCGGGGCACATTTGTGCTCTGGGGGAAAAGTGAGTGTTCACAAAGCCTGTCCTTAGCATTGTAGTTAGTCCAAATGTTCCAACACACATAATAAAAATGCAATGTATCACTAATAAACCTAAAATGAGTAAACCATGGATCCACAATAAGATCAAGGTGGAGAAGTCTGATTATTTGACATGCAGCATGTACAGAGAGACATTGCAAGCAGGTTACTACCACGCATGGAAAACATGTCTGATTTCCTGCATACCTGATTTCTCAGTGAACATGCAAAACATCCCACCTATCAACAACACAGAACTGCAAGTGTACCTACCCCCTTCAGTGACTCGTAACGCTGAGATGTGGGCTTCTTGATGCCATTCCTGTGGGCTTTACGAGCTGTTCAGACAAAGGGAAAAACCATTAACCTTAACACAAAACAGTCCTTGCAACACTCACCTTGTCACCTTGTCCCCCGAGCCATCAAACTGTACAACACCTCTATGGGGAGGAGGGGGACAAAGGAGGACGGTCTGCAGGACAGTTAATGCACACAGTGCACTTTAATAGACTGAGCCACTTTAATTCCGCACACTACAAAAAAACTTCTCTACCTCAGTTCTTATCCTGCATTATATTCCATATCTGACATTTCTTAATATTTATATCTCCTATACTTAATCACCCAGCACTATATCACTTTCTGCACTACATTCACTTTTTTTTTAAATAGTCCTGTACCTCAGTTGTTTACCCTGCACTATATTCATCTTTAACAGTTATTCTGCACATTGCATATTTTGTTTTATACTCTGTATTACTTACATGTGTCTTGTTACTACTTGTGTCATTTTACTTATATGTGTACTACTTACCTGTGACGTTTTTACTAACATGTTTGCACTATGGAACTGTGATGCTGGAAACTCTAATTTCCCTCGGGATCAATAAAGTTACTATCTATCTATCTATCTATCTATCTATTCTTATTGGTCATGCATTGATGGTATTGAAAGACAGTGCAAGTTTACAATATTAAAACTTAGCTCCTCAATGAGTAAACTTCACACTGCAGTCATACTTACACTGGTTGTGGGTCGTGTGATTCTTGGACTTGGCCATTTCGACACTGGTTAATCTGAAGAAAGGAAAATTAGACGTTAATCTTTAGTTAGCATCACTGTTATTAGCATCCACTCCCATGTTAGCAAACGTTAGCATCGCAAAAAAGCTTTGTTCAATGTAAACAGAGGTGTGTTTGTTAATAGACAACTTCGTAGTGAAGCAGTAGCTGTTACATGTCGATGTAAAACTACATATCACACAAAAACCAGTCATTAAACTACAAGTAAGCAGAGCTTTGGGTGTGTGTTGAGCTGCTTTGCTTCAGGCAGCGTTAGCACTTTTCAAATGTAAAATTCATCCTTTAATGAGAATCACATCTAAAACATACTGCGATGGAAACACGACCAGTGAAGTGATTTATCACAATCAGTTGCTGTTGTTGAGCGGGAATGTAAAATACACGAAGATTGATTAAGATTTTAAAAGTCCACATAGGTGGGAAAGCTGTGTACCTGCCACACGAACAGATGACAACCGGAAGAGAAAGAAAATCAACCCCGGTGGAAGAGAAGAAGAAGAAGAGTGGAGTGAAGAGAGGAAGTCAGTCTGATGTGTTTTAATGACACCGCCTCCTGTTTGTGGGTTCTGGTATTACAGGTGGGAGATCACAGCCGGCCACAGGGTGTCACCCTCTGTCCATATGACACCCTGATTACAGTTATGAAAGCCATAAGACATGAAATGAAGTGACTGTGTGAGCACACACACACACACACACACACACACACACACACACACACACACACACATATGAGTCATTTGAACAAAAGTTACTACATGTGTCTTCATTAGAAATGGAAGTGTGGAAATTACATAGCTTCCTGTGTCTGGATTACTCTTTCTTTCTTTCTTTCTTTCTTTTTTTTTAAATTGTTTTTATTTCCTTTTACTTTCTTTTTCATAACTAAGTTAATTTACTCAAGTACAAATTTTAGTTACTTTACCATTTTCTGTTACTTTATACCTCTACTCCACCACTTTTGAGGGAAATATTGTACTTTTTAATGCGCTACATCAGTTTCGCAACTACATTTATTAGTTGCTTGCTTTTATTTTAAAAACAAACAAACTTATAATATACATAACCTTTATTTAACTAGGAAGTCACATTGAGATTAAAACCTTTTTTACAAGTGAGACCCAGCCAAGACACGGTCAAATATCAGCATCCGAGACAACAAGACAAGACAACAACATTGAATCAAGGCAGCAACAAACAAAATACACATCATACAGTGAATTAACAGGGCAGCATGTTGGTCATGTGTTTGTTATTTAATTGAAGCAACTGCAACTGGCAGTGACCCCTTCCTTTATTCTAATTGGCTCTAGTTTGAAATAATTTAAAGAGATAAGGGTCTCAAGTTTAAGCTTGGCTTGCAGATCGTTCCAGGACAAGGACCATAGTGGATCAGGCTTGTTTTGACAGCTTCTGTACTGAATTAAGGCACTTTAAACTGAAGCCATTTATGTGACAGATCATAACTGTTTTGCAGAAATACAAACTTCCGGCTTAAGTAAGTAGGAAATTTGCCAGAGATGATCTTATAGACTAAACTGTACCAATTATAAAATACTGTGTACAATTTACAGATTAAACCAATAGTACGCAACATGTTTGGCTCGTGACCTCTTACAAAAAGTGTCTATATGGGCTCCTTATCATATTATCTATGAGTTATTAGTAGTTTTACCAAAGAGGCATTTCCCCTCTAAACTTCTGAGATGGTTTGCTTTAAATAACTGTCTGAGGCCCAAAGAGGTAAAACTCCACATTTCACAAAAAAAGCAAAGAAGTGAAAAGTCCCAAAAATTAATAAAAAAAAACAACTTGTGTAAGAGAACTTTATTTATCATGTGTCCATTGGAGGGGGCCCGACCCCTATAGGTCGGGAACCACTGGACTTTACTTACTATACTAAGTAACGCACCGTAATTCCTATACAATCCACGTAATTATGAGCCAGGACGTGCAGGGCTGCCTCTGAGGAAGTCAGGTGATGTCGTATAAAGCGATAACGTCTATATAGGAAGGAGGTCGGGGTGGATGGATGGGTCAAACAAACACAGGACTTTCACCCAGAAGACCGCTGTTCGTGTCCCGTTTGAAACCAGAAGTCAATATTTACTTATGTTATATATATATATATATATATATATATATATATATATATATATATATTATACTTATTTGCATTCATATTTTTGTTCTCTCAGTAGATTCCAGGTTTAAGACAGAGCAGTCACAGGAAGCATGATGATTTTTTTTCTCATCCAAACACATAGGAAAGAAATTCAGTGTATAAGGCATCCTCACATGTAACAGCAAATATGTGGTGAATTTATTGCAATGCCCCTGTAAACCTTGTTTTCTGGGAGATACCGATAGGGAGTTAGAGATCAGTAGAAGTAAACATACTGTAAAGTACAATTAGGAATAATGGTGTTAAAACCTTAACAGTCACATACTGGACTTGGAAATATGCATGTGTTCAGAATCACTTTCATCAAAATAGCTTTATTGCAAATTTAAGCTGATGATATATCTTCTACAGGTATGTGATACCATCCTGTTGCATGCCAAGGAGCGGTTCTCCTTCACCCAGCACCTCATCAGCGCAACACTGTTGCATTGAGAGTTGTTCCCACAACACAGTGTGAAGTTCCCTGACACAGCACTTGAAACAACAGTGGAGGCGTACCCCATGTTGAACAAGGCCAAGCTCAAAACAGAACTGTGCCTCATCTATGAGAACAGCGAGTTCAAGGCTTGCAGTGGTGCGGTGCATCTGTACGAGTTCTTCATGGAGAACAACCTTCAGTGCACTTTCACAGAGACTGTCAGTCTTCTCAAGATCCTCATCACCACACCCATGACAACAGCTGAATATGAAAGGTGCTTCTCCACTTTGAAGAGGATCAAGACCTTCCTGAGAAACACCATGACACAGTATCGCCTTAATGCTTTGGCCATGCTCTCCATGGAGAAGAAACTTGTCAGAGACATTCCTGACTTTAATAAGAATGTCATTGAGAAGTTTGTCACTCAGAAGGAGAGAAGAGCAAAATTCCTCTACAAATAAGCTGTCAAAAAACATGCAGGCTTTCTCACCACATTGACTTTTCTTGTACATAGTTATCCTCAGTCTCATTTGCTTAAATTGGTCATGGAGGCATCACAATTTAATTGAGACCGGTAAATTAATTGTACTGTTCTTGTTAACTGTGTTTTATGTATTATTAATATTTGTGGATGTGCTGTGGTTGTGCCTTTTGAGTAAGGTGAGAGACTTTTGAAGCAGAAGTTTTGCTGGAGTTTACTATCTCTACACCTCAGATCACTACACCATGTTTATGTACATTCTGAATAGCTTGAGGACTTAACAGCAGTATCCCTAATTGCACTTCATGTTTACTTCCCCTGATCTTTACCTCACTATTGATTTACCAAACAAAGCAAGGTCAACAGGGGCATCACATTAAGTAAACATTTCTATTACATGTTATATTGTTATATTATATTATTATTGTATTACATGTTATATTGTATTATAGTACATGCAGTGGTGGAAGAAGTACTCAGATCTTTTCAGTAAAAGTAGCAATACTACCATGTAGAAATACAAGTAAGAGTCCTGCATTCAAAAGTAAAAGTGCAAAAATATTAGCATCTGAATACTTGAAGTACCAAACATAAAAGTACTCATTATGCAGAATAATGTATAGTATTGTATTCTAATTGATGCCTTAATGTGTTCATCACTTTAATGTTGCAGCTGGTAAAGGTGGAGCTCATTTTAATGACCACATACTGCTGGGTAGTGTAATATTACATAATTTATTAGTTGATTATATTTTGTATTAATAATCTGAATCTGTAAAGTAACTAAAGTTGTCAGATAAATGTAGTGGTGTAAAAAGTACAATATTTCCCTCTGAGATGTTATACTGTTGTTTTTCAAAGCATTATTTACTCTTCCTGTTGGAATAAAAAAACTGTTAATTATTTAACTGCAAAGTAGTAATGTGTTTTTGATACCTTCACCTTTTTTTGCATTAAATCATACCGGGATGTTTGCTGAAATTGATTGGATGTGGCACAGCCCTACCTAGAAAAATTTCCACCAGCCGCCACTGCTGTATACTTGTATATGTATATATATATATATATATATATATATACATTTATATTTTCCTCTACGTTTTGGCCTCTCGTCCACATGCAAACAGAGTTTTTGGTCACAAAACGGATATTTTTTAAAACACCTTCTAAAATGCAGATTTAAAAAAAACTCTGGTTACTTTCTATCTGTGTGGGCGTGTAAAACGGAGCGTTTGGGAAACAATGGCGTCCTCTCCTCGTTTCATGCCCATTGTTGCTTTGTGTCATGAGCATGCGCCAGAAACAACAACAAAGATGGCGGACTAATGGCTTTTTTACGTTTTGTTAACACTGCTTGGACTAATTACTACTTTATATCTGAAAAATGTTCCAGTCACAGGAGGCCAAAGCAGGAACACATTAAACATGTGGAGGCTGAATGGTGATTGAAGGAGCTTTTGGGCGATTGAAGGCGAGATTTGGAGGGCGATGGACTCAGAAGGGCGATGGACAGAAACCTCAATGACCATTATGCATGTTAAGAGACAGTTGATGATAGCAGAGTGATGACAGGAATCCCAACCCCCCCAACAATAACTGTTATCCAACTGACTGTAATGAAGCCGAAGGAAAGGGAGAGAGGAGGGTGGGAACTAAATTCCTTGACCCTTAATTTGTGATCTCAATTGTGTTGACATGTAAATATTACGGCCAGCGTTTGGAGTCGTTTTTGCATTCGAGTGTCGACGGACATATATTGTAAAACAAAGGTCGTGTGGACAATTTCTTTTTTTTTTAAATGGAGGGGAAAATATCCATTTTTAAAAACATCTGAATATTGTGACGACCCCTACTCCCTGGCACTACCTCTCTTTTTGCTTGTTGCTGCTGCTCCTCTTTTCTATCTTGCAGGAAGGAGGGTCCTTAGTGGGATGAGCCACACCTGGGCCCGGTGTGCTCTTTCCCCTTCAAATAGCTGCCTCAGTCTGCAGTCTGTCTCTCTGGAAGACTCAACACCCTCATCAGCATGGAGAGGACATGAAGTTCTTCTTTGTTCTTTCCACCACACACATTCACACACACCCATGCATGCTCCACACCACTGATTTACTGATTTCCACACGTTATATTGACTTACTGTTGTGTTTTGTAAAATAAATCCAGTGTTCTTTTGCCGCCACCTCGTGTCTGTCTCCCTCTGCGTCGCAGCCTTTGAGCCAGGCTGTGACAATACATAGACACGGCTTTAGACAGTCAGAACAACTCACGTAATATAAAGAGCGACAAATTCTGTGTAAGGAGGAGGTCGGGGTGGATGGATGAGTCAAACAAACACCGGACTTTCACCCAGGTCACTGTTGTTCATGTCCCGTGTGAAACCAAAATCCACTTTGACTAATTTGAAGAAGAAGAAGAAGAAGAAGAAGAAGAAGAAGAAGAAACTTTACTGATCCCCTGGCGTTTATGTTGTTTGTTATTCAATTGGTAAATGTTAAATTATTTGTTGGAGTTGTTACATGATCAATAATGTGCTTTTGTAAGATGGAAGAATGATATTTGTATTTTATTTTATACTTATATCACGTTCACTGCACTTATGGATTTCAAATAGATGATAAAACAAGCAGAAATAATTTTCCTGATCTTTATTGTCCAATTATTATTATTATTATTATGTGTGTATGGGAGGAAACCGGAGTACCCGGGGGAAACCAATGCATGCACTGAGAGAATATGCAAACTCTACACAGACAGAGAGGCAGAGCCAGGACCGATCACCAGTCCTTCGTCTGTGCGGCTACAGTGCTAATCATTGTGCCACCGTGCAGCCCTCAAACCATCTGTGAATAAGTAGGAGACGTTGTGTTGTGGAATTTGGAGTGACAGAAAATACCAGCAAATGGCTAATTCCCCCTCACACTGCATTGTAGACATCCATGTAACATGGAGCCTCCAGCAGTAACTTTTCACCTGGCAGGGAAGAGGTTCGCTGGGAGGAAGTATGGTGAACACTCACGTTACACCACACTTCTCCCCAGCAGTTTTCTGTCACCTGGCAGGGAAGAGGTTCGCCGGGAAGAAGTATGGTGAATCCTCACGGTACACCACACTTCCCCCCAGCACCCACCCACCCACCCTGTGTCTACACCAGCACAGGTGCTCCACCTAGCCATTTGCTAATATTTATATCACTGCAAATTCCACAACACAAAGTTAAATTAAGCCTACTTATTCACAGATGGTTGTTGGAACAAATACATTCTCACCCTGAAGACGGTGTTTGCTCCTCTACGGTCCCATGGACCCTGAAATTGTACACACAAGTAGTAGTTTAGTCAGGATGACCCCAGTTGCTCTCCACCTGCAGCTTCACGTGGCTGAAGAGACCTTTTTCCTGATCCTGAGAGATAGAGAAATGAACAGAGAAAGTTAGTTGAGGAAAAAATGAGAGGATGGGAAATAAGGGATATAATAAGTAGCCTATAATAAGGACAGACAGACTGTAATTCTTATGATATATTAGCTTGTTGGTGAAATTTAAAAAATGCATGTGCATGTCTTTCATTGCATGATGTAATACTCACAGACAGTTTGAAAGTCTGCACCGACTCCCCGTCCTGATCATAAAGAAAGGTTCCTAGTAGGGTACCTTCATCCACTTCAGTCTTCATGCCCTGCAAGAGAGAAAGATAGAGATGCAGTTGAACACCTTGTTGTTCTCCGTGTATGTGACAGTGAAATACACAGGACGTCTGCAGTGGAACAATTTTAAATTTGTGACTTATATAGACAGCAAACATCTTTGGGGCGGTGGAGATGTTGTCAGTTGGCGACAAGGTCTTTGAAATGTGACCCAGTGTCACATGGCTGATGGTGGCTGGGTGGGACAGGGCGAGGACTAAATGTCCACGCTCACCATCAAATGACCAGCAGCGTCCGGCCACGGTTGGTCCTCCCTGAAGAAAGAGAGAGTATAAAAAAGAGGTTAGATGGTATGTGGTATAACAAAATAGACAGTAAAACAATCCAAACCATTATATAATATTGCCATACCGCCTAGCCGTGTGTTTTGTGTGTGTAGTTCCTAGTTCCTACCTGAGTAATAATGCTTGGGTCTACGCGTGGTGGCCAAAAAGGAACCAGGACATCCAGTTTTCGAGGACAACTGAGGTAAAACACGGGCCCCTGCACACAAAAACACACACAAAGAAAGTGAGAAAACGATCTCAAAACTAAAAAGCACATGTGCAAATTACAATCTGACAGATGAAAATGATGAGCGGGATTTAGATGTCTCACCTTGCGACTCCAGGTGTCCCAGTGTACGAGTGACCGCACAGCAATTTTATCCCTTGTTCCTACGTCCCACATATTGAGACGGTGTCCCACATTTTCGTTGGCTCTAGTTTTCAAAAGTCAAACCGCTGCAGGACAGACGCTTTTTTTAAAATCTGGCTTTTATCAAACGGCTGTGAAGAAAGCAGGAAGTCTGTCATCACAGCGCTGTGTTTGCTGTCAAACTGAGCACACGTGGGTCAAGTGTAGGTTAACATTTCACCGTCTTTGCTACGCTACGCCCAACGGAGAAAATTACGAGTCACCGCAAAGTCACAAACTGTGAAGATTTAGGTGGAATATGATGGAAACTACCACAAAGAAAAGGAAGAGCAGCTACAACAAAGACTGTGAAACAACTTATAAGTATTTATAAGCCGGTGGAAGGTGATTCTCAGAGTTTTTTGTGAAATTTGCCAGTTATTTTTCAATTTCACTCAGGGGGGAATACGACATGAAGCGACACAGTTCATGTGAGTCTCACAAGACATTATTAAGATTTTTTTTCTCATAAACTTATGACTTTATTCTCATAATAATCCGACTTTTTATCTCGTAAACCTATGACTTTATTCTTGTAATTTTACGACTTTTTTCTCCTAAACCTATGACTTTATTCTCATAATATTACGACTTTTTTCTTGTAAAACTATATGACTTTCTTCTCGAAATATCCGATTTTTTTTTTCCCTTAATGTGGCCCTAATACCAGGATTTTTTCACATTGCCATTTGTTACAAAAAGGTGAATGTGACTGGTGGGACAGTTAGTTTCAGGAAGGAAGTTACAGAGACGTTGTAAGGAGCTTTTTTCACTTTCTAGTGGAAGTATTCTGCTTTAATTCTCATAGATATCTTTGCCTGGAAATCAATTTCTGTGAGCGTGGTGCTTGTTTGTGCACTGCCATGGGGAAGATCATTGTACATGTGTCTGAAACCGATCACTGTCTTTAGCTAGTTGTTCAATGTCATGTTGAAGCTACTGCAGAACTTCCACCATAAACACTGTGCCTCAACCGCTGTAGCAAAAGACTTTCTATGGTGAAGTAAGTCTTTGTTAACAGAAGTTCATGATGCTTCTTCTGCTGTGTCAATAGGTCAAAAACATAAATATGAAAGTTCCCCTGGTGGCTCAGCAGGCACTGGAGTTAGTCTATCGATCAGCTTACCAGAGCAGGGGGTGCATTTCTCTGACTTAAGGGTAGTTCTCATGAATTTTTCCTCATATATTTTTATATATATATATATATATATATATATATATATATATATATATGGATCTGGATCATGGATCCGATCTGGTCATTTAACTTCAGCAAAATCTAAAGTGCTTCACATCGGGTCTGCTTGTTCACCATATACCTCTGCAGAACGGAGATTTGTCAAATGCTTTTGTCGCTGTATGTACAGTATATAGTAAATAAGTCCAATGTCAAAGGAGAAACGCAGTCCTGGAAATACTGCATGTACAGTTTGTAAATTTACATTTTTCTTGTTATGAACTTAGAAGTTGAATGTTTCATGTCGTTTTTTGCATCCATTTTTAGCTTGTAACTTTACATTTTTTCTTGATAACTAAACTTCAAGAAGTTGAACATTTAATTTAATTTTTGCATTTCATTTCATTTTTGAGGGACTTTATTTCAGCTACTTCAACACATGTATTACTGGATTATAATTATTGATGCATGAATGTGTAAATGGTAAATGGACTTCAAAGTTCAAGGTTCTTTATTTGTCATATCTCAATTCCAGCAAAGCAGTCATTCGCAATGAAAATCTTTGGTGGTATATATATATACAGTATTTTGTATCAATAATAAATAAATCTGCAAAGTTATCAGATAAAGGTAGTGGAGTAAAAACTACAATATTTCCCTTTGAAAAGTATAGTGGTGGAGAAGTAAAGTACAAAATGAAATACTCAAGTAAAGTAAAGTAAAGTACCTCAAAATTGTACTCAAGTACAATACTTAAGTTAATGTACTTAGTTACATTCCACCACTGCCCATAGAAATAAGGTCTCTAAAAGGATAAACTCAAGTATTGGACAAGTTAAAACTGTGCAAGCTGTTACAGTTCATCCTGTGAACATGAAGGTCTGTACCAAATTTAACTGCAATCCATCCAATAGCTGAGACATTTAACTCAAAACCATAAATGTCAACCTCATGGTGGTTCTAGACGAAAAATCAGGGGATCACTGAAGTCAGTGGAGTTCATCCTCTTGGCACTATGGCTAAGGGCACTAATTGTCATGGCAATCCATTCAGTAGTAGTTGTTAGCTTATAGCTAAAGACAAGCAGCGTCTTCCTTGTCAAATCCTTTACCACATAACAATCTTTTTGCTTCCTTAAACCAAGTCAATGCATGTTCACTGAACTTCTATCGCTCCTTTCATCCAACCCGGAAAGGAAACCCGCAAATATTCTAAGTAGTAGGCAGTTGAGAGTGTTATAGTGTAGTCTCTCTTCAGGGAACATAGTAGGAGAGTAGAGGCAAGAGCATTTGATCAAACACAAAGAAGAGGAGGAAAAGATGCCAAACAGCAGTGTGTGGAAGCTTTGCTCATTCAGTTAGTTAATCTGTGGATAACGAAGAAGGTGGAGGGAGGGTTTTTAAAGACTGACAGCTGCTTCTCAATCAGCTGATTGAGTCACACAGGTGGATCTCAACATATCCTCCATGATACTAAAACATATATACCATGAACTAATGTTAACAGTGCATTTTTGGGCTGTTACATGAACGTTGGGTGCCATTTTAGACATTAAATTATACATGACGTGTGCTAATGGACACTATTGTCAGTTTCAAATAAAAGTGTTTACCGCTGATTTTGGTAACTCGTCCATTTTTTCTATCAAAAAGGCCTACCTATAGAATATGCAGCTAGACAACAATACAATTCTACCTTACACATTGATGCATCAGTATTACCAATCTATAAAATGATTTACAATTGTATATCAGTCACTTTTACTTTTGATACTTTAATTTGCTGATAGTTCTTCTGCACTGTTACTTAAGTAGGATTTTGAGCGTAGGACTTTTACTTGTAAAATTGGTATTTTTTAAGGATCAGAATATTTCTTTTACAACTGCTTTTCTTTCTTTGACTCAACCTTTGCTTTTGCCTTTTTAAGACTTGAAAGCTCTGTAACAGAAGATAAAAAGACCCTTAACTACTGGAAGGTGTTAATACAGTAAGTACCACACAGAAAACAGCCTTATAGAAATATTGGCTATTATTTCTGTTTCTCTAATACCCTTTATTTCTCTTCTATTCTGCCTCCTTGAAGACTACTACCAAACCATCATCTACTTGAGCAGTGTACAATTGAATAAGGTTTGGGTTACACATAAGCCTAAAAAAGTTTCATATTTTGTTCTATTACATGAACTACTCCTCTTAATATCTCACCACATGTGTAATGTTAGCCTCACTTGACTTCAACTAATTGGATGTGGTTCAGAAATCATATAGCGTGTTGATTTGTGAAGATTTTCTGTTGGAACAAAAATGATTAGCCTTTGATTGCAACAGAGCTTGAGTTTCTCATGAAACCGCTGCAAAACGGCAGCAAGAAACCTGTTTATGGGATCCAGTGTGAGCTCTTAAATCCAGGTTTGGCCTCTAAGAAGATGAGCACTCACTACCCGAGTCGAGTGTCTCTCTGAGACGGCGAAGATGGATATCTGGCTTCTGAATGTAGTGTGAGGGAATCGAAAATGGGGTAATTTCATTACATACTGTGAGGAAAAACATGTATCAACATCATCAGTTAGCTGTTGACCCATTTAATTTTGTTGTGAAAGAAAATGAAAAATGGATTTAAAAAAAAAAGTCAGGAATGATTAGAATACAAATACTCATGGTGAGTCAGAATTATAAAATAGGTCAAATTTGGACATGTCATGATTTTGACTTTGTAAATCTCTAAATAGTTTTTATTCACAATAGCAGTGCAGCTCTATTAATGGCAATGTTGGTCTGTGTCATGGTTCTCAGACAAAGTATCCTATAATGACTTTGATTATCTCCTGACATTTCCTCTATCTCCACCATGACGTTCACATTTGTAGTTTTGAGTGAAATGTCTCAATAACTGATTTGCCGTCAAATTCAAATTCAAACTCAATCAGCGTGTGAGCATTATCATTATGAGCATGTTAGCAGACTGATGTTAGCATTTAGTTCAAAGCATTGCAGCCTCAGTAGGCTAAAGCCTCACAGAGCCACTAACATGGCTATGGACTCTTAGTAGGGCGGGGCCATATGGAAAAAATCAAATATAATATTTTTGACCAAATACCTCGATATCTATACTGCGAGGGTTGATCACTGGTGCTTTTACAAAATATTTACACAATGATATTTTTGATAAATAATCATCAGTAATATGGATATAATGACTAAGTGAGTAAAGGCAAATAATAGAACAGCTACAACAGTCTGGCAAGTTCAGAAAATGATATCACTTTACTATAATGCAGCCTTTAAAACCAAGAAAAGACAACACTCATGCCATACTACAATATTACGATATCCAAAATCCAAGACGATATCTAGTCTCATATGACAACATCGATATAATATGGATTTATTGCCCAGCCCTAACTCTTAGTGTTATTGACTTATGATTAGGACTAGAACACGTTTTACTTTGCATTTCAACTTCCTGTCTCATATTGTTTACTTAGTGGCTCATAACTTGGATTAGAACTTAGAGTATTTTCCTAATATTTAATACATTTTTAATTCATATTCCTGGTAGGAATTGGCTTCCATGCATTTCCCTGTGTTTATGTTATTATAATATGATGATAAAATATAACTACAGTGTAATGGACGACCACAGCAGAAAGTTTCAGTTTGGATTAGTTGTTAAAAACATGAATGAAGTCTGGTGGAGATGATATGAGATTTTCTTCTGATACACCTGTCAAACATACTTATTTAAGTGCCATTCTCGATGCTTTCCATGGACCGACTGCTGCTTCTAGTCACAACATTGCAACCAGCATGATGAGATGATCGACAGCCAGCATTTATAGACAGATTCACAGAGATTACAGTGTTAGCTGACCTATGTTGTGATGGATACAAGGACAGCCATGTGACTGAGCTTACATTTCTCGTTTTCTTTTACATTTCCTTTCCTCTTCCTTTCCTTTCCTTTCCTTTCTGCTCTCATTCTCGGCTGAGGTTGGGTGAATCCCTGCTCAAGCAGAAGAAATCATGCAGCAGCGTCCTATATTTAGACCCCTGTTTGATCATACGAGCCTCTCCGCTCCACTCTGCAGCGCTCGGCTCTGCTCAGTCAATTACAGATTTGGGAACATGTGTTATTTGGTACTTTCTCCTTGATCTGACAGCGGTCAAGAGAGGACTGGTGCTTTCCATTTGCTGTGAGATTCTTCACACGTGGTAGTTTTGGTGGCGTGGGAGTGTGAGTTTATACTGCAAAATGAACACATCTCTGTGAATATTTTCTCAGTATTATCTGTGTGAAATCTTTATTAATCAAACGAGATAATCTCACATTGTTCACTGAAGCTGACAAATATCATAACTCTCTCCTAACAAGTGATGAGAAAATTCTGATTGTAAGCAATTTTCCATATGAGGTAAAATAAAATCACTGCACATGGACATCCATTATTGTTTGTGTTTATTAAACACTTTGCTATACTGTATTGCTTCCCAGATATTGCATTGTACATTCCATATCACAGAAAAGTCCAATTACTTTTACATCTTCATTTGATGCCATGATCATTTTGTTGTAATTACCCTTTTTCCCAGGGTAGAAAGGTTTAAAAGCCTCTATATGTCAAGAGGATGTTCTCATTTAACATCACATACAGTAGCTACAGTATATGCAATGATGGTTCTGCAGAATGTTCTGTACAGTAACTCCCACCTATAATGAAGTCTATAGGGGACCACCAACACTGCTCTGTTACTTAATTGATTCCCGTTGAGAGAACAGAAGACATCGCATGCTGCTGCACGGGCTGTCTGTTTGTGCTTTCTTTCTGTATCTGTCATCCTCTTGATGTCATTCTTTCTTTCTCTTTCACTCTGTTATTCGTTTCACACGGTGCACTTCTTATTTGTCTCTGCTGTTATCCAGTGGTGGAAGTACTTGTACTTAATTGAATAGTCCCATCAAATGCTATTTTATACTTCCACTCCACTACATTTACTGTAAGAGGGAAATATGTAAGGGATAATGGCCCGATGAGGTGTCCATTATCAGGAATTAATGGATGACGGGGAGTCCATTAATCCCTGATTATGGACACCTCGAAGGGCATTATCCCACTTATAGACTTTTTCATTGCCATTCTGTTGCTAGGGCAACAGCTTTGGTCGAAGTTTACTTCCTTTCAGCTACTGTATTAACAAATATTGCAACAGGAAATACATGTACAGTACATGTAAATAGAATGGACCTTAGCTACGACTTGGCAACGGGAGATATTTCTAGTCTGTTCAGCTCATAGAACCCTTTGGCTCAGCTATGAGCTAGAAAGCTAATGTTATGCTAGCAAGATTCAAATTCAATAACATGGTGTAAGGTTGAAAAACTGTAAATATATTTGTCAGTATGTTTAACAACAAGACTAGCTAGCTAGCCATGCCATTGTCCCAAAATCAATATCAACATTTTCATGAAATCTTGCTAGCATAATGCTAGCATAAAGCTAACGTTATACTAGCAAGATTCAAAGTCAATAACATTGTGTACAATTGAAAAACAGTAAATATAATTTGACAGTATGTTTAGCAACGAGACTAGCTGGCTAGCCAGCCATGCCATTGCCCAAATCAATATCAAGATTTTCACAAAACTTTGATCAGCATAACACTAGCATAAAGCTAACATTATGCTAGCAAGATTTAAAGTGAATAACATTGTGTATGCTTTAAAAACAGTAAATATAATTTGACAGTATGTTTAACAACAACACTAGCTAGCTGTCATTGATCCCAGAATCAATACCAAGATTTTCATGAACAAATGTGTATGCCTGCTGTCGGCCGCAGCCTGACGTAACGAGTTGAATAGCAAATGGGATGTGAGACGATTGCTTAATTTGATCATTGTTGTAAATAAGATATTCACATCTTTTTTTTTTTTCTATTTAATGTAGCCAGCGCATTCATTTAAAACGGTGAACAGGCAGTTTCACTGGAGCAGGTGTCCATTATCAGGAATGAATGAACGCCCTGCAGCCAATCAGAATCGAGTATTCACCCAGACCATGGTATAATTTAATATATTCAAGTCCATACAACACATCACTAATTATGATCCTCAATGCTAAAACATAGAAGATTTAATTAACACCTCTATGAATTATGAGTGCAGGATTTTTTCATTGTGGTATTACTTCTTCTACCAGCACTGTTATCTCTGACCAATCATCGTTCTAACCTCCTCTCTGCTTTACTTGCATTCACATAAAGGTTTAATAATAATAACATAATCCCCCTTTCCTCTCTGTCTCCCTCATTCACAACCACCTACTTCCTCATGCTCTCTTTTTCTTTAACTCCAACTCTTTTGCTGTCTTCACACTTTGCACCTCTCTCTCAGTTTTTACCCCTGAACTCCCTCTGTTGCTCGCCGGCTCTGCTCCCCACCCAATTTCATTTCCTTTTCATCTGCGAGGGGAAATCTTGTCTTTGAGCAGCACAGAGTCAATCCCTCGGGGACTCACTTCACCTCAACACATGAAAGAGGCTGCTTATTATGTCTCTGGATTTTGGAGGCATTATAGGGAGGCACATCCAAACAGAATGGAAGATCCATTAAGTGTCGCATACACAAGTGCAAATGAATATAATAAGTATGGGGGAGAAAACACCAGGATATTCAAGACTTGAAGAGTGGTTTTGAATATGTAATATTCTTTCTTTGGCTTTAAATTAGGAGTTGAGGTTTTACAAACCAATGGTTATTGTTTTTGTATGAGATCTTTACTGTAAAGTATTCTACAATATAAATATGCCCTTCCTGAGCAGATTCTGCAGTAGTGCCCTTGAGCAACATAGTGAATTAAAGCTGCAAGCAGCGATGAACGGGCCCGAGCACCTCTCCGCGCGTCAGGGGTACTGGCGGGACGCCGACTGACGCGGCCGGGCACAATGAAACCGGAACTCCGACCATCGCAACGACGTCTGCCACAAGACTCTACGACAAATGGAGTTATGAAAGGGGGCGGGGCTTATATGTAGAGGGCGGGGTTAACCGTCACCAACTTATCAGGCACTCTCTGCTGAGTGACATGACACCTCCCAAAAGAGTCTACGACAAACGCTTTATTAGTTAGTCAAGGGGGCGGGACTTATGTGTAGGGGGCGGGGAGAACCTCCACCAAGTTATCAGGCACTCTCTGCTGAGTGATAAGACACCTCCCACAAGTCTGTACGACAAACGGTTCATTAGTTATGAAAGGGGGCGTGGCTAATGTGTAGGGGGTGGAGATAACAATACCAACTTAAATGGGCACACTGTCCTGAGTGATATGACACCTCTCACAAGAGTCTACGACAAACGCTTCATTAGTAAGTAAAGGGGGCGGGGCTTATGTGTAGGGGGCGGGGAGAACCTTCACCAATGAAACATGAACTCTCTGCTGAGTGATATGACACCTCCCACAACATTGTACGACAATCGGTTCATGAGTTATGAAAGGGGGCGGGGCTAATGTGTAGGGGGCGGGGATAACCTTCACCAATGAAACATGAACTCTCTGCTGAGTGATATGACACCACCCACGAGACTCTACGACAAACGGTTCATGAGTTATGAAAGGGGGCGTCGCTAACGTCTTGGGGCGGGGCTTTGAGTATATATTTTCATTTGAATGACATCAGGCCTGGACCCTTATCATGGCTGAGAAAGTTGGGGCAGATCGGACTATGTACAGTGGAGTTACAACAACTTCCTGTTTCATGGCGAATGGCCCAAAATGGCCGCCACGCCACGGTCAGGTCGTTCAGTGAAAACTCACCATTTGAATAACTTTTCATCCTTAGGGTCTTAAGATGGTCCTGACCAAATATCAAGTCGATCGGATTAAATTTGTAGGAGGAGTTCGTTAAAGTACGCGACCTATAAAACGCTAAAAATGGGCGAAAATCGCTATTAAATTCAAAATGGCTGACTTCCTGTTGAGTTTTGGGCATACCTCCCAGAGGCTTTTTTGTGCGTCTCCACATGTTACATCTGTCTGCCAAATTTCATACATGTAGGTGAAACCGGAGCGAGGATATCAATTTTTTCAATTTTCTAGGGGGCGCTAGCGAGCCATTTTTTCCGAGACCCTTAAAATATCAAATTTTACACCGTGTCTGATAAGTGTGCCAAGTTTAACAACTTTTTGAGCATGGCAAAGGCCTCAAAAAGGCAATTCATTTGAGAGAAAAAGAAAAAGAAACACTACAGTTTCAAAAGGGCCTTCGCTGGCCCGACGTTGTCGGTGCTCGGGCCCTAATTACTGATTGCTCAAGTTTAACCGCCCAGCTGGAAGAATCTGCAGCAGTTCTGGTGGGTATTTGTGCAAATCCAACCACAGTAATGCTCTCCTTTTTATTAGCTTGCAGTGCAGACTGATGCACAACATATGAGAAAATCACTGATAGATCACTCTTGTAAAGTCCCTCCACTACCCTATGAAGATGGCATCGACATATTCACTGAGTGATTCTCTCGCTCTCGCTGTGTTCACAGTATGTGTGTGTGAGAGAGCTTGTGATTTGTCCTGGATGTACATCATGTCCTGAATGCTCAAATACAGATATTGTGTTTGAGATTTCTGTCCCTCTGACCTGCAGCATGGGCAGTAATTCAATGAGCATAACCTCTCTCTTGCACTATCTATCCATCTTTCTTCTTTTGCTGTCCCTGACTGCTCCTTTGCTTTGCTGCACTGACTTCATTCATCGCGGTGAAGGACGGAGATCAGTATATGAGAATGAAAAGCAGAATGAACATTTGAGAAAGAAGAGGAGGGAAGCAGAGTGTCTGTATTGGTGCTGGGAGAAAACAAGTGGGCGGTCTTGGCTAAGATGGAGCTTTCCTATTGGTTAATGGGAAGGGATGAATGAAAGGATGCTGATTTGAATGAAAGCCGTCATCTAGTTGTCTCTCCTCCCTCCATCCTCCACATCGCTGTGGCTCAGCTGGCACACACACACACACACACACACACACACACACACACACACACACACACACACACACACACACACACACACACACACACACACACACACACACACACACACACACACACACACACACACACACACACACACACACAGGAGTTGCAGAGACAAATTGTTGCGACAAAGTGATTTTGTTGTATTAGATAACAACCAGAGGCGTACTGATTCCTCCCAATACAAACTGCAACCCCAGACATTTTTGGCCACACACTAAAAATAGTGTTAAGTTTCTATCTTTTTTTATTAGTATTATTATGCAATTACTGTTTTGGGCCCCTTGGGGCCAGTAGAAACAAGTTGTAAACACAACACTGACATATTATTACTTTGAAAAATTGATACGGCGAACATGTTGGGAAACACTTTTCCATTTACATCCAGCTGATTTTTGGAATGAATGGCAAAACAATACAGTTCTTGATACCTTACTTTGAGAAATATAAACACATTTTTCTCATTCAACAAAAGCAGCCAAATTTTCAAACGTTAAATTTTGTCTCAACAAGCAGCGGTACAAGAACTTTGTCTAAATAAAATATGTATAAATATTTTTTATTTATAATAATTTTTAATAATAGATACATTTTTTTATTTGAATGAAACTATGTGATCAATCATTAAGTAATTAATTGATTTCAGCTTTCAACAGAAACATTTAATTGGACACCAAAAAAACACCCGCCCACTCTAACAACTAACAAATTATGTATATAAATATTAATATTAAATATTTTACCCTTAGCCCTGTTGTGGCTCCTTTTGTGCCAAAAATTGTTCATATTTATGTTTTTCTACAGAATAGCATGTATCAATCTTGAATTTCACATTTGTTTACACATTTACTTGCTGTTGTGTTTCGCCTCAACCTTGCACATCAGTCTTGTTTGACTTTGCCCATCATATTTGACTTTGTGCATCCATTTGCTTCTGGCTAAAGGAAACAACAACAGACGTCAGTCCACATTACAGTAAACAATCAGTCAGGACATGAGACAGATGCAAAGGTAGCTTATTGCAATACAACAAAATGTGCTATGAAATCTCACAACAGGTAACAACAACACAAACAGAAGAGATGTTCAAAGTCATCAGCAAGGAGATGCAGAAACAAAAATGAAAATAATACTATACGCCATAATATCCCCAAATATTTACATAGACACAACTGGTTTTGTTCATGCTTCACCAGTAGATCCTATGTTGTTATTCAATGTACAGCAGTAAGAGTAGTATCATGGCTGTTGTTTTGTCAATTTGAAACTCAGAGACTTATTTCTGAGTATTCTTCTGAACTTATTTTGCTTGGGTGTATGTTCATTTTCTCTCACAACAGTGCCGATAAAATAGAAATAAAACCTGGTGAAATAAAAGCCAGAAATATTAAATCTTTACATATCAAAACATGAACAACTAACCATTTTGTGTTCCCCAGTGAATGCAAAGATAAATTACAAGACCCTGTACAAATATCTCATTTGTTAGACATCAATAAGTTTTCAAAAGTCTAACCTTCTCTCTGAAAATGATATCAACGTGATATCCAACACATCAAATATTCTTAGATATAAACCCAAGATAAGGCTTTCCCTCTATTTACAGTAAATGACCTAGAAAAACAGAGACATGCTGTTATTTCTTCCAGTATTAATTACTGAAATGTACGCGTCCCCTCTCAATCAAACTAATTCAAAATTCAGCAGCCAGAAAATGAATGCGAGCCAGTAAATATGATTACATTATCTCGGCTTCTTTTCATTGTCGCATTATGAATGCACATACTGATTATAAAGTTCTGTTTCTAACTACCAAAGCATTACACTCCTTCACCACACAATAATATATCACTGATTGATTCGCAGCTCTGTTCACAGGATACACGTCCATTATTATATTTGAAAGAGAAAGCTTGGGTAGAGACTTTTTAACTGTAGCTTCTCGACAGCGCCAGGGTATCAGACGCTGTCTCATTAGTGGAGACTCTTCAAGGGAAACATTAAGAACTATTTTAATTAAATACATAAATAAGAAATTTTAATAATTCCATTCAGACGAAGTATTTACCTTAGACCATATATTGCGCATATATTTTTGTGCAAAAATAATCCAGTAGTACATATGATATACAGTATATATGAAATTATATAGTGTTTTATGTAATATACTGTACGTGCAATATACAAATATACTGTATTTAATATACACACTATATATATTACTACCACTAATAAAAATACTAATAAGCAACAAATCTTTGCACATGGAAAAATAATTTGAACCATTAAATGTTTTACTTGATGAATGCCTTAAATGATGAACTGATAGTTTTTTTTGATCGACCAATCAATTTCTTGACTAATAGTCCAGTCAGTTTCATTGAATACAGCCCAATATCAGGCTGCACGTATACAGGAAGCAAAACTCAAGCACCTCATTCACACAAAAGAGACAAAGAAACCATACACACACTAATAGTTTCAGCACCAATACGAACTAAAGCAGCTAAAGTAAAGTTTTTCACAACGTGGGTGCATGGCTGGATTAACACTGTTGGGAGCCCTGTGGCAAAAATTACCCTGGATTTTTACCCCAGATTTCTACCACTCTATGTCCATTTTGTGTAGTAATGAGCAGTTTTTTGTGTCAATTTTACTAAGCACAAATTTATTAGGGAATATGTGCCATGCAAGCACAAAATAAACTGAAATAGTATATTTATATTATTTATAATTTCTTGTCTGATTTGTACTTGTATGGCTGTTTTCACTGCAGTGCACAATGTTCACAATTTCCACAATAACAGTGATGTGTGCAATGCTATGCTAGCTGACTACGTTGGCCCAAAACTATTACAGTAACAACTAGATTGTTGAAAAACATTTTAAAAAAGTCCACCAAATCACACGACAAAATACGTTGTTTGTCCATGCTATCTAGAACGTCACATAGAGTGTTGACTGTTCGTTGGAAAAGTGAAACAAACTGCAGTCTAACCAGGCTGGTCTCATACACCGTTCATAGCTATACCTACAAAAAGTAATTCACTGTAATTTGTATGTATCCCAGAAAATCAATTTGTATGTAATTGTAAACCAGGAAGTGTAAAGAGCGACAAACGGCGCATAGGAAAGAGGTCGAGGAGGATGAATGGGTCAAAAGCAACGGATTTTCGCCCAGGAGACCGGTGTTCATACCTCGTGTAAAACCAGAAGTCAAAGTTAGATTTATTTGTAACTTCTGTATTTAAGTTACGCCACTTCCGTAGTTATTTTAACCACAATCACGATCCTTTTCTTAAACCTAACCAAGTTGTTTTCTTGCCTAAACCTAACCAAGTTGTTTCCTGTGAAGACGGAAGTTTATTTTGAAAAGACTGTCTGCCTGTAACGAGCGGAAATTCACAACGGCGTCACGCGTAGCAAAAAGAACGAAAAATGAGAAACAAATGTTCATAAGACATTCCACACACCGTTATATAAGGATATGTTTGCAGGGTCTAACGTGTTAAATCCGACGTTTTGTAGACCCAACCTCCTCCCTCCCTACGCAGACCTTGTCATTCTATGATAAGGTCACTTGACTTCCTATGGTCACTAGAGGTTCTTTGTCATTTGAACGTATGTTGTTTTGGAGCTCTCGCTGAAACGACTGCTGCTGCCGTTCTTCTTCGGAGGACAGTCTCCTTATCACAGACGACACAGACTAATGTAAAGCGATTCACTGGTTGAATAACGGAGCAGAAAGTGAGTTAAACAAACTGTATTATTCATATTCTGGTGACTCACTCGTATCACTGCCATACTCGCTTACATTCACACAGTGCACACACATTTATTACACATACAGTACACTACACACTTATATATGTGTTTTCACAACACACCTACGCACACACTTGCACACAGTGAAACTCAGCATTGGGTATTTTTGAACACAGTGTTGTTGGGTAGCCTGTTACACAATATGCGTCTCAGGGACAGCCAGTCTTACTCTGACCTGTTTTCTGCCTCAGTGGGAAGGTGGGAAGAGACCGGCCGCACAAAACGGGCACGATTCACTGTTGTCCTTCCAGAGAGAGAGATGAAGATTAGTTATCATCTCTGCCACTGGGCACTTCTTCTGAATTATACTGACAAAATACCAGAACAAACATAAAATGAGCCACTGCAGAAAGAAAACACTGAGGGGGCTTTGTTATGTGAGGTGCGTTTGATATGAAAATGTAATTCTGAAGTGTTGATGCTCAAGAAAACAAGGTTTTGAATTAAATAACAAATAATGTTTAATAACAACATTTATACCAATTTAACAATTGGTCAATTGTACATTCTGTACATGGTTTATCTATATATGTATATTATACACACGTTTGCTTCTGTTTGCACTTTCTGGTTAGATGCTAAACTGCATTTAATTGTACTGGTACTCACTGTGTGCAAAGACAAGATGAAACCAATCTAATTCATTCATTCCATACATACATTAAACTGAGATTTCTGGCAGTTATGGATCATCTAAATTTGCATTAAATGAATTTTGTAATTTTCATATCTATGAAAGGTGAAGCATTGCACTGTGGGATTTTAGCAAGAAGAAGCGTACATGCAATGGACACTACTTTTTTTCACCAGGAGAAATCAGGCACTCAAATAAAATAGGGAAAAGAGAATATAGTGCACTAGGTAGCAAGTAGGGAAGTGATTTCTGACACAGCTTTTGTTTTTTCCTGGTCCCAGTACTTGTCCTGGAGTCTTCCACATCCTGTCATGCCTCAACTGCCCTCTAGTCCAGTGTTTCTCTACCCCTAGGGGCGATTTGGAGTACTGCAGGGGTTACGTGAGGTTCTCATCCCAACTCATCACATACTGCTGCTTTGTCATGCCCCTTGGTGTCACGTTATTTTCGGCATCAAAACCACTTTATCCCACTTTAGGATTAGGCAACAAAACCACTATAGTTAGGCTTAGGAAAGACCTACATGGTTGGGCTTAAAACTACTACGTTTGTAAAGTGAAAGTGACACTGAATGTTGAGAACACGGGACATGAACGAACATCTGATTGTAACGTGTCTAAAGGGTGCCATGTGCGGCGGTACCGAACGCCGACGGCTGTGACAAAGCCTCGGTATTTCACGCCCTGGGAATGAGAACGGGCTGGAGATTCTATAAAGGCACGGTCACACATGCGCCAATGCAGGCAAGTTTCACTAAGATGTTATAGTCTGTTCTGTAATGTTAAATCATTCTTAATTTTGCTCTTAGATTAATCAAAAGCAAGCTAGACAGATTCACAAAAATAAAGACCAATTTATTTTAAGCCTAAAAGTTAGCCACCCTACCACCAGGCTAACTCAGAACTAAGAATTCTGTTTCCATGGTAACAGTCATTGACACCGGATGACCAGTGTTTCCATGGTAACAATCAGTGACACCTGTTGACCAGTGGAACCAAATGACTAAAAAACATGACTCATAATTTGTGGTTTGTTAACATTGTTGTGGAGCGAATAAGGAGAAGGGAACCAGTTTTCAGAGAGCGTAGTAACCTGTTGGAAATATACAGCAGTGAGGACATCGTCAAGGAAACCATCCTGAGCCTCGTTGACGAGTTAGCAGAAGTACTGCCAGTCCTGCCCCATTGTAACAAACGGCAGCAGCTGAGCTCTGCTACGGGTCTGCTCTGTGTTGACATTTTATGTGACTGAAAGTTTTTGTATTGTTGCACTCTTCTAAATTATTTCCAAGGAAAATATCCTTGTAACTATTGAATTCTTCCAGAGAGGTAAACTTTAGAGTGAACGGACCTCAGCAGTTTGACGCAATTTATCCTTTACCCAGAAATTAGTCCTAAAGGGGAACTATGCCCATTTTCAAAATTCATACATGTTATTCCTATGATCTAAGACAGTCCAAAAAATATTAGTAAACATGAACCACTCTCTCCCAAATCCAAAAACAAGAATGCTAAAACGAATGAATGGGAGGCTGATTTTATGGACCCACAGAATGTTTGTTTTCTTTTTTATACCCAAATGAGCTTTATTATATTGTAGTGTTGTTAGTTGTGAAACAGAAAATGTTCCCATATACTCAGATCATTCCCCTGGGTGCTCTCAGTGTCATCTATAACATCTCTCCCCATTCAAATCAAATCAAATCAAATCAATTTTATTTGTATAGCCCAAAATCACAAATCACAAATTTGCCTCGGGGGGCTTTACAATCTGTACAGAATACAATACCCTCTGTCCTTGACAGTGCAACCCTCACATCGGCTAAGGAAAAACTTAACCACAAAAAAACCCTTTTAACAGGGAAGAAAAATGGAAGAAACCTCAGGAAGGGCGGCAGAGGAGGGATCCCCCTTCCAGGATGGACAATAGATGTCGCGTGTACAGAGTAACCACATAATGAAAACACAACATAGACAATTCATGACAAAAATGAATACATATAATGTGAATATATGTGAGAAGGTGGATCCAGGAGGATGTCAAGCAGCTTCCAGGCGACGCCAAACAGATAGAGCCAGAGCAACACGACCTCCTCTTGACGTCAAAACCGGTAGAGCCAGAGCAGCACGACTTCCACTCCACGCCAATCAGATAGAGCCTTAGCTGCGTAACCTCCTCTCAACGCCATACAGGTAGAACCTGAGCAACACAACCTCCTCTCCATGCCGGATCGATAGAGCCAGAGCAACACGACCTCCTCTCCACATCACGATAGATAGAGCCCGAGCAACACGACCTCCTCTCTACCATGCAACACCAGAGAGTCAGAGCAACGTCACAGAGCGACTGATGGTCCATCACGGAGAAGCCTGATTCAAAGGAGAGAGAGGGGAGAGAGAAGGAGAGAGCGAGGCACACAGCAGTGCTTGTGGGACATCAACAACAGAGGGTTATAGAGAGGCAGCGGCTTAACATTCATTTTCTATGGAGCAGCTCCACACGTTATACCCTATGACATCACAAATTTGAGTTTTAGCGCTCTAGTTTTTGGATTTGGGAGAGAGTTGCTCATGTTTACTAATATTTTTTAAACTGTCTTAGACCATAGGAATAATATGTATGAATTTTGAAAATGGGCGTAGTTCCCCTTTAAGATAGTCAAGGACTAGAGAGCTTTGTGCTGAAGTCTGACCATTAGTTTGGTCTAAGCCGTAGTAGTCAACGTTTGAAACCGGCCCCAGGTGTCGATATGTTAAACCAAGCTAAACTCACCAGCTGGGCACAAGTTTTAGTTGATGAAATCTGCATCGATATGAAGTTAAAGTACATATTGACCAGTTGAACTTGTGGGGTGGGGGTCAGGTATCTGGGCGATGTTTACCATCTTTACTATCCAACCCTGCAGCCATGTCCGCATTTGGATCCTGCTTCCTGTTGCCTGTTACCAGAACAATGACACCACAAAGAAGAAAAACTTTCTATCCAATCACAACACATATTTGAACTAAATACATGATCTACATGTATAATTGTATAACAACCTACCAGATTATGTGAAATCGTCCTCTTGCTGTACCACTTATGTCCATCATTTACCACACCTCTTAGGTAACAGATACATCTTGTCTTCTGTGCTGCTGTGGGTTGTGATGTGGGCGAGTTAATTTAAAACATGGCCGCCTGAAACTTGACAGTGGCTAAATACGTACGTACACAGCGTAGCAATTATATAGTCATATTTTCATACTGTAATAATGTGTGAATGCAAACATTTGCTTACGCAAGTGACACTGTAAAAAAAATAAACACTTATAAGCCGTAATCAGCAGAGGAATTGTGTCAGAAGCAAAGCATGTGTGTCACTTTAACACTGATTTACACCCTGGCCCACTTCCCAAACTCTTCCATATAATAAACCCTCAGTGACCGCTCCTGACACTTTTCACTGTTGCTAATCGTTACTGTCGCGGCTTCACACTTTTACAAAAGGTCTTTTGAGATTTGATGTAACATGCAAAGTATTGCCAATAAAATCTACAGTGGAATAGGTGCACTTTTGTTTAATTAGAAAGTTTTCTGAACAAAATGTGGGTGTGCAGACATTTACAGGATGATGGTTCAAATGAAATCAGGAGGCAAGAAAAATGACAATGGAGGTGTATTTTTTATGGCTGTCAATCGATTAAAATATTTAATCGCGATTAATCGCATGATTGTCCATAGTTATTTGCGATTAATCGCAATTTAATCGCATATTTTGTGTGTCACTGTGCTGACTTGACTATGACTTGCCCCAAACTGCATGTGATTATCATAAAGTGGGCATGTCTGTAAAGGGGAGACTCGTGGGTACCCATAGAACCCATTTTCATTCACATATCTTGAGGTCAGAGGTCAAGGGACTCCTCGCCAAAATGTAGCGTAAGTTTGGAGCATTATTTAGCCTCATTCCAGACAAACTAGTATCATTACATAGACATGGTTATGGATATCTTAGGTTTTCTAGTTTCATCTTCACTTTATCTTTAAATCTGAGACTGCCACAACCTAAAAATGTAAGTTGCGTTAATGCGTTAAAGAAATTAGTGGTGTTAAAATTAATTTTCGTTAATGCATTATTATCACGTTAACTTTGATAGCCCTAGTATTTTTATTTTAAGTCTGTTGAAACAGACACAGCTCCCCCCAATCTGACGTCGGAAAGGTGGGTTGGGAGGGGGTTCCTGAAGCTATTTGACCGTCTGTCAAGCACTCAAGCATTTGTGTGCACTCACATTTACAGGATGATACTGTATAGGTTTCACTCTGCTGAAACTGTCTGTACGTTCCAATATCCATATTAGTATGCCAGAAAAAGTTTTAGTATGTCCCAATATGTCAAATGCAGTATGGCAAAAAATACCAGGATGTCCTACTGCATTCCGTTGCATTTCACAGTACAGTATGCAAGCCAACATGCTTTTCTGGCTATTCTGACCCACAATCCTCTGCACAGCGGATATATGAGCAAGAGGATCAAACGATGACAAAGTAGTATGTCCCAATTGTATGTATACTGCATGCAACAGTACACACTTTGTAAGGAAAGTGCAGTGTGCTAAAAGTAAAAAGAAAAAGTATGTGATTTGGAACGTAGCCTGATTCTTTTTTTTCTAAAGTAGTTCAGCTTAGGAAAGGCAGCATGTAGTCCACAAATGGCTAAGACTAAAGATGACTGGGGTCTAACTACTGATTTTTTTTAAAATTAATAATGTGGTTGTGTCTCTTCATCTTTTATGATGCTGGGTAGCTGAAAATGATTTATGATGAACCATGTTTTTGCTCTGAGATGAGTGGTAAGTTCAGCTATAATATTGTGAGTCAAGTGCTGTAATTATTTTCCACTTTGGATTTCTCTCTGGACACTGTGTCTTACATTGCTGGATTAAAAAAGTAATACTGAAAGTACTGTTATTTGAAGATTTTTTCCCAAAGTCCATTGATGGTCATGCCTGAGTATGTTTTTGACCTTCAATATTCTTTGTTGAAGCTCTGTGAAGAGATACAGTAAAATGTAAAAATACACAAGGAGAGGCTCCTCAGAGAGTTGAGTCATCATGTATATATATTAACAGCTTGTTTGGCTCTGGGTTTGTTATGATTATCATCCTGCTTCTTTTCTTCAGGCCTGAACAAAACCACTCGCCAGTCTCTTTCACAGATCTGCTCTATATTTTTGGCTTTCAAACCCTTTTTTCTGAGGATCTACATACTGGACCATTTTTTAATTAAGTTGTTCAAACCACTGTAGATCAGTGTGTATTCAGAAATAGGCGTTATCATCGCTATAAGCACCATAGATGTGGGTCAAAAGGGGCCTACTACACTCAATAGTAGGTTTTATCATCTATTCACATGGTAGATCACCGAAAGAAGGTATAAAAGAACACGACAGCGACCTTTCGTGACCTCATGTGATTATGACAGGAGCAGAAGTGAAGCGCTTTAGTATAGTCACAAAACACAGGGGTTTAACCCAGGAGACCAGGGTCCACATCCTGTGTGAAAGTTGTCTTTGTGCTCACAAGCGTTAAGTTTCACTTTCACTTTTGAAACAGTTATTTTAAGCCAAAACACAATATTTTCCATAAACTTAACTAAGTGGTTTTGTTGCCTAAACCTAAAGAAGCTTTTTTGTTTGTGTTCAAAATGTAACGCTTCATTCAGTTTTACATGTTAGAACGTGTTTAGTTTCGCTTTCACTTTTAAAACGAAGTAGGCGTAGTAGGCCCCTACTGACCCACATCTATTGTGCTTATAGTGACTGATAACTATTTAATGGCCGGATAACAGTCGAATCAGGTGCAGCAACTAGTTTGTGTTTCTGCTTAACTTTGTTTTACCATTTCTAAAATGCACAATAAACCAGAACAACAAGATTTTTTGATTAAACCTCAAAATTAAAACCGACACAATTGATTGTTATTAAAACTGCACTGTTAAAGGTACCCGGTAGCCCACTTTGTATTTTAAGCTGCTGATCTTAACACACTATTTGCAGACACAAGACACTTTCCAACCATCCAGTTATTTACATCAAGAATTTCTTCATCTTCAACAAGCCCTTGTTATTCAGGGTAAATACCTGCTATATGCATTCATAGTTGAAGATAATAAGAGACTTCAGGAGGCAAATTAATAGGACAGCATTTCCTACCTCAATCAATCAATATCAAATGTTTTATAACCTGCAGCTTGAAGTCTACTCTTTATTGCAATATTGCGTCAAACACTCCAGAGGGTCCCTTTAAAAGAAGGTTATATTCAGTGTTGTGGGTCGTGTGGAGGATGTAGAGCGTCAACATGAGGTCAAAAATGGCTACATGTCAGTCATGAGATGCTGTAGCACACTGTGTCTCTTTTCTCCTCCTTTCGCTCACTCTTCTTTTTCATAGCAGGAATTAATCTGCTGTCAAGGTGTGTGTAATTACAGTGGAGGCTCTTCAGTGGTTGGCCTGTACATGTCCACACACACACACACACACACACACACACACACACACACACACACACACACACGCACACACACACACACACACACACACACACACACACAGGCGAGGTGAGGCAGAGGGAGAGCGGTGCTTACAGCTGGAAACCTGCAGCTGTCTGTGTGATGGGGAAAAGTAGGTCTCTCATCTTGTTAATCACACATATGCAGTTTGCTGCTAGATGAAGGTGTTGATTAAACACGTTGGCAAGACAAAAAGAGAGCTGCCTGAGAATTTTTATGGTGAGGGGAATTTTAAGGTCAGCTCAAAATCTTACACACACTGTCTGCTGATCAGATATTGTGTTTTCCTGCAGGAAAGTGCCGGAAAGTACTTTCACTCACGGGCTGTTTAAAAATGTCCTTGGACAGGTCTGTCTTATAGCATAGTAGGATTTCACTGATTTGGTTTACTAAAATGAAATACATAAAAATATGGTAATGTCAAATTACATTTATCCTCAATGAATATCTTTCTTTTTGGAAACAGTGTTTTCTAGGATACCTGCACCCTTTAATCCTTTATTTAGAGGTAAAACCATAAGTGAGAACACCCAAAGCCAAAACTCTGAAAATAAGGCCCAAATTGTAATGAAAACAATTATCCTTTAATATATTATTAAGCACAAAATCACTAGGGATGGCAAGATGAAGCTTCATGAAGCATTGAAGCTCTCCAGCCATTTGGTTCATTTCACGAGGCTTCATCTGGGCTTCATGTATACACAAAACCACCTGTTGGTCAAAGAGCGTAAAACAGGCAGATATATTACAGATGTGAAACAGTGGTTTAACCGGGCAGAGGCCAATGAATATGCTTGTGAAACTACAGGAAAATGATAGAGCGAAGACTTTATTCGTTTTTATTCAGGAACAATCATTTCTCAACAGCGTTTCGGCTTTGGGCGTCTTCAGTTACGTCATCGATCTAAGACGATATACAAGCCTCAATACGCGCTTCACAGAAAACTTCCTGGATTACTCGACACACGCTCCGAAGCCTCAGCACAGCCCGCAACATCACTAAAAATCCCTCCTGAAGGGTTGAGATATACTCACTCATATCCACTCACCAACTTCCTGTTGGGTGCATTAGACACAATTGAGCACTGCAGTGAGATATACTGTATTAACCATATAACACGCAAGGTAGCACAGCGCATCAAACTATGACGCTTCAATACAGTCGCAGTAAAGATGTGGTTAACGTTGTGAATTCAGACAAAGATACTTGCCTAGGTTTAGGCAACAAAACCACTTCGTTAGGTTTAAGAAAAAAGATCGTGGTTTGGGTTGAAAGTATTATGTTTGTAAAGTGAAAATGAAACAAAGACAGCAACACATTGTTGGTTTCACACAGGACATGAACAGCGGTCTCCTGGGTGAAAGTCCTGTGTTTGTTTGGTCCCATCCATCCTATGTGTTTTTTTCATTCTTTATACTATGCCACCACACTCCTGGAAATATTGACACAGATTGGTGTACAGTACATTGTAATTTCTTGAAAGCTAAGGGTACTTTGTGCGTCGGTATCAGACGCTGCGGGGCGTGACAAAGTGTTGATATTTGATGCCGGGCTGTATTTACTCTAATGTGGGCAGGAGTCGGCAGTCAGTATGTACATGCGTGGCCTTCCAGTAAACACTATAGGCACCATTTGCAGTAAAAGTCCCAGTTTAGTTTGTCCTTCACTCTCCCTTTCTTACACTCTATGCATACAGTTACGAAATCTTCATTTAAACATCAATAACCAAAAAACTTGCCCTACAATATCCTATTCTGATCTGCAAAGATAGTAACAAATATCACTGCTTCTCGGAAACCGGACATTGCAGCATCTGGTTTGTATCTGCTGCAATGGGAACAGCACAAACTATCAGAGAAACAGTAGGGACCCGATCCATAACAGTTTTATCCAATTTTAGGTCCCGCAGCTTCAAGTTAAATCCATAAGGGCTGCATGTTTCTTGTTTCCTTGCAGAGGTGTGGTAGACAGATTTCCAATAGAAAACACTGGTGCGGGTGGGAGTGAGATGATGCATCTGCAGGAGTTTGAGCTGCGATGATCGGAAATCCTGCAGGAGTGGGTGAAAAAACCCACTGTGGTCCAAGTTCAGGATTTTTTTCACTTGATTAATTATTGCAATAACCCTAACACTACTAATAACATCTCACTTTTATAGCCAAAGAGAATTTGTAACATAATACCACTAAAATGTTTTCTCACATGCAGGTGGAGAAGTTGAAGAAAATCCTGACAGTGTGAGATGTGATCATTTTCCTCTGCACTGCCTCGTGTGTTCCTGAGCAGAGGCCATGTGACAGCAGATCTAAGCAAGCGAGCGGCGGAGGAGAGCGACTGCATAGACAACAATGCTAAAGGAGCATGCACACACAATTACACATGCATTCATGCACACGCTAATGGATCTCTCCATGCATGAGAGCGAACATGCTTTATTAGCACATAAAGACGCACTATTGTGTCTGTGTATGTGCAGACAAAATCAAGTGCATGTACCAGGAAAAACATATCGAGAGAGTAAACAGTCACACACACACTCCCTCTGTTGTCTCTTTCACCAACTAAAGCCCAGTGATGTGTGAAACTAAGATGTGCAGCATTAATGAATGAATAGCTCTCAGCATTAAGTGTGTGTGAGCTTGCATGTGTGTGTGTGTGTGCCTTGAGTATAGTGGAATTAATACTCCCTCTGATCCCCTCTTGCGGATCATTCAGTACTGTGGATGGTTATGCATGTGTGTGTGAGAGAGATAGAGTGCAGAAGAGGGGGTGTTAGCAAATCCCTCTCATTCAGCAGCTAGCTACTGTTTGATGCATCATTCAACTAAAAACCAGTCTCGGTGGAGGAAAGGGTGGGGTGAGGAGAACGACGGGGATCAAGGCAGAAAAGCGGAGCTGACGGAGATGAAGCGAGGCAGTGTGAGACAGATTTGGACGAAAAAAAAGATATGAGAGAGGCAGATAAAGGGATGAGGAAAGAGAGAGAGAGAGAGGAAAGAGGCCACTGCAAAGGATAATCTAGGATCTACATTTCCTCTCCATTGATTAACTATGAATGGAGCTCTGCAGTGGAGTTCAGCAAGGCAAATGCAGGGCACGCACTCTGTGTGTGTGTGTGTGTGTGCGTGTGTGTGTGCGCGTGTGTGTGTGCGTGTGTGTGTGTGTGTGCCTCGGTGTGGCCTCCATTGTGTCCCCAAACACACAAACGTGGTCGAGCAGAATCGCTGGCTGTGTCCAAACATCGTGAGTGAAGCACAGTGATCTGTGAAAAGTGACATGATCGGTTCTGCTCTGAGGAGCACACACTGTTAGTCAGTACTCCAGCAGGAGCTGAAGAGCAAGAAAGTAAATAAAACAAACCTTTTACGAATGAGAACAAGAGTTTTCGTTGTCTTAAGGCAACAGGCAATAGTAAACTTGATATAAAACTTGAGATGTAAATGAAGTACAGAAGGTTTGGTGATGCCATTTCTCATCGTTTATTATATATCTGAGTAGTGACCAACAGTATTTTATTAATATCTCTTTCCTCCCCCAAATTCTGCTGCTTTTATAGCAATCTGTGTAAAGTCTGAACAAAGTTGCATGAATGTGTTATTCACATTCATGAATGACTTGTGTTTATTGTGTGCTGTAAATCTTTTCAATGCCAAACTATGATCTGCACTTACTCAGCACCATTCAGGTCCTTTGTACCATTATCCATTATACCTGCATCCCTCTCTTCCTTTACTTATGTTCAACCTTCCTCCAGAGGCTCAACTTAGATTGCTCATAATTACAGACTACTTTTTTAACCAGTTTGTGGCTCTAGAAATGTCCAACATTTTACTCCAGAGTGAAATATCTCATATATTGGATTGATTGCCAAATGACATTTTGTACAGACATAAACAGTCACTAGAAGTTAAATCCCTATGACTGCTGGTGATCCTGTGATTTTTCAGTGTCATTAACAGGTCCAACACAATCCCAAGGGTCTCATCTCTGTACCTTGAGATTAATGCTAAAATAGCATGCTAACATGCGTTCCCGTACACTAGCATACTAAACATTAGCATGTTAAAATAATATGCTCATAACATTCATGTTATCATGCTAAATGTTGCACGTTATTAGTGACTACCCAGCAAACATGCCCTTTGGGGACTGTTAGGAGGCTCAGAATGAAAAGTTGACTATCATCGTGGGCATTGGATCAGAATGAATGGGGAAAAGACAGGAATTTTCAATCACTTGATCAAAGTTTGTTCTCTCAAACTCAAAGTAATTGCATTTATGAACTTAAAGGGAGCACGAAACACACATGGGCTGGTGTATCTGAAACTAAACAAATCGGCCTACAAGATTAGAACTAAACACAATATGTTAAATTAGTCTCACATGTCCATCTTAAAGAAATCCAGATAAATAAAGTTCTCAGCTGACTACCATGGACACAGGATAAGAAGTAAAGAGTAAGATAAACTCCTCTTACCAGAACTGCTGCCCCATGAGTGCAGCCTTTAAATAAGGAGTGATCAGGTGAACTTAATCAGGTAAATGTTGGGTGACAAAGGATGAAAACAAAGAGTCAAACAGTGATGAGGAAAGGAGAGGAAAGGAAGAGAGGTAGGTGAGGAAAGGAGGTGGACAAATAAAATAAAATAGGGATCTTTACTACAGGGACCTTGTGGGCCCCATTTGGGACACATTACAATCGTGAAGCGTTGGACACGTGTGGGCCCAAAATTTTGGGGCCCAGGTGAGAGTCATGTGTTTCTATTTACTGCGAGCAAGAGACTGATTAGAAGAAAAGACGTTCATGACTTTCAATATTGAATATAACTATGAGAATATGCATTGAGTACTTCTCACCCCGGCTGTTTTTATTTACAACATCTAATTGAAAAATAAAACAACAATTGAAATGTAAAAAACAAAACAAAGGTTGTTCATGTGCAAAGTAAAGTAACCATAATTGCTTAAGCCACAACTCAATGAGGAGCAAGTTTGGTTTGAAATCACTTTGTAAACAAAACATAAATTAGCTTGTTAGCAAATAACAAACTAGTAAGTAATAATACTAGGGCTGTCAAAGATAACGCGATATTAACGCGTTAACGCAAATTCGTATTAACGTCACTAATTTCTTTAACACATTAAGGCAACTTGCGATGATTTTTAGGTTGTAGCGGGCTCAGTTTTAAAGCTAGAGTGAAGATACTGATATCATATGAAACTAAAAAACCTAAGAAATCCATTGGTGCCAATCATGTCATGCTAGCTCATTGCGAAGGAGGATAAATAACGCTCCAAGCCTGCACAAAATTTTGCCAAGGAAAAATTGTCATGGCCATTTTCAAAGGGGTCCCTTGACCTCTGACCTCAGGATATGTGAATGAAAATGGGTTCTATGGGTACCCACGAGTCTCCCCTTTACAGACATGCCCACTTTATGATAATCACATGCAGTTTGGGGCAAGTCATAGTCAAGTCAGCACACTGACACACTGACAGCTGTTGTTGCCTGTTGGGCTGCAGTTTGCCATGTTATGATTTGAGCATATTTTTTATGCTAAATGCAGTACCTGTGAGGGTTTCTGATAATATTTGTCATTGTTTTGTGTTGTTAATTAATTTCCAGTCATAAATATATACATACATTTGCATAAAGCAGCATATTTGCCCACTCCCATGTTGTTAAGAGTATTAAATACTTGACAAATCTCCCTTTAAGGTATACATTTTGAACAGATGTGCGATTCATTTGCGATTAATCACGATTAATCACGGAAAATCATGCGATTAATCACAATTAAATATAATTTATATTATATTAATATATAATTTTAATCCATTGGCAGCTCTAAATAATGTATATATTTTGTCTGTCAATACTGCTATATTTTAAATTGATGACGAGGGTAATGCATTTTGAAAGTGAAACACAATCTGTTGTTTTTGTCAGGGCTGTTCTGTGTGCTCCAGATCCCATGAGAGGCCGGTCCATAACTCTGACTGTGTGCCAAGGCCTCCACAAACTATCGATTCTCTGGTGCACTTTAGATGTAACCCAACTCTGGGCCCCCATCAATCCTCTCAGCCCCCTCTGCATCCCGCTGCAGCATCCAAAACTGCCTCCTAGGGTACCGGGTCTAACTGGAAATTATTGATCCTGGCATGGACCATCTGATTATGATGTGTTTTATGACTCTCTGGATGGGAGCTTTATTGTTTTAGTTGCCGCATCTGGTTTCTGATGATGGACTTGATGAGGTCAGTGTAGGGAGGAAAGGAGAGGAGAGGAGAGGGGAGAGGAGAGGAGAGGAGAGGAGAGGAGTGGAGAGGAGAGGGGAGGTGAGGGGAGGTGAGGAGAGGAGAGGAGAGGAGAGGAGTGGAGAGGAGAGGAGAGGAGAGGAGAGGAGAGGAGGAGAGGAGGAGAGGAGAGGAGAGGAGAGGGGAGGGGAGAGGAGGGGAGAGGAGAGGAGAGAGGAGAGAGGAGAGGAGAGGAGAGGAGAGTAGAGGAGAGGAGAGGAGAGGAGAGGAGGGGAGGGGGGAGGAGAGGAGAGGAGTGGAGAGGAGAGGAGAGGGGAGAGGAGGGGAGAGGAGAGGAGAGAGGAGAGAGGAGAGAGGAGAGGAGAGGAGAGGAGAGTGGAGGAGAGGAGAGGAGAGGAGAGGAGGGGAGAGGGGAGGAGAGGAGAGGAGAGGCAGACGTGAAGAGAGAAACACAGAGAACGATAGAGAAAGAGAGAGACAGAGTGATGTGTTGGGGGGGGGGGTTAATCGATACTCTAAAGCATGACATCATCGTTTAGCCAGTCTGGAGGGACATCAGGCGCTTTGCCAGTAACCGACAACAACCAAACCCTGGCCATGAATCATTAATGTCATCCGCTCATCGTTGGTGCAGTCCAGTCTGATGTTACAGGCCAGGGCACCTTCAAGCCAGGAACGTGTTGTGTTTGTCAACAACAACAGCTGATCTCAAACGCTGGTGTTGTGTTGAACTAATTAAGAGAAATGGAGCTGCACAGCTGTGCACAACATACCATTACTACTACTACTATACCATTACTATGTTAATAGTAATACTAGATAATGCTTCTTGGTTACATATATTTTTGGTAAAATTTTTCTAATGATTCTTGTACCATTTTTCTATTTTTTTTCTTTTTTGTACCATTGTATTTTTTTTTTTATCTTCATTATTATTATTTGTAGTTGCAGTAAAAATAGTTGTAATTAAAACTAGTGTTGAAATCGGTTAATCAACAAAAAACAAACAAAATGATTTTGATAATCGATTAATCATTGATTTATCATCATCAGTATGCTGGCCCCAGCAATTCATTTGGGTTTTTGTTCTATTGGTCAGACAAAATATGATATTTGAAGACGTCAAGTGTGAAAATGATAAAAAAATTGTTAGTTGCGGCCCCAGTAATAACATACTTTATTCTAGAAATTAAATTTTATTACATACATACTTTTATTTTGCAACAGCAAATATGCTTTAAAGGAAATGCAATACCACCTGATGACATTTCTTATCAGCATTATGAGGAAACGTTAAATACTCTAACTTATAGGCCTATGGCAAGTTGCAAAATGTTGATATTGAACGCATATCTGCAAAATGTTCATTGATAATGTATTTCATTTGTTTTCCCGGCCACATCCGTTCATAGCAACTAGCATGAATAAACTTTTCTGTGCTTATGTTTTTGTACGGTAGCAGAGCATAGGATGCATTCAGGTGCAGCATTGAGTGTGGGTCACCCATATTTTGGCAGCACTCAGAGCCCAACACACAATCACTGTAGTTACGTACGTAAAATGGAAGAAAATAGACCTGAAGCATAAAAATATGCTTTGGGTTGCGTAAGTATACATGTAACATGCGCTGTTGCGCAGCCAGGGGAGACAGCCGGATTGATAGGCTAAATTAAAAAATAGGAGCATATGATCTGTTTTGTCGGATGCGTGTGAGGCCGACGACTGAAAAACTTGACTCAGATGCTTTGTAGACACACTGTTACTACTAACATAGTAGCCTACCACTAATCCTGTATCAATCTTACCACTATTACTTCCACCCATCTTAAAGGTGCAGTGTGTAGGATATGGCGGCATCTAGAGGAGAGGTTGCAGATTGCACCCAACTGAAACTTCTCTCGTGTGCCACGCACGTAGGAGAACTACGGTGGCTGACGTGAAAACGTAAAAATGTGAATGGCCCTATCTAGAGCCAGTGTTTGGTTTGTCTGTACTGGGCTACTGTAGAAACATGGCGGTATTATACACTAAAGAAAACATAGTTATTAATGTTATATTCCATTTCTGCCTATAGATCCCCCGAAATGTTACACACTGTTCCTTTAAAGGCACAACTATGTTGAAGTCATTGTTGTGTATAAACCTACAGCTCATTGTAGGCGTATACGAAATCAGTTTTTCAACAATTGAGAAATACAATGTATGAGTTTTTGAAATTATACAACCTTTTTTTATATGACCCCACATTTTAGGAAATAAAAAAATGAAATATGTTGGAGATGGAGGAAATCCACACAACGCCAGCCACATGCTAAATTAAGCAAACCTATTAGATGGTAAACAGGAGACGTCCTGTACTTCACCCAGCTGACCTCCAGACGGGACAGGATGATTTGTCTAGAGGTCATGTATAAAAAAAAACCCACACACATACAAAGATGGAAAAGGTCGACCATATACACCAGAAGATATGTGAGACACACACACATGCCCAGACAGAGAGACGGAGAAAGGGAGAGTGTGTGAATAGGGAGAGGAAGAGGTTAGTTAGTACTCCTGCTGTCTGGAGGTGAATTGGTCTCCTATGGATTATTAATGAAGCAGGGAGAGCCCCTTGTAACCCAGTACGCTCAGCCATTTTAACTTTAATGATCCATGATACATCCGAACTGCTGTTACTGATAGAGTTGAACAGACGGGCAGGCAGGTGGACAGACTGACACAGAGAGATACCTGCATATAATATTAACTAAAATCGTTCTTAGTAAGACAATATCCTAAATTAATTGTAAAGTTTATTATGAACCTTTCAAGAGCAGATGTTGCAAAGTGGTTCTCAGTAATAAACTGATAAAATGCGACAGCACTAAAACAACATGAACTATTAAAATGTGAACTACATACAAAAATGGAAACACTTTACAAAAGTTGATTGAAACTGTTGGGTCTTTTTGAAGGTTTCCACTCATCATTTCTCTCATGCTAACTGTCTCCTCTGATACACAGGGAGTCACCAGGAGGTTATTTTTATCTGGTCCACTGGCCATACAGCCATGATCCCTCACCGGCTTCCCACCCAGGAATATTTCAAATTTGATGGGGAGTCAGTATCATGGATGTATTTCAATAACTGTATACCAGACCTTCATGAATAAAACAACCATGATACAAAGAGTAATAATTGACCTTGTTTGCAGTTGGAGACGTTCTGTCAACAGTTTTAAAGACGTCTCTTTTATAATAGAGGTCTATGGGGAAAATGCTTTTTGCGCTGCAAAAATATCCAGCTCTCTTAATACATCCATGGTCAGTATACGGATATCAGTGGGTGTAATGAGAGCCCTTTTACTGCACCTTGTCAAAAGACTGGCAGTTGCTGCCTGGACCACTTGAAAACGATCCAAGTAAGTGCTAATGGAAATAAAATGATGAATTATATGGCGACTGAAACAAGACTGAGTCTACAGCCATGCTAGCAGCTCTGATGTGTGGCAGGTATGTTTACCATGGTTGCATTAAGAGAACAGGATACAGCGTTGGAGGCGGGGCTCCGTTCATTCCTATGAGAGTTGCTCAGTGGCGCATGAAGCCAAATTGGCTCGACTTCAAACTGGAAAAGTACCCGGATCTTCCAGCGATCTTCAGCATCCATTGGGCCCATGGAGCAGGCGCAGTAGCGTCCGCTCGGTCACAGGGTCACAGCCGTCACGCTGTCATCACGGCTTGCTAACTCCGCCTCCCAGCCCTAACTCCAAGCCCTCGGTCACATGATCAGAGGAAGGTAAATAACTCTGGATTCATCTATTAGAGCATTTTACAACTTTTAGGACCTAATGATTTAAATAAGGGCTATTCAAATGTTCATAATGGGAAGTTGATTCACCTCAAAAAAAAAATTATCCGCTGAGTTACAGATGTCTCTTTCCTAATGTAAGTCTCTGGGGAAAAGTATTTTTGGGCCCAATGGCATCATGTGACGGACATGGAAGTTGTAGTACCGCCGTTTGGCCTCTATAAAAATTGGCATCAATGACCGGCGCTGAAAAGTCAGGAGATCACTAAAGTCAATAGGATACATCCTCTGGGAACCATGAATGTACAACATTTTGTGCCAATCCATTTAGTCGATGTTGAGATATTTCACTGAATGATCAAAACAAATTTGACCTGTTGGTGGCACGAGAGGAAAAGTCAATGGATCACCAAACTCAGTACAATTCATCTTCTTGGGACAACGTGGTCTCCTAAAATTTATGATCCCGTACAATGAAATTGCATTTGAGAGGAACTTTATTTTTTCAGGGATTACGTTTGTTTTTGACGTATCACAAATACGTTTGTAATGATAGTCCACGGAAGTCTGTGCAGGGAGGAGGTCAGGCTGGTGGCTGGGTCAACACACACAGGACTTTCACCCAGGAGACCGCTGTTTGTGTCCCATGAGAAACTAAAACTCAACGTTCACTTGTTTTAATCATGGTGTTCTTTTACTAAACCTAACAAAGTAGTTTTGTTGACTAAACCTAACAAAGTAGTTTTGGTTGTGTTTTGTTTCAGTTTCATAGTCATTTTGAGCCAAACCATGATGATTTTTTTACTAAACCTAACCAAGTAGTTTTGTTGCGTTTTTTGTTTAGTTCTGTTTCAATTTACAACGTTAACCACGTGTTTATAACTGTTTAAAAATGTGACCGTAATCTGTGAGAAAATGTTTATCCCTCAAAACGTAATTGAGAATGCAGTTTAGTTGTGTGGGAACGTAATTTTGTAGGAGACAGGGTTGCTTGGGAACCTGAATGTCTTTAAAACAAACACAAAAAAACCTTCACAGCAATTGATCCAGTATTTGTTGAGATATTTGAACCAAAGTGGTGGACCGACCTACTGTACAACTGACATTACTATCTCTGGTGCCTTGATGTTAGAATGGCTAAAAAAAAAAAATTCTCAGGTATAACAGGAAAATTCCAACATTGTGGCCAATAATTTAACCATCAGAGTAACAACGAGACTATTTTCAGTGATCCTCAGTTGAATAAAAAACGGGAGCTACTTTAAGCACGTGACATGCCAGTCATAAATTCAAGTCCTGGTATAAAGTGTTAGTTACTAAATGTAAGTTCCCCTTCGGGGACCAGCCTGCCCTGGGCACGAATAACAACACATCAGCAATGAGGAAGAGCAGATGTTGTATACTCTCATCTTTTTACATGTGGGATCAAAGGATTCCCACAGTAGCTGCTGGAGTATTTAATGAAACCCCCCTCGAATATCCTCTTCACGGGCTTAAAGGGAGGTGAGACGCTCGACTGCATATCCATACGAGTTAATCACAGCCACACATATGCAGACACCTAAACACATAAGCACATGTTTATATACACAAACAAATGTGTACATGCATAGAGGTACTTATACTCTCACACATAAACACGCTCACACTCCACCACACTCGTTATTGCTGTGCCCCAGTTGCCATAGTGACAGGGTGACAGAATATTGAGCTCAATGTGTGTGTGTGTGTATGCGTGTGTGTTTTGTCACACTTCACCCTCTCCCAGATCGTGTTGAGTGTTGATTTGTGAAGATTTCATCAGTGCTTCGCCACAGCACTGGTGTGTGTGTGCGCACGCAAATGTGAGCCTTTGCTTGTGTGAGTTGCTGTGTGTGTGTGTGTGTGTGTGTGTGTGTGTGTGTGTGTGTGTGTGTGTGTGTGTGTGTGTGTGTGTGTGTGTGTGTGTGTGTGTGTGTGTGGATGATAAAACACAGGAAACACTTGAGCTCGTCTGTCGGCACTCCAACCAGAAATAGGCCTCATGAACACCTACTCACCAGATAAGGGCCTCTTTTCCATTGAGCCCCAGACTGAAAATCACTCTGACCACTCTGACTCAAAAATGACTAATGCTTCCCCCTGAATCTACCAGCTGAGAGCTGACTTTTAACACTTCTACTTTATAACTTTAATTTGGAGAAAATACTAAACTAGGGGAGTTATTGCAAAATGTGAAACATGTAGAGCCAGACATTTACACGGCTCAATCATCAATCTTAAGGCCTTTACACATCAGCAGCGTTTTCTTTTTGTGCGATAAATTCGTAATATTCGTCAATATACTTTTTTAAACTGTTGTTTTTTTTCATGAGTACTTCCACATAGAACGTGAATATTGAGTGCCGAAAAAGCGTAATTTTTATTTATTTTTTTTGGAACAAGGTCAATGTTGGATCATCCCATCATGATGTGTGGAACCGGTACATATCTATCAAATAACAACATGGAGGCTCCGTAGTCCGAACCAAGATGGCAGATTGTATTACTCCCTCAACCTTGACAAAGGCAGCGCAGTCCAGATCAGCTCCTTTCGTTCTTACCTTTCATAATAAAAGCCCTACACATATTAGTATAATGCGAGTATTTTGCATTTTTGTGTCGTTTCTTCGTCACGCCCCCAGTGTGTAAAGGCCGTTAAAAAGTCATTTTTTGCATTCCGTGTTACACCTCCTCCTAACTGGACGCAATGCTATCGAGCGAACATCAGATTGTTTGAGCTTTTCCCAATGAAGATGTCCTAACCTGCTCCGTGCGTCAGCGAACAGGCAAAGCGACGTGCCGCTTGTTTGAAAAAACGCTCTCCCTGGCTCTATTTATGCAAAGTTTCGCACCTCCATCCTATTTTCGTCGGTCAAAATCGACGCTGACAGTAACTGTAGCTTCCGGTTGCGAAGCAAATTTGGATCGGCGTCACAAGGAGACAGGCAGGGACAAGAGAGCTAAGGTAAGGCAGAGACAGAGAGGGAACGGGCCGTTTTCATAGAAGACATTTTGACATGATAGTAGGAAAAGCACGGGTGTAATTAATAAAATGAATGATGGCTGAATTCTATTAAGCTTCTTCGGAGTATTTTAAGTGAGTCTGTCTTATGAGCCTTTTCTATTCTTTTCTATTCTCTTCTGTTTGACCATAAGTAGTATAAGTGGTTCCTCTGCTCTCTCTGTAACCCAATGCGCCCATCACTGCTTTAACAGGAAGCTCGGTGGTTAGCATGTTGGATGTTAATGGTCATAGATTCTATTTTCAGGCTGCGTGCTGCAACCTGAGACGACTGGCAGCTGTGTGGACCCGGACCGGGCCACTAGCCCTGAGCTCAGGACAGGAAGGCAGATTGGACACTGGGGTTTAGGTGTCAGCATGTGTGTGTGTGTGTGTTGCGTGTGTCCGTGAGGGCAGGAAGCGGACGTGGACACCCGAGTCGTCTGATATGTGGGGAATCTGTCGCCTCCGATCACATGGTGGAATCTGTCGTATACCGGGCCAAGGACAGGCCAAGACTTTCCCACAGTCAGAGCATTAGTCAGAGACAGACAGACAGAGTCACTTCTGTCAGTTCGGCCAGAGCAGAGCAACACTTCCTGTTACACTGCAGCACATATCAAGACATAAAAGCCCAGTTGTTTACCAAAATAAGACTCAAAAACTAAGAAAGTGACTCACTCTCAGACCAAAACAGAATTTAATATTTATTTGGGGAAAAACTGACAAAAAGAGCAGCAAAACATGTCAAACTGTAATGACCTTGGTTTTTTATTTTATTTTATTTATATTCTTCTATGGCCCTCAAAATTCTTCAAACTATAAAAAAGGCCATTTATCTTTAAGGTTTAGTTTTGTTTATTTTTTGGAGTTATTTGGGTGTTTATTTTCTGCTACGATTATTTAGTTTGATATTACTTCTCTTATCTGTATGAGACTTTTTTTCTTCTATTATATATATATGTGTGTTTTAATCAAAACGGGGGGAGACCCATGGTAAGCCTTTTAAGCTTTTGGCCTCACTTGCATATTCTGTTATTATTTATATTGCTTTGTTAGATGTTCTTTTTATGTGCTATTAAAATCAAATCTCAACTCTGTATATTTTATTCTTTTATTATATTATTTTTGAATAAAAGTACACTTTTGACCGTGGAAACAGAAGTTGGCTAAACAACATTAGGAGGTCCATTGGTAGCTGTTCTGGAGCTTTCAATCATATCACACAGTCTTAACCAGCAGATGAAGTTTGTCATGGAGTTGTAGGTGTTCAAATTTCCATTTTTCTGAACATTTTAAGGACTTCTCGTCCATGTTGGCCTCAACGATTGAAAGAAGATGCAATCACAAGCTCTAGAGCAGCTAATAATGGTCCTTGAGGTGAGATTCGGTCGTTTCCAAGGTTGAGAATGAACTTTCTTTGCGACAACATGAATGGAGAAGTCCTTGAAATGCTCATAAAGGAAGATTGCGGAGGTTGTTTGCAAGAAATCGTTTTTCTTTCATTATAGTTTGGTAATATACTGGAGTTGTGTATATAGTGTACTGTATCCAGTAGATAGCGACATGTAGTGTATAAGTTCTGAATTGATATACTCCCATTGTGTTTCATAATTCCTGCCCACAGCAGAAAATGTTCCAATAATGATCTGTGTTCAGCTCAAGGAGCACACACACCATGTGTCAGTGTGTGGCTTGTTAGCTGAGAGAGTGAGAGGGCAGATCTGACTTGACCCTGTCACATGCTGTCGCTAACACAGCGAGGCAGAGACGATATCGCAACCATCAACCCTCTGAGACACAGAAAGAGAAAACAGACACTCACATTCATGTGTTGGTCCGAATCGTTATCAAAACGCCGGCCATTCAACATGTATTATAAAGTGTGAAATGTGTGGGTGCCAACGGGAAAAGCAGCAGGTCTCCTCAGTGACATTTTATTAATTTATTTGTTTAATTGGTGAGTTTCATCTGCAGGTAATCTGTTAGTGAAAGGTAAACAGGGACACATATTATGTCAATGTTACAGTATGTTCCTTCTCTACAAATTAGATTAAGTGATGACAATACAACCACCTGAAACATGAAAAGGTTTCCCAGCAATTTACAGTTCATGTTTCAACAGATAAAACAAGCTTGTTTAAGTTTTTATTTTGTATGTTTCAGACACTAAACCACGATTGATGGTGGGCAGCTAAACACAGACTTTAGTTTCCAACCTTCTGGGGCTAACCCCTTATAATGAGTTAATGGCTAGCTGTGACCCTTCATCACAGGTTAATGTCTCAGTGTGGACATCAGTTGAGAGCAACCAAAGAGTGATTTTTCTGAGGACGACTGAAACGAAAGTTTCCATAGTGTTGCAAGAAAAAAGTAAATATGTGAGAAAAAATGGCATAAAATTGTGTCACAAATTGTTTTCTTTTTTTTCATTTTGATTATCTTGACCTTGCAGACCAATCTTGGGATCCCTTGGGGTTCCCGACCCCCAGGTTAGGCATGAAGAAACAAACAAACAAAAAAACAGGAGATGCTGAAAGTGCCAGCTGACATGACTCCATCCATCCATTATCTGTAACCGCTTATCCCATTCAGGGTTTGAACCTGATTGGAGGTTGCAGGTTCAAACCCGCGACCTCTTGCTGTGAGGCAGCAGTGCTAACCACGGCTCCACCGTGCCGCCCTGAACACAGATTAACTGAGTTGAAAACAATATTTGTGCCAATTCACCACTTGGACCACGTCATTACTTTGCACGGCACTATTTCAATGTCAGCACGGCACTATTTCAATGTCAGCCTGCTTTCAGATTAATCTTCATCATTCATATTTTCAGTATTTTAAGACACTGTTGTCATTAATGTATCTTTTCTACCAGGCTATATTTAGCAGGAGTAATTTACCGAGCTGGTACTTATAGTGCAGGAATCCCTCTTCTACTTAAAGGGATTCCTCTTAGTGTGATGATAGAAACTAATCTGTGTGCACGTGTGTGTGTGTGTGTGTGTGTGTGTGTGTGATGCAGACATTTCAGCTGCTGTGCTGTAAAGCCCAGATTCATGTTTGGCAATAAGTAGCACTGACACGGAGACTGGGCCGCAACACGACCACGGGATTTGTAGATCATTAGTAGACCCGACATGCACACGCACATGCACACACGCACACACGCACACACGCACACACACACACACACACACACACACACACACACACACACACACACACACACACACACACACACACACACACGCTGTCCTGTGTCTCCTGTAGGAAATGACTTGTTGACATCCTGATTCTGGACGCTGCATCTTTAGCTCTCCCCACAGATGAAGGACACTAATGAGGTGAGACAGACAGGAGCAAAGAGTCACAGGGAGACAAGTAAAGAGAGGGACACCAGATGAGAAGAAAAAAAGAGAAAAGAGAGGAAGGACTTAAAAAAAAAAAAAAGCATTTGCCACATGAAAGAAAAAAGAGACATTGGATGAATTAGCCACAGAGACAATTAAACGTGTTTGAATGAAACAAGAACACCCTGTGAGCACATAATGAGATTACAATGTGGAAAGAACATTCATGATTATTTTGAATCCCCCAGAGAGCTCTCATCCCTGTTGATACAGATGTGCGTGTATTCCTCCATAATAAAGCACTTGACATGCAGGCTGTGCACATTTGCTCAGTCTGAACAACAAACGCAGAGTTTGTTAAGACAGGAATGAATGGAAGTGATACCCGCTCATCATTCCACTCGTTTTTGCCTCTCATCATAAAACAGAAATATGAAATTAGCTCTTCTCTCTACACCATTTCTAGTGACTAAACTTTGAATAATGTTTTTTTTTATGGTTAGGCACTAAATAAAAAAAAATCAGCTCCCGTAAACTGTCAATATTTATGGTGAATTTACTCAAAGGTAGGCTATAGACCGACGCACGGAGGCACCCCTCTTGCGTTACTTTTGGACGGACCAGGGACGGCGTGTCGCTACGTGCATAGTGTCCTTTCAAAATAAATTTATTTAGTAAATAAACTTATTTACTATACTAAAGTTAGGTTTAGGCAACACAACACAACCACTCAGGTAGGGTTAGGAAATGGTTGTGGTTGACGTTAACGTCACTGACTAATGACTCAGACTTCCAGTACCACAGAGGTACATTACGCAACTGTTTTTGCAAGCTGTGTGTTACTATTAAAACTGACTTTAACATGTAAAATTGGTGGAATGCCCCTTTAAATTTATTTTATATTACCTTCATTCATACAGACTGTCATATTGAGACTTAGTTAAACCTCTGTCTAACAGCCATCGACACATATTGTATGACTTTATAGGCAAGTGGTGCTGAGAGAGAGCGAAGGTTACGCTTTCTTCCTTTTCATCAGAGCTTCTATTTTAAAACAGCACTATGAATAAACAGTCTTCAGTCGGTCTTTCTGAAAGACATGGCTCATGGTCAGCTGTGCTGTCAGTGTGTTTGTTACTCTGAGCTGTTGTAACCAGTTAAACAGTAAATCTAAAGCTAAAGATATCTGGATTTTAGTGCAGAGGAGGCAGAACAAGGTTTTGCTCTCATCTGCAGAGCAACTTTGACTCAAAAGTAGAGATGTCAAGGTTTTCTGTGTTAGGGAAGATGTTATTCAAGTTTCAGGGTCATGCATTTATTCAACAAGCATGAAAATGATTACGCCCCACTCTAGGGAAGCCCTACGGGGCGAACAACACTCCACTGCTGACCCAAATCAACCACAGAAGACACTTTTAAATCAATCAAAACCATGGGAATTATCAACATGAAGACATGCAAACAAGACAATGCCAAACCCTAAACTGAGAGGCACCAAGCTTTTAAGCACTTCCTGCAGGCCAGGTGCACCTTGTTGAGCAACGCAGCACACCTGGGCAGAGCTACTGGAGAAGAAACAGCACAGGGAACACATGACAAACTCAACCTCCTTGATATGAATTCATTTAAATCTGCGAGGAACACTGACATGTAGATTTTGAATAATTAGTGGAAATTGTACTAATATGCATTTTTGACACTCTTGTGCGTGAAGTCGACCCTGCGGGGAATCCTGTAGCATTATGTAACACAACTCAAGTCTTCATAGAAACAACAGGGCATGGAGTTAAAATAAATTTAGGCCAGAGGAGGAATGCTTTCTCGGCTTCAGCACATCAGGGAGAGGTGCTTATTGGAGGATTAAAGAGGAGCTTCTTAAATCTTTATTCACTCAGGGAACAGTGAACTCTTCTCAGCCCAGACGACTGGAGCCATAGCCAGGCTAATTCAGCTCTCTCTAGCTGTCAGTGAGCGAGCCCTTTGGAGAAGCTGGGTGATACGTGTCTTCAGCAGAAGTTAAAAGGAATAGCTCCACATTTTGGTGAATATGTTTATTCGCTTTCTTGCTTAGACTTCATAGATCTGAAAACCCGTGGATGTAACTGTCAGTTAAACTGCTATGGCACTGTGCCAGTAGAGGTTGCTACTAGCAACACAATGTTTAACTGAAACTAACTGCTGGTCACATAACAGCTCCCTCCATAGTTACACAATGTAGGAAGTACGCTTATTCACTTCCTTGTCGAGAATTAGATGAGATGAAAGATACCACTCTCACGTCTGTGCATGAAATAGCTAATGAAGTGGCATTAATGGAGCTGGAGCCAGAATGATTAGCCTAGCTTGGCATAAAGACTGGAAGCAGAGGGGAAACAGCTAGCCTGGATCCAGTCCAAAGTTAAAAAATCCAGCTACCAACATCTCTAAAGATCACTAACATGTTATATTTCTTTTGTTTACAAACTGGCTGTTGTTAGAAATAGATACATCAAATAGCTGCCTGTAAAACCACAAATTGGTGTTTTGAACAATTGATATACAACATATCTATTAGTGAGATTTAGAGGTGCTGGTAGGTGTATTATTTAACTTTGGATAGACCCGCGCTAGCTGTTTCTCCCTGCTTCCAGTCTTTATGCTAAGCTAATGTTGAGACAAATTTTTAGGATGTTTTATAAAGCATAACCTAAGACAAATATATATCATATATTTACACAAAATCTTCATAAAACTAGTGTGTTTTTGGTTACATTATAAATCAAATGCACCATTTAATCTTTTATATATATTAATGTTGATTCTACATAAAATACTGTGTGTCTGATGCATTAGAATAGGAAGGCCTTCCAAGTGTAGAGAGAGGCATGGAGAGCCCTTTGAAGTCAGAGAGCAACGCGTGCCTGGCGTCAGCCTGGCTGTAGAGAGAGCATTGCAAAGGCGTGCAAAGAGGGGGGGGCTGCCTCTCGAGCAGGATGGGAGGCAGAGAATCAGCCTTTCGAATGAGATGGGAGTGCTTGCACTCATGAGTTCTAACACCCTAGCGGCGGCAAAAAGAGGAGGTGGACTAGGTAAAAAGGTTAAAGTCGTAAATTTGTCACAGATAAGACCAAAATAACTCAAAATCCCTGACTTCGCAAGAAAATAATTAGTTTTGGGCATTTTGCCAATTGAGGATACAGAACATGAAAGAGAATAGTAAATGAAGTCTATAGTATATAAGAGGGCAGGATTTGTCGAGAAGTCAGTCCTTCGTTCGAACTGACGACTCGTGTTTGTTTTTGACGACTGAAATAAACACTTTTGCATCAAACTCTGAAAACTTCTCTAGTGCGATTTTTGACCTGTTTTTTGAAGATTCCAGATGACTTTGATTTATAAGAAGAATTGAAGAAAAAGAAACCGTCTATTATCGGCCCGAGACAGTTTTTATAAGGCTTCAATAGTAAGCTAAATGCCTCCGGCCTCCAGCTCCATATATGTAGTGACACTGACATGGCCTATAGCTCCTTTAAAGAAGCAGTGTGTAGGATCTGCCGGTATCTAGCAGTGAGGTTGGTGTGAGAACTACGGTGGCCCACGCAAAAATGGGAATGGCCCTCTCTAGAGCCAGTTGTTGTAAGAGTAGTGTAGGTCATTTGGAGCAGAGCCAGTGGGTAGAGTGTGTGTGTATGTGGGAAGTGAGTGGTGAAGCAAGAGAGAGAGAGCGGCAGCGACGGGAGCGAGAAACGTTATCAACTCCGGCCCGAGCAGGAAAAGTTAACAGAGTTTGGTTTGTCCGTTCTGGGCTACTGTAGAAACATGGCGGTGCAACATGGCGGACTCTGTGAAGAGGACCTGCTGCTCCCTATGTAGATATAAACGGCTCATTCTAAGGTAACAAAAACACAATGATCCTTATTATCTGGTGATTAAACACTAATGAAAAAAATACTTATTAATATTATATTCCATTTCTGCCAATAGATCCTCCTAAATGCTACACACTGGTCCTTTAATCTTCAGTAAATCTGATTGTACAGGCTTTTCTACCAAATAAATACAGATACTTTCATGCTACACTATTGATGGCTGAATACATCTTTTTACTCCGTCTACAGTGTGATCAAAGTACAGTTTCTGACACAGCATCACACCACTTGAGCTAATTTTCTTTTCTTCAAGGACACTTCAGCAGGACGCATTTTATCTGTGGAGGGGGGACTGAATCACTCTGCCCGCCACCCTGCTGGCCACTTCTATAATCAGGGCACAGTGTGGTGTGCACAGTGTCAGTTCAGTTGATTTGGGTTCAGTACAGTGCAGTTCAGGTCAGTGGGAGTTTGCAGAGGCTGATTATGCAAGTTGATAGATAATCTAATGGGGTCAGATAAGACTCTGGCTAGAGTCCACAGCGTGATGATAAGAGCTCACCACTGCTAACACCGCATGCTCCTACGCTAATAAGGAAGACAGTAATAGGAGACTTTCCACTTGTATCTTTGACAGTTGTGCAGTGCACACAGACAGGATCCTCTACGAGCTGTACTCACTTATTCTGGTTTCTGTCAGTGGTTCAGCCGGTCCTGCTGAGCTCAGCAACATTTCCACTTCCTTCCTGTTCCCAGGTTACCATGGTAACAGTAAAGGAGAACTCTGTTATCATCAGATGGATTGGGCCGCAAAAATTATTTTTATCTCCACTTCCCCATCTCCCTGCCTCCATATAACCAGGGGACTGAGTGTCCTCACAGGTTTCACGCTGCAGCTGGAGAGTGCCGCCATTTAAAAGGAAACGAGAGAAGTTAGAACGAGATAACGGCATAAAGACAATCAGAAGCTCGTCGCAAAATGTGTGAATATTTATTAGAGCTTCTGATGAGCACAATTAAACAGAAGCACACACAGAGCAAAGGATGGACATTAGAGCAGCAGCTGTAACACACCATGCAGACAGGAAGACAACGTGTCTGAAGCTCAGCGTTTAGATGAACGGCTCAGCTTCTTCATTGTGTTGAATCAAGACATCAAACATCACTTTTTCTAGCTAAAATACAGCTGTATTTCATGCTTCTGTAGCAACATCATGCAAAAGAAACCTTTCTGAAAATTTTATTCAAATATATCAAGTGAAAAGGTTTGCATTCTAAACACCAACTCTCTTTGGATTTCATCCAGTTCTGTGTTTTATGGGAATTTGTGATCATTTTTAAAAAGTCAAAGTTAGATCCACCAGCTGTGGTTAAACTATTTCAATGGTGTATTTTAATCTAGAGTGAGAGTAAAGCGAGGTAAATGATTACACAAGTAATTCATGGTTTAATTGTTTGTCAAATCATTGGATTTTGAATCCTTAAAGGATAGATGTGGTGATATTCTTTTTCTCATTGTCAACAAATCCTATGAGAAAACCAAAATCAACAATTAATTGATCCTATACTAACTAAAGTATAGCCTGTGTGGCCAAAGCCTGATATATCATATCTCTCTGTGCCCTCCATGTTGTCCAAATACTACTAAAAACACATCGCTAAGCCACACTGTTGCACTGGCACCATGAACATTGGTTCTTGGTTGTTTGCAACCAGAAGTGACACGAGAGGGTGGAGCTAAGTACAACTGAACGCTGAATACGACATTTTTAGGTGACCAAAAAGGTTATAATTAACTTTCATGAACTGAAAACACACTGTGAAAGAATTAAAGTTGTAAGACGAAAACACGGACAACTCCCAGACTGGACAACGCAGTGGTAGCGACCTGTCAATCACAAGGTAGCCCCGCCCTAAAGCATCCCCTGCCTTATGGTCTATTTGACTCTAAATGGGACCATAATTTACTAAATGAACATCATGCTGTATTGAAGAAGACTTGAAACTAGCGTTTGAGACCATAAACTCATGTTTACAATGTTTACTGAGGTAATAAATCAAGTGAGAAGTAGGGTCATTTTCTCATAGACTTCTATACAATCAGACTTCTTTTTGCAACCAGAGGAGCTGCCCCCTGCTGGCTATTAGAAAGAATGCAAGTTTAAGGCACTTCAGCATTGGCTTCACTTTTCAGACCCAGAGTAGTTACGTAACAAAATTAAGGTAAAATAAGTCAACATTGACTTTTTGTCATCCCTACGCGGACTTTGCCATTCTTTACGTCACCTGACTTCCTTAGCGGCAGCCCCGCACATCCTGGCTCATTACGTGGGTTATATACGAACTACAGTATTACTTTTCGTGTAGGCTATAAGTACGAACAGTGAATGAGAACAGCCTGAAAAATGACAGCACACAGTTGTATTAGGTTCTTTATTGAGCCTATGAACTATATATTTGTCGGCCATTTTAATGATTCACATCTTCAGTAGGAATCGATGGGCTTTTGGCTCAGTGCCACAGACAGAAAGTATTGAAAGATGGACTAAGACATTGTTGGTTTTGGTCTTTTCATGGGATTTGTCGATTATAAGAAACATGGACAATTTCACCAGACTTGTCCTGGTTTATCTGTGACACCTTACTGTTGGTAACAGCAAACGCATGTAGCAAACACGTCTTAAGCAGCTTCTCTATCAGATGTGCAACAGAAGAAGACATAAATTCGATATAATGAAAATCTGAAGGATTAAAACTACACTCCTTGAAACACTGGTGGAGCATCACAGCCTGATATTTGAGCAGCATACAAATGCTGCCGTTATTTCAGAGGTGGAGATCATCCTCATGCAGAGGCTCATCCCTGTGAGTGTGTCTCACATCCGGTAATAATTTCTAATCTAACCGTTTGTCTCGGAGGAGCAGCCGGGGTGAAAGAGGAGCACTGAGGTGGTCTAACGCCAGTAAGGTACTCCCGAGACGATCGGGCAATTTAAAGGAGTCAAACGTGCTAATGGTGTGCTAATCTGGCTCTGGGGAGCACACCGCAGCGTTTCATTCATCATTCATGAATGCCAGAGTAGAGAGCTTGTCTGATCACTGATTATTTTATGGGTGCATATTACCTGTTGGCTGAAAAATGACTGGATATATCTTGTTACTACAGTACACGAGGGAATACATATGAATGGATGAATGCTGTGAAACACTTTTTAAAGGGGGTTGAAGACCTTGCCAATGTTTTGGGATACCAGCATGAAAATAAAATCCAAATTGGCAGAGGAGGCTGGATGCTTCTTATTTTCAATATATGCCACCTCAAATATAACATTATTAACATAAACTAACACATTGTGGTTCTTTTTCTCCCTTCTAATTATGCACAGAAGAAACACACCTGATATGAATCTCAACCAAACTTAGAACGTGAGGTTGAAACCATGCTGGCATTTTAAATAAATAAAGGCTTTTATCATAACTTTTATAATAACTTAAGAACGTATTTTTTTCTGAGGGGTTATTGTTGGATTGAATCTTATTTTTCTTGTTTTTGTCCACTCCTAAACAAAACTTGTTGTGTAACAGCTGTAGGGTTAACAGACTAGTCACATAAGTAAGTTTTTCATAATTATTTTGCCGTCCTAAAACTAGCAAAGCTCCATTAGTATAATTATATGATGATTATCTCTTTCCCCAAACACTCATGTGTGTTTCCCATGCAGATATAGAGCTGCAACAATCTGGACTGTGGTCTGACTGGCCGTCGTGTGGTTATCACCTGTTGTTGTTACTCTTTAACTTGTGAGCGGATATGTGGTGGCTTTATTAGCCTACTGTATGAGCACCTCAACCTGTCTGGAGTCATGTTGCACAGGCTGGGGGGGGGGGGGGGGGTTGGAGAAATGGATATCAAAATGGAGTGAGAGAAAAACAGAGGAAGACAGGCGGAGAAAAGGACAGGATGAAGAAAATGAAAGAGGATTAGGATTTAATAAGAGGGAGAGAGGAAATGAGGAGTTAAATGAGGTGAAGATTCAGTGTAATCAGAAAGAAGACAGAAAGAAAGACAGAGAGGGTGAAGGGAAAGAACTTGTATGACTTCATCCTTATCACTCTGTGTACCAGACTTCACACTGAATCACATATTTCACTGCTGGAATTTGGAGAGGTTTCAGGGAGGTAAAGAGAGACTTGATGAGCCAGTTGTGAGAGTGAAAAAACTCCTGACAAAGACATTATGTACAGTTAGTTCAATTATCAACCCCAAAAAATGTTAACTTATTTCTTCTCAAAACATTATTCGTTATGTAATTACTGTCATCTGAAGAAAAAACAGATTATTACAGTCAGATGCTATACTAGACCCAGTCTTTATACTAGACCCAGTCTTTATACTCGACCCAGTCTTTATACTAGACCCAGTCTTTATACTAGACCCAGTCTTTATACTCGACCCAGTCTTTATACTAGACCCAGTCTTTATTCTCGACACAGTCGGTCTTTATTCTCGACCCAGTCAGTCTTTATACTCGACCCAGTCTTTATACTAGACCCAGTCTTTATTCTCGACCCAGTCGGTCTTTATACTCGACCCAGTCTTTATACTAGACCCAGTCTTTATACTCGACCCAGTCATTATACTCGACCCAGTCTTTATTCTCGACCCAGTCGGTCTTTATTCTCAACCCAGTCGGTCTTTATTCTCGACCCAGTCGGTCTCTATACTCGACCCAGTCGATCTTTATTCTCGAACCAGTCGGTTTTTATACTCGACCCACTCGGTCTTTATTCTCGACCCAGTCGGTCTTTATTCTCGACCCAGTCGGTCTTTATTCTCGACCCAGTCGGTTTTTATACTTGACCCAGTCGGTCTTTATTCTCGACCCAGTCGGTCTTTATTCTCGACCCAGTCAGTCTTTATTCTCGACCCAGTCTTTATACTCGACCCAGTCGGTCTTTATTCTCGACCCAGTCGGTCTTTATTCTCGACCCAGTCGATCTTTATTCTCGACCCAGTCGGTCTTTATTCTCGACCCAGTCGGTTTTTATACTCGACCCAGTCGGTCTTTATTCTCGACCCAGTCGGTCTTTATTCTCGACCCAGTCGGTCTTTATACTCGACCCAGTCGGTCTTTATACATGACCCAGTCGGTCTTTACCCAGTCGGTCACTATACTCGATCCAGTCGGTCTTTACACTCGATCCAGTCGGTCTTTGTTCTCGACCCAGTCGGTCGCTATAGCTCGGAGCTAATGGTGCTCCCAGCTAACAGTGCTAACAGCCTTAATAGTGCTAACAGTGCTAACAGTGGAGACAATGGCAAAAATGCTGACAGAGCTAACAGTGTTTACCTGAGGGGAAACTGGAGGGTGGGTGCTACGCTTCCGGCGGTCAGGACGGCGTTATCAGCTGTAACCGCCGTATGAGATCAGTGCAGAGCAGCGACCGTGAGCTAGCCAGTCACGGCCGAGACTATGAAGACATAACAACAATTATGTGATTGTAATCATCAAATAATACCACAAATATTAGCCGGAGTTACTGTAAAGTACAGTATATATTTCACCACAAAACTGATAAGAAACACATTCAACATTATGAGAATTTAATAAATACGACAGTGGCCTCTTAGGTGATGTCACAGGGGGCAAAGAGATAAGAACGGACTGAATATGTTTGCTCACCAAGGACAGGATCAAAGTTAAACATTCACATGGGCACATGTGGCTGCTCATGCGCATATACAAGCATCAGTCACCCACACACACACACACACACACACACACACACACACACACACACACACGCAGTGTCTGAGATCATACTCTATAACAATCTCGATTTTGTAGTAGCCTGCAGCAAGTGTTTAACCATATTTGGCCTCAATAAATCTGCTCCACATGACTTACAGTAGACATGGATTTCCAAAATGCCACATAGCATATCCATTTTGTTGCGACTTGTGAGCAAAAGTCTTTCATTATCAATTTAAAAAAAACAAAAAAAAATATTAATTTCCATGGTGAGTTTCTCTTTTATGGCAGCCATCACTGTTTGTGGTGATGTCAGGGATTTGTTGTGTCCAAAGTTCGTTCAGGTGTGTGTGTGTGTGTGTGTGTGTGTGTGTGTGTTTAATGAGCCAGCAGGAAGTTCAGCAGCTAACACACACAGATGAACTGACGAGGTGTGTATTCCCCAGCTGCTCTCGTCAAACAAGTGTTTCTTAACAACGTGCCTCTGACCTGCGAGGGCACTCAGGTTTTCAGCTTCACGACAGCTGATTTTACTTCTTTCCCTCCTTTATATGGTTAATGACGTGCAGATGACTGTAATCTGTGGCTGTAACGTCTGATTGGCGTGAAAACGTACAGACTGTACTCTTGGGAAAGGCTCTTTAAAGTAAAAGACTAAACTGAATTAAATAAAGGACTTTATTTTGCTTTCATGTACATGTGATTCAATGCCCCTATAGCTTCTTCGCTGTATTGTTTACTGTCTCAAACAAGTTCCTCTTAAATACTAATTTAGATCTATTTAGTCGATATTGTAAACACACTCTGATGAACATGCAAGTCCTGCTTTGAACTGAACAAATAACACAAACTCAACTGTGACAGGGCGGATGTCCCTTACGAAAAAGTAGTATACTTCAAGTATATTTTATGAAGAAAACTTAAGTAAAGTTCAAGTATATTTTCCCAAAATATATACTTTATTTAGTATGTATACTATATCAATGTGCTAGTAGTATACTTGTACTACTTCAATACTTCTTTGGACTAAATTGGCCCACTTTTTAGTTTATAAAATTATACTTTTAAGTGTACTTTAAAGTGGCAGTAGGCAGTATATTAGGCAAAAATTCCATAATAACCTTTCAGCATATTGTAATTCAAGTGTTCTGAGAGAAAACTAGACTTCTGCTCCTCCTCATGGCTCTGTTTTCAGGCGTTTTTAAAAATCTAGCCCGTGACGGGAGACTTTGACCAATCACAGGTCATTTCATTGAGAGAGCGTTCCTATTGGCTGTGCTCCGGTCATGTGACCAGAACTTGGCATTCCTTCATAATCTGTTGAGGGAACGCCGCGTCACAAACTTTCTCATTTTACAGCTAAACAGTACACTACAACATGATTCTGAAAACATTTGAGGCGAGAAATAGGAATTACAGTAACAGAATATTGATTCATATTTGATCAGCGCGGCCTAGTTTGACCATTTGGTCGGAGTTCGCGAGTGATTGACAGCCGGCTCTCATAGACAGCAGATGGACAGCAGACCTCAGATCAAGCCTGACTGCTTGCTTTCCCCCGGTCTGTGAAATCTTGCAGATGCCGTTAGGAGCACCGGAGGTCACCAGAGGACACAGAGGCATATGATTTTTTTCAGGTTACCTGTTTCATGTACTACTGTCACGATATAGCGGCCGTTTTATAAAAATAACTTTTTTTTAATCATATCTGCTCCAATCTCGCCTACGTCAGCTTTAAGTATCTCTGATAAGTACATAAAAAGTAAACTGAAAGTATACTCTCTTATCTTAAGTTTAAAATGAGTATACTAAAAGCACACTTTAATAACCTTGTATTTGATAAGGGGTGCTCGGTCCACTAATAGAAACACTGCTGCTGCCCTGTGTTTCAAAATGGAGAAGTTATTATTCTAGCGTTTTTTTCTTTCTTTCTTCACAATTTTTAGTACATTGTCACATCATTTAACTACAAACTGTGGTTGCTCTCATACACTGTTTATCGCTCTGATCAATATGTATTTATTGTGTGGGGCAGTTTCGTTGAACGGAGACGTAATGTTAACATAATTTAAATCTAAAGACAAGAAGATAATAGCAAACACACAGCAACATTCAGAATGTGAAGAACGAAGATGTGGTGATGATGATGGTGATCACAGACTGCAGATAGATTTAAGTAGTGAGTAAAAAGTACTAGAGCCTTTACTGCTTCCCTACAAGTTTTAGTTTCCATTTTACAGGTATGCAGGCCTCGACATGATGAAACATCTCTCCCTCCTCTCCCTCCCTCGCTCCTCTCATCCTCCCTCCCTCGCTCCACTGCTCCCTCCCATCCCAGCTCCCCTCTCATTGTGCTCTTGAAGTGGTGCGTTGCTGGAGAGAGTGCTGCACTGGTTCTTTATATAACTGTGAAAGAGAGCTGAAAGAATACAATACATCAGAGTACAGTACCACTCACAGTGGGAGGACAGTACTCGCTTAAGTACTGCAGCAGCGGCAGCAGCCATAGCAGCTATTTACTGCAATTATTTGAGCCCATTAAAGGAGCCGGCAACAGCGGAGCTTACGTAAAAATAGCCGGACCTGAGCTCCTCTGTTTGTCGATGTCATGACTGCGGCAGATGTAATTTATCTGCACGAGTTTCACTTCTGTCAGTCAGACGGAGAGCACGAGGAGAATCTCATTAAAAGGACCATTACTGAGATAAGTCTGTGCTGCATTCAGAAATGATGCCGCTAACATACAGCTTTTTAATGTTTTCAAGTCTGCAAAAATAACTCACACACACACACACACACACACACACACACACACACACACACACACACACACACGTAAACACCTGCAGTTTCTCTAGAAGAGGAAGTGTTGAGAACAGATATCTCTCTGCTGTGTGACCCTTCATTCACCCACACATCGTGTCCTAAACAGACTAAGTTTGGTTGATGCAGTTTCACGATCAGCAATGTTAGTTGTATAATCTTGTTTTATAGCCTTTTCTCTGGTTGTACAGTTTGCACATAGCTTCTTTGAACTGGTGTCACCATTGACGGATACAGAGAGGATTTCTTTTCTTCTGCTGCCAACATGTTTTATTTGTTTATTCATATTTACAAACACTTTGGCCCAACTTCTCTCTCCGAGGTAACTAACTAACTCACTGCCACTGTAGTTTTTCATGCATTATCATCATCAGCAGGGTTAATGATTTCTCTAAAATGGTTGTGTACTTACTTAAACAATAGAGCTATTAAATGCACAAATATTCTTGCTGACAGGATATGGAACAATTTGGCCGTATGGGAGAAAAGTGTTGGTTCTGCAGGAGCCTAAAAATAATACATTTGAGGCCTGGAACCTGACTAGGCTATATCTTTGCTCAAAAGAGTAGTCTATAACACATAATATTGCAGGACTCACTATGGACCAAAAAACCCCAAAACAAAACACCAAAAGACCCAAATCAATGCAGCAGAACCAGATATTTCTATATCATGGTAAATGGACTTGCATTTATATAGCGCTTTTCTAGTCTACCGACCACTCGAAGCGCTTTACACTACATGTCAGCGTTCACCCATTCACACACACATTCATACACTGATGGCAGAGGCTGCTAAGGAGCCAACTTTGCCCATCAGGATGTAATCTAAATACTCATTCACACACCGATGGCTCTGCCTTCGGGAGCAATTTGGGGTTAAGTGTCTTGCTCAAGGACACATCGACATGTGACCCGGAGCAGCCGGGGATCGAACCACCGACCTTCTGATTGGTGGACGACCTGCTCTACCCGCTGAGCCACAGCCGCCCCTGATATCACAGTCTTTTTCTTTGTCAAATCTGGTGCTTACATTACCGACAATGCAACTCGACAGTCGACAATTTCTTAATAAATAGAGAGGGGAAGTCCCTCACACATACAGTATGATGTTTGTCAATTTAAAACATAATTTTGCAAGTCAAGAAAGTCTCAGTTTGTCGTAGTATCATTTAGTTTTGTGTGAAACCGTTCAGTGAACTACATCTCTCGTCTCGCACAATAAACGTCACCAACACTAGCTGGCTAGCTAACTTAGCTATGTCCCACACACAAATGTAAGTTATCTTACCTGATGTGTTTTATCCAGCGACTCCTGGTCTTTTTATCAGCCGGGAAGCGAAAGAGCGAACGAGACCCTATGCTTGTGTGAGTTCATCCCAGTATGAAACACACAGGCATCGTAGCTTCAGAGAGAGAGAGACGTCACTTACGGCACTGTTGGGTGTGTAGTCTTTCTAATTACGTATGGTCACAGTCTGATACTTCAGCCGTTTTACAACAAACTGCGACTTTCTTGATTTGTTATGTTATGTTTTAAATTGACAAACATCATGTGTGTGATTCATGGCGCAATTCAAATGGGATAAAAAAATATTTGTCTCTCGCCGTTGACTACCATTCACAGTTTTTCCGAAATAAGGTCCCATGGTGTTCCACCGGAAGGGGCGGGACTTCGCCTCTCCATAGAGTGCTCCAGGGATGACGTATCTTTGTAGGCCAACCAGGAAGTTAGCATCACCCTGGTTTCCTCGACAAAAAGCCGATGAGATTTTTCCGTTGGGTTTTGGATTATTGCAGAAAATAAACTCTGTGGCGTTTAATGACACTTACACGTTTTGTTCAGCAAGATAATCTCCACAAATGAACACCACTTTTATTATTTTTGAACTGTGAATGCAATCGCCAGAAGTAAAAAGCTAACGTTAGGCTATAAACGAACTACACCACGGTCACATGAAAATGAGTATACACAACGAGGCTGTAAAGGCGGACCAGTCGGCATGATTATGCCTTGTACTCTCATTTAGCCACTTATTAGCAACCGCCTTTTTAAAGACACATAAAAGCTTCACAAGTGGGATATTTACTGATGTATTTTATATCGTAGAACAAAACGTTAAAATCTCTTCAGCTTGTGTTAACCACAGACCTTATTTCAGGCATCTAACTAAAAACCCATTCTGACTTTGAGACGAGGGAACTGGAAGTGTTTAAATACTAACTCATTTCTGGGTTTTAGGACTCATTCCTGCAGCACTCTTTTAAATTTGAAAGTAACCAGATCTGAACCAAAACCTGAAACGAGGGAAAACGTGCAGACTGGGAGTAAATAATGACATGAATCAAGCTGGTGCTGCTGTGACAGCAACAGAACTTGATGGAACCAAAATGATATGTCAACATGCACCTATCTGGGTAGCACGCTGAAGCATCTTCATTAGCGAGCAGTGTGAATCAGTTCTTCAAGCCCACAGGAGTGCTTCAGTGGAAACCATGAAATGTCACAGACCTGTCCATTTATTCCTTTAACTGTCTCAGTTCATGATCAATTCTCAGTTTTAATTGCTACAAATTAGAGCGGGAAACATTTCCTGTTACATGTACTGTCACGATGATGGGCATGTGGGGAACCCTGTCATCATGTTGCCAGGAAACCAGAAAGTAATCAGTCGGTGGTGTCGATCATCCTGTCCCCATCTTTACAAACAGGGTGGAGCCTTCATTTCCGTTATTTCACGTCCCCTGTCACTGTAATATCCTGTCTGAATTACCGTGTGGTGAACGGCGCAGGAAGTCAGAGCAAAAATGAAAGAAGGGCCGCTGTAGAAGGAGGGAAGAGAAGCGAGGGCAACACTGGAAGAGATATTTATAGCCGGCTCAGCTCAGCTCACAGCGCTGTCTTTAAGATGCTCTTTTTTTTTATTCCCACCAACCGTCCTCCTCGCTTTCTCACTGTGCTGATTCTCTTTCTCTCTGCCTCGCTGTCAGCTTTCATGTGCACATGTGCCATTGTTACCCGAGAAGATTGAGAAGATAGAAAAGGCAGTTTAGGTTATGTGGGAGCACAGTTAATGGACACACAGGATGAAGCTTGGAGAGAGAGCGTTGTTATCCCTCGTCTCTCTGCATCACAGCTGGATCTCTACTGCCAGTATGTAAGGGATAATGTACATGTACTTGATGTACTCGCTGTACATTATCGAGCTTATGACATGGCTACTTACTTAAGAATTCACACAAAAATAGTCCGCCAGAGTCCGAGTTCAGAACTGTTATGCGGTCTGTTATACAAAGCAACGGTCTGCTATAAAGAAATAAAAAAGAACAGACCAGGGTTGGAAATTAACTTTTTTGTCCACCTGCCACTGTGGCTGGTGGATTCCAAAAAGCTACCAGCCACTCAATAAATTACCATTGTTTTTTTGGGCTGGTGAGTGAAGCAAATCTAGCAGCCACTTGCATATTTTACCAGCATTTGGCTGGTGGCTGGTGCTAATTTCCAACCGTGGAACAGACCGTAAAACACTGTGATTGACCAATCAGAATCGAGTATTCAACAAAGCTGTGTAATAAATAGCATTAGAAACCGCTGGTATATATTACCACAAGTATGTACTTAAAAAAGATTTAACAGCTAAGGAAATAAGTTTATTTGCATTCTTGCAACGAGTGAGATGAGGAGATAGATACCACTCTGATATCTGTCAGAGATAAATAAGCTGCAGCCGGTTAGCTTAGCTTAGCATAAAGACTGTAAACAGAGGGAACAGCTAGCCCAGCTCTGTCAGAAGGTGTCAAAATACAGACCAGCAGCTCTAAAGCTCACTAATTAAACCTGCAGTAGGCAGAATGTTTTTGGCATCATTGGGCAAAAATTCCATAATAACCTTTCAGCATATTGTAATTCAAGTGTTCTGAGAGATAACTAGACTTCTGCACCTCCTCATGGCTCTGATTTCAGGCTTTAGAAAATCTAGCCCGTAACGAGAGACTTTGGCCAATCACAGGTCATTTTAGAGAGAAAGCGTTCCTATTGGCTGTGCTCCGGCCGTAGGGCGTTGCTTGGTATTTCCTCAACTGTTCGCAACATGGCTGCCGGGTCACGAACTTTCTCATTTTACAGCTAAACAGTACACTACAAGATGTTTCTGAAAACATTTGAGGATAGAAATAGACATTACAGTAACAGAATATTGATTCATATTTGATCAGCGCTGCCTAGTTTGACCGTTTGATCAGAGTTTGCGAGTGATTGACAGCTGCTCAGAGATGGCAGGCTCCAGATCAGCTCTGAATCGTTGTTTTCCTCCGGTCTGTAAAATCTTGCAGATGCCATTAGGAGCACCGGAGGACACTGAGGCACATGATTTTTTTCAGATTACCTGTCTCATGCACTACTGTGAGGATATAGTGACCGTTTTATAAAAATAACTTTTTTTAAAAAATGTTGCTCCATTTCTTCCTACTGCTGCTTTAATACATTCTTGTTTGTTTATTCTGAACCAAAACCGAAGTGTAAAAATGTCAGTTTGCCATTTTATGTGCTGACTATTGTTTGGCTAGGAGCAGTTGCCAGGCAACCAGTGGAGACTCATGGAAATAGTCCAGTAGGTCTACATAACGCCCTGTAAAACCACAACTACTCATTTCTACACTTTGGTTTTTGTACAGTGCTGGTAGGTGGATTTTGTTACCTTTGGACAGAGCCAGGCTAGCGGTTTCCCTGTTTCTAGTCTTTGTGCTAATATAAGATAACTGGCTGCTGGCGGTAACTTCAGACCATACAGACGCCGCACACAAAACACACTCAGTGGTGTACGGGAAGGGAAGTGGCAGAGTTTCAGTTTAAGCAATCGGATAAGTAGCTGCCAGAAACTTTAGAAACCACAGCAAAGATGCAACGAGACAACCCCTGTGTGTGTGTGTGTATGTGTGTGTGTGTGTGTGTGTGTGTGTGTGTATGTGTGTGTGTGTGTGTGTGTGTGTGTTTGTGTGTGTGTGTGTGTGTGTGTGTGTGTGTGTGTGTGCGTGCGTGGGTGTGATTGTGGAAGAAGATGAGGAGAAGTCTTACGCATAGCATCTCACGCAATCTTGTTGTTGTAAACAATGTTTTTGGGAAAGACTTATTTGCCATCAAGTCTAGAACAGACACTTTAAGTCCCCCTATTCAGCATTCATAAGCACTAAGCCTAGATAAACATTTAATACATTTACACCATTATGTAGTTGTACGCAGATATAGCTCTTGTAACAACTTTAACACATACATGGAAGCTGGTCTACACACAGATAATGAAAATACAGTAAAACACAGTTGTAAAAATAAAAATTTTCTTATATTAGAGGAAAGTCTAAATAAACGTAACTTTGTGAAGCAGAAGCATGTTTTTTTCTGCTTTTCCTATCTTGTTAATCACATCGTTACCCATCATATTTATCTTGTGATCCCTTGTGGGGGTCCCGTTTCTCAGGTTGGGAACCGTTGGTTTACAATACAACCTGCTAAATCAATCAATCCAAAAAATAATCCAAAATTGTCAATATTGATCAATATAATGATGACAAATTCCTCTACATTCTTTGTAATTACTACTTAAAGTGTAATTTTGTGGTAAGAAATAAAAAAGGAAACAGGTGTTAAAGAAAAAAATATTTCAATATTTATTTGCGGTATAAACATGTCATGTGTTGTTTCCATATACTGTACAATACATACTGTAGGGGTCCATCGTGTTTCCTTCAGTAGACAGAAAGGTGAAACTGCCCCGGTTAACATGCCCCTTGTTTTTATACACAGACAGATTGCATCTTTTTTTAAAAACTGTTTACAGCACAATACAAAACAGCTATTCAACGTGTGTTTGAAGCTGTAACACGATGCAAGATGCATTGTCAAAAAAATCCCTGAAAAATTCCTCACTGAGGTAACATTTTTAAAATCATTCAATTTTTCTTTCACTTTGTATTTAGCGCCGCCGCCTCTCTCTCGCTCTCTCCGCTCACGTCGTTCCCTCCCGAGCACATTCTCACCGAGATGTAGCTACAAGTTTAAGGACACAGAAACGGCCGTTCCCGTGATCTGGCAAATTTACAAACAGAGAAAAAGATTTCTCTTTCATTGTTACAAAGACACACAAAACAAAACACAAGAAAGCAGCTTGAAATCAACCATTTTCTTTTTAAATAGAAAAGCTCCGTACTGAAATAGATTTCAATCCTAGGGTGCGAGTGATCGTGTCGTTTTTTCTTATTATAAGTTGGGTATGACTAAAGACGGGGGAAGGCCATTCAAGCATGGTAGTATTATTTTCATCTCTGATGCTATAATAGGAGAGCAACTTTTGCATATTAATTCATAACATATATATACTTAGATATATATTCATATTGAAAGGCCACAGGAATAGCATAGAGCACATTATATCAAAACAAAACGGAAATAGACCTTGTAATTGTTTAAGCCGGGTGGTGTAATCGTCTATTGTGAAACATAACTGGCATGCTGAACCACAGCTGTGTGAAGCAATGTGTGTGTGTGTGTGTATGTGTGTGTGTTTGTGTTAGTGAGGACCGCTTTCAAGTTGGTAATGGGCACGTCGGCCCTACGTTTTGGACACCCCAGGTGAAATATTACTTCAGTCCAGAAGCCATATCGAGCTGGATCTTGTCTTGTAATCATAATAGAATAGATATAGTACAAAAGAAGAAGATATTAAAAATTTTGAGGTCTTGGATCTACAAAATACTGCAAAAAAGGTGTTTTGATATATTGCAGAGTAACAAAGAGGACCTTGTGTGACCCGTTGCGGTAAAAACGACAGCTCGCTGTCTATTATTACCATGTTCTGATTCAAATAACAGATAAACAAACGTCTCATTTTGTCTTTTTACACAATGTTTTTCTAAAGTGAGATACAAAGTATTGAACAGTCAGCATTAGAAACAAGTTAGAAAGATTATATAAGGCCAGCTAAAACCAACCCTGTTCAGATTCAACTGCCGTCCCCTCTGAAACCCAGTTCTTTGTTTCCGTTTAGACCCCGTCCACATCGCCGCTCTCAAACCAAACATCTGTAGTTCGCTGTGAACAATGGGCCTCATGCAAGCACCGCTCATAACAAACAGATCTGTTCGGAGGTGTCGTGTGCGAGTGACGTTTTGACCAACTACAGGTCTTCCTCAGAGGAGGACATTGAGCTGGTCGAAACATCACTCTTAAAACTAAAAGGAGCTGTGATTCCAGTGTCATGATGTTTTTTTATTAGGGCTGTGTATTGGCAAGAATCTGGCGATACGATACGCATCATGATACAGGGGTGAGGATGCAATATATTGCGATATACTGCAATACTGTAAGCAAGGCGATATATTTACTTTTTATAAGAACATCTGTATTTGCTTTTGTCACAGTCCCTCTAACATCCGACATCATGGCACTACGTTTTGTGCATCTGTACCACTTTCTGCCACAAATCTTTGCATGCAAACTATTAATTAAATATCGAGACAGTGTTTTTGAATCTATACAGTATCGCGATACTCAAGTGTATCAATATTTTCTTACACCCCGAATTTTTTTGCATCTGATTTTATATCAAATCATTCCTGCTATATTTCTGTCACAGTAGACAGCGTAGACAACCGTAGTTATAGCCTTCTTTCCTTTTTTTACTTATAATACTACTGTCACTGCTAAATGTTGTGTTATATCTGCTGATTCGTTCTGATTTTTACATTTTTATGAATGAAACTTGCCCACAAATGGAGCAGAAGTTAGCCGTAAAAAGCAATTTTAAAGCGTTGATTATGGAACGATCGCAACTTGCGAATGTGCACGTCCTCATGAACAGGTGGCAAAAATCAGGTTGAAAGGAGCGATTTACGACACGTTTGTGCAGTTACAATCTGAATCCAACTTTGAACACTTTGAACGAGCGAGCCTCACAGAAAGGAGAAAGAGAGATTTGGGGTAAGAATACGAAAATGTTCTTGCATGGCGCCCAATGTACCTTCAAACAAAGTCTAAGTGCTGCAGTGTTGCTCCACTCGTGAGAGGAAACCTACATTAAACAGACAACTACTGCAGCCTTTGCACATATTTTTGGAGTCTTTCTTGTTAAGGTGCTTCTGATGTGGACAGGATCTCAGGAAACTCTTTAACCACATGCTGTGTACCGCTGTGTTCAGCAGCAACAGCAGTTAAAAAAACGGTCCTCATCATTCATCTTCCCACCTGGTAAAGCAACATCCAACCTGTGGTTACGTCTACTGTTAGAGAGCATACGGTACCACAGCATGCTCAGGTATACAAAATAATATAGATCTGTTTACTATTAGCTCTATAATATATATATTTATATCAATTTGTGTTTAATATATCTTTCATATACCCAAGGCTTAAGGGTGAATCCACTCTTTGACGAAATGGGTGATCCCTTTGCAGAAAGACCTTCTGTTTTCTCCAATGCAGTTAAGGGACGTGAAGCTATTGAAGTAGCTAAGTGCAGTCTGTAGCTGAGGCCAGTCCCAGTCCACGACACCATAATCCCAACACCGACACCAGGATACAAGCACAGGACCTAAGATAGGACAACAAACTGAACAACTTCCTCTTAGAAAAAAAGAAGTAAGGTAATACAAGTGTTGAGGCACTTCCTTGCCCAAGGTTGCTAAGATAAGCTGCCCAAAAAGTTGCTCAGAAATGTTAACTCTGCCTTAGCATCCCCTCTCATCTAAGTCTCTGCCTCAAAGTACAAACATCAGAGCTGTGAGAAACCAGTTTGTCATAAAAACATACCGGTTACACAATATGGCTGTGATGAAATAACCAAGGGAAGTTCAGTAGTTGAGTTTCTAACTGAACTTATCAAAACAGCTGGTGGAAACAACTGGTCCTTCTTGTAAGGCAACTGGATGAACAGTCATACGGGGAGGGAAGTAGGAATTGGGAACTTGAAAACAGTTGGCCAAATGTCAACTCTACTGTAGCGTCTTCACCCCCCATGCCCCGGTCCTACCCGCTGCTCCTCTTTGCCCCTAACCCAGCCCTCTAACCCCTGAACCTTGTCCTCTGCTCGGGCGCCAGTTCCTGCTCCCTCCCCACTCTGCCGTGCAGCTGTCGGGACTCGTCGCAGCCTGGGACTGGCCTCTCCTCTCCTCTCCGCTCCTCTTGTCTGAATGTCTCTTTATCTGCCTGCTTCCAGCACCGGCTTCAAGTGCCAACAAGTCAATGGCTACACCACTGTGCAAACTGCATTAGGTCATTACAAACCTCAAAGAAAAACGAAACTTAAAAAAAAAAAGACAACTAGGAATATCACAATAACGTTCCTCTTTGTTGGCGTCGCCACACCCATTCTCTTCTTCTTTAGTTTTACAATCTCTTAAGCCATTGTTGGATTGGATAGATACGACTTCTATGTGTATATATTTATATAAGGTATAGATTTGTGCGTAAATGTACACAAAAATATACAAAAATGCATATAGACATACTGAATTTGTTAAGGACTGCCCATACGTTTTCTGCTATGTACGTTAACATACAAACAGTACAAACATACTTTGTTTATGTGTGTGTGCGTGTGTGTTAATTCCTTGGTTTGTAAAACTCTACATTCAGTAGAGTGAGATTTCCTACAAGTAAATCCCAGGTTCTCCACTTGGCACCAGTCAGCTCGGCTCGAGAGCCGAGACAGAGAGACAGAGAGGATGTTGTTGTCTCATAAGTCGAGCGCTGTAGATTTCTCCTATCTTTGTATGAAGCTGTCTGTCCTGCTGCGTCCTTCGCTCAGTTTCTCAGTCAGTTAAGTCTCCTCGGCTCTTTGTGACGAGACAAGTTGATCGGGGCTCTTTCCGCCCTCCGTTTCAATCAACTCCCGAGGATGACGCCATCGTTCACCCGTTTGTCAGTTCCCCCTGTGGGTTGAAAAGCACCCCGTCCCCTTTTTTAACGTGGCATCTGTGACCTCCGCTGCCCCTCCGACGCCGCTCCGTGGCCAGGCTCTCAGACAACGAGCCTCGGGAGGCTAAAACATTCATTAAAACCGGCTGCTTCCCTCCAGTGCAGCCGCTTGTTATCATGGTAACAACACCACCTTTAACCCCTCCAAAGAAGGGACAGTCCCCCCCTCTAATTTTCATGTGGACTCCAGCGTGTCCAGTTGAAACACGTTGTGATTGGTGGGGGTGGTGAAGAAGAGCTGCTCGTGCGTCGGGGAGGTCGAGTGGTTATCGCAGGGGCTGTTGAGGCCCAGCGTCCGCTCAAAGTCCAGCAGCTGGCCCATGAAGTTGAAGTTCGGGGAAATGTTCGACTTTTTCCGCTTGACAAAGTCGTAGGCGTCGTTGAGCGACAGGTTGAGCTTCTGCATCAGGTAGGCCACCGTGACGGTCACCGAGCGGCTGATCCCGGCCAGACAGTGCACCAGGATGCCGCACTTTTTGGAGCGTGCCTCGTCTGCGGAGGAGAGGGAACGAGACGAGTAGAGGGAAGCATGAGAGAGGATTAGATTACTGTTGAAACCTACTCAGTCATACATCTTAGACTTCAAATTATCAATGAGCCAGAAGGAAAAGTCTGTAGATTCTCTGGTCTACAAGTCTCTGCTGTGTGGGTGTGCTTATGAGTTGAGATTTATTAATGTAAATGGTGATATATCGCAGCTGTTGTATTTACAGTATCTACTGTATGTGATTATACTGTATATTTGAACATTGACCCTTATGAACCATATAAAAACCTCCGTTAAAAGGCTCCGAAAACCTATTTTCTCAATAAGCTTGTTACTGTGAGCGATGGGATCCCACATGAACACACAATTTTCTGCCAAAGTTGTGACAGTTTTGGTTTCACTCGACATATTTCTGCATTTCTTTCTTTCTATGTGCTCTTCTCACTGGTTTCATGTTGGCTCAGTTAGAAAAAGGTGATGCCAGAACACTCTTTGATTGCGAAACTTTTAACCCATTTGTGCCCAAAGACTATATTTAGTTTGATGAGGAAAAAAATGCCACAACATTTGTTTTGATTGGTCAAATGTCTTGAAATTTGGTACAGACATACTTTGGGCAAGTATCTAACAGAACAACTTTGATCACTTAGATCACATGAAATATCACATTTCAGGATTTCAAAGTCAGGATTTTTGAAAAATGAGGAAAAACACTAACATTTATTAAATGTTTTCCATATGATTTTTTTACACTGCATATGTGTGCACATCTTCAATATTCAACTGAGTTCATAGATACCAAATACTTGATTGTACTCCTTGTAGTTTCTGAAATACAGACATTTTCTTATCATACTCTATCTAGTATTTGGACACATGGGACTGCTGTTTTTTCATAAAATATAATGGAGTCTATTGCAAAATCAGTCCAATGTGCCCAAATACTAGAAATAAACTAGAGATAGTATGATAAGAAAAACTCACTTTTCAGCCAAACGGTTTGACCGATTTTGAAAATGTCTTCACATTTGTACCCAGAGAACACTTCCACCAAAGGAAATTAAAAATTTCAGTCGCGGGCACAAATGGGTTAATAAATAAAATCTACAAATGTTTTTTTTACTGTACTTAACTTATTTAACTGTATATTCGATTATTGCTTATTTAGTCATGAGTATTTAATGTTATAGAAAAATAATTATAGCTTAAAACCACATTTTCTGGAGCAATGGACTGTGTTTTTCATTACATGAGACAGGGGCTTCGTCCGAAATCACATACTGCACTACACTACTATATACTATATACTATATACTTTATACTTTATACGATATACTACATACTCATTATGTGTACAATATGTGCATAGGTGAACATACTTTTGTGTGAATAAACAGTAGTATATATCTTTTCAGACGCACTGAGCTGTAATTTATGTCATCACTTCCTGAGAGCCTCCTTGCCGGTTGGAGATTTGTAACCATGGTAACCTGTGCCGACCTCATTTGACCAAAACGACGGTTTGTGGGAATCAAAGTTTGAATTAATTTAAAATATATATTACGCCTGGCAAAGTGTAATCTTATACTTTCTTATAGTTAAATTGAAGCGTTATTGACGTTACAGAGCTGTCCGTCAACGTCCGATATGAACGTTGTCATCACTACCGCATTGCATTGTGGGATATTTATGCCGCCGTAGTGTCCAGCGTTGCATACTGTAATATTTCACCAGAAACAGTATGCAATTCACATGCTATTGGTTTCATACTAAGGTCTCGGACATACTGAAATATCTCACATACTGTTTTAGCGTAGTAAATAACATGTTAGGATGGAAAACGCAACCAAAATGTGTAAAACAAAAATCTATAACTCAAACAATAGCATATTGTGTAACTAAACAACTAAATTAGAATCATTTGAGCAACAGAAGGTTATAGAACGATATTATATAACTCCATTGAAAGTCGCCCACCCAGTCATAACACGAGAGCTGAGAATTAGATCTTTCTTTCTAAACATTTATTATATTTTTAATCCAGAATGACCTTTCTCAATGACAGCAGAAAGTCATGTTTCATTCTGCTTTCTTGCTCTCAGTCTGTAGAAAAACCTGAATTAAAAAAAAACCCCATCTTACATTATTAACGGGCTACATCCATCCACCTTCTATCAGTTACGAGCCCTTGCACTTGCATCACTGCAGGCCATTAGAGCGCGAGAGTTAAGTGCTTCTTTCCTTTCTTCCTCCCCTCTCTCCCTTTCATCCTCTCCTTTATCTCTCTCTGCCTCTCCTCACTCTCTCTGCCTGCATCTCTTGTTGTAGGATTGGGGTCAGTTGGCTCACGAGCTCAGGCTGCCAAGCGGATGCCAAATTAAATTTATATGTGATGTGAGCTCACTTTCCACAACTATACAAGACTCAGGAGTCAAATAAGTATCCAGTGGTTAATCTGCCCTGAACTGATCTTCACATTGTGCAGCATTACATTACTTTATTTGTGCTTTAGATGCATTATAACGCAAGAATTTATCCATTTATCAGCCTGTTAAAATGCCAGAAAACATCATATTCTTCCACCTCTATACTTTCGCACAATAATTTTAGATATTTAAGGAATCCACGGTTTAAAACAGAACATTGTAAGGTCACATCTGGGTCTCCTTTTCAGCCCGAGCTTCTCTCTTTTACCCATAATTACCCTGCTGTTACTAAAAAGACCTGATGTAATCCCTGCACATTACAGACAGCCAGACAGCAGCATTTAACATCAGCGTGACCCAAATCTGCCACGACCTCTGGCTCTGGCATATGTCACACTTCCTCCCACCTAGGCTGAAACATCAGTCTTAAAAACAGAAAGAAAAGTGTCGGGGGTCTGGACAACCTAAGACAAACACTCTCTGGTTCTCACTGACTCATCAGAGAGGGAATTTACTCACTCTCTGGGAATTTATTTCAGAGATGGGAATGATGGGAAATACTGAAAATGGGACGAGATGAGGGGCTAAAATTCTTGTGGCTTCAGTATGACCCAATTCTCAAAGAATCTACTCACATGTTTTATTCAAAACTTTGCTTTAACCCTTGCCCTTTTGTGATGTTGAATTCATATTTAATCAGGAATAGTAAAATACAGCCAGCAGGATGTCTAAATGCAGCTCACGAAGACATTTTTCAGAGAATTTCCCACTAATTCTGTTTAAAACTTTTTCCAGAAAAACCTATTATTTGGCAGAAAGTAGAGCTGCAACAATTAATCAATTAGTTGTCAACTATTAAATTAATCGGCAGCTATTTTGCTGATCGATTAATCGGTTTGCGTAACTTTTTAAGAAAAAAAAAAAAGTCAATTTTTTCTGATTCCAGCTTCTTAAATGTTAATATTTTCTAGTGTCTTTACTCCTCTATGACAGTAAACTGAATATCTTTGAGTTTTGGACAAAAACAAGACATTTGAGGACGTCATCTTGTGCTTTTGGGAAACACTGATTGACATTTTCGATAAAAATAATTGCTAGTTGCAGCCCTAACAGAAAGAAGTTTACATGATATATGAACATCTAGGATAAATGTAGGCAAAGGGAGTAATGGAGGATACACTTAACATAACACAACTAGTGCTGAGGTATTAGATTGATTGGTTGATCATTTAAGTCATTTTTAAGCAAAAATTCCACTGGTTTCAATATCTCAAACGTGAACATTTGATGCTTTTCTTGGTTATATGATAGTGAAGTGAATATTTTTTAGGTTTTGTACTGTTGGTTTGACAAAACAAGATATTTGAAGATGTCAACTTGGCCTTTGGGAGATTATGATGTGCATTTTTCACAATTTTTGACTTGTATTACCTGATTGATCGATTGGTTTCGCCAATTCTTTTGATAATCATTTAATATTTTTTCAAGTAAAAACACCAAATGTTTGCTGGTTTCTCAAAATGTGCAGATTTGCTTCTTTTCTTTGTCGTGTATGATAGTTTGGGTTCTGGACTGTTGGCCGGACAAAACTAGACACTTGAAGATGTCACCTTGGATTAATCGATAATAGAAATACTGGTTACCCCGCTGTTACCAAACAGATCTGTTGTAACGTTACATATTCTCTCTCCGCCTTTACTCACCAATGAATGAAATGGCCTCGGGGAAAAACTGAGAGAGGTTCTGGCTCCAGTGATCGGAGATGGGGATCTGTTTGTACTTGAAGTCCCCTTCGTGTTCGAACATGTTGGGCAGGTTGGGCGTTACGTTGAGGATGTACTTGATGTTGTACTTGCTGAGCACATCCAGGTTGGTGGAGTCTTTGGCACAGCCCAGGTAAAGGTACGGCAGGATCTGGACGGGAAACGCCGGCTGGTTGCTGGGGAGCGGGCTGCCCTCCGACTCCGTGGCGCTGCCCGGCTCGCGGTCGGACTCCCCGTCTGAGCAGTCGGAGCTGATGCGAAGCCCTCCCAGGCCGAGGACGGAGGCCGGCGGCGAGCTGCTGGGACAGGAGCAGTCCAAATTGGTCTCGCAGTGCTCGGGGTACTCTGACTGGAACTTGTTGAAGCCCCCTGGAGGACGAGGAAAAGGTCAATATTAGGATAAAGCCAAGAAAATCATTTCACTGGGTGGTATGACAAAAATGTGCCCTGTACATGACCACAGGCAAGGTTGCGTAACACAAAATGGCAGCTGAATGTCAAGTCTGCATGATACAGGAGGTGCATCATGAACCTGAATGATTCATTAACTGAAATTATTTATTTATTTTAATTTAATTAATTAGAAAGAAATGAAGAAAATAACTAGATAAATATAATTTTGACTTAAAAAAAAGAATAAATAATAATAAGCAAAAATCTTGAAACAGAAAAATATATCACACATTTTACCACTCTAAATAAATCTTCTAATTACATTATATGCTATACAGCAGCCAGGTAGGGGTGTAGTGGAGGCTATCCAAATGAAATCACTTTATATACCTTTTTTCATGAACTCATACATAGATTAAAACATCATAAACAGCATTAAACTCGCAATTTCTATCATAATAAGGGTTTATAACTGAATAGATTTTTGTGTTGCAGTCATGCCATTTTTAATGCACCACTACATCACTTATGAATGTGAGAGATAAGAGGAGAATAAACGTCATATTTACGTCATTATGACTAAGCAAATAGGCCGGACAGATGTGGTCCATTGAGAAAAGCTGAGCCCTGGGGAGAATGAGCAGCAGAGCAGGACAGCCAGCTCTGCTACTGCTGCTGCTACAACTCACCACTCAGCTCAGTGGACTTTTTGTGAATGGCAGCTCGGATTGTGACTCCAGTCAAACATTTCTATGATTATCAATAAATCAAACACGTCCGCATCTTCTAATGCTGCCACGTTTTATACATTTTTATACCCTTGCCTGGCTGTTTTATTCTCAGTGATGGAGTATTAATCAGAGTGCGTCGTCGTCTCCTCGTTTCTCTGTTCATTCATGAAAAAAAAAGCAGCCAATCTCCTCCTGAAGGAGCACAACATGGCGGGGCCATTTTTGCAGCATTTAATTGAAAACATATTTTGACACAGCTCTATAGACTACCACGACAAAGGACACTTGAACGCATCTTTAGATTAACCTATAATTGTCCAAATAAGGATAAAAAAATAATAATAATACATTAATAATTTGTGTGGACAATAAATGAAGGAACTGCTCTGTCAAAGTTCATTGTGGCTTCACAGTGAGTGCAGCTGATGTGTTTTACATTGTAATAACTGGGATAATATGCTTTGTTATATAATAGATAAAACTGCCTCATTATAGTTCATAAATAATAAATAAGACAACAACTTTAGTCTCTAGACGGATGTCAAATAGTCCCTACAGGATATTTAACATCTGTAATAACGTTTTATATTAATATGACTGGCTTGTAAAATTTTAAGATGCCCTTTTTATCAAAATATCTTTTCATAGAGCCCAGATACAGGATCAAACATGCAAATATATATCCATTCATTAAATGATCCTACACCAGATGAATCATAAGATTTATGTTGTTTTAGCATTGACTGTTTACTGTTTGGTGAGAATGACACCTTCAGAGCAGCCACATCCTGTAATTAGGACAATCTCAGTTAATTACACCAGATCAGAGTGAAATTAAACTGCAGTTTTTTTATGAATTAAAGGGGCTACAACACAGAGGTTTTTAAAGGCAGCTGATCTTACCCTCCAGGTAGAAAGCCTTGCAGCCGTCGTCCCTTAGCTTCTGCAGCAGCAGCCCCAGCACGGAGCTCCCCAGCCCGGACTCCTGCCGCTCCGAGGTCGCCTCGTCGTACAGCACCACCACGTCCGTCTTGCACCGCTTCACGAACTTCTCCTTGTCCTCGTTGTTGGGGATGATGGAGCGGATGGGCAGGTTGCCCTTCTTCAGCCTCCGGAGCATGAGGCCCGGGATGGCCAGGTTGATGGCCGACTCGATGTGCGAGGACTCGTACAGCTCGTGGGGTCTGCAGTCCAGCAGCAGCAGGGAGCCGGCCCCGGACTCCAGCTCCTCCTGCAGCCACTCCACGCTCTTACCCGACATCATCATCACGGTCACGATCACACAGCCTCTCCGCAGATGGGTAATTCTCATCAGGGAAACGTTAATCCGCCTGTCCCCCGGTGCGACATGGAGAAACAACGCAACGGAATAGAGAGGAGACAAATCACGGCGCTAAACTTCCCTTCCCTCCCCGCGGCCGCCACCACCACCGGTGCCGGTGCTCCTCCTGCTCCTGCTGCGCACACACGCACTCCTCCACACACACACATCCAACACGCACGCACCGATGCCCCTCTGGTTGGAGCAGGAAACTTGAACATGCAGAGGTTTCTTTCCCTCCTTCCTTCAGTCCGATAGAAGTGGAGGTTTCATTCCAGTCCATCGACTTCCATTCGGCGAGCCCCGCGTCCGCAGACCCGCCACACGGCCCGGAGATGCGCCGCTATCAGTGTCCGAGGGATGAGTCGCTGTCGCTAAAGCCCATGATGATTATATTGTTGTTATTTGACATGCTGGCCCGCGGTGGAGCTGCCTCTGGTTTGTCATCTCCACTGGATGCGTTAAAGAGGCTCTGCGGGCTTGTCACTGAGACGAGGGAGGAGCGGACGGATTTAAAGGTGCAGAGCTGCTGGAGATTCACACCAGCTCAGGCTGTTTATACCACATTCATACCCATTCATTGATAGACTGTAGCCTGCAGTATGGTTCTAGCTTTGAAAGACAACATTTGATTTAGGATTGGTAAATCTGCCAATAAAAGTCACAGTTTTATTTCTACATGCATGGACGCCTGTTGTGTTCATGGTACTGTTAGGGTGGACCAGATCCCAACAAGCCCAATGTGGGACAAAGAGTGTGTTTGTGTGGGACAATGTGGGACACGTTACCAAGGCTGAGAGGTTGTCTACAATTTTTGATAGAATGTCTATCTAAATTAAATAATAAACTATAAATAAATTTATATTCTGCCCATTGCTTCGTAACATCTCTATGCTTTGCCCGAATGCATCCATTGATCGGCACATCTCAATGTGCACGTTTCTTGTGAGACTCCCATGAACTGTCACTTCATGTGGTATTCCCCCTCAGTGTGAAATTGAAAAATTACTGAGAAATTTCACAAAAAACTCTGAGCAAGTAGTTTCACAGTCTTTGTTGTTGCTGCTTTTCTTTTTCTTGGTGGTGGTTTCCATCATATTCAGCCTAAATCTGCATAGTTTGTGACTTTGCGGGTAACTCGCAATTTTCCCCCCGTTGGGCATAGCGTGTCAAAGACAGTGACAGGTAAACCTGCACTTGACCCACGTGTGTTCAGTTTGATTGACGGCAAACACAGCCCCGTGATGACAGCCTTCCCTGCTTTCTTCACAGCCATTGGATAAAAGATTTTAAAAAGCGTCTGTCCTGCAGTAGTTTGACTCGTGAAAACTAGAGCCAATGGAAATGTGGGATATTGCCTCAATATGTGGGATGTGGGACAAGGGATAAAAATGCTGTACAGTCCCTCGTAAAGTGTAATGAGTTTGGTTGTAAATATGTCTTTAATACATTTTTCTTGTGAATTTTGAATAACACTTTCATTGATTGTTAATAGAGTGCTCCAGCGATGACGTATTTTTGTAGGCCAACCAGAAAGTTAGTATCGCACTGGTTCCCTGGACAAAAAGCCAGTGGGATGATTTTCCATTGGGTTTTGGATTATTGCAGAAAATAAGCTCTGTGGCAAACATACATTTATGATACGTTTTGTTCCGTAAAATAATCTCCACAAATGAACACCACTTCTATGGTTTTTGAAGTGTGAATGCAGTCGCCAGAAGTAAAAAGCTAACGTTAGGCTATAAACGAACTACACCACGGTTGCATGAACGCGAGCATACACAACTAGGCTGTAAAGGTGGACGAGTTGGCGTGATGATGATGATGCGTGAAGATAATGATAGCAACTGCCTTTTAAAGACATATGTAAGCTTCAAAATTCACAATTGGGGTATTTATTGATGTATTTTATGTCGTAGAACAAAACGTTAAAATCTCTTAAACTCGTGTTAACCACAGACTTTATTTCAGGCATCTAACTAAAAACCCGTTGACCTCCAGATGAGGGAACCAGAAGTGCTAAAATGCTCACTCATTTCTGGGTTTTAGGACTCATTTCTGCACCACTCTATTCTTGACCCTTTTGCCTTATAGCCTACTTTCCTTTACATTAATAAAAGTTACAATGCTTTTATTAATAATTCCACCTAACCAGTGCTTATAAAAGATTAGTGCGCATTACAGAATCATGTCATATCCTTTTGTACTAAATGGACCTTGTGGTGAGATTGTTTCCAGGGTGAATAATTAAGACGATATGTTCACGTATTCATGTAGGCTATTCGTGTTCATCTCAGAGAAATGGAAATTTGGACATTTACATTTCCTCAACAGCCGCTCGAACCCCATCTGCTGATGAAAATCCGCAATTGATCTAAAAGATCGAAAGCTCCAGAGTAGCTACTAAATAGCCCATGTGGTGAGACTGTTATGTCAAGTTATAAAGCGGGAGGAGCCGCTACTTCTGGAAGTGTTTTTCCCCATTCTGTATTAAAGGTGCTAAATTCAGAGCATTAATATAGCAGCAAACATCTATTGTCTATGTAAAGATATAGAGGAGTAATGTATACCTGAGCAGAGAATGAAGTCACTCTGTGTGTGTTTTAATTCAAGCTTCTCTGTGCTTTGTTTACATAGCCAGCCGGCTTGCATGTTAGTGCATGTGAGTCTCTCTGTTGTGCCCCACTGGTTAGCTCACAGCCGCTGCTCTGCACTGCTCTCATACGGCAGTTACAGCTGATAGCGCCGTCCCGACCCACGGGGTCATCACGGAAGAGTAGCACCCAACCTCCGCTTCTCTCTCAGGTAAACACCGTTAGCTCTGTCAGCACTGTTGCCGTTATTTGCACTGTTCAGCCTTCATTTTGAGAGCCGTGTGGAGGCAATAGACTTGCTCTGAATTCCGTATTGAGCACCTTCAACATTTTAATTTTTTTCTTTAAACAATATCCTCAATGCTTTTTTAAAAAATTCAAAACATGATAACACTACATTGCGTGTATTGCTCACAAAAGTATCTTTACAGGTAATGTATATTTTTGTTCCTCTCTCGACTAGATCCTACAGGCCAAAAAACTTTGCTCCTTCTTTTCTGAGTTGGCAGACAATTAAGAAACCGATTACTTGTTCATGAGCAGCCTGTACAACCTGTACTTTCTCTACAAGTAGGTTTTAACATCCTGTTCATGTATTATTATCAATGCACGACGATGCACTCAGTGTTTTACTGAATTACCTGAGGACAGATGTGTAACTCTAAAATATGGGCCTCATGTGCAAGAAGTGACTCTGGTTCATTTTCCACTGACCTCCACACTACCTTTCCTCTACCTCTGACACTCATTATGTTCACACATTCATCCATAATTCACTCACACCTCCACACATTCGATTACCAATCAATTACTGGACACATTCGTAACTGAAAATTGGCTTTTGGGCACTAACTCGACAGCACTAATCGATTGACAAATTGTAGCTGGTCTATGTCTTTATGTATTTTTTTGTTACAGTAAAATACTTGCAGATAAGAAACATATTTCTTCCTCACACTTTACTTTAATACTCTCTAATTCTCTGTACTTTTGTTAAACTGTAGTGCTGAATTGTTTATGTAAAGCACTTTTTAACTGTTTTGAAAGGTGCTGTATAAATGAAGTTTATTATTGTTAATGCTGGGTGTCATGATGATGTTATGTAGGATCATTTTACATTCTGTTACAGCTCAATGGTGCTGGTGTACCTGCTGCACTGGGTCATCACTACGTCTCACCATGAATGACCTAATAAGGCATCAGCAGGTTGTGACAGCGGCAGAGAGGGGGAAAAGAGGAGCGTTTGATTTCCTCACAGCTGCAGAGAGGAGGAGTGGGGGATGCACCAGCTGCAGACAATGGCTCTTTATCCCCCCCAGTGACTTATGCACACACACACATACACACTAACAAAACACAGACATACATGCATACGCACAAGTACACAAAACAGACACGCACACAAACTTTAGGGCTCTTGTGTTTCCACTCCCTTCATGGACAACAACAGGCTCTCTGAGAGATGTGTAGCCGCTCTGTGTGTGTGTTTGTCTACAAACTGCTCTCCAGGAGTAAACACAAACTATCATCACTTATTTTTAACTTTCATGACTGAGGACTGAAACTCATGGTGAAGCTCAATCAGAGTTAATTTGAAGAATTTAGTGGATGACAGGACGATGCCTTGTTGCTTTAAAAGCACCTGTAGACTGTGTGATAAGAACGTCTTAGTGGCACACTGTCACATTGTAAAATATAATCTTTGGTGTATATAAGATTGTGTGATGAATGAACACTATACATCAACAAATATTTAAGAGGAGAAGGAGATTGTGAGGACAGGGCAAAGAGGGCAACATGAAATGCTGCTTTTGAAATGTTTAGTAGTGGCATTATGCGGAGAAAAGTGAAAATGCATGTGACATCACTGCAGTGGGTGGAGTGTGAGTGAGCGAATTTTGGCTTAGCAAACAATTTTCATTCAAATGATTTAGTAGCATCTTGGAATCCTGTATCCAGTTCTTATAATACATCCATGGCAAATTTTGCATCATATTCTGATTGGCTGGTTTCTAATTGACCGATGCTAAGTCCCGCCCCCCTCTTAGTTACTGTTGCTAGGTCGGACAAGCTTGACAAAAAGAAACATAGGTCCACAACATCCTTCGGGGCGGCATGAAGCACAGATAATATAAACAAGGGAACAAAATCAGACAAAATCATGCAGGTTAACCAGAAACTCAAAACTCCAGCGGGGCCTCCGGCAGCAATCTGCAGTCGGAGCTCCGGCGAGAGGTCGAGAGCTCTGCGCCCGGCAGCAGCGGCTCCAACAACGACACCACGCTGCTGGAGATCCAGGCCGTATTGCTTGGCCCGCTGGAGGGAAAGGAGGCACGGGAGAACCAGAACCAGGAAGGCGCGGGGCAGACTGTCAGACCCTGCTGCAGTAAAATGAGAGGTTTTCTAAAGGGACTCCGGTGAACAGAAACACTACCACTTTTGTCCACAGGGACCACCAAAATCAACGTATCAATGAAAGTTCCTCATCGTAACTCTGACTATATACAATGTAATGTGTCCGTGAAGATTGTGACACCAATGAAATGTGACTTACATAGTAATGTTACCTTTGAACAGATGTAGCATATAGTACATGTATAACCCAACAGGAAAGGGCAAAGTTGACCGAGGTTTTGCCAGGTTCCAAGCTAACTCAACTGTTGTTGGAGAACAGAGCGGAAAGAGACGGGACTTAGGGTCAGTTGTGGGTCGTAGCACTAGTTACATTACAGTATTTTGATGCGGCCCCTCTTTTAGGTCGCCTAAAGTCTAAATCAGCCGTCGGTGGCCAATCTAAAACGACAGCAGCCTGGCAACATAAGCAAACAACCTACCACCTGTCATCAGATTGTGATTCAAATGTTGTTAAATCTTGATTGGTGCTCAGAAGTACTTGACATAATTTTGTTCGTGTTGGGCCCCGTTGCTCATCGTAAGAAGCTGATTGAGAAGATAAGTGTTCAGTGCCTTTTACGGGTATTTCTTCACAACTGTTGGAGGTACCGAGCAGGATGCGTTACATAATAAAAGCAGGATAAGACAAATGAGCTTATTTAAAGATTAGGACGTATTCACAGCTGAAGACAAAAGACATTAACTCATCTTTACCCACCATTGTGAGTCTACTTGCTCATACACGCACGGTGACGCATCAGCAGCTTTTAATCTGCCATTCTGGAAAGCACAGAAGCTTTCAGATCGTCTATGTATACACATTTCCTGTTTCACAATACCTCCAGTCTGTGTCAACACAATCAAGTGTTTAGAAAATTGCCCTCCTCCATTCACCACGACTCTTGAGGGTTTTAATCAGCTTTATCCTTCTCATATTGAAATGCAATATGAAGAACCGTCTGTACAGTATAACCTATTCAAACAGAAAAAGCAATATATGCAATATGAATCTATTTGCTGTTGACACAGAGAGTCATCCTTCACTGATGGAAAAACTCCTTCAGCCAGATGGAGGAGCCCGTAATTCCACTTTACAGTAAATCTATACTCCAGAATGGTAATGTAATTTTCTGAAGCGTAGTGTTGAGATGAGCGCACAGTCCCTTAGTCCCATTTGTAAATCCAAAAACTGGAACTGAGCTCCCCCCGCCTGAATGAAGGGTTGTTTCTCTGAATGAAAAGCCACATATAAAAATATTACACAAATCCATGCAGCATCTAAAAAACAAGGACAAGGACAAATCTTATTATGTGAAGTGTTGTCTTAGTTGAGATTTAGAGAGAAAAAAAAACAGATGAGGAGCAGCTTTTGTTTCTCAGGATGAAGTGGCTGTACGATTCTACGTCCTCCTAAACTGCACCTGAAAAAACTTCTCATCTCTCACTCGAAGTTTCTCAGACTGTCACATTTTCTGAATCTTAACTTAAAGTCAAACTAATCAGTATACATCTCTTCCATGTTTGTTTTGGCTCGTGTAGTTATTTGGTCAAAATCGTAATTAGCAAAAAGAAATTTAAAGGTGCTAAAAGCGAGATTGGGAGCATTTCTATTGCCTCCGCACGGTTCTCAACATGGCGACGGCTGAGCCAGCGGCTTGTAGCTAACGGTGCTAACAGCGATAAACGTGAAAACAATGGCAACACTGCTGGAGAGTGGGTGCTACAAATTCGCAATGTGTAGCAAGCTGATGTTAGCAACTCATTTACGATATAGTGCGATACATTTACTGTTTATTTGAGTGCCCGAATTCTCATAAATTGACCACATATGCAAAATAAGTGGTTACATCAAAACTTAATAATGTGACAAAATAGCAGTCCTTGGATGAATATTATGACAGCTTTCAGTCTGGCTCGAAATCTCCACCATCACCACTGGTTGGCATGAAATGCATTCTGGGAAACTTGGCTACCCACAAGGATAGGCGCTTGACCGATGTAGCAAGTGGAGCAAATGCATCCCCATTATTCAATTAGGGGGAACAGTCTTATAGTTTTGCTACACCACTTTTAGTCTTTCTAAAAATAAACTTATCATCATACAGTACACACAATCAGGTCATTATATTTCAGCAGCCTGTATCAATGATCATTTCACTATTTACAGCATCTGACATGTAATAAATAAACACACACAGACTGTCAATCCACACAGGAGTCTGATATTGAGCGATATCGGGCCGATACTGACTCAAATAGCTGGATCCGATATCGGTGAAAATGGGGCCCATCTATTCATCTCAATTCTATGTTTGTATACTATATACAATATATACTGCAATTTAACTTCCTGTTTAAGTTTTGACCAATTTGTTGCTGCATTAAAAAAGTTGTTTTACTTGAATTGTAATTCCTGTTCATTTTGAATATTTTTTTACCAAGTTGTTGGTGTACAATTTATTATTTTAATAATTAATATCAATTCAATGAATTCATATTTATATCTATGTATTTATTAGTTACATTTTGTTTTACAAAGTTAGCAAAGCAATGATTAAGTCAAGCCTGATGTTTCCTTACACATAAAAGAATGATCCCAGTCACTTCCACACAGTGAGGCATACAGCTTATTAATTAAACACTGGTATCGGATCAGTACTCAGTATCGGCCGATACCCAAAGCCCAGGTATCACTATCGGTATCGGGACTAAAAAAGTTGGATCGGTGCATCCCTAAAAGATAGGCTAGCGTATATTGAATGAACCTGCTTGGCCTGTCAGGGTAACGGGGAGTGGGACGCAGCTGTGGACGAGGGGAAGCTTAAAGAAAGGTAACCACAAAAATCGCGAGCGATTGAAGGGGAGAGGGGAACCACCAAATAAAAATGAGCCTAAAAAAGAATGAAGCTCTCACTTCCTCACACAATGAGACAATGAGTCGGCATCTGAACACTGGAAACCAGGGGTGGATGTAGGCTTCACACACCTGATCCTCATCAGGGACAATCAGACTCCACAGCTGCCCCTCCTCACAGATAATGAACTCAACCAGCCCGCTGAGTGGTGAGTGCCCCTCACAGGCCCACCGACTCCAGCTAACCTTTATATCAGCTAAAAGCAGGATTGTACTGTCGACGAAATGCCGAACCGATTTGCGCGTCAACGTTAGCTTACTTTGCCAGCCAGCCCACCTAACGCTAATTCGCTGATCTGACAGGATTCGGCTGTGGAGACGGGACGTTCGCGAAGGAGCCGAATCAAAGAGTCGATTCTTTTAAGTGCACCCTCAATCTAACTAATATAGACAAGAGCAGGTGGCTGTCTCTTGACTTAACCCAAGAGGTTGGGTGGTGTGGATATGCAGGAAATCTTTCCAAGTTTGCTCCCCATTTTAAAACATAACCAGGCGTCCACACAATCAGCTCCCAAAGCATCCTCTATAGAGGCTTGAAGCTTAGACAGTCTCACCAAAAATATATACACAAAAGCTGCAGTTTCATTATAGTTTATATTTCCTTACAAAAAAGGAGGAGAATACAAATTTCAGGTCATAAATATCTATGGAAAAAAAGTGCACTTCCGACAGTGAACTGGAGATTAATCTGATCTCTGAGGACGAGGCTTTCCGCGGTAGTTGGTGTTACCGGTGTGACACTGCGTTTGGGTATACAGTGTATATTTCTTTTTTTAATAGAAATAAAACATTTAGTTAATTTTCACGTATCAGTGCCCATTCATCAAATAAAAAAACTCTAACTTTACTTCGTAAAATACTAAGCATGTTATCAATACTTAGTATTGATGGACAATGGACGCTACAATTATAGACTGGAAGTCTCTGCTCCGTAGAGCAGCAGAGTCGCAGGGGTCAGATTTCACTAATCTGATGAGAGTTGAGTTGACCGACAAAACGACGGCGGAGGATTTGGTGTCAAAGCGAAAAGCAAAAGCACCTATTTGGCAATAATTCCGATTTAAAGTGTTCTACAGACATTAAGCGTGATTGATGAACATCTTTTCTTGTAAACTGTCCGGTGTAATCAGTAACATCGGTGTTGTCAGGAGTTCATTAACAAGTGGGAAAATTTCCCCGCGCTGGCATCTCTACTGTGGACTCGTCTGGGCCTTCTTACCCATGAACAGCTTTAAACTGATCATTTCTGAACCATAAAATCTGCCCATGTTCCTGGAAAATCACCCTGGGTTGTATCCAGTATTCAGAAAAAGTCTCCTATTCATTGTCAGTGGAACGGCTCCAAAACCTTTTTTTCACAGATTAAAATGTTCTTGATTCAAGCTTCTGCAGAGATTTAAACTTCATGTTCACACGACTGAACCGTTCCTGTTCATTAAGACATTTGTTGCTCAAATCCTGATAAAAACTATGTCATGAATAACATGTATTTTATCTCTTGCCCTGTGATCGTTATTATCCAAATATGCTGCATATACATCATGATTCTTCATAAAGAAAACTAGGAAAATACCAAGTTGGCAGTAAGCGGTGTCTCTTGTTTTTGTCTGAGGTCTCTTTAAGGCAGACTGTGGTTTAAACCCACTCACCTCAGTGATGGAGTGAAGTGGCCACCCCTCTCCCACGCTAACGCTGGCATTTCCTCTGCTGTTTCCTTTGCCCCCAAACACGCAGGTCGCCAACACATAAAAAACAGGCCTGGAAAATGTATCAAGGCACTTTGTCCGTCTCTGTTCAGGCGCTCTGTGATTTGTATCTATTCATTAATCACAAACATATGCAGGTACATAGATTGTTACAATTAATAATGGTTCGGTTTTCATATAGTGACTGATTTAGTTGTACGTTTTCCAAGGTGTTCGTACTACTTTGATTAGAAAATTACGAGCTTGACAGAGGTACATTGTGTTGCAAGGCTATTGTTTGCATTACAGTATAGCGTACTGAAGTGGATTACACAGTTCAACAATGCTCTTCTGCTCCTGATAATGTTATATGGTCTTTTTCCCTGTAAAGCACTTTGTAAGAAAGAATAGTGTGCTATATAAAGTTTTTTTTAGGTATTATTCTCCAGCAATTGTAGGTTAGATACATTTCCAGCAGTAATTACAGTATAAAAAGATTAAAGTAAAATGCAAATGAAATCAAAAAACAATTGCACTACGAGCAAAAAATACGATCGATTTAAGAAGATGCAAATCTAATTCTCTGTTTTTAGTGACCCCATAGCCAGACAGGAATGTCAATATTGGACTAAAGCTGATGTTTTTTGTATTCCCGCTTTCTTAAATGTCTCCGCGTCGCCACTACAAAATGGCTCTGGTTAGGAGAAGATCATATGGCTTATAAAAAAACAAACAAACGTTAATTAAAGGTCTGTGACAGGAAGCAAATTCAGGTCTCCCGCATATAAGTCACATGCACGACACATCCATCCCCGACCCCGACCTCCACCTCCACATCCTTACTCTCCACCTTGCTACATAAAGGGAAAACTCCAGAGTTGAGGAGCCCAGACTGCAAAGACTCCTCTGGTTGTTAACCTCGGCCTGGGAACTACTAATAAAGACCTACCAGAGTATCTCAAGGTGAACTCGGGCTTGTACCGGGTTAGCAGTAGGGTTGGGTATAGTTTAAATAATTACGATGTCAGTAACAATACCAGTAGGCTACCCTTAAAGTGATACCGATACCAATAGAGTACTTCATTCGAATGTATGAATGGAAGCTGTATGTGTGTCCCACTGGCTAGCTAATCGCCGCCGCGCTGCACAGCGCTTATACAGCGGTTGCCGCTGATAAAGGCATTCCCCCGACCCACGGTGGCGGAACCACATTGTCGCAGAAGTGTAACGCCCACCCTCAATGTTCCTCCCCCCAGGTTAAAACTGTCAGCACTGTTGCTGTTGTTAACGCTGTTCACACTGTTAGCTGCTAGCCTCCGGCTCAGACATTTTCCTGTTTTCAGATCTGTGTGCAGGCAGCCAATCCCCGCTGTATGGGCTGTAGCTGCTGCGGTAGAGAGCCAATCACATGGCGCATTATATCGAAGAATGCTTGCGGTGATTGGCTGCGAGCAAAACCATACAAATAGTCATTGTTTTCTAGATCTGGGTACAAAATGGATCAACTGCAGGTATCGTTTGACTATCGATACCTAGCCCTAGTTAGCAGGTTAGAAATATTGTTAAAAGCCAGTCCCATACGTGCCTTAAAGGTAACTGTTAAGATCTACAAATTTAATCTAAAACATACAGGCAACTACTATAGCTAAGCTAAAATTAGGGTTATGTGCATTAGATCTTGAATCAGCTGAAGTTTGGATAGGTTTTACCATCAGTCAGGAATATAAAGAGTTTATGCAGATAAAAAAATAACATTTTGTTTTCTTCTACAATTAATCGATTAGTCAATTGACAATCAGCTGTTGACAATTTTGATAATCAAATACTTGTTCAAGTAATTTTAATTTAAAAAAAAAAAAAAAAAAAATCAAATATTTGCTGGTTCAAGCTTCTCAAATGTGAGGATTTTGTTGAATATCTTTGTGTTTTGGACTGTTGGTTGGACAAAAGGAACAATCAGACAACATTATCTTGCGCTATGGGAACTTATGATGGTAGTTTTTCATGTTTTTCTGACAATTTATGGACAAAACTAAACAATCAAAATTAATTTATGATGAAAATGATCATCGCAGCCCAATAATTTTTAAATATCATAAAGGTTCAGGAAGCATGACTGGAATACACTATTAACATGACGATTAAAATAAAGCTTGTTATCAAAGGTGATGCTTGTGTGAGGAAATTTAACAAAGCACATCAACGCCAACAACCAGAGACCGCTAAGGAGCCGGCATGATGCTTTATCTCGGACAAATGCGGTAAAATAACAGAATCTCAATAGTTGCCTCAAAACATGTGGGATGAGACTGTCGGGTGAACTGCTGGAGCGCTCAGTGTCCACAGTAGTAAAAAGGAGGCCAGTGTTAATGCTGATGTCTTCAGTAGAAGTGTGTGAGCACTGACTGTTATGAATTTTTCAGGAATCCAAGAGATAGAGAAGTGTGGCAGGCTGTGTGTGCATTTAAGTGTATATTCTGTATGTATAGTGTGTGTGTGTGTGTATGTCTATTGAAGAGCGGTGAACACGTGCTCACGCTGTGAACTCAGTTCACTGAGCACTCTTTGGGCCACAGAGAAGTCTCTCAGCTAAATCTCCTCAGTCTAGCCATAAGCATGAGAGAAAACAACTGAATAAAATGTGCCATCATTCACTGCCAACCCTTTATCCTAAAGAAATACATTTCCATACTGCTAATTGGCTGATTGGCCAAGTAGGTTTTGGAGGAAATGGGATTCCTGTCTGGATTACAGTCAATGTTTTATCCAATCTAGGCAGTGTGACGTCCTTATGCTCTCAGTATTCCTAAAACGAACTAGTTGGTACAACCACGTCTAAAGTCAAAATATCTGAGCGCGACGCAATGAATCTTTTAATTCTAATTTCAAAAATGTGTCTTTGTAGGCAGGATTTTCAGCTGATCACCATAGCGCCTGAAACTGCTGTGACATCATCGTCAACGCGATGCTCACTGAATCCTTTCATCAGCAAACAAACAGAGGAACTGCTGCACTTCATCAATTGTTAATAAATATATTGAGGCCGCGATTGGCGGTAGGTAGGTTGGCTACTTAAAAACGTTGGGTTTGTGAAGGATGTCCCGTGTCGCGTGAGTGACGATTCTCTCCGAACAATCAGTGGTCCGTAGTGTTCCTGCTCTACCTTCTAGTATCAGCTCAGCTCGCTTTGAACTTCGACTGAGGTGGTACCAAACAAGTATAAGGTACCCAGTACTATCCACAACTTTTGCCAATGGAAAGCCAAAAAAGGGCAAGTTGAGTTGAGTAGAGCCGTGCCGTACCGTGCCGTACCATGGATACTGAGAACTTCCCACTACACAGAAGTTAAGGAGCAGGTCAGGGTGGATGGTTTTTGCTGACAAAGCACAGGACTTAGACAGTGTAAACCAGGGTTTTTTTGTCTTGTGTGTTTTTGCTTTTTAAAGCATTCGATTAAAGTTACGGACAGATCGTGGTTTGGTTACAAACAGTCCATGACTTTGGTCGAGACTGAAATATGTTAAGAACAGTTCGATGACATTTTGTACAGACATTCATGGTCCCCAGAGGATGAATCCTAATTACTTTGGTGACCCCCACTTTTCCTTTAACAGGTCAAATTTGAGGTGATAAACATTATACCTGCTAAATATCAGCATGTTAGCATGCATTTATTTAGGTGTGCAGCCTCACAGCAGCTAGCATAGCGGCTGTAGACTCTACGTCTTGTTAAAAAGTTTACAAATCCTGTCTTGTGCTCCATGTCACTGTTGATCTTTTCAATATTTAACCAAACTCCACAATTATTCCCCAACTTTAACCAAGTGCTTTGAATTGCCTCAGAATGTATTTGCTAATGCACAGGAGTTGTATATAAACATCATCTTTAAGAGACAAGGTTGTCACAGCAACAGGGTTTGGATCAACACCTCTTTGATTCAATCAACTCTTCAGTAGGGCTGAAGAAGTGCTTCCTGCCAAAGAATGAAAGGTCTACCAACCATAATGGAGCAGGTAAGAGTTAACGGTAGAAATCCACCCAAAACGTGAGTCACCCAACCTGTCCTCAAAATCACTCTGCGGCTCTCCGAGTCTGGAGTAGATCCAGAAAACACATTTGACTGGTTTTGTTCCCAGTTTGAGTGAGTATTTAATAAATCACTGAATCAACATGACAAAAGCAACATTAATTCTGTTTGACTCTTTATTTGAACATTTAAATCTTTTTTTAAACCACCTGTAATCTTCAACCCGCCTACTGTTTCTAATCAACCTGCAGAGCAAACACACTGTACCTACGTAGGCAAAGATTGTAAAAGCACTGAGGTGAGTCATCGTGTGTTAACTCAGTCATCACCTCTCTTACACACACACTCTCACACACCTTCAGCCTCACCCCATTATATTACTATGACAGCTGAGAGGCAGGCCCATAAAGACAGATGGTCGAAGGTGGTCAAATAACACATTAACGATCTGTTCTGTCTCATGAAGAGTTTCACTTTCCTCTTCTCTGTTTCAGCTCCACCACGGGTTGACTCACAGCACGTCAACGTAACATGAATCCAGCCATTTTAAAGCATATACAAGCAACCTCAAAACTACCGCTGTTACATAAAAACAACAACAGGTCTCAATGCTCAAGATTTAGGTATGTAAAATTGCCATATGTGGGTGTGAAAAATCAGTTTGGATGTGAGTTGACATGCTGTCTATGATCATACAGCTACAGTACACGATAATGCACGAGGCCAAAGCGTGCAATAAGAACGCCGTTCTTGCTGTTAGTGTGCCATTTGCTCGCCATGTAGTCTGTACTGACTGCAATGTAAATGCATAGAGACAGAAAAAAAGTGAGAAAGACCGCTAATGCGGGGGGGGGGGCGGGGAGGAGGATGTGTCGAACAAACACAGGACTTTCAACCAGGAGACTGGTGTTTTGTTTTGTAAGGTACATCGGTGACGTTAGTGACGTTTGTGATGTGCTTTTTAGTGATGTTTGGGACGTGTTTTCCGTACTGATGTTACGTTTATTTCTGTACGTATTTTACTTAGTTTACGTACTTATTTTTAGCCCAACCACGGCATTTTTACTAAACCTAACGAAGTGGTTTTGTTGCCCCCTGCAGGTACTGTACCTTCATCCATGCGTGTAATATTCACGACTCGGCATGGTAAAACGTGACACTGACACGCTATCCTCTGGTGGACAGGTGGGTCTATTACACACTTTGGCGTGATACCGGGTTGAACAGTGAGTTATTACTTTAAGGTCACAAAAGTTGATTGTGGCTTTTCTGTTCCATCTAAAAAATGCCGTTAGCCAGTTCCCAGTGATATTTAACGACATAAGTACGTCAACGAGTGCTTGAGCAACATGTATTCGGTGAGAATGTAGCTGGTCACACTGGCCGTTTTGTCATCCGTGTGAACATAGCATTAGAGTAATCTGAGAGTAAGTAATCTGATGTAAATAAAATGTTTATGACTGATGCGATTGAGTGTAATTAAATTAATAACATCACTTTTAGGGAGGATTATTTTCATTATCAATTAATCTGCTGATTATTACCTCCACCAAGACCAAAGGCCAAGGAAGGAGGTTATGTTTTCACCGGCGATGGTTTGTTGGTATGTTGGGTTGTTTGTTGGTTTGTCCGTTTGCAGGATTACTCCAAGAGTCCGCGATGGATTTGAATGAAATCTTAAAAATCTTCTTAAATCTTAAAAATCTTAAAAATATTCCTGAATGCAGATAATGATCCGGATTCAGGAATATTTTTAAGATTTCCGATCAGCCTGAGCATTAAGACCACAGGGTATAACACATGCGCTGTGTAGCTGATGACGCGTTGATGACGCATGACCCCGCCTTCTTCTTCTGAGAGCAGAGAGACATGTGTGGATGTGTGTGCGGAAGCTGATGGCCGTCCGCGGTGAGAAAGAACAAAATTGTAGATGACGGGATGAGAGACAACGTAGTGTATCGTTATACAGATATAACAAGGCTGCTGAATGAGAGAGGCATCCGCCGATACGTTACACGGAAACACACCGTGTTTATAATAAGCCGACCACCTCACGGTACCGCCAGCTGTGAGCTGTGATCTGTTTTTAAAGTCACGCACCTTGGCGGAGGTCCTGCACATCTAGCACGATTTATTTATAATGGTTTGGTTCATAAAATGTTGAAAAACATTAAAGCCTGATACACACCCCTTCAAATAAGTGTTATTCAAGAAAGTAACATAAGCTGTAACAAACATGGTATCTTGCTTTTAGATTGAGCTACATTTCTGCATTAAAGTGGCAGTAGGCAACATTTTTTGGCATAATTTGGCAAAAACTCCATAATAACCTTTCAGCTTATTGTAATTCAAGTGGTCTGAGGGAAAACTAGACTTCTGCTCCTCATCATGTCTCTGTTTTCAGGCTTTAAAAAATCTAGCCCGTGACGGGAGACTTTGACCAATCAAAGGTCATTTCAGAGAGAGAGCGTTATCCAAGCCCCCAGGAAGTGTACCGGTCGTCGATCCGGACTTTCGTAGTGGCTAAACGGCGGTACTACAACTTCCGTGTCCGTCACGTGATGCCATTGGGCCTAAAAAGACTTTTCCCCATAGACTTACATTGGGAAAGAGATGTCTAAATCAGCGGATAATTTTTTTTGAGGTGAATCAACTCCCCAGTACGAACACCTAAATAGCCCTTATTTAAAAAATTAAGTTTTTAAAGTTGTAAAACGCACTAATAGCTGAATCCAGAGTTATTTCCCTTCCTCCGTTCATGTGAGTGAGACCCAGACCGAGGCTGGAGCGCAAGCCGTGACGACGGCGTGACGTTGGGACCCCGTGACCGAGTCAAATGACCGAGCGGACACTACTGCGCATGTCCCATCCATAGTCCATCTGCCCAAGATCCGGGTACTTTTCCAGACGGAAGTCGAGCCATTTAGGCTTCATGCGCCACTGAGCAACTTTCATAGGAATGAATGGGGCCCCGCCTCCAACGCTGTATCAAGTTCTCTTAATACATCCATGGTTCCTTCAAGCCATCTCAACCTGATCTCAACATGGCTGCTGGGTCACAAACTTTCTCATTTTACAGCTAAACAGTGACAAGATGATTCTAAAAACATTTGAGGAGAGAAATAGGCATTACAGTAACATTATATTGATTCATATTTGATCAGCGCTGCCTAGTTTGACCGTTTGGTCGGAGTTCGCGAGTGATTAACAGCCGGCTCTCATAAACAGCAGAAGGACAGCAGATCCCAGATCAGCTCTGATTGGTTGTTTTCCTCCGGTCTGTGAAATCTTGCAGATGCCGTTAGGAGCACCGGAGGACACCGGAGGACACAGAGGCACATCATTTTTTCAGGTTACCTGTTTCATGTACTACAGTCAGGATATAAAGACCATTTTATAAAAATAACTTTTTTTAATCATATTTGCTACAATCTCGCCTACTTCAGCTTTAAATCATGGGTGTGTGTGTGTGTGTCAGAGCAGTCAACCTTTAGAGAGGCAGGTGATTTTAAGGTGAGGCGAGGCTTTGAGAAGTGGAGGGGACGGGTGTTATCCGACTTATCACCAGGTTTGTTTTATGGGCTGGCTCGTTGTAAAGTAGGTCATCAATTTCTAAACTCTCAGCACATATTTACACACCTTGAAGCGTGTGTGAGCTGGTTGTATTTGTGTTACCTGAGCAGTGGCACCGCAGGTCATGTGTGATTTAGAGCTGACATTGAGGTTACACCGCAGACGCTGTAGTTTCATATTCTACGGCAAGGACCTTTTACCAACTATATATTATAGTAAATATACATTATAGATGTGTATAGATTGAAAATCTTTGCTGAGCAGCAGATGTGAGGCTTTGTCCACTGAAATGAATCCAGAAATAGACTGATGATAAGAGGGCAGCATAAATTGCTTTTTAGAAGAACTGCAGCTCCTTTTTCCGATTGCCATTACAGACTAGTTGGTCAATACGATTAAAAGCCTTTTTTTGTTGTTGTTCTATCATCTTACAACAGAAGAAAAGAAACCTCACTCCCTCCGTCCATTCACTCCCATCGGGATCGAATGGAAAAGATAGTTTTTGGAGCAGAAGCTGAAGCGTGGGTTGGAGGAGCGAAGCGCCAAACCTCAGCCACGGCCGACAAGCACGGCTCAGTCTCGGAGGGGGAAGGAGTGGGAGGCGATGAGGGGAGAGAAAGGGGGGACAAAGGGGGAGGAGGGGTGAAGCAGGAAATGAGGCACTGGGGAGTTTTGCCAAATCCAGCAGCGGTCAGAGAAGACATGGCGGGACTGAGGCTCAAACAAGTTTCTCCTCTTTTAAAGGGTTCTGTAAAGACTTTCCACACCTGCACATACTACTGTTTTATATCATTAATGTGACTTTAATGTGGCTGAGAGGTCTATCAAAATTTGTTTTTAATTAGAAAGTAACCACAATGAAATACAGAGCAAATTAACTGTCCGCTGTGCAAAGGTTGGGTTTCCTTTGACTAAACTCATTAAATATATTGCATTCGGTGAGTGAAATGGCACCTCTGCTCTTTCCCCCTTTAGGTTCAACATTATCACATTAACACATTATCACAACTTGCGATTTTTAGGTTGTAGCAGGCTCAGTTTTAAAGTAGAGAGACTGAAAATACTGGTATCCTATGAAACTGGAAAACCTAATGAATCCATTGGTACCAACCATGTCATACTAGCTTGTCGGGAAAGAGGCTAAAAACGCTTCAAACTTGCGCAAAATTTCGGGGAAGAAAAACTGGCATAGCGTCTTTCTAAGGGGTCCCTTGACCTCTGACCTCAAGATATGTGAATGAAAATGGGTTCTATGGGTACCCACTTGTCTTGTTAATTGATTTCCAATAATAAATATATACATACATTTGCATAAAGCAGCATATTTGCCCACTCCCATGTTGATAAGAGTATTAAATACTTGATAAATCTTCCTTTAAGGTACATTTTGAACAGATAAAAAAGTGTGATTAATTTGCGATTAATCGTGATTAACTATGGGCAACCATGCAATTAATCTTAATTAAATATTTGAATCGAATGACAGCCCCAAAAAACAATGCAGCTGAAGTTTGGGCACATGAGGCTTCTCTGAGGTTTCATTTGTTAGCTCATGTCGTATCGAGAGCACTTTTATAGCTGACAACCTGACATTCAGAGTAATATGAGTCACTTTTGTAGCTCTTGGGTGTTTACATTATTTTGTCTACCCCGTGCATATGGCTGTCTGCATTCATGAACATCTCTTTGGGCTTGTAAAAATGTATAGTGCACCTGCTTTGCTGTGACTCACTGGAAACTCTTGTACATCACGAGCAGAACGCAGACTTATTCTATGTTTTTCTACTGTGGTTCCTCAAAACTGTTCAGTGTATTTTGTCTCCGCAGACCGCCTCTCTTTTTTTCCCCTTGAACTACAAAACGTCCAGCTCCCCCTCAGCTCATTGAGCAGTGACCGCCACACGGTTACATTTCAGTGATGATCACCAAAGACTATTATTATAACACAGACTAGTACAACTTGTAGTTCTAAGAATACGCACTGGCAATGGATGTTTTGGGGAAATCCGGCTGTTTTTTTCACCCCGCAGCCAGAGTGAAACTATGTATGGCAGCGCAGCCTCCACCTGCTGCAACATTGACCGTGAGAGCATAAATCTCATAAAGTCGGAATATGACACAATGTTAGAGGACACAAAAAGCCAAGAGGAGCAGGAGAGTACAAAGAAACTGACATAGAGAACTAGTAAAACACTAAAACACACACTCAGGCAAGCAGTGGCAGCAACCACAGCGCACCAGGAAAAACATATCCAGATGTTCTCCTCATAGGATCACCAACCCCCTCCTACACACACACACACACACACACACACACTCTTGTGGGCCACACATGGGCTACATATTACAGAGGCTTGCTCTCCAACTTCTCTTTTCTCTCCTTTCTTTTTCATGTACACACACACACACACACACACACACACACACACACTTGCATTTGTACAGCTATACTTGTGAGGACTCTGTTTGACATAATGCATTCCCTATAGCCCTAACCTTAACCATCACAACTAAATCCCTCACCCTAACTGTAAGTGGGCTGCTTTGATGGGGGAGTGTTGCTTCAGGTACCGGTGAGACATGAAATAAGATCCAGGAAGTGCTGTTTGAGTAACAGATCCATTAGTTTGAAGGCTTATCAGATGCCAAAACACTGCACAGAGACCTCACCCTAAACTGAACTCGACTGCAACTAAAAATTATTTTCATGAACGATTAATCTTCCGGTTATTTCCTCCATTAATAGTTTGGCCTGTAAAATTCCACAAAATAGAGAAAAACGCTCTCTCGGAGTTCAAGGTGACGTCTCGTTTTGTCGAAACAAAAGTCCAAAACTCAAATATATTCAGTTCACAATGATATAAAACAGAGAAAAGCAGTAAATCCTCACAGTAGAGAAGCTGGAAGCAAATAACAGTTGGTGTTTTTGCTCGAAACTTTCTGTCGATTGACTAACTGACTACTTGATGAATCGTTTCAGCTCTACCTTAAACCTAACTTTAATCCTTAAAACAAGTCTTGATGCTCAAACAATCCTGTGAATGTCTGGCCTTAAAAGTGAGGACCGGCCAAAAGGTCCTTACTTTGCAGAAATGTCCTCACTCCCAAGGTTTAAAACTGAACTTGGTCCCCACAAAGAAACACACACACACACAGAGAGTCAAGACTTGCAGTTATTGAACCCACTCTTTCAGCCCCTCCTCTCCTCCACTAGAGCTCCTAGCAGGCCGTCTGGTTGAGGCCCATAGTAAAGGGAGCCGTTTTCTCTGGCACGAGTGTGTGTGTCTGTGTGGTGTGTGTGTGTGTGTGTGTGTGTGTGTGTGTGTCCTCGGGCCCCAGACAGGAAGGAAGAGAGTGGGCCCGGCAGCACAGCTCCAGAATTCCGGTTTTGTTTTTCTTCTTTTTCCATCAGTGCAGATCCCGAGCCGGGTCTTAAAGAAACAGTCATTAATATTTTCCCCTCTTAATGACGCCACGCTGTTCTCTGGGAACTCCACAATAGGACTCAGTATGATTCATTACGTTAGTATGTAAACATATTACCAGTTTTTTAAATAAAACAGTCCGATGAATGAATAGGTCTTTTATGGCTCAGATGAATCTGTTCGTGGAGAAAGCACAGCGTGCGTCTAAGCGTGGCCTCGGGCTCATTTTCATTGAAGCTTCTAAAAATAAAAGTACTGATCCAGCATCAGCGGTTGGGTTACATAAATTACTCGGGGGGTGAAACGTAAGGATTTTGGACACAAGCAGGGCAGGTGTATTCAGCTGCCACCCCCGTGTTTTTATAATGAATCATTTACTCAAAATCTGGCAGAGAAAGGGCTGAAAATGGGCGATGGATGACGCAGCTCACGGCTCACGATCTTAACGTCTCTGCTGAGGACTATAAAGACAGAAAAGTCATGATTCCTCGGGTAACTGCTCGGGCTCTGTGGACCAATCATAGCAGGAAACAGTCTCTTTAAAAGCAACCCGGTGACATCATCGATTTGGCAACGATTATGAAAACAAACTCTCTTTCACCCGTTACACAAACAGAGCTCAGTGTTGTGAAACAGCAGCCGGAATGTTTTATCAACTAATTTCAAGTCAGAGATAAGAGTGAAAAACATTTATTAAGAAGGTACACAATAAGTTACTTAAGTTTCAGACAAAGGATATAAAGGGACGGAACAAGACCCTTATCTTTCAAACCGCAGTAATTACAAGCAGCCGTTCTGCACTCACAGAGTAGAAAATCTAAATAGCACCATCAAGGACCAGTGTGTAACAAACAATTAGGGGGGTCTATTGGCAGAAGTGGAATATAATATTAATTAAAAAGTATTTTTTCATTAGTGTATAATCAGCTGATAATAAGAATCGTTTTCGTTACCTTAGAATGAGCCGTTTATATCTACACATGGAGCGGGTCCTCTTCACGGAGTCCGCCATGTTTATACAGTAGCCCAGAACGGACAAACCAAACACTGGCTCTAGGGAGAGACTTTTGCGTTTTTAAATTAACTGATTGCCACCGTAGTTCTCCGACACGCTTGTGAAACTGCGTTAATGTGAGCTGCAGAGAGCCAAACCGTGGTACCGCCAGCCGCCATCTGACTTCCGTTGCTCCTAAAGTAGTGTTATAATGGTAAGAATGGCCTCTGAGTGAGGCGAACGGTGTTATCACGGTTTTGCATTCGGCAGCTCACGTTACCGCAGTCTTGGAAAGGGAGGAGTGAGCGGAGGGGAACTCAGTAGGTTGCAATCTGCAACCACACCGCTAGATGCCGCCAAATCCTACACACTGTCCCTTTAAACAGCCAGGCAATGTCGTTTTTAACAAACAGTGAGTATTTACTAACGATGCACCAGTTCGACTTCTCTCAGTGCTTCTACTAATGATGGCGGGTAAACAACAACATTAAGTATCTGCGGACAGCAAACTTAGTGAATAAGGTCAAATTCAGGTTCCTATTTTAATGACTTTTTCAATGAGCCACTTTCTGCAATTTAAAAATGATTAAATTCTTGTGCTGACCTGAGTGTGACTAAAACAATAACTGTGCCTTATGGACATGTTGGTTGTGTATACCGTTTACAGTTTGTGTGCTTTTTGATGAAAAAGAGCATTTTATACTGATGCCATTCTGTGTGAGCCTGCACACGCACAAATAGAGCTTAAAAAAATGCCCACACGTGTAGTGCAAAGGCAAGTACGAAAGTCTCTTGCATGTGTCTATACTTTTGTACAGGCTGCCATCGTGCGCAGAAACACACACACACACACACACACACACACACACTCACACACACACACACACACACACACACACACACACACACACACACACACACACACACACACACACACAGACACACACACACAGAGTGACTAGTAGCAGCGGGTCCTTCGTCAGCAGAAAAGGGGACTGCGCTCTCAGCACTCTAGCAGAAGAACAACTTCGCTAATATTCAACTCCTTCACTTCTGATATCTCTTTGTAAAATAACCAGACACAGTACATCAGCAGTAAGGCTCAGTGTTCATTTGAAGTCAGTCAGGAAAACTGTTCAGGACTGTGTGCAAGATCGCACATTATAAGTGTGATCCAACAACAGCGAGAGATAACTGTATACGTAATTCTGTTAATGGTGTTGGTGTGACCCCATTTCCCTCACACCACAACCCAACGTCTCTCGGATGCCGCCATCTTTAGGCCTCCTCTCGTCTCTGGAGATGTAGGCCGATCTCCATCTGGTTCTCCAAACACTCCTTGAGCTTGTCCTCTGTCAGCGTCAGCCGCTGCTCCAAGATCGAAACCGTCTGGATGGAGGCAACAAGAGGAGAGGGACAAGACAAAGAAAGAAAAAGGGGGGAAGGAAGGAGACGGATAAGAGAGAAAGAGCATGTTAGAGAGGGCTGTACAACATCAGCCTGACAGTAATGACTCTATAATGGCTGTGTTTGTGTGTGTGAAAGAGGCAGTTCTGTGTGTGTTTGAGACAGATGTTGTGCGTGCAAGACAATCCAGCTGATTATCGCAGAGAGATCTGCTGTCTGAGCCGAAAACACCAGAGTTTCTGTGTCTGGCACGCACTCTCTCTTGTTCTGCCTCTCACACAGTTGCATAAACATTCTTACGCACACAGAGAATACAAGAAGGTCGCTATCCGAAACAGGACGGACATGTGTGGGCAGTGAGATCACAGCGCGACATACTTTTCCTCACAGCATCCTCCAACAGTGACAGTATTTATTGTGCGTTTGTGTCATCGGAGCCTGTTTACCAGAGGAGCCCCCAGGTGTAATTTCACCATCTGAATGAAACGATTACTGAGGATAGCGCTGGCTTTTTTTATCTTTTATTGTATCTGAGCTTCAGCAGCCACATTAAGGCAATAACTTAATCAGTCTTTTATCATCTAAAACAAATGGAAAGAATTAGAGGATTTCTAACTAGAACCAGCAAAACTGAGCCAAGTACTACAATTCTTAAATCTTTATAGTGGATTCCAGTTAGTTAAAGGTGGTAAATGTGAGATAGGGAGCATTTCTTTTGCTTCTGCACGGCTCTCAACATGGCTACAGCTGAGCCGACGGCTCGCCGCTAACGGTGCTAACAGCGCTAACATTATAATCTAATCAATGAATAAGTCTGCGAGGTGATTGGGATGTAAAACATGAATGAGTGTTGTGCTAATCCAAAAAAAAAGAAGCAAAAAAACAAGAAAGAGATGAAAAAAGATGACAGTAATTTGAATGAATCTTCTTCTGGAAACACTAAAGTGGCGACAGTTCCCTCTGACATAATTGTTTACTGAGCTAATGTTGCCTGGTGACAAACACAATCCCAGCTAGTGAGCAGTTTTGGATCGTCGTGTTTGGCAACATGAATTTGGTTCAGTGCCGGAACAATCAAACAGTAAACTTGTCTTCCCCTCGACAGACGAGGCTCTCTAGATTTGGGCCAGCGAGGGAGAGATATGTCAACATGTCTCGACCTGTAATTTTATGTCTCCTTGTGCCAGCGAGAGTAATTTTGAAATTGCTAGAAAGCAGCACAGAGATGAGTCATTTATCAAAATATAACCAGCTGTGTGTGAGACATTGGATAGAGAGACAGAAAAACAAACCAATTTACTTTACCTCAACAGTGGTCTGCTTTCACAACCTTTCCAGTTTGTTTCATTGAGAAATAACCCGATGTTGAGTTTATTCATTAAAACCATACTATACAATACGATCAGACCTCCAACGCAGGGTGTGAATAATAGGATCTTGATGGTACAATTTCTCCTCATCTCTTATTTCATTTATGTTCCAGGAATGTCTCTCTTTCACAATCATTTAATGGTCACTTCGTACAATCAGGGCTATTCTTGTAACAATGTCTCATTGACTAAAGAAGTTCTTAGTCAAAAAATTGTCACTGGATTTCTAAAGACTACTTGATTATTTCTCCAGGTTATTCTCCCTCCACAGATTAACCCTATCCTGCAGAGTCTCTTAAGGTCTGATGAAAACCAAAGCATATGTATATGTCATCATGCAAAATGTTTTTTATAATTTTTTTCCATGCATACGGCCGAATAGTTAACTCATTGACGACAGGGTGGAAGCCCTTGAACCTTAAACTCCTTTGATTCCAATTTGAAAACACTAAGAGGAAGAAACAATGAGAATAAATGCAAACTGCAAACCATTTAAACACTGAAGATATTCTATTTTCATCTCAATATTCACCCCAATTTTTAGTGCACTTTTTCAAACCAAAGACACCATGTGCAGCATGTTCCAGCAATCCAGCAGCTGCGTTTGGTAATTGGCTATCGAGGTCCAGCATTGACCCCACAGTGCCACACAAACAAACACACACGACCAGGCATGAGCGATCGAACCAACGAGTAACGATGAAGGAATTGACAAAGATTGTGTAATCCGTTAGATAATCTCATACTCAGCACACACCAATGAGTTCAACAATGTGTGGGCGAGTAGTGGTTTTTTTTGGGTCATCAGACTAGATAACATCTCCTGCTATTTCATGCATCACGGGAGAGAAAGGGCTTGTATATCCTCTTTCTCTCCTTCCCTCTGCCTGTCTCCGTTTTCTAGATCAATACCACCCTGTTTATCTTACCAACCTGATATGGCTACCCAGTCCTCAGCCCAGCCAGCTAAGGGTGTTAGTGTGTGTGTGTGTGTGTGTGTGTGTGTGTGTGTGTGTGTGATCTTGCACGTGTCCCCAGGCAGCGGCAACATTATACGGGCATATAGTTTTCATCTGGAGTAGAAACCAAATCTTTATGCTCCTAAAAATAGAGCGAGCTGTTTTTCTTTTCTCTCCAGAACACATTATACTCTCCATCGCCCCGAGCAGTACTGGCCTCTGTTACAAAGTCTCATAGCTTTGGTATGACCCACACTACAATAGCCTGAAAGTCAAAGAGAGGCAAACTGGTGCTGGTGAAAGGTGGCAGAGTCAGTTCTTTTCTATAAATGTAAGTAACTGATGTGCATTATTAATTGTGCCACTACTAAAGAGAGTTACAGGAATAAAAAAGAAGAGTAAAAAATAACAGACTGATTTTAGTGATCCCAATAAAATCATTGTGGAACTTCTAAAAATATGAATGAAAAACAGACTCGGATCTCAATGTGGACACCGGAGACACATGTTAATACCAGGTGTAAATGTAATCAGGTTAAATCATATCTAGATACAATCTGGATACGAGACACATTTTAATGTCAGGTGTAAAAGGGGTCAGTGACAGACTTTCGTGTTTGGCTGGCCCCCGCTACGCTGTGGTCCAGCCCAGAAGAAAAAGAAAAACCTGATGGACTGGTGGTGTGAATAAATCCACTGACCAATAAACGTGAAGGTGTGTAAAACAAGCACTGCTGTGGTGTTAGCATCTATAACCAGATTAAAAAACATTGTATTGGCAGAAAGTCAATTAACAGTCATCAGTTACAAGCCTCAGCCTAATGTTAACGTTGGCTCTTCAAGCTTAATGCTACCATACAGTAGCATGCTAACAGGCTAACAAGGTTTTTTTTTTTACTAAATTTATACTAAACCTGAAAATGACCACTTGAAAATGTAATGCAGTGTTTTATATATTTTACAAGACAAAATGGCAGAAATTCAGAGGTTGTAATGATTTGTAAATAGTATGTATGATAAAAACGCCTCATTGGTATGTTAGGTTATCACATTTCTCAGAATTAGGGTGACTTATATTGGGACTTCGTTACTTCTTCCTCTTTCTTTCTTTCTTTCTTTCTTTCTTTCTTTCTTTACAGCTCAGAGAGAAAGAACTGTCCTGGGTCCAATTTTATCGCAGTGTTTCATTCTCCCAGAGCACCACTATAAACATACAAATCAGAGACTGCCTCCAATTCCTCAGAATCTCAAACACTGTGGTGAAAACTTAATGCTTCAGAGAGCGTTTGGTTAGCAAGGTGGTTTCGTGGTCTGTAAAAGTACAGAACCTACACCTCACAGAAACGGTTTTAATCTTTTCTCAGGAACAGGAACATGTTTCTTTCACTCTCTCCTAATGTTCCTTGCAGCTCCACTTATAGCTGTTTTAACAGAAATACGAAGTCAGTGGACTGGTCCACATCTATGTATATCTATTCTGACGCACACATAGGTTAAGCAGAACAAAACTGAACTGTGGGTGGCTACTCTGGTAGTTTAGGGGAATTACAGAGGAAAATGTTGTTTCAAAGGAGCAAGTGTTAATAAAAGTCTTTCTGTTACGGTCGTCTCCCCTTGAGCCACTTCCCAGAGAAGGTTCACAGAATCTTCTCACCTACTGTCTAATGGTCTATTGGGGTAGGGAGGACGCCGCTGCACTTAAATTGGTAAATGAAATAGAGAGAGAGAGAGAGCAATTCTTCATTCAAGATTCTTCATAATTAAGAGGGGGAGAGTGAAAGAAGGGGATAAGTGTGGGTACTGCAGGCTTAGTGTGAGAGGACATGTAAGAGCGATGAATTATCAAACAGAGGGAGAGGAAAAAGAAAGGGGTATGGGGGGGCTGAGGGTTGGGAAAGGGAGGGGGGGGGGGGGCAGACAAGTGAAAAGCAGCTAACACAGCAAACTGTGGCTTTGGAAGCTTCAGTCTAACGTTGAATAATTCATCATCTTCCCTCTCAGTCTCCTCGACTATTAGAGTTACAAAGAGCTGTAATAGTGAAAAATAATTCTGGGGAAAAGACGTATAAAGGGGCAGGAATATAGTGCAGAAATAAATAATGTCGCTTTGTCAGCCTGATCTTCAGAGGATGGAGGAGGCTTGATTTAAATCTCCACGCTAGCCAAAGTTGAACAGAACAGAAATTAGAACACGAGTGTTTGCTCATTTCTACTCACACCTTGTTGTAAAACAGTACGGGTGCATTTTGGAGGTAAACTGCAACGTAACTGGGTTGAGCCTGTCTGGGGAACACTTATAGTGGGCTGCATTTAACATGCCTTGTATGCATGGTCTGTATTTTAGGGAACTGACAGCCTCATGGGTTGCACTTTGCTTTGTAAGCTAAATCAAGCACACTGCCAAATATTTTTATCTATATTAAGCAAATCTGACTTTTGGTTTGAGAGGAGCTGTTTGTGCTTCACAAACCTGTTTCCTGGATGTTATACGTTACCTAACTATTTAAAGTTCCAGTGTTTTTTACAACATAATGCAGATCACATGAAACTAGCAGTTGCCTGAGCTACACTGTGTATCATAGAACTCACTTTTTTTAAATACTCTCATCAACGAGCCGTGTATGAAACAGCCGGTGAGGTGCAGGTCACTGATCCGCCAGCGTTAACATCTGTATGGGTGAAAAAGCGTGTTGAAGCCTGTACCAGCTGTGCTATTTGCTGCATTTTTACTGAATTGCATGCAGGCTTTGAGATTCTTCAGTTTCACATCCCACTCAACACCTACTGTAGGTAGGAAATTAAAGGTGCAAAAATTATATTTACACGTTTAATGTTACTCACCAATAGTATCCTTGAGGTCTAACAAATGTAGCTATTATGCATTTCCTTCCTTAGAAAACATTTGCAAATACAATTGTTAAACATTTCGAAAAACTGTGTTGTTAAAATCCATGTTTACAAGCTTGAAGTCTTCTTCTTCTCTGCCTTTGTTGGTGTATTGCAGCTTTACTTTACCGGCATTACCGGCACCTGCAGATCAGGGGATTCATGTGAAGCCATTTGCAGGCCTGTGAATTGCATCACCCCGAGCGCACGCATGAGACAAACTAAACGTGGACTCTGATAAAAAAACAAACCACTCCATAGATGTCTCCACTCCATGGGGTACCTTTAAACATTCAAACTGTCATTTCATCTCAGCATTTTGTTTCTCTGATTTTAGATTTTTCTTCCTTATTGTTTTTATATGTATTTATAGTTTTATTAGTTTTTAAATCAAGTCTCTTTGGTGCAACAGCTCAGTAAAAAAAAACTATTAAAACACAGTTACAAGCCGTATAAGGTGTAACGGCTACTGTATGTCCCGAACTGGACTGACACAACTGGAAGTCACTGCAAAGCCACATGGGAAGAACAATGCTTTTTCAATGACAGCCTTAAGATAGTCAGATATATACTGTATATAGGTGGTCAGAAATTTGCATTTCTATAATACTGTATATAAAGAAAACTCTACAGAAACCACCATACATGATTTACTAGTCATCTCACTCTATTGTCCCAATCTATATAAGAAGAATGAAACCAAACAATAAAAGAGCAGAAGCATAAAACCAGATGCAGACGATCCATCTGGTATCAGGTTTGGGGGTACAGTGGGCTTGAAAGGAAGAGGCTGGCACCAACCCCCCCTGGGAGGGGTTAGCTAGCTGCCTGGCTGCCCTGGGCCAATATTAAACGCTCCCACATGCTGGACTACAGCTTAAAAGAAGAAGCAAGAAAGAAAGAAGGAAGGAAGGAAAGAAAAAACCCGAAACACACACATACAAGAAGTGCTTCTGCGTCTCAGTGTGGCGATTAAGCATTTACACTTAATATCAGTGAGTGAGGCAGAGTGCTGCCAGCGCTCATATATGAATGATGCATTTTCCCTCAGGGCTCGCTCACAACCTCCAGCTAAAACCCTGCACACATGAAGAACGCACACACACACGCACACACACGCACACACACGCACGCACACACACACACACACACACACACACACACACACACACACACACCTCCCTACTCTCTCTCCTCCTCATTCAACTCCTCCCATCTCTCCGTCCTCCTGTCCTCTGGTTTCTCCTCTTCTACCTCTTCCTCTTACTCAAACATTTCCCTTAGTTCAATAGTCACCATAAATATACTCTTTGCTATACGTAGGCAAAAAAACTCTCTCCTTTTTTGCTTTGTATGGATGTATTTGTGGCCAAATCCTTCACTGTTCATTGAAGCACTTAAACCATTATCCAGTGGTATTGTTATTTTGAAGGAAGAAATAGCATATTATGTCTCATATTTATGGAAAGTACAGTTTATAAGCATAAAATGCACACATCCTCAAATCAATACAACATGAGTTGTTGGTATTCGATAAAAAAAAAAAAGTTTCTTAGATGTCCTGAGATTAGATGTCTAAGAACAAAGTGTTTTTGGTGATTTTTTCAACAAGCTCAAACTAAATATTTCATAGAAAATGTGCAGCAATTACAGGATAATGGTAAATAAAGAAGATAAATTATTTTAATCAAAGACTCTTCGTCCTGTACATGCATTTGGATAGGCATAAGAAATAAAAGTTTAATGTGATCATACCATGAATGCCCTGAGCTTCAAACAAATAGGTGATTCGTTCCAGTATCTGACATCCACAGCTGCACATGTTTCACAATTCACAGGAATTATGGCTTCGAATCATCTGCAGAAAATGGTCTTTTACAGCATCTTAACACTGAGAGGAAGAACTGCAAAATAGCTACATAAAATAAATTAGATCGGTGTTAGGAAAACCTTGCAATGAGGTGTGGTCTGGTCTAGAGCCCTGGCTGCAACCTCAGGCTTTGTCAGGGAGCTGGGTCGGTTAAATACAAATCTTAACAGCAACAAAAAGATGTGTTCCTGTCTATTGCTGATGGACTGATTTATACCAAGTTGCAAATCCAACAGCTGCAATCATTTCATGTCATACTGGACTAGTCGGCTAAAAGGACTACCAGTGTTAATTTAGTAAACGAGAACTATGACAAACATGATCGTCAACGACCTTTTTTTCCATGACTAAGACGAGACGATGACGAGACGGCACCGAGGTCATTAAACGCTAACTGTGACGATATCAAACGTGCAATATCGTTGACGAAAAAAGACGAGACTAAAATGTAGTTTAAAAACATAAAAAAATTACCAAAATCTCTCTTTATTTTTGTATTTTTGCTGTGGCGGCGGCGCTCAGTCACTGAGCGTCCCTAACCCTCTCTGTCCTTCTTGTCTCACACCTCAATCCTGACAATTGTGCAACTATAATGCATAAAGTTGGCGGTTTGCTAAATGTTGGGCGGGCGGATCGGCTCTAATAACGGACCGTTGGGTGCGACTGAACCGTGCATCATTAATGAGCGCAGTCAGAAGGACACGAACTAACTGCAAAACTGCATTCTTAAATCATTCAACCTGTGTTTTCATCAGATAATGATAAGATAAAATTTTATGTGAAATAAGTTTGACTAAAATGACAGAAACGTTCAATATAATCTGATGACCAAACAGGACTGAGATTAAATAAAAGAAATAGCTGACAAAATTTAAGAGAAAACATTTTGAGTAAAATCAAATGACTTTTCGGTGACTAAAACTGGACTAAAACGTTTTGAGTTGTCGTTGACTAAAACTAGACTAAATCTATGTAGGATAATAATGACTAAAATGTAACAAAAACTAATAAGCATTTCCGTCTAAAGACTAAGACTAAATCTAAAATAGCTACCAAAATTAACACTGAGGACTACTGTAAGTTACACTTTCCTTCAGGTTTGCGCCAACAGCAGAGCCTCCAACACTTTTCCCCAGGTGAGGAGTCTCAGCATCCGTCACTAATCACATCTATGACGCTAAACAAACCCACACAACATTAAAAAAATGATATAAATTGATGCGAAGCAGACCTTTAGATCTTAACTGGTTGCTGTTCTTTTCTGTTTTTGTTCCAGGATCTATTTTTAGTCCTGCAGGCTCTGGTTTAGTTTCGCTTCGTCAGGAAAGTTTTTCTGTCCTCACTTGTGTGTATTTAGGATTATACTAAGTTAACTGGTTAAGTCAAATATCTCCACTATAGCATCATGGTACAAATGTCTCATACTCGTACAGGCTGGACGAACATAAATGATTTGACAAAGAAAGATTTGGTAACACTTCATTTTACAGGTCCGCAAATTTCATGGTAATTAGGTGATAATTAGCAAGTAACCCATTTGAAATTTCTTTGGAATTACTGCCAAATTACCCCAAGATTTACCTCAAGATTTATCAAAAATTACTTTGTTTGGCTGTCTTGACTTGAGACTTGACTCTGGACTTTTATTATTATTATTGTATATCTATTATAAATATTATTAATTATATTCCGCTATCTCCCAATAAGCATTTATAAATAGCTGGTAATTTATTTAATACATTTCCAAAAAAAGAATACAAAGTTAATTTGATATGCTTTATTTCCATGTCTGCTGATAAATAAATAATAATTAGCAAATAACTTCTTTGAAATTCCTTAAAAAACTCCCTGAATCATTACATTAGCTACCAGGTCACATTTGTGTAGACAATAAGTCACACAATGGTGAGATTTGTGCCTGATCAGAAGTGTCTTCTATTAGTTCCACCTCCGATGTAGAGCAGCGCACAGCTGCTTCTCAAGCCTTAGGGCCCTATTTTAACCATTATGTGCTGTTTTAGAATATAAATATTAAATAATGTTTATAATAAAGTAATTTTCCATCAATTCTGAGGTAAACATTGGGGTAATTTGGCAGTAATTCCAAAGAAATTTCAAATAGGTTAAATAGGTGCTAATTATCACCTAATTACCATGAAATTTGCGGACCTGTAAAATGAAGCATTACCAACGATTAGGATGTAAAGAAAAATGATTGTACAATAATAATTAATACAATAATGATTAGCAATAACCAAAGCAACCTATGGGTCTCATTACACCCTGTTATTCTTGTCCCCCAAAATTTTTGCAAATAATGAATGAATGTGCAAATGTTTGTCTCAGTGCAATGTAGTTACAGTCAGCTGCCAGTCTGGTGTGTATATGTATGTATGTATGTATGTACTGTATGTTAGAGGGTCAGTTCACCCATATCACAAGTGCAGATAGTTAAATTTTAGTTTTTCCTCCAGATCACAGAGGTGAGTGGAATTTCATTTGTGGTGCATAAAGCATCAAAATTACATTTCAAAAACAATGCAGCAATTTTGTCCCTTTGAGGATGGTTGCCAATGAAATACTGAAATGTTAACAATGAATGTGAGGAATAAATTCTACCACAGACACAGACACCTGTGTTGAGTCAATGTGCCAGTCTAATGCAGTACCAAACAGCATGGAAGAGGTTGTTCTGTTTTTAATATTTTTGTGTCTTTGTTGCTGAAACCATCTCTGGCCCGCAGGTTGAAGAGTAAAAGAAGCTTTTGTTCTGAACAGTGTGAGTGGGTGGCACAGCCAGAGCACAATGCCTGCTGTTTGTCATGATGGATCAACACATCTTCTGCTTACCTGAGTGAGAATATCCAGTTGACCTATGATGTGTTCCAGGGTGCTGGCTAGACCAGGCGGGACCCCTCCATCTGAGGCCTGGTACTGTGCTTGGACCTGGGGTGAGTGCTGTAGTAGACCCCGGGTCTGTGTCTGTGTCTGGTGGGTGGAGGAAGAGCTGGTGCTGAGTTGTCTGTGGGTGTGTGAATGGGTCGCTCTGCTGTGGCTGCCGCTGCGACTGTTTGTCTGAGTGTGGACAGCAGTGTGGGAGTCCTGTCCGTTTAAATATTCTGATGGTTCAGAAGCCTAAAAACAAAGAGAAAGGAGGGCGAAGAGTTGTTAGAAACTCAGATGGTCTCACATGATGTGCTTCACATAACATACTGTATAGTTCAGAGTTACTGAAATGAGCCCCACTCACAATTTCGTGCTCCTTGAGTGTACTATCAAAAAGAAACAGGCTGAAACAATGAAACAGGTTTGTAATTTGTTTAATTCTTAAACCACAACTCTTTTCTTTTCCTCCTAATAACTTTACAAACTGAAAATAAAATTATGGCTCTGGTCTTTTTCAGAAAGTCAGAACAAATAGCTGAATTAGATCACTGATGAATCACAGACTGACGTTCTGAACAGTCATCATAGCAGTAATAGTATTAGCATAGTGTAGCAACAATAGTAGTAATATTAGATCTCCTTAGACTTACATAGCCCATAAAATATATATATATCATCAGCAATTGTTTTTTTTTCTCTGGTATGAGTGACATATAGATCTCAGTCAGACTATTTTTATGGTGTTGATACCACAAACATTTATGACTCAAATGTTTTTCTGACTACAATGACGTTCATCTTACAGTTATCAGCGACTCTTGCTCTGAACATACTTTCTTTTCATTAGTCTAATATTTGCAATATATCTGTAATATTGTCATCCAGATTTTTCATATTGTAATTTTGCTATTCTGTACACACGACATCCTGGAAGAGGGATCCCTCATCTGTTGCTATTCCTGAGGTTTGGGTTTTGGGGGAGTTTGACCTAATCTGAACCCAAGTCTCTAAAGGAATTTCCCCTGCGGTCATAATGATTGGCTCAACAGCACAATACGCGGTATTATTGCAACATCTTTTTTTCTTTCTGCAAATTACTTTATCGTGATTTCAGTGCTATAAAATTAAGCTTTATTGTTGGGCTATTATTTGGTATACTGTTGCTTTTTAAATGACAAAACAAAATAAATACTTGTTTATTGTTAAATACAGAACAAAGAATGAGGCGCAGCATTTTTTTTTTCAGCTGCGCTTTGGTTAAATGGTAAATGGACCTGCATTTTTATAGCGCTTTTCTAGTCTTCCGACCACTCAAAGAACTTTACACTACATGTCAGCATTCACCCATTCATACATACATTCATACACTGATGGTAGAGGCTGCCATGCAAGGTGCCAACTTTGCCCATAAGGATCTAATTTAAATACTCATTCACACACCGATGGCACAGCCTTCGAGAGCAATTTTGCTCAAGGACACTACACGACATGTGACCGGAGGAGCCGGGGATCGAACCACCACCAACGACCTTCCGATTGATGGACGACCTGCTCTACCCTCTGAGCCACAGCTGCCCTGTTGCGTATGGTTTCTATGATACGGAATATCAAAATGTCGGTACAAGGTAGAGAACTTGCTCTGGATGAAGGAAAGGCTGAAGCACATAAGGAGAGAGGACGGACCTGTCGCTCTATGTGTATTAATTTCTCCTCCATTGTTGTTATTGTGGAGTTTTTCCCCAAAGTTGAACATTTTTTCAACTCTCTGCAATCCGGAAAAAAACACCAAACGTGCAGCGCTCAGCGCAGAATAGACCCTTTACACCTTGTTACGCTGCTGCCATTTGTTGCAAAGTATAAAAATGCAGCATTCCCATTGCAGAGAATTCAAAAAAAAATTGTGAACACTGTGGTGGCAGTTGCTTACCATCCCATGCAGTTGGCTTGTCAATATTGCGGTTATTGCGACAGCCGTAGGACAAAGGTTGTATGCAGTACGGACTGTAAAGTTTTTTGAGGCATATTTGTGATTTGTGATATTGGGCTACATAAAAAAAATTGACTTTACTTAAAAATTAACTTTTTTCATTAAGCTTATCAGCGGTGAATCAAATGCGCAGTTTGTTCAAAGTTTGACGCTCCCTGTCAAATGTGCAACCTTTCTGGAAAGATAAGAAGTCAGAAAGTATTGACTTAACAAATAAAAATATACCAAGAAATACAAATGCAAAATGTTCTACAATCAGAAACATGACATCACTCGTTGATGAAATTATTTGGAAAAAAATGTCCAGTGTCAGATCTACAGAGCCAAAGAAATAAATTTCACCAAATTACTATGCTTTTGCAATTTTACCTGAAATCATTAAAACAGAAACATGAAACTGAATAAAAGACGCCTGGTTTTGAATCTATTTTGAACTAAAAGTTGATAAATGACAATTCATTTTTCATCATTTTTTTCCCATCAACTAATTGATTAATTTACTTTCAGCATCATAACAAATCTTCACTTCTTTTATATTTTGCCACTGAATATAACAGCACAGTAAGAACTTAAAATGCACCCTGACATTGGAAAACTTTGCCTGAATCAATTTTGTTTCCGTAAAGGAGCCTTTTAGACTGACTTCAGAAGGGCTGTGGAGTCAAAAGAGGGAAACTGTTGACTCTCTCGCTCTCTCTCTCACACACAAATTGCCAGTCAGTCTGTCTGCGTTGTGATTAATTCAATGAGACATAAACACATGAAGGTCAGTGACCACATCTCTCCATCACCATGTCTTTGTGACGAAAAACTGTGTGAACACATCTATAGGTTTCTTCATATTTCTGTCCGTCTCCGCAGACCTCCGTCTGGTTGTGAATAAGGGTGTGCGTGTGTGTGCGTATATTTGTGTGTGTGTGTGTGCATCTGTTCCAAGACAACAGCATCTCGTCTCCGTCTCAGTGAGGGAGACAACAACTGTTTTACTCATCACCACGCAACAGGAAATCTATTCACACTCAGCTAAGCATGTTCAAGACCGCCGTGTCAAACTGTGCTGCTCCTAAATGAAGCCAGATGAGCGGAGCCCTCAGCTGTCACCTGGATCTACACATTTGACACAGAGAGGGGGAATACATACAGTATACTGCCACAATAAAATGAGCAGTGATTCCCTGCAGTCATGTACATGAGAGATGGCTACGAGATGGTCCTTGATGTGATTATTTAAAACTGTTCCTGTTTCAGTTCTGCCAAAATAAAACAATAAACACAGAACCTAAGTTTCACAGAAAGACATTTACCCAAATGTGACATTCCTTGGGTGAATTAGCATGATTAACAAATGATACAAAGCCTTACAATATCGCATAAAAGTGACAGAGAATAAAACCAGAGGTTGGCTGAAGGAAAGCCAACTCTGCAAGAAAGTGTAAGATGTGAAAATGAGATCACATGGCCAGAATCAATTTCAATTGCTGAGGAAGAAACTCAATGCCCTTCAGCATTTTGCCACCGACTTGCAGTCGGTTCAATGTGATCTCAAAACATTATATGGTGCACTGCATGCCTAGACTGAGCAAAGGGCAGAGGAAAGAAACTGTCCAATCACTCAGCAAAATGATCTAAATGAAACTGTGACATTGTGCACGTCTGTGTCAGTCTATCACCAATGTAAATATTGTCCGACCAAAAAATTGTCATTATTACAGTAATATAACTGGATTTTCACCTTCTGCCTTTTCTTTCAAATACTGTTTGTACTAAAATGGTTTACAATTTGGCTATGTGGCAAAATAAATATTTGGATTAAGTGAACAAAAGTAATCTGTAAACAAAAACTATGCAGACGATTCAACAAGTGGATTAATTAAACATCCTGAATAGAGCAGTCGAGTCATATTCCTTCACTGCAACAGTAATAACTTCAGGTCAGAGCTCTGAAGACGTTCAGGTCATAATATGCTCCCACATAACAACCTGGATGTTAAATTAGTAAAATATGCTGATACAACCACACACCTAACTCCAATTCTATCACCACTGTTTTCATCAGCAGTGTCTTTTTTTAAGTAAGTATGAGCCACACTTTCCTCACACACAGATTCAGGGAAAATAGAGCAGACGAGTCACTGGTGTAGCGATGAACTGCTGTGCAGGACACATTCATGTAAAGCTGAGGAGGACAGTGCAGTTACATGGTATCGTCTGAGGCCGCTCTGCCACCAGGAAACGCAATTATTTTCAATCATTTTACTGAAGCTCTACACCATTATTTAATGAATAAACGCAGTATCAGTAGATTTCCTTTTTTTTTTGTCTTTTACTATGGTGCTTTATTCTTCTGCTTTTCTAATTTCCTGCTCTGATCTCCTGTTAGAGGCTTTACAAAGACAGGGAGAGAGGGAGGGAGATGGAGAGAGAGGAGACAATAGAGCAGTTCTGCTGAGCCTACAAGCTCCACCAAGACTGGATTAACTCTTGTTGAGAGTACGACTTATAGCTTTGTATTAAAACAGCTGCTTAAACACACACCATTCACTGGTCCCCACATAAACACACACATGCTCATACAGAAAAGCAGAGGCAAAATTGGATGTAGACATATGTGCATACAGATAAACACAGGGTTGTAGCTGGGCGATCGTGGGGAAAAGTTGCCGCTGAAAATGAAGAAAGGTGTCTTTTTTCAAAAACAAAATATAAAAATATTTAAACCAAAACATTTTCAAATAACAAATGTTGCATTTTTTCCTCTTTAGCATTTTTTTTTTTATCTTCTGCACTCACTATAAAGTTAAATTCACCCAAATCACTTGTTGTAATCACTTGAATTATGCCATTATGACTAACTGTAACCAAACAGTAAAATAGTTTATACAGTGCACCTTTATTCAACTTATTACCTACCATCCTTTGCAATGTGACATGTGTACATAGCGGCGATGTTGATCGCTATATTGCTAAAACAATATATTGTTCGGCAAACTCAACACGTCCTGTACCGCCGTAGCCTTACGCGGTGCAAGGGAAAACCCTGGTACGCACGAGTGTACACACACACGTGCGCGTGCGAACACAGCACACACAGTAACCACCCTCCTAATGAATCACCTGGAGTGGAAAAACCAACAGTGGAAAATTTCCTGAGGCCCAAATTAAACTCTTAGTCTGACACAGCGAGCCATCAATACACCCTGCAAGCTCCATACGAAACCATTCATCACTCTACACATATGCACACGCACACACATTCACACGCACAGTAGGTTCCCCACCTGAAATGTTCTGAGAATAGAGCAGAAAAGTGAAGAGAGGTAAAAAAAGCAGCGACAGAGATGTGTAAAACTCAAAATTTCTTCTCCCTGCCTTGGATATATAGAGTGATATGTGGGTAAAAATGGCCAAAACAACAGAGGGTAGCTGTAACTGAACCAACACCTTAAAGACACCCGATAAAGACATTTAAGGCGATCTTAGCAGAGGACATAAAAAACTTGAAAAATCCCTGAATGCTAAATTGTCACAATAAAGGGGCAGCAGGCAGGTTGATGTACTGAGAGTTAAAGGGTCAAGTTTACCCTCTTGTAACAGCAAGCATCTGCTAAATCTCCCTGAATCCATCTTGAAACCCTTACTGCTCCAGGGACGCTGTTCCGACAATGAACGACTTAATTCGGCTGGTTTAATGTGTGAACAACGGTGATGACTGCACTAGTAACAGTAAGAGTTTCCAGTTGAGAAAGAGCACAAGTCCTGTCCTTTACTCAGCATGTACCAAGTCAAACACAGGTGTAACTAATCACATTAACGATGGCTACATTTCATGTACTTGCACCAGAGCCAGCGCTCTGCTATGATGCATGCTGGCACATCTAACAGAGCCATCGTTAATGTTATTAGTTACACCTGTGCTTTGTGTCATGAGCATGCACCAGAAACAACAACAACAATGACAGGCCGTGTACCAGAACGATGCTTAATAAATAGGTATCAAATATGTAAAAAGAAATAATTAGCTACTAGTGTTTTGAGTAAAATAAGCTTCCTACGCATGCTCAGAATCTTCATCTCTGGTATTTGACGTATTGTTGACGTAGCCTTTATCGCCACCTACAGACGTTTTGCGTTCCAGTTTGGTCAGAGATATTATATGTAGAATTTTTTTTTTTTTTAAACAGATGGCAAAAATATCCATTTTAAAAAATATCCTTAAACGTGTGGACAGCCTAAAACTGTTGTTGGCTCAAGCAGCTACACTTCAGAGCTGTCGACATTAGAGGTTGTTACTTTGATGTAAAAACAATGTCAGACTTCATTTACTTCCAGTTTGTTACTATTACCATAACTGGCAAACTATGCAGCTGATATAATTAGATATATTAGATATAGGCAACTTTTGAATGTTATTCAGTAGTCAAGTTGATGTAATAACTTAATAAATGTGAGCTACATTGGTAATTCAGGATTTTCAGAGTCGACTCAGAGTCGGCACTTCAGGCTGGTGCATCAAAATTTGACTGAAACTGAAAAAATTGCGTGTCGACTTGGGGGGGCTTCTCCACTTATGACTCGAATCATAAACATTCAGGGTGAAGCCCTTTTAAACTAAAACGCATCACTGGAGACACCCACTCACCCACAGGAAGATGACAAATACTGTAAGTAACAACAATATGGACCCAGTACAATACACTGTGTGTTGACACCAGCTGTCTCTATTTAACATGCCTCAGAGTTAAAATTGACTGTTTAAGGATAATGTCTATGTTTTGCTTTAAATTCATGCCGATCATCCAGGCCCGCCCTTTCCTTTATATTACTCCTAGCACAGCTGCCGATAATAGATCTCGTTGTATTCTGCCGTACATTATTGTACAGTGTGAAAAAAAAAACCTCCACAGATCTTTACATGCTGCAAGCAAAGACAATCCATCATAGGTGCCTTCTGAGGCTTAATCACAATTATAAATTAAATCATAAACAATATATCTCTCTTTAGGTGAAGCTGGAGTGTGGGTGTCATAATATAACCATAAGATGTAGACGAATCTTTTCACCAACTGCTGACATCTCAGTTAATTACAGTGGAGCAAACATTTTATGACAAACTGCTGGTGACGCTTTTTGATGAATGAAGCTGACGTGACTCAGCTCTGACTTATGTTTTTGGCCGCGGCTGTAGCTTACAGAATCGAATCACTAAACCCTTTTATTAATGCTACTTAGTCAAACTCTCATTTTCCATTTCTCTCTGACTGCTTCCCCCACTCTTTATATATAACCCCTTTCTCTCCCTGCTACTCTTTTGTCTGCCTCTTTCTCCCCATTTCTCCTGATCCTCATCTCTTTCAGTCTCTCTCTGTCTTTAGTGTAACAAGGATGAACAGGTGTCTGTTAATGGCTCTCAAATTTTCATTATTCTCATGCTTACACTTCCCATCTTTTTTTGTCTCCACTGCGCTCATGTTGTCTGGCTCGCTCATGTGCTCACCCTGTTTTCCCCACTCGCTACCTTTCCCTCTCCCTCCTCGCTGATGCTCTCTCGCTCCACTAGACCATTAGGCTCTCTTTAACTCCGTTGCTATCGTGTCTTCAACACTCCCTTGTCACACCCCCTGCCTTTCCCTCTATCCCTTGCTGTCAAACGCATTCAACTCCCGCTGTCAGAACAATGCCACCTGCCTTTCCATTCCAGCACCTTTAAAAATGAACACACACGACCACAAACTGTATCAGAAACTGCAGTCGTCAGTGCAACGCTCTGAGGTCTTACATATATCCTCATGGATTGTTTCACTGCTCGTTGAGTCTTTAATTAAGGAGAGCGCCAGTAAAGTTTGGTCTGCTATAGCACAGTTACAGCAGCCTATTAGCTGTAAATGAATAAAATAATGGTGATAGAGATAGAAGTTCATACAGCTACTGCAGTCTCAGAACTCCCTCCCCGCTCTTCAATCCACATCCTAAAGCCGAGCGGAGCTGTGCAGGGATGTGTGTGCGTGTGTGTGTGTGTGTGTGTGTGTGTGTGTGTGTGTGTGTGTGTGTGTGTGTGTGTGTGTGCTGTGAAGGGAAGCCTGCTGCGAGTGTGCAGCTCATCTGTCTGCACACGTGAGTGGGAGAGAGACCCAGATGTGAAGCTAGAGACAGGAAGGGGGGAGGGGGTTGAGGAGGGGATGGATGGAGGGATTAGGGCGGATGTGATCAGAGAGAGCTGATCTGCCTGTCAGCAATGGTTGGCACTCACGCACACACACACACACACACACACACACACACACACACACACACACACACACACACACACACACACACACACACACACACACACACACCGATGCATCTTTTCTCACACACCGAACCAGCGGCACATACAGAATTTGCTCAGCTGTGTTGAGCACAGAGACAGCCTGACTGAACCACCCACTCTCTCAGTGTTTAGGTGGAGAGGCCTCATTTTAAAGATGGCTCATTGTGTTTAACAAATAGGCCTTCATGTTCCTGGTACAGCGCCCATCACTGGCAAATTACCACGGAGCTTCGCATCCAAGTACATTAAAGGATCAGCGTATCAAATTAGCCTTTTTATGAAATCCCTGTGGGTTTGATTGTGAGAGGGCAGCAGCCATGGGTGGCCTTTACCTCTGTATGAATAAGCACAGCACTACTGTCTCATTAGTCAATTTCTTCCTGGTGACATGAATTATAACCAAAGGCGGTTGTGTGTAATACTGGATGTTCGGAGGGATGGGTTTAACAGCTAGGTCGCATTAGATGATTTAAACTCAGACTAGAGGGCTGAAGTCCAAGCAAGCCTCTGCACCACGAGCCTCAGCCGACAATTATCTCATTGAGATTCTTTGATCTGTCTTTTTTCAAAAGCTTAACCTGTGGTTTTCTTTTAATATTATAAGCTTAATAGGTATCTATCTTTAATGATCAATTGGTTATTTTGCGAGAATACAAACACAACATATCCCATGATGTCAAAGCCTCGAGGGAGCTGTAGTTAGTTAAATGCTGCTCTGGAAAATGGGAAAATATTTTTGAATGTAGAAGATCAGGTTGTTCTCATACACCGTTCGTAGCTATATACGAAACGTTATGCACTGTAATTCGTATACATGTATATCCCACAAAGTCAACTCGTATGTAATCAACGTAATCGTGAACCGGGTAGTACAAAGAGCAACAAACGCTGCATAGGGAGGAGGTCGGGTTTGATGGGTGGGTGTAAAAAAAACAGACTTTCACCCAGGAGACCGGCGTTCGTACCCCTTGTGAAACCAGAAGTCAACGTTGACTCGTCACGTAACTTCTATACTTAAGTTACGCCACTTCCAGAGTTATTTTAACCCAAACCACGATCTTTTCCTAAACCTTACCAAGTAGTTTTTTTGCCTAAACCTGACCAAGTTGTTTCCTGTGAAGACAGAAGTTTATTGAAAAGACTGTATGCATGTAACAAGCGGATATTGACACGTGTTGCTGGACATACGTAGGAAAACGCACGAAAAATTAATCATATCATACGAAACGTTGAATGAGGATATGTTGAGAAGATACACTCAGTTGCCAATTTATTAGGTACACCTAGCTAATACTAATGCAGTCTAATACAACAGTCCTGCAATAAATCCTATCTTTATGAAGGTTATATTGTTGTTGTTTTTGTTTGTTTGAAAAGGTTTAATTGTATTGTTTTATACTGGCAGGAGTTAGGTTATTTTGTCATACATTAATAAGGATAGGCTAAATAATAAAAACACCTCTCTGTATAATGCAATACAGTTCAGCAGCACCACAAACTACATTCTCCAAAATAATCATACAATTGAATCAACACCTCTCTTAAACAGTTTCAACAAAAACTGAACATTATATCCTTCATAAAGGGAGGATTGTTGTATTAAGGCTGTATTAGCTTTAGCGACCTGGCAACTGAGTGTATATTAACATGCGTAACTTGCTGCTTAGTGCTTGATGTTCATGTCCTACAAAACTTTTATCAATTTAGTTTTTGTTGTTTACATTAAATTAGTATCATTAATTCTCTGCAGACAAATGTCCAAGAATAAGAGGGGGAAAGGAGGGGGAGGTCCCATTGGTCATTTCAATTTTTGCATATTAAGTGTAACCTTTTGTGTAAACAGGCTGATAATATTCACACGTTGTGCTTCTCTTTAATGAGTTTGCAGTCTGGCTGTTGGACATATGAGCTGCTGCAGTATGTTCCACAACTCCTTTCACGGCTGCTTTCAGAAAGAACATCCTGTTTACTATATTCTGCCTCTCTGAAAATAAGTCAATTTACAACAGCACATTAGATCCACCTCTCCTACATTAGAATAAGGGCTGAACAATATTAGAAAATAATCAAATTGCAATTTTTTTAGACCAATATTGCAATTGCGATTCAGTATGCATTTTTTTTTTTATCTTATCTTCGGTATTATTCACTACACAAGCAATAACTCATTCTATAGTATGACCAACACAACACTGGATACAGTCAACATATAAACTGCTCTTTCATGTAGGCCAGGCCTGCGTGTTATGATGAAACAAGATGAATAACATATCTTTATAAACCTTCAGTCACAGTGGAATATTATAACTTGTAACTTCAAGCCTGGTAAACATGTAATAGAATCATCATGATTTACCTTTTTAATAAAATCAGGAAAAAAAGAACAACAAAACACTGCAGAACAACAGACCTGGTGTGAACATTAATATATGAAAAATAAATATGAATCTTACTGATCTCCAGTCAGTTACAGAAACAAATTACACAAACTAAAGTGCAGAAATATAAAAAAGAACAAATCTCAACACCTGACTATGGCTCTGCCATTCTAAACATCTAAACAACAGTGATCCCTGCTGGGTGGTAGTCGGTTCTTTAGCCACGCAAGCGGCATGTGCGGCCTTGTGACAATACCGGACTCTGTAGAGCGTCTTCTTGTCTAAGCCCAAAATAGGTACAACCGACATGCTGTTCCTCTTTGACACTAAAGTGAAAAGTCACCGCTTGCTCTTCAGTGTTCGGTTCTGCCGAGGTCTTTTTCACATGGTAGTACTGCTAGCATCAAAGCTTGCACGTGGTATTTTACAAGTTGTTTTCTTCATCTACTCTCATTGGCATAGGTCACGTGGAGCACAGGGCAGCGTGTGTGCATGAAGCCCACAGGGCCAGGTGTTTCCGACCCTATAGTCGTTTAGATTAGTCGTGTCCGATCGGACTTGAAGCTGTTGTTGGCACTAACTCCCGTTGTTCCCTCCTATCTAGATCCTTGCTTGTGTGTGAACTCTCAGATGTACGTCGCTTTGGACAAAAGCTAAATGAAATCGTAGAATTGTAGGCTGTGTAGCATTAATAAAAACAAACAATCGCAGCTTTTGCCATTTGAAAATTGCGTTCTATTTAGGACTGCACAATTAATCGAATATTAATCATAATCATGATTTTGGCATCCCACAATTACATGAACATGATCGACTGCTATATTGACGTATCAAATGCGTGCTCCGCTCATAGAACACTCCACTGCATATCAAATCAAGCACACCCTAAACCAACAGCCAGCCACCAGGGGGCAATCGAGATGTTTTGGCTTCACTTTTGGGGAGCTGTCATGCGGCTGCGCACGCACCCTACAGTGGCAGCCTGTGAAAGAGTTTCCTGAGTGTTGCCACTGCAGTCCAGAGTAGAAGAGTAATATACTGTAGAGCAGATGGGCAAAACGAAAATACACTGAATTCAGGTGAAGAGGAACCTTATTTTATGTCTTATTTGATGCAACAATTTGTTAATTAGCAGGAATGTAGTGCAACGTGAAAGTGACAGCAGAGCTCTGTGGATTTAATTTTGGGTAAATAGTTTTGGTACAATTTTATTTTGATTCTAGGAGATGCACTGTGAATAAGGACCAGTCTAATTTTGATGCAAAGATTTGTACATTAGCAGGAATGTAGCACAACATGGAAGTGAAAGCTGGGCTCTGTTTATTTGAATGTCAATTTTGCCCATAATCGTGCAGCCCTAGTTCTATTACATTGCGATGTTGGTTCTAATTAGAGTACCTCTCTCTGTTTTATATACTCTCCTTTTAAACTCATAAATCCTTTGAAGACTCTTTCCAAGAGAGAAGGAACACGAACACATTTAGGCGAGCTGGTGACATTTTTCTCCTCTCTGCTTCCTCTCAGGCAACACGTGTCTGAGACTTGCGGCAGTTTATGAGAGATGAAAGGGCCTGTATTAATAATAAATTATGAATGGATAAATAATACATGAAAAGGAAAATCTAGGAAGCTGGCACTTCCAGGTGCAGCGACTACCACTACTTTAACTGTAACAACTGGCAGATAACAACTCATCAAAGAGGATTGAAAGAAATGTCAGGAACTAACTCAGGTTAATGAGGTTAATGTGTGTTTGTGTGTGTGTGTGTGTGTGTGTGTGTGTGTGTGTGTGTGTGTGTGTGTGTGTGTGTGTGTGTGTGTGTGTGCGTGTATACACTCTTACTGTAAATACATTTTAGCATTATCTGAATAGTGCTCGTCGCGGTCAAAATATTTACTTGGTATTAGCAGAAATTAACTAATGTGAAGTCAAATGCCAAAGCAGCATGTGTTATTATTGTTTCAATCAGTTTTTAATGTATCTATTATGACTTGAAGTGTCAATTAAAGCTGAGTGGTCTTTGTGGATATGATTCCTGCTGCCACTGAACAAGAAGCGCTCATGGTAACAGCAACATTATTAACATGTTTAACATGCAGCAGTCAACAAAAGCCAAAAAAAACTAAAAGGTCAAACTGCACCAGAGCTGGTTCTGACATGTTTCCCTCCATCACTCAAATCTAATATGTAGCCAACCTATTCATTACCACCAGGTACATTTGTTGCCTTTGCAGAAACTTGATGAATCACTTTATTTATGCGTGGGGGTTTGCACTGATTTTTTTCTACATTATGTATTCATAGCTCTGTATTTTGAATCTACTCAGCCATTGAAATGCTCTGCATGCACTTTATCCACATGCTGTCCATTTGTTTCTTAATCAAGCTGATGTTAAGTAAAGGGCTGAAGCTTCAGACAGCTGTATTTGAAAAACATATTTCCCAAAGAAAGGGTTCAGTGAGGTTTTACACGAACAGCAGTTCTCAGAAGACGAGAATACGTTTCAAGCATTGCACTAATCATCCCTCTCCCCAAGATCCAACTGCCCATTTTCTAATCACCCTTTGAGGCACGTCTGTAATAACGGCTGTCGAGTGGAGAAGCTATTAAAATCAATTTAGAACGGCACAGTCAGACAGAGGAGAGGAAAAAGAGCCCCAAAGGGTCCGTGGATGGCACGAAGAAAAAAGGACATTAAAAGCGATGCACACTGCTCAGGACAATGTGAAGGAGATGTTAGAAATAACCACCCTCACATAGCTGATGCTGCTTAAACGTTTGCATATACTGAGCCTGAGTTGACTGTAGAGAAACATCTGACATCAACATCTTGTTTGTCATTACCAAACTGCTGAGGGAACATTTGTTGGAAATTTTCCTAAATCTTTTGTAATTAAGTTTCAATGTAATAAGATACTGACATGTACATTATAAGAAGTATTCCTTACCACTGTATTTTATCCAATTCAACTATATATACCCCAATACGCCACTGCCCCCCCGCCGGGAGATGTACTGGCTTAGGAGGCGAAACATCAGTGAACGGCGGTTTCCAGCTGACGACCCTGCAGCTGACCTGACCAAATGGCACTGACGGAGGTGTGACAGGCTGAAATGCCGAAGCAGGAAACAACACCTCACCTGTACAATGATCTGAACACTCTGGGCAACCAGTGACTCCTGCGAAAGGGCAGGTGACAGCTAGGAAAGACTGGTGGACAACTGGCAAAGACCAGTTGACAGCGGGAAAGACTGCAACAGGAGTGGGCGGCTAGTCACTCTACCCACTAGCGACCTGGAAACCCCAGGAAGCACCCTTCTTGACTACGAAGCACAATAAGAGAAAACAACCCGAAGGCCCTCCGAGAGGCGCGATGGAAGATGGGCCTACTAGGACGTAACAAGAGGCAACGATGGGAACGGATAACGACAATGAGAAAATCCTCCGGAATTGTACTAGTGGATGGGAGAAGGTGACGTCACGCAGGGGGTTACACATCCATCAGGGGAAGATGAAGTGTAGAAGGCAGACAGTCCAGCAACCTCGCTCTGCGCAAGCAGGTCAGACGATACGGACCCAAAGCCGGGATTGCAACCACAGTGCAGCAGGACCCAATGGTGCTGGGACGCCTGAAGTAGTAGAAAGAAGCCCCGTGATAGAGATGGTACTCAGCGTAGACGAGGACACCAGCCCGCCAGAGGTACACCCCATAAAGCCGATGACAAAGCAGCCAGGGAGGCGCAACAAAATCAAGTGGCCAAAAGCAAATGATCCGGCAGAGTGGCAGAAACTCGACTCCGACTTGAGCCAACTGTTGGAGCTGTCCTTGCGAGGAGAAGTCGTGAACAAGCTCAACATCTTTGGATAAATCATCTTCGTGGAATGCAGAGAGAAGTTTGGCGAAGTCAGTAAGAAGGAGCCCACAGCCCCAAGGAAAGGAAGGAGAGAGAAGGACATCGAACAGCTAGTCAGAGCCAGGCGTCAGCTCCGCCGGAACTGGAGAAAAGCTGCACCCAATGAGAAAGTTGGCCTAAAGGAGCTGTGGGACAAGCTCAAGCAAAGGCTTGCCAAGCTGCGTAGGGTGGAGAGGATCAGAAGGAGGAGAAAGAAAAGAGAGAAGGAGAGAACCAGCTTCTTCAGAGATCCCTTCAAGCACGCCTGACAACTACTGGATGAGATGAGGAGCGGGAAGCTAGACACCACCAAGGAGGAGCTGGAGCAATACATCAAGAGCCAGTACAGTGACAACAGACGAGCTACACCACTTGGCTCCCCAGGACATGTACCACGCCAAGCCCCACCGATCTTGCCGTTTGATACTTCCCCACCTAAGCTGCGAGAGGTGGAGGAGGTCATCAAAAAGGCAAGGTCAGCTTCAGCCCCCGGGCCGAATGGGCTCCCCTACAAGCTGTATAAGAACTGCCCCCAGGTTGTAAAAGTGTTGTGGAAGCTCATGAAAACAACTTGGAGGAAGCAGAAAATTCCATCAGAGTGGCAACAAGCCATTGGTGTATTCATTCCCAAAGAGCAGAACTCCCATACCATCAGCCAGTTCAGAAGCATTGCCTTGTTGAACGTGGAGGGGAAGATTTTCTTCTCTATCCTGGCAAGGAGAATGACCAACTTCCTCATGGCAAATGGATACATCGATACAAGCTGCCAGAAGGCTGGAATCCCAGGCTTCCCCGGATGCATCGAGCACTCTTCTATGATTTGGGCGCCAAATCCAGCGCGCAAAGAGAGAGAAGAGCGACCTGCATGTGGTGTGGTTAGATCTCGCCAATGCATACGGCTCAGTGCCGCACAAGCTGATAGACTTCGCCTTGGAATTCTTTCATGTCCAAGATTGTTTCAAGAACATCATCGGCAGATACTTCAGGAACCTGCACATGTGCTTCACTCTGGAAGGCTACATGACAGAATGGCAACAGCTGGAATGTGGAATTGCCATGGGATGCGCCATCTCCCCCATCTTATTCGTGGCAGCATTCGAGATAATCCTCAGAGGGGCCAGACAGGTAGTTGGGGGTATCAAGCTGCCATCAGGCAAGAGGCTTCCACCACTGAGGAGCTACATGGATGACGTCACTAGCATCCCTCAGACGGCACCATGCACAACAAGGCTCCTCAAGCGCCTTGATGAACTAATAAAATGGGCAAGAATGAAGGTCAAGGCAGCAAAATCAAGAAGTCTGTCAATAAGGAAGGGAGTGCTGCAAGACAAGACCATCTTTGTCGCTGGAGGAGAGCCCATTCCACGGCTGGCCGAAAAACCTCTCAAAAGCCTGTGGAGGCTGTACACCGCAGACTTGTCCGACAGACAAATGGGGAAGCTAGCTAAGCAACAACTCGCGGAGGGCCTGGCAAAGATAGAGCAAAGCCATCTGCCAGGGAAATACAAAGTGTGGTGCTACCAACATACACTATACCATCGGGTTATGTCGCCACTAAAGATCTGTGAGATTCCCTCATCAGAGGTCAGCAGGATGGACAGCCTCGCCAACAACTACATCCGAAAGTGGTTGGGCTTGCCCCGCTGCTTTTCAGATGCAGGCCTCTTTGGTTGGAACATGCTGGAGCTCCCTATGAAGTCCATCAGTCTAGGGTACAAGCAAGAGAAGGCACGCCTTGTTCTGGAGCTGAAGGACTCCGCTGACCAGCTGATAAAAAGTGCGAAAGTCCCCATCCGCACAGGTCGCAAGTGGAAGGCGCAGGCAGAGGTAGACCATGCCATCTCCAGTCTGCAACATAGAGAGGTGATGGGGTCAGTCCAGACCAGTCGTGCGGGGTTAGGCTTGGGAGCACCGCAACAGTTCTGGTCAAAAGCCACCAAGAAACAGCAAAAGACCATGGTGGTGGATGAAGTCATCAAGCTAGAGCAGGAGAGCTTCCATAATCGTTTTTAATTGCAAGATGGTGGCCATTTTTCAAGATGGCCGCCAAATTCACCTGCCGTTAATGGTTTCTCTCATAGAAATTCATCTATTTGGTCGATTTGAGTGATCTTGGTGTCAAATTATATGTTTTCTAGCATGCTGGATCTAATTTTGATAGTTTTAATCGTTTTTAATTGTAATATGGCGGCCATTTTTCAAGATGGCCGCCAAATTCACCTGCCGTTAATGGTTTCTCTCATAGAAATTCATCTACTTGGTCGATTTGAGTGATCTTGGTGTCAAGTTATATGTTTTCTGGCATGCCGGATCTAATTTTGATAGTTTTAACAATTTTTAACTGCAATATGGTGGCCATTTTTCAAGATGGCAGTCAAATTTACTCGCAGAGAATGTTTTTCTTAAAGAAATGCATGTACTTGGTCAATTTGAATGATTGTGATGTAGAATTATATGTTTTCTGGTATGCTTGATCTAATTTTTACAGCTTAAACATCCTCCAATAAGTTTTTTCTTACTTTTTGGCTGTCCGGTGAGTCTTTGCTTTGTAGTGTTTGTATGGCTCAATTGGCTTGTAGGCCTACTGTTGTAGATATCAACAGCTGCTAGTGCCACAGGTGTAGGGGCTTAGTGGTAGAGGTAGTACCTTTGTTTCAGAAGTCAGCCACATCCTCCAGGATGGATTACTGGCACTGGTCCTCACTACTTGCCCAACTCTCACCTATGGCTCCAAGAAGTTGCTAGTGCACAGCAACGGCCACACCCCGGGACACCATGTTGGCTCACGGGCTAAACTAAGTGAGGGTAGCACACAGAGAGTCTCTGTGTGATGGAGTATGTCTAGCTCCAAATTTTGAAGTGCATAGAGTCAACGAACCAGCCATCTTTATCCATGAGGTTCCCACCCAACTGCCATAATTGTCACAACAGCAGAGAACTGTATTGGACTGATTGTCGGGCACTACCAGGGCACACTGGTGACAATTGCTACAGTGTAACCGAGAATGGGGTTCAACGTCAGCTAAGTAGGATTCAGCATAATACTTAGTGTCCCAAATGCTGCTTACTACCAACCCCAGATCAGTTTTAAGCAGCCGCTTAAGCACGGGAGAGCTGAGCCAAGGATAATGGGGTTTCAGTTATCCGGATGGTGTACAGATCCCACGGGACTTGAATGATGTTGGACGAACGATCGGACTATGTGTAGGGCAAAAATAATGCATGAACCTAGCTGTATCCCATACAAGAAAGTGCCCATGATACAGGGTAGTAAAAGGATAAACCCTCAACCCTGAACATTACAATGGCTTTCAACCAAAAATCAACTGAAAAATGTTGGCACACTGACTGGGCCAAGTGTTGCCTTTGTCAAATGGACAAGAATGAGGGCCCTACTTCTCCACATATAAATCCCAACAAAAGGGTAGGTGATGGGTACAGCCTCTTGGCGAGGAATATTCCCAGATTCCATGCAGTCAGTCAGCTACCAGTCAAGCTTGACCCAGCAAGACTAGACGATGGTAGTGGGATAGAGGAAACCTTGATGAAAAACAGAGCACAATACCATGAAAGTTGCAGACTCTTGTTCAATAACAGCAAGTTACAAAGAGCTGAAAAGAGATCAACCCCTTCAACTGTTACAGATGAGAGCAGCTGCAACAAAATACCACGGAGGGTCAGAGATACTCTATCCCCCAAGGAAGAAGGGGGCAACTTAAGACAAGCAATGACCATGAAACTGAATGTGCAAAAACTCTCAATGATGGAAAGCTCCTTTCCAAACTGAGTGCTGGAGATGTCATTGCCCAGGAAATGAAGTATCATCCTGCTTGCTTGGCTGCTCTGTACAACTGAGAACGATCCCATCTGAATGCCCAACAGCTGCAGAAGAAAGAAGAGCTGGCCCAGAAGAAGGAAGCATACCCAGTTGTTTTCTCTGAATTGGTCATTTACATCACTGAGACAAAAGCTGCAAGTCAGGATTCAGATCCACCAATTTTCCGACTTGGCGACCTGGGTATGCTCTACACGAACAGGCTTGAGCAGCTTGGCATTGAAGCTCCTGATGTTCATGCAACCCATCTTAAGGACCAACTGCTTTTACACATTCCTGAGCTAGAAGCTCACCACCAAGGGCGTTATGTCCTCTTGGTCTTTAGGAAGGATGTTGGTTCAATCCTGGCACAAGCAAGCAAATATGGAGAAGCAGTCCACTTGGCAAAGGCTGCTGAGATGATACGTCATGACATGCTTCAGCATAAATCAGAATTCAACATCACGTTCCATGATGGGTACCTTGAAGATACCGTCCTACCATCCCTGCTTCAGTTTGTATGTATGATTGAACATGGGGCTGATATCAAGTCACAACTCCAGAATGGCGCTTAAAAATCTGACCATGCAGTGTCCTAACTGTTACAGTACAACTGCTTTACCAAATACAAGGAAGGATCGCAGGTCCACAGGCACTCCAAGGACCGGGAGACACCTTTTGCTGTGTATGTTTGCCTGTCTGTGTTTGCCAAGACCAGAAAGAGGCAACTGATAGATATGTTGGTGTGGGAACCTCATGGATAAAGATGGCTGGTTTGTTGACTCTATGCACTTCGAAATTTGGAGCTAGACATACTCTATCACAGAGAGACTCTCTGTGTGCTACCCTCACCTAGTTTAGCCCGTGAGCCAACATGGTGTCCCGGGGTGTGGCCGTTGCCGTGCATTAGCAACTTCTTGGAGCCATAGGTGAGAGTTGGGCAACTAGTAAAGACCAGTGCCAGTAGTCCATCCTGGAGGATGTGGCTGACTTCTGAAACAAAGGTACTACCTCTACCTCTAAGCTCCTACACCTGTGGCACTAGCAGCTGTTGATATCTACAACAGTAGGCCTACAAGCCAATTGAGCCATACAAACACTACAAAGCAAAGACTCACCGGACAGCCAAAAAGTAAGAAAAAACTTATTGGAGGATGTTTAAGCTGTACAAATTAGATCAAGCATACCAGAAAACATATAATTCTACATCACAATCATTCAAATTGACCAAGTACATGCATTTCTTTACGAAAAACATTCTCTGCGAGTAAATTTGACTGCCATCTTGAAAAATGGCCGCCATATTGCAGTTAAAAATTGTTAAAACTATCAGAATTAGATCCAGCATGCCAGAAAACATATAATTTGACACCAAGATCACTCAAATCGACCAAGTAGATGAATTTCTATGAGAGAAACCATTAACGGCAGGTGAATTTGGCGGCCATCTTGAAAAATGGCCGCCATCTTGGATTTTCAAGTGGCCAATCGTTTATATTTGTTAAGTGTCCCATCGGGAATCATCATGCCAAATTTGGTGCTTGTATCACTATTTGCATGATTTTTCCACTATCCGCTCCACTATAGCAGCAAACCGCACCCCAGAAACAGCAATGTCTACTCTAACGACATTCGTCAAGCCAGGCAGCACGTTTAAAGTACCTGCACACGAGAGGAACACCATACTCAGAGCCGGGAGAGAGTGGCAGATGTCGGTGGACCTCAGAAGGCAGCTGGTCTTCCCGAGGGAGATCACTACAACCACTCTCCGGCCAGACATCGTCATTTGGTCTGCAGTGGAGAGAAGGGTCCTCATCATTGAGCTCACCATCCCCTGGGAAGAGGGCATGACAGCAGCCTACGAAAGGAAACATCTGAAATACTCAGAGCTGGCAGCAGAATGCCAAGAGGCTGGCTGGAAAGCCAAGGTTTATCCTGTGGAGGTCGGATGCCGGGGCTTTGTCAGCAAAGCTATAGTCCGACTGCTTCGTGGTGCTGGCATGACGGGGTCAAACCTGCGGAAAGCTGTGAAGGAGCTAGGAGAGGAGGCAGAGAAAGCCAGCTACTGGCTGTGGCTCCGGAGGAAAGAAAGTAGTCGGGGGTCAACACCCCTGTAAAGGCAGCTGCAGGGGGTGGCGGGGAGACGTCCCCAATACGCCACTGCCCCCCCGCCGGGAGATGTACTGGCTTAGGGGGCGAAACATCATTGAACGGCGGTTTCCAGCTGACGACCCTACAGCTGACCTGACCAAATGGCACTGACGGAGGTGCGACAGGCTGAATTGCCGAAGCAGGAAACAACACCTCACCTGTACAATAATCTAAGGATTCAATGCTTTACGTACTATACGCTTTAAGGTTTGTCTTTCAAAGCCGTTAACTAACATAAAAGTTCAAAGTTATTAAGATTCCCAGTTAGTAATACTAGTACTGGTTTAATATCACACCATGTCTATTTTTTCACTTGTTACATACATTATTAGTCATGAGTCTTGTGCTATTCTGGATTTCCAATAAAGTGTAAAGGCAAGACAGCATCACTGTGGGTGGATCTTCTAGCAGAGCGATCAATAAGAGAGAGCAAAGACAGGGAGGGTGTGTGTGTGTGTGTGTTTCTGTGTGTGAGTGAGTGAGTGAGTGAGTGAGTGAGTGAGTGAGTGAGTGAGTGAGAGAGAGAGAGAGAGAGAGAGAGAGAGGACCTTGGCTGTGCCCTTGTTGATGTAAGTAACACTGTAGCAGTCAAAGGGGTTGAAATCCAAACCATTGGTTCCCCAGCCAGCCGGTGACACCATGTCCCCTTTGTGTGTGTGTGTGTGTCATCTGACAAGGTCTTTTAATATTTAAACATCGCTAATAGCTGCAATACTCTCTCACTTTCTGTTTGTTTCAAAGTTTATCTTTAGGTTAAATCCTTTGGGTTTGATCTTTTCTGTCACCTCAATGTTTTTTAACTCTTTTCGCGAACACACACACACTCACACACACCAGAGGGCTGCACGAATATGGCCAAAATGATAACCACGATTATTTTTATCAATATTGAAATCACGATTTTTTAATCACGATTATTCATTGGTTTCAGGGACAAAATATTTTTATTACACATTTGGGTAAACAGAGCACTGCTTTCACTTTAATGTTGTGCTACATTCCTTCTAATTTACTAATCTTTGCATCAAAATAAGACTTACAGTTATGTTCTTCTTCACCTGAATTGGGCGAAATGAGTAACAGTATCTTACTCTTCTGCAGCTGCAACACTCGGGAAAGTTTTTCACAGGCTGCCACTGTAGACAGCTCTCCAAAAGTGAAGCCAAAACATCTCGATCGCTCCCTGCTGGCCGGCTGTTAGTTTAGGAAGCCCTTGATTTCATATGCAGCAGAGTTTTCTATGAGCGGAGCACGCATTTTAAACGTTAATATTGCAGTTGATTACTAATATTTCATCTAATATTACACCACACACGTGGATCATGAGGCGCATTCCTAACTAGTTGACTGGAGCAGACACTGGGGACATAGGCCTATTGATTTCAACGGCATTGAAAATATGATTTGGCTATGAAAAATGTGATTAACGATTTCAAATGGCTCTTATACACAATGTTTAACCTAATAGATTAAATTGTCATCAATTTTTACTGTTTCTTGAGTGTTAACTAGTCTAAGTTTAAACTTCCGTTTAAACGTCAGGGAAATAGTTGTTAGGAACATCCCTAGTTGAAACAGTGGAAAGACGAACCAAGACAGTTTTGGTGAGTCTTATTTTGTTTCTGTCGAGTTTGAATGAACCTTAGCAAATGACAAACTGAACCGAGCGCTGACTACAACAGAGCGCGTCTTCTAATGTCGGTAGGAGGAGAACTAGCGAGCTGTTGGGCAGCAGAGTCCTGCGGTGTGTTTGGCTAACAGAGCTAATTGCTAATGGGGCTAATACAGCTAACAGAGCTAAACACACAGCAGCACAGAGAGTCTCTTCTCAGAGAAAGTGTAAAACAGTCAACATGAAGCGTTACACAGTGACCTGCAGTTTAGCTGCACTGAGCAGGCCGATGACACGCTATGATTGGCCATTCCGCATCTGAGGGGCGGGACTTAGCGAAAGGTCAATTGTGGTTTGTATTCCATTCAAATATTACAGCGGTGTTCGTTGCAGACACACCTGGTGGAGATCTGCACGCTACCGAGTAACCTTTTCTAGTTGATAGTACATCAGCCTGAACTCTCACAATAGCAGCTTTGAATACAGTCTGAAGATACCTGAAGTAAACCCACACTTAAAACAGAATACTAGGTTTCATCAAGTGTTCAAGCTTTGCTCTTGAAACTCCTAACTACACTTTCTTCTTGGACAGATTTACATAGCAGTCAGAAAGGGTGTGGTGGAAACAGTGCAAGTAGATGTTCCTACTGATGTTCTATTAAATCACGGTCATGAAAATAGAGGCCATGCTGCCACAAAATGAGCTTTAGTGTCTGGAGGGCTTCCATCTTAATATTGTTATAATATAACTGACTTTGGCATTTATTAGCTCATAATATTGTCCAAGCCTCTTAGTTGTCAAATGACATAAAAATAGTATGAATCAGGATAGTGGAGTGTCACAATGCCATTAGGACTAATAGCATTAAAGTTTAATATATAAAGACACTCAAATGAGATTGTATCAAACAAGAAAACATTTTCATTGATATCTTTCAATTTAGTTTGACAGTACCTCATTTCATCACTCTAACTTAGTCAAGACACAATAATCACAGTAATCACAGTGTTTGAACACAGTTGTACTTCATTACTTCATACTGCTGTTTTAAATTTTGATAATTTGTCATCATCTAAATTTCAAAACTCACCTAAGGAACAGTAAAGTTTCTCTATTTTTGAGGACGTAGTCATAAACTGAGCAGAGATTAATATTTAATTTAATTTCATGTGGTCAGAAAGATGTGGTGTAGATATGGGAATAAGTGGGTATTTCTTGCCCTGCATGTGAGATATGAATGTAGCTTTGAGCCACACTGCAGACTTCAAAGGAAGGATATGCAGGGAGGAAATAAGCCAGCCACACAGGCAGCTTAAAATTCTGAGGGGCATCTGTGCACGTGCATGTGTTTCTTTATGTTTATTTTTGAGCCAGTCGCCACACATGCATGCAAATGTGTGTGCACACTTGGTTCAATTAGTCTTTTTTGTGCTAATGCGAGCACTTAGACATATCTGTGTGTTTGTGTGTGTGGGTGTGTGTGTGTGTGTACATTTGTGTGTATATACCCTGTGGCCAAACTTTGAGATGACCCCACTTTTACATCGTTTTGAAGTTTTCATGAGGATTTTGCTTGAAAACCCTCGGAAAAAATAAATATTTTAGCTGCACAACTGGTAAAGCTCTATAAGAATATCAAAATCATCAGTATGTTGTTGATTACATCTAAACCTTTCCTTAATTGTAGACATATACTGTAGCCTCTAGCGCCAAAAGGTTTTGGAATCGCTACGGTTATGAAATTCCTTGTGTTTGAAATCAGAAAGTTCCAGATGATCACATAGTGCTATAATCAACCTTAAAGGTGATAAATGCAAGATTGGGAGCAGTTCTGCCTCCGCACGGCTCTCAACACGGCGATGGCTGGGCCGGCGGCTCGCAGCTAACTGTGCTAACAGTGAAAACCACGGCAAAACTGCTGACAGAGGTAACAGGGTTCAACCTGGGGGGGACAGGGAACCGTTTTCAGCTGTAACCGCCGTATGAGAGCAGTGCAGAGCGGCAGCCGTTAGCTAGCCAGTGGGGCACACTCACATACAAAAACCTGCACTACAAGGCACGCGCAGCCGTCCTGGCGATGTCAACAAAGCACAGAGAAGCTCAGATTACAACACACACAGAGGGAGAGTGACTTAATGCTCTGCTCAGGTAAACATTACTTGTCTATATCTTTACATAGCAAATAGTTGTTTGTTGCTATATTAATGCTCCAGATATCGAATAGAGCACCTATAAGCATTTTCAAACAGGCATCCTGGTGGCTTAGTGGTTAAGAGGCACACCAAATAAGTGCAACAACATCCTGTCTGTATCTTCACTGTCAAAGTATCCAATAAAACAGAAAATGACAAAATAAATAAATAGTAAGGCTTGGACGATACACCTCTCTCCCGATTCAATACTATCACCATACTTGGGTGCCGATTCGATATGTATTGCGGTTGTTAATTATTGCTATTCGATATCACGACTTATTGCGATTTTTGTTAACTTTTTTAACACTGGATCATGGGAAAAAGTTGAATCATATACTTGTAGGGACTTTGACTTTGGAAAATATCTAAATTGATACAGTAAAAATGTTTGATTTTCAGCCTGTATGTAGTCAGAGATATTCTGAAGTCAAATATATCAGTCATTGCCAGGTATTATACATTTTTTTCCAGCAACCCAAAAATCAAATAAAGACATTTCCCTCAAAATATTAGTGGTATTTTTATTTTAATATATAAGGGAAATGTAATGTTTTATACTTCTGGTGAATATAATCCAATTAATCTTATTTCCATATATGTATTTTGCATATACAGTTCCCTTTGTTAACACCTTATTTTGAAAACCAGATGTAGTCACACGTTGACTGTATTTAACATAAATGTCAGTATATGGGTGCTCTACAGTTGTAGCGTCGGGGGATTTGACCACGGAGATGCGAGTGACGGCTTGCTTGACCGCACGTTACCGCAGTACGATAACGTTTCCTGTCCATGACAGAGTTAGCATGCAGCTTTAGCCGTTATGTCTAGCTCTGCTTTTCCTGCAATGTGTGAAACCCAAAATGTTTCCATACTTTACTGTATGTGTAGTGTTTACCACGTAGGATTTAAAATGTGAGGGTGCAGGTCGTATCCACGTAGAATCTCCACAGTTTTCTACTTTTTCATTTCAGCTCTCTGATGTCACGTTACTCAGACTACAACAATAAAAGCGGTAACTTCCTTCTACCTCCGCATAGACTCAAATGAAGCAAATCTATCGATTCTGGCATTAAAAAATCGATTTCAAAATCGTAAAAAAAAATCATGATACATAGGTGAATCGATTTTTTTTCCCACCCCTAATAAATAGATGAATAAGAATCTGCTGCTGCTTGACAAAGTTGAAGTCAGATAAAACTATTTTTTTCATTTTAAAAACAAAGCTTGCCCAAAATCTGACACATGATGTAGAGACTTCCTGATGAGGTCTCTAGGTACAGATTTATTAACTAAGGACAATAGCAAAGTGTGCATGTAAGGGTTATGTGTGTTAGGGAAAGGAAAGGAAATGTGCTGCGTGTCCATGTCTGGGATAAAAAGTAAAGCTGGATCTAAATAGGACATCAAAGTAGATTTGCTGTCAGTTTGCTGTGGTTGTCTCCAGCTGTTTGAACTTACCTGGCTGCGGAGTCCAGATGGATGCGAGTTAAAAGAGGGGTGAGCCGTGGAGCTGGCTGGTAGCGCCTGCAAGCTGGAAGTAGTTTTATGTTGCAGCCTGGCACCATCACTGCCGTCAGCACAGTCAAAGTTACTCTTCCACACCATTACCTGTAAGGTCAATATAAATCATTGCTTATTCCACAATAATACACCAAAGTCAAATCACCAATAATCTTATATACAAAGAATGAAATGTGCTGCGTAAATATAGTTTTGTTTTCTCTTTTTCAAGTTCTTAATTCATTTTCATGAGTGTTGTTTCATAAATTGTCAATATAGCTTTCGTTATCACTATCAGAGGTATAAGGAAGGCACATAATATATACTGTATAAGATATCAATAGACTATATCTGGCTCAATGTTTTAGGATCAGTTAGAAGAATAAGTAATCACCTGTTCATCAGAACCTCCGGAGGCAAAATACTCTCCTGTCCTGGAGAAGGCCACACAGGTCACTGGACCCTGGAGTGAGTGGAAAGAAAAACAGAGATGAGAATGGAGGTGATAATACAGTAAAAACATATCCCAACGTTGCCTTATCTTTCTTACAAAGAGACGCATCCTGAAACTATAAAGCTGCAAACGGTTTATTCAAGTTGAAAAGAAAAGCAATGTCAGTGTTGCTATGAAATGTTGTGCTCCAAAAAACAAGAAATCCAAATGAAGAAAAATACACAACAAGCACGGGCAGATCTATGCTGTGGAAATCTACAGCAAATCTCATGAAGCGGGCTAAAACGTTTAGTCGATCGAACAGATGAATTAATCAGCAACTAATTTGATAACTGCTTAATCTCTTGATTCAGTTTTCAAGCACAAATGACAAACATTAGCTAATCCACATCAGCTACTCAGATGTAATTATTTGCTGCTTGACTTTGTCTTATGTGATAATAAAACTGAATATCTGAGGGTTTTGGACTGTTGGTCAGACAATTTATAGACAAAACAATTAATAGATAAATAATATAAATAGCCAGATTAATCAATAATAAAAAAATAATTGTTAGTTGCAGCCTTGAAAAGAATGAAGCAATCACTGTGAAAATGGTGTAGTCCATGTGTTGCATCCAGCCCATTCATTCATTTTCAAACCCTACATATCTCTAGTACCTTTGAAAAATATAAATAATTAAAAAATGTTCTTTTCTGCCAAGCAATATAGCTGCAGTGTAAGTGTAAGTGTTAAATACAGGGTGAAGTAAACACTACATAATTTATCAAAATACAAAAAATAAAAACACACACACAAAAGTTATATATAACACACAATGGGGGGAAGAGAGCTGGAGAGGATTTAAGAGTTTTTTGTGTCCATAACTCATAGCATTTAGGAAACTCTTCTTTGAGGAAACAAAATTATGCTCAGAACAGAAGCTCCTGCATGTGTGTGTGTGGAGGAGGGGGTGGGTGTGTGTGGCTGAGGCAGAGCAATCAATAACAGAGAGCGGAGACTGAGGTGATGTGAGGTCATCACATGGTCAGAGCCAAAAAACGATCACCTGCGGATGTCAAGACTTTGGCATGCCCTGTGTGTGTGTATGAACCTGGAGTGCAGACGGAATCCAGCTTGAAATCATGCTCTCGTTTTTCTTTTTCTTTTCTCTACCTCACAATGTAGAATGGGGTCAACGATTACAGCCTGAGCCCTCTGACTGTGTTCAAAGAGAGGATGAAGGAGAGAACAAACAAAAGAAGGGGAAAGAAACAGCCAGGGAGGCTGCTGGGAAGAAAAAAAAGGAGCTGTGTGTCCTGCGGCTGGCACCCAGACAGGCTGGTTTGGGTGAGGAATGGTTTCCCAGAAGCACCTGAGAGAAGCAGACAGTGTCACTATGGCAACGCGACGGCCTGACAGACAGCATGTTCTGTCTCTGCTCTGACTAATGCCTGCTGCCAGGCTGGCACTTGCCATGGCCAGACACACACACACACACACATACATATTCTCTCACACACACACAGTCTGACAAGGCAATGAACCTAACTGGCACATTTTAAGTGCTGATAAATGAACAGGGGTTGCAGAAACCAGACAGGTCCCACATGTTGCTCTCCATAACGTTATGACTAACAAAAACAATTAGATGCTTGAGCTGGTTATGTATTTTGTACACTGTTATTTCTTTAAAATATCAGTTTAAGAGTAAATCTGTTTCTTAGTCCTTGCTGCTATAAAACTGTAATGAAGTGGTCTTGTGATGCATCTAAAATAATAACAAACAAAAGATGATTAAAATCAGTCTTGGATATGAATGTCTCCAGTTACTCTTCAGAAAGGAGATAAACAAGCATTTAATTGAAAAAAGGCAAAGAGCGTTAGTATCAGATTTGTACTCAATATCAACAAATACGTTAAATTTACACATCAGAATTGATCGTCATCATCATCTGGCGGACGTTCATCTGCATGTACTGCCCGCGCTGGTTTCCCTTGAAAGAATTAGACCTCAGCCACATTGTTTTGGAAAAACGATTTTGCCCTCTGATATCCAAACAAAACATCTCTTCCTATCTCTCCATACTGCTCTGTTAGCTACCACGATCCACAAACGGTGAGTTTTATATGACCGGTGTGGCTAGCTAGTCGCCCAAAGTCTCATTTGATTGGATGATTTTTTTGTAAACACCCCTGAGTGCAGGATGAGACATCAAACATTTGAAAGTGAAATTGTTTTACAGAAGAGAAAAGACAGGGATTTGAAAAAATATCAAATTAAAAATACTCTTATACTGATTTTTTTTTTTTTTTACATATTCATGTATTTGGCATATAACAAGAGATTAACACAGGGACACAGGGTTAAAACTGGGATAGTGTATTTTAAGGCCAAATAAATATGCTGAATGCATTCTCAAGAAATTATTTTTTAGAAAAATATGAAACCCATACTGTTAACAACCATGTTCGCCTGCCAGCAGTCTTCTTCTTCTTCCTTGCCTTTGTTGGTGCATTGCTACGTTTCTTACCACATTACCACCAACAACCGTCGATCGGTGAAATAGCATGAAACCATCGGCAGGAATGTGTATCACATCATCCATATGAACCATGCATATTTGTGCACATACTGTACAAGGGATACAAACAAAGCAGGGACCCACTCTTAAAACCATTGCTTCATAGCGCTCCTATTGGTAAAAAAAAACTCCACAGTGTACCTTTAATAGAACAGCATGAAGGCTGTCAGTCCATTTTTTACTTTTAAACTTCTAAAATCAAATCTCAACTGACATTATGTACCACCCTACAACCAGTTTCAAGCAGGAGTACATTTATCTATGTAAAACACTAGCATGTCATCTTTTCCATGGGGTCTTTAAAAGCTCAAGTGTACTCATGTACTAAGTTGAAGATTTTCTTCATTAAAAAGTTTTCAGTTGTCAGAGAGCGGAGCAGAGAGACAAATTAACCTAAATTAGCCAGGTTTCTACCCAGCCAGGTACGCAGGTAACCCCTGAGGCGAGGTAAACAACACGTTTGTCAGATCCAACAGCAAAAACACAGATCCCTCATGTGTTTTCACATACAGTACATGCACATAGGTCTACGCACATACACAGACGAGCAGACACATAAACACACATAAACCTGCACACCCGCACCGAACAGATGGGGGTCTCTCCCATTTTCAAACTATGCGACTGGAGAGACAATTAACACCCCGAGCGCTCGCAGCACCAACAGATTGGCGAAGTCACCACTGAGCCAAAAAGAACAACAACAGAAACGGAGACAGAGTGCAGGAGATGACAAATTTGGAGGTGCGAAGCGAGAAGGGGGAAAAAGTGCTTTTTTTATCTTGACAAAGAGAAGAGTCTTGGCAAGCGGTTGAGGAGAAGCACGGGTGACACAGACAAAAAGAGGCAGAAATGAGAGACGGGCACCGTGTACAGAGGGATAGATAAACAGATGGACCACATGTGGTACTGGCAAGCCACTGATTTCCACAACTAGCCAGCACGCCAGTCCATCAGCTGTTCAAACAAACAGATACAGTCAGTGAGCCGTCCGGCCGCCCAGTCCAGCCAGCCAAAATGGGAGTACATGAGAGGTGGGAGATAATAAAGAAGGACAAGGAGGAAAATGAGGAGGAAAATGAGGATGATAATGACGGTGGCAACGTTAAAACGTCCCCAGAACACACAGAGAAAAAGCACGGGACGGAAACAAGAGAGGAGGAAGAAGAGAAGAAGAGGAGGAGGAGAGGATCCAGAGGAACGGAGGCACAAACGCAGTTCTGTTTCCTTCCAACAACCCTGAGATGAGTCATTATGAGTGGGCTGCCCGCTCGCCTGGCAAGTACTAAAATACACCATATACAAAAAAGGCATCATAAGGACACGCTCACACACTTCACAGAATCAAACATGCACAACGGAAATGTCAAACACACACATAACTGTCCACACACACACACAAACACACACACACACACACACACACACACACACTGAAGAACAGCAGCGCAGACTACAGACATGACCTATCATGATCATGACTGGGTTAACTTCACAGTTAGGCCTGTAGGATATCTAAACGGTATCCATGTGTCATGTGTGTGTGTGTCTTACCTGGTGTCCGTGCAGTGTATACAGTAGCTTGCCCTCTACAAGGTCCAGTATCTTCATTGTGGAATCGCTGGACGCTGTGATGAGGAAATTACCAGCCGGGTGGAAAGACAAGCTGTTCACCACACCACTGTGGACTGGAAAAAACAGGCTTTATGACAGGACTAAAACAGACATTTTGTTACTGTAATTCAAACTGAAGTGTATCCCTGTGTGCAATTAAAGACAAAAAGTAAAAATCTCATTGTTGCTCATCAGGCTTTACTGTTTTTTGCAGCTTTAAGTGTTCAACTTTTCGGCCATTATTAAACATTATGATTAAAATCGTGACAATAACAATGACTCTGACACATTTTAAAGATATTTAACTTTTGAGACATAGACAAAATACTACACGTTATAAATATCAGATAAAGAGAACACCAAAAAAAATATTGTTGGTCAAAGTTTTCTCTCTAAAAGTGGATGTCAGAGGACAAATTCAGTCATACACCAGCACCTAAGGGGCGTTTTAAGAGTTCAGTGTCTTGCTCAAGGACACTTCAGCAGGCCAGATGCTTCCTAACATGGTTGCCTGGATTCCGCTGAAGTGCACTGCTGCTGTACATCCCAATGCCTCAGTTGCTGTGTAACTTGAGAATGGCTTAACATCAGGTTTACATTAGCACATATCATTACGTCAAGTATAGTAGCCTATAGCAACTAATCAAAACTTCCCCGGACCTGAAATCTATCTACCATCTGGTGACTGGGTTCTTGACTGAGACAAATGAGAGGACAAGCAAAACATTCGACGAGCGACATGGTCCCTCTGCTGGATGCAAGATGCTATGACATATATAAGATATACTGGTACCTCTAGCTGCAACACAATGCTGAAAGATTGCATCCAACTATACTGAGAGCAGGGGGATGTATTCTTTGGGTATGGCTTAGGTTCACGCAAGAATAGTGAGCAATGTAAACACCCTAATAAATTCAAAACCACTTGAATTAACCACCCAACAGCAAGCAAAAACCACTAAAAGAGAAAAGACAACTAAACATAATACAAACTACCAATAATTCTCATGGGTATCTAACAGTAACCACTCCACATGTTTACCACAATTTCACACTTTAGGCTGGCACAATTGGTGATCAACAACAGTATGTAAAGTGAAGCACTGTGAAGAGGAGAAGACAAGAGAGGAGAGGAAAAGCTTTTATCTTCGTGCCCCATCTCCTCAGACAGATGTGATTATCCATTATTAGATCTCACAGCTCAAATCCATTTAAGAGAGCTGATTAGAAGAATCAGACCGAGAGGCAGACTGACAAAAGGCATCAACATTTGGCTTATTGAATATGCGAGGAATCTTGATTACCACTTTAATCGTGAGCTTTAAAAGCTTAATTTTATCTTGGTGTTATTTCAGTAATTTGCTGTATTTTTCACTGTGTTTAAAAGTGAGGCTTTACTTTAGCTGTGTTGCAGAGTCTGGGTGGGAGTGGACAACAAGACTTTGACTGTTTGCCATAGAGGCCCAAGACATTTTTCTACTGGGCTGGGGCTTTGCAAGTGCTTTTACTGTGTTAGGGATCCAGTGTATTATAAAAGCCTGTAAAACTCACCTGTGTTGTTTAAATATAAGACCTCTATTAAAACAATAGCTATAAGGCATCAAGAGTGGCTAAACTGAGTTTCTTGAAGCAAAAAATGTAGTAAATGCTTCCATAAATGTTTGTCTTAAGGGTTGATTTGGTTGTCATTTATTAATTCTAGGGGTGTCAATCGATTAAACTATTGAATTGCAATTAATCGCATGATTGTCCATGATTAATCGCAATTAATTGCAAATTAATAGTACATTTTTTATCTGTTCATAATGCACCTTAAAGGGAGATTTGTCAAGTATTTAATACTCTTATCAACATCGGAGTGGACAAATATACTTGCTTTATACAAATGTATGTATATATTTATTATTGGAAATCAATTATCAACACAAAACAATGACAAATATTGTCCAGAAACCCTCACAGGTACTGCATTTAGCATAACAAATATGCTCAAATCATAACATGGCAAACTGCAGCCCAACAAGCAACAACAGCTGTCAGTGTGTCAGTGTGCTGACTTGACTATGACTTGCCCCAAACTGCATGTGATTATCATAAAGTGGGCATGTCTGTAAAGAGGAGACTCCTGGGTACCCATAGAACCCATTTTCATTCACATATCTTGAGGTCAGAGGTCAAGGGACTGCTTTGAAAATGAACATTACAGTTTTTCCTCGCCAAAATGTATCATAAGTTTGGAGCGTTATTTAACCTCCTTCGTGACAAGCTAGTACATGGTTAAAATAAATCTACGAATACGCAGTGATTGAATTCAAACTGTGGTGTGCTGTAGCAATTGACCATGATCTTCAAATGACATCATTATAAACCAAATACTTTCTTTATACGTTTTTTGAGGGGTCTTTACCTTGGTAGTGCTGTAGCATCTTATGGGATCTGATGTCCCACACTTTGACAGAGTTGTCAGTACTGGATGCAGCAATACATGTTCCACTGGGATGGAAGTCCACATGGTTTGCATAACTTCAGGAGAAAGAAAACATGACATTAATGAAATTAATGTCCCTGGGCCAAGCTTTTACAGTACTTAAAATTCATTATTCCAAGTAATTCAACTAACACAAAACTTTTGATCTAAAATACTTGGAAACACCCACCAGAGAATATTTTCTCTTTTGGAATGTTTTTTACAACAATTCAAAAACACTTAATTGGGGCTTTTAGCGTATGCTTTTAGAGACGCTTGTAATGAATGAGTAGGAGCTCAGTGCCTAGGTTACACTGATATTGACAAAATACATGGTTATAGGACCCGTCGCCTTTTTCAGTTGTTGTTGCTGAAACATCAGTGTAAATGTAGTATATAATGCTCTAAACCCTCAACATTTACAAAAATACCAGAAGAAACACAAAAAGATGGATTATTCTTGTTCACTCACTGCAATTCTTTCTCCCACACACATCAGAACATTTCTTATCCACATTTTTCCCATGCATCTTTTTTTCTGGTCTCAATTGCTTACCCAGCATGTTCATAGAAAGAATGAATGCACTCTCTGCTATTCTTGTCCCACAGCTTTATAGTCTTATCATCACTGGACGACACAATCAAACGATCATCTGGAGAAAACCTACAAAAAATGTATTTAAAATGATAGATCAAAAACTGTCCATTACCTACGTCTTCAGCTTCACTTTTCACTAATGACATGTATTCATTCAAGTTTTAAAACAATTCAGAAATGTATAGAATATATCTGCAGCAGCCAGTTATATCCAATTGCGAAAACTGTATGTATGTGTGCGGGTATCGTACTTGGCACAGCGGACCCAGTTGATGTGCTGGTTGAGAGAGAAGAGAAACTTTTGCCTGTGGACGGTCCACACTTTGATAGTCTTGTCGTCAGAGGCTGTGACCAGATTCTGTCCATCGCCAGAAAAGTTAACGCTGCGCACGGTGGCAGTGTGAGCCCTGAAAGCTGTTGACTCAGCCTTCCTGTACACACACACACACACACACACACACACACACACACACACACACACACACACACACACACACACCAAGACAACAGTAAAGTTTAAAACAAATTATCAAAAACAAGTGGGTGTTCAGAAATGTGTGCCTTCTTCTGTGTTGGCAGAAGCAGGAGATTCCGTGCAACAACTGCCTAGTTTTGTTGCTTTTATGAGTCAGAATCATTGTCCTTTGAGGTAGCTTTCCAGTACAATACAACAATAATGAGAGATGATAGGGATGTACTTAAAAACAAAAGGTGGAATATGTTCAAAACTCACATGCTGGGCACCCAAAGACGTACAGTCTTGTCTCTGGAGGCAGAGGCCACCAGGTGGCCAGAGGGAGAAAACTGAACAGATGTGACAGCATCTTTGTGTCCATCAAAACGATACGCTCGCATCTGAGGTTTCATGTTCCAGATCATCACACAGGAGTCCAGAGAGCCTGTGGCTGGGAGGGGAGGGAGCACAGGTGTGTGAACTGAGCAAGATGTGTAGAAACCATACCACACAGACAATAAATTAAAAAGAAATCAGGTGCAGCAAATGATCTGGCCACAGACAGATAAACACAAAGGAACAGAGTAAAAATTAAGTAGCAGTTACCAATCTGTTTCATGTTGCAGCTGAAGTCCACACTTGTAACATTGTCCCTGTGACCCTTGAAATGTCTCTCTAGAGTTGGATCAGACTGTATGGAGAACAGAGAGACAGGTTGGAGCGGCCACATATTAAAGCTTGTGAGCACTTGTTTCAGAATATTTCTCAATAACATTAAAGTGGCAGTAGGCAAAAAAATGTTCGCATAATTTGGCAAAAATTCCATAATAACCTTTCAGCATATTGTAATTCAATTGGTCTGAGAGAAAACTAGACTTCTGCTCCTCATCATGGCTCTGTTTTCAGGCTTTAGAAAAATCTAGCCCGTGACGGCAGATTTTGACCAATCACAGGTCATTTCAGAGAGAGAGTGTTCCTATTGGCTGTGCTCCGGTCATTTGACCAGAACTTGGCTTCCTTCAACAGATTTTACAATGGTGGGCGCGTCACAAACTTTCTCATTTTACAGCTAAACAGTACACTACAAGATGATTCTGAAAACATTTGAGGCGAGAAATAGGCATTACAATAACAGAATATTGATTCATATTTGATCAGCGCTGCCGTTTGACCGTTTGGTCGGAGTTCGCGAGTGATTGACAGCCGGCTCTCATAGACGGCAGCTGGACAGCGGACCTTGTTTTCCTCCGGTAAGTGAAATCCTTCAGATGCCGTTAGGAGCACCGGAAGACACAGTAGGACACAGAGGAACATGATTTTTTTCAGGTTACCTGTTTCATGTACTACTGTCGCGATATAGCGGCCGTTTTCTAAAAATAACTTTTTTAAATCATATTTGCGCCAATATTGCATACTGCAGCTTTAAATATGAGTAAAGAAGCAACAATCAAAGTTCAATCTGTGTGGGTGTGTGACATGATAGGCAGTGGCCTGGCAAAATAAGCAAACAGCCCCCTAATTGTCATACGTAACTAAAGTCTGATTCTCTGCAATGAGTTAAGAGTTTGTACAGATAAGTATACTCTGTTTTCAATACAGCTTACAGGCAAGTAAAGCAGAGTAAACTTTTGGCTGGTAAAATACTGACAATTAAAACAATTAAACAATTAAACAATAAAAATGCTACTGAGAATCCAGCTACATACATTATGTAGCCAAAAGTATTAGGACACCAGAGCAACAGGCCTTTTTCACTTAAGACATTTTGACATGTGACAGTAGGGCAGCTCAGGTGTTGATAATAAAATTAATGTAGCTGATTCAGTTTCGAGCTCCTGGTGTTGTGTATGCTGGCTCACAGTCACACTGCCATGACTTACTGGGACATGTGAATAGAACATAAAAGAGTTGTTGTGTTAATGGTATTAGAGACTCCTGTGCTTTTCATGCTATGACTAGTCTAAATGTCTTCTGTGATAATAAAGGCCCATTACACCCATATCTGATTGTTAAAAACATCATTACTAAACTATGGGCATTTAGATAAGATTGAACTTTCTTTATCCCAAAGGAAATTGTTGCAAAAATGTGCAGCAAAAAAAACTGGCTGGAGTTGGAAGCACTACAGCCGTGGAGTGGCGCTGTTTCACAGTGTTGTCATTATTAGACTCCAAAGCCTGATTAAATCCCAGAGAAACCAACAAATAAAGACTCGTTTTGAGGCTTGCAGTGAGGTTGAATTCAGTCATCATAACAGGTTGATTATGATGAATGAACATGCAGCGATGTCTTCATAATAAGTAGAATATATATTTTTACGAATGACTTATTTTGTCTCATAAACGATGCCAACAAAAAAACACGTCAAACGCAGATACCCCACAACTTCCTGCCCTCAGCTTAGCCTGTCAGGCAGCAGCTTTCAAAGTTGTGCCAACGCAAAAAAATCTCCACCAGTCAAATTATCTGTATATCTTGCATTGTGTTGAAAAACGTAACACTAATTTGGCAAAGGTTAGGCTTTAGGTCTCTAGATGCTATTCAAGAATGCAGGGTCGGTTGGCATTATGACAGGAAGTGCTGCCTGAGAAGCTACGCTCAGGGTGTAATGTCACCGCACTCACAGCAGTTACCAAGGAGACCGTGGAGAGCTGTTGTGCTAGTCCCCTGCTAGCCTTTAAACCCGGTGGAAGACATTGAGAGGACTCTCGGTGCTGCATGTCTTTGTGCAAAGGGACATTTGTAACATGGCAGAGCTGCACATTATAGGCCAGATCGTCGGGGCCGGAGGATTCCCGCAGAACAGCCTATTTTGCAAATGGGGAGTTCACACAGGAGGAGCATGGCGTCTTCTGTCCGGGCTGAAGGAGGGTCAGACCCAGGTGGATATCCCCCAAATAGGAGACATGGCGTACTGGAGTCACCCGATCGATCTGCACTACGCGACTAAGGGACTCCAGGGCTGGCCGAAGCTTCACCTCCAAGTGTGGCACCAGGACTCTTTCGGGCGCGGCCAGCTGTACGGTTACGGGTACTGCCACGTCCCCTCCAGCCCCGGACATCACCGGATAAGCTGCGTGACCTGGAAGCCGCTCGGCTCCTGGCAAGAGCAGCTGGCGCAAATGTTTGTCGGCGGAGGTCCGCAGCTCCGCAGCCCGGACGTTATATACAGCGGGGCGGACAGATACCGGCTGCACACCGTAGCCATGGGAACCGTGGAGCTGGAGCTGGGGGTCGTCATGAGACACTTTGACAAATATGGCGTCGAAAGTTAACACGCTGAAAGGACTTTTTGGAACTTGTGATGGATTTTATATTGTGCAGGCGGAGGTCCTACATGCTTTTAGTAAAGTTTTGTACTTTTTGCGTTTGTGTTTTTTTTTATATAACGTAACTAGATTTGTAAATAAAGAAACTATCGTCGTAACGAAGTTGGTTCCTTGTTGGTATGTCATTGTCAGACCACTCTCGTCCAAATGTCAACTGGGATTAGAGGGATGTAGACTAGTTAATGGATGGAGAGTATAACCAGATCATTCACAGTTATAACTACATTATATGTATGTATTCCACATTATTACCTAGAAAGTTCTTAAAATGTATTTAAAATATAATATTCAAATTGTTTTGACCAAAAGAAAAAAGACCCTGACCCCTGCAACACACTACACTGCCCATAACTCATATTTCACTTGATTTTGTATTTTTTTTTTAAGGCTGTCAATTGATTTAAATATTTAATCGAGATTAATTGCATGATTGTCCATGATTAATCACGATTAATCTCACATTTTTTATCTGTTCAAAATGTACCTTAAAGGGAGATTTGTCAAATATTTAATACTCTTAAAAACAAGAGAGTGGGCAAATATGCTTGCTTATATTGTCCAGAAACTAAAATTTACCTTAAAAACATATGAACAAATCATAACATGGCAAACTGCAGCCCAACAGGCAACAACAGCTGTCAGTGTGTCAGTGTGCTGACTTGACTATGATTTGCCCCAAACTGCATGTGATTATCATAAAGTGGGCATGTCTGTAAAGGGGAGACTCGTGGGTACCCATAGAACCCATTTTCATTAACATATCTTGAGGTCAGAGGTCAAGGGACCCCTTTGAAAATCGCAGTGATAGTTTTTCCTCGCCAAAATTTAGCGCAAGTTTGGAGCGTTATCTAACCTCCTTCACGACAAGCTAGTATGACATGACTGGTACCAATGGAGTCCTTAGGTTTTCTAGTTTCATATGATGCCAGTAACTTCACTAGCTTTAAAACTGAGCCGCTACAGCCTCCAAAATACAGATTGCGTTAATGCGTTAAAGAAATGAGTGGCGTTAACGCATTATTATTGCATTAACTTTGACATCCCTGTTAACACATAAAATAGGAGGAACAGATACAAGCCAGGCATGAAACAGGGTGTTATTAGAACAAAACTGCACCATAGTTGTCCAAAACTAGGGTTCTACAAAGATCATCTACATAGGCAACAGTATTTTTGGCTGTGTGATCAGATGGTTCAATTCTCGCTGGGACCTGAAGTTTAACTCTCACCTAAAGCTTGGTTTTCTGCCTTTCACTTTTTAATCAATAAGTCAGATGTTTTTTGGGGTTTTTTTTCAACTGATTTTCTCAACATTTGCGCCGATATAGCTCAGCAGGAATAGTTTCATGTGCATCCGGGAATTGGAAATGCTCCAATGGGCAGTCACCTAACGCTGTCTATACGCCCTTCTCACAGCAGCCATTCCGACATGTCATTGCAGGTAAACACAGGTGTAATTGATAACATTAATTGTGTGACTGTTCCATGAAGGAGGGCTAGGGCCCTGGTATTGTGCATGCTGGCCCACTGAATGGCTGTGACACACCAAACACAACGGGACCATAATTAAAGTTATTAATTACACCTGTGTTTACCCTTCTATGACATGTCAAATGGCTGCTGTGAAAAGGGTCAAGAGAAGGGGAAAAACACAGAAATGTACCTCACGAACACACATCTTCGACATATAACAATTCCCACTTCACTACTCTAGTCTATTCAATTAGCACCATTGCAGTTTCCATGAATTTCACTCCATCCTATATCCCAAACTTGACTGACATTCATGTTATGAGTGTTTGTTTGCTACAAAAGCAGAATAACTACTATTTTTAAGGGCAAACGATGTATAAAATCTGTAATTACAACCTAAATATGGCACCTAAGCAGCTTACATGAAATGATACCGTCATTATTCAGCACACAGCCTTTGTGAATTTCATGACTATATGCTATGTTTATTACACAAATGTAAAGATATAGACTGCAGTGAAAGCATGGCAGACAGTTGTCTTACAAAACAAAGTGTAAAAATACACAAAACTACAGGTTTTTTTTTTAATGTCACATTGGGTTGATTTCTATTCTTGATTTTTTTTTAGTTGCTAGAGTTGTGCTGTAGATTTGACCTGTATAGACTTGTAACATACTGAATTTCTTGAAAAACTGCATTTGAATATTTGTGACATGATTTACTTTCATTCATTTGTGACCTTTTCTGACCATAGACATATTGATTACAGAGCCCCCCTCTAGCTAACTCAAAATAGTGCCTGAAATAACTTTAAAGCTGCAGTATGCGATATTGGCGCAAATATTATTTAAAAAAGTTATTTTTAGAAAACGGCCGCTATATCATGACAGTAGTACATGAAACAGGTAACCTGAAAAACGTCATGTTCCTCTGTGTCCTACTGTGTCCTCCGGTGCTCCTAACGGCATCTGAAGGATTTCACTTACCGGAGGAAACAACGTCCGCTGTCAGCTGCCGTCTATGAGAGCCGGCTGTCAATCACTCGCACACTCTGACCAAACGGTCAAACTAGGCAGCGCTGATCAGATATGAATCAATATTCTGTTACTGTAATGCCTATTTCTCGCCTCAAATGTTCTCAGAATCATCTTGTAGTGTACTGTTTAGCTGTAAAATGAGAGAGTTTGTGACGCGGCCGCCATTGTAAAATCTGTTGAAGGAGGCCAAGTTCTGGTCACATGACTGGAGCACAGCCAATAGGAACGCTCTCTCTCTCTGAAATGACCTGTGATTGGTCAAAATCTGCCGTCACGGGCTAGATTTTTCTAAAGCCTGAAAAGAGAGCCATGATGAGGAGCAGAAGTCTAGTTTTCTCTCAGAACACTTGAATTACAATATGATGAAAGGTTATTATGGAATTTTTGCCAAATTATGCCAAAAAATTGTTGCCTACTGCCGCTTTAAGTTGTGAGCAGCGACAGTGAAGCTACCAAACCAACTTCAGTGTGCCATTGAGCTTTACGCTACTGTAAACTCACCGGGGCAGAAGTCATCTTTCCTGATATCCTGATACAAACAGCCGGTGACAGCGAGGCAGCGAGCGAAACGTAACTGAACTCTACTTCTTACTTAGGGTGAACGGGACAGACGATAATGTGCTGTTAGCTCACCGGGCGGCTAACGTTAGCTTACAACTACATTAGCTGGTAGTTGCTGACAACAACAGAATTCAGTTTACGCGCCGCGATTAGGCGCTCTAGCGTCTGGTCGGATCTCTTAAAGGGGACGCTGCACCGTTAATGACGTTTATTAAAATGTGTAAAAAGGCGATGTTACAGAGATAATATTGTACAAGTAGGATGAAATAAAACGCGTTACGGTTGAGAAATCAAGAGTAAATTATTTATATGATATGAACCCATCTAGATATTCGAGTGAAACTTTCATTTTAAAGTGTAGTGACGCACCATTACCGCCAGGTGGCAGCAGTGTACCATGCTGGATGTGGAAAACTGAATTTTATAACAAATTGATGCATTAAATCCTTGAAAATCTATAAACATTGTCTTGAATTTAAACATAGGTCATTTATTTTTTAGGCAATAAGAAAATATGTGATGGATTTTAGCAGCCAATAGCGATAATAATACAAATTTGTACAAGGATTGTTAAGTACACATTTGAAGCACTTGGACTTTGCTTGACTATTTCCATTTTATTCCACTTTATACTTCTACACCACTAGAAATCTTAGGGAAATATTGTACTTTTTACACCAATACTTTTATCTGACAGCCATTTAGTAGTTGTTTATAACATATGATGCATATAAATCAGTTAAAATTGGCTCCAGGCAAAGCTACAACATTAAAATGCTGCTTACATGTTAATGCATCAATAATAACAATCCAATAACATAATAATAAAGCACTGACAGTGGACATGCTTCATAATGTGTACTATTTTGATTACTACTACATGTTGCAAACACTTCTGTACTTTTGGTTGCTGTGTAGTATTTTTAAAGTATTAAGTAAATGATTAAGTGAGCTCCTTCCTCCACCACTGCTATTAGCACATGCTGCAATGAAAAATGGTATTCTAACAACAGTTGTGTGTTCTCAAGATTATAGTAATAAAGCAGGACCCACCTTAAGGCCCTTATTGTGTCAGTTAATATTGTGCTTTGGTGGTGCATCTTCCCAAATGTTTAATTATCCAGCACAAACCGGTTGAAACACTTTTAAGCCTGGTGGCACTTGTCTGCTGTCCCTTGTTGATAATAAAGCCTTGAGTATCACCTATGCAAAGTTATAGCGTGTTGTCACCATAGTTAAACTCACTGAATAAAGGTCAAATCAGGCCATTTTACCTGAAGTGTAGTATTGTCTGTTTTATAACATATATGGCCTGGCAATAAGAGAAGTGTAAATATGTCATAACTCAGAATACAATAAGCACACCGTACGCAGGGCCGCAGACATGTAAAACAGGTGGAAAGAGTAAACAAAAACTGCACAGACAAAAAGTCAAATGTGGCATTTCATCCCCTGCAGGCTGTTTCAGCTGGATGGTTGCTCTGTCACATGGCCAACAGCTCAAACCACAAATATTGACATAAGTTTCCTTCCTTACCTCATATGACTGGCTGTAATTATCTTGTTTTCATATGAGTTATGTAGTCATGTTTCTGTTTTAGGAAGCAAAAACAGGCTGCTTTTCACCTGTTACGTATTCAAATGTAATTATGACATTTCTGTAATGTAATAAAAGTAGGGCGTAGTTTTGATTCTTACAAATGCCTTTCTGGAAGAAATTAATTAAGAAACACATTTCTCCTTCCGCCAGCCTCTCTTTTATTATAATTACAGTAAACGATCAACTCATATACTCTGTATGTGGCACACCCATAGGTTTATACTCTCGTGTCAAGTTACGATAATTCTGCTACACCCTTTCTATGTAGGTCACTGCAGTATAAATCAAGACAATGCAATGCAACCAATCAAGAATATGATCGTTTGATGGGAATATTTCTTGATAATTGTTTCCAGTATTCGAAGGAAGTAAAACAGACGAATGAACTGGAATCCCTTTAACCACACACCTATGATTTATATTCAGTGTTTGTAAAGGGACTGTAGGATTTCTTCTATGCTACATAGAGGTTTACACACTTTATTCAAGGTTACAAGGCTTTAAACTGAACTTTCAAGCCTTCTGGTTTATCTGAAAACTGTGTGAACGTGTCCAAAGTATCTGTGCTCAGGGTCATTGTGCTTATATTGTTGAAGGGAAGTAGGATAGGGTTACCTGAAAATAAATCTGGGCTTGGTCCGCAAACACACCGTTTCCTTTTCAGGAAGAGGGATGTTTTTGATGTTATTTCTTTTATCTGTAGGAGTCATTTATGACCTGCAAAGAGCTCTTATCTTATCTCCCTTACTGTCAACTTTCCCCAGGAACAATGTTATTTTCTGTCATTGTATAGTCATTGCATAGAATAGACCGTATTACGGGGGTCAAGAGGTACATAACTACAGTACAGTACCAAATAATTAAAGCAGCAGTAGGTAGAATTGGAACGCTCAATAGGGGCGCTCTCTCTGACATGACCTGATCTCTCCCGTCACAGGCTAGATTTTTAAAGCCTGAAAACAGAGCCATGAGGAGGTGCAGAAGTCTAGTGAAAGGTTATTATGGAATTTTTGCCCAATGATGCCAAAAACATTCAGCATACTGCAGGTTTAAATCAATTATTTAGTTAGTTATCTGGTGATCATAGGGTCTACCTGTCCTGTAAGGGGATCCAAGTTTAAAATGATCTCAGATATAGATACAATGTGCTGTTATCATTTCTAAAATAATACAGTGGGTTTTTAGTTTAAAGTGACCCTCTCACAAATACACTTGAATTAAAATATGACCAAGTTAAGTTAACTTGATATTTGGATGTAAAAGCTGTAATTTTTTCCTCAATGTTCCTCTCTGTTGCTAGAACAGAACGAGGCAAAAAAGCTTTTAAATACGCTGCTCCTTCCTGGAATAATGTAAAGAAGGACCTGAAGTTGTCAGAGCTGATTACTACGAGGAATTTAAGTCCATAGGATCGAGAAAGTGGCACTCTAGGTCGATGTGATTGTTCTTGAATTTCTCACGTTTTGACATTGACCTGTTTGTGCATTACAGCTGTTTTTGTGTTGCACACAAACTGGATGTCATGCTTGTTCACTTGTGGTGTGTGACCGTTGTATTTGTGTGCTTGTGTTGTTTGTTTCTATCGTCGTAACAGTGTCTGTGCTGCCCTCTTGGCCAGGTCACTCTTAGAAAAGAGATTTTAATCTCAATGAGTTTTTCCCTGGTTAAATAAAGGATATATAAATCAAAATGCTGCCATTAGTATATCCCTGTGAGACCGAGGTAATGCTTCTGACTGGTAATAGAAAGTGACTTCACAACAACAACTTATCTCACTTTGAAATAATTAGTGTGAAACCACCTGTGTCATGTGTATGTCTACTGATGACAGCATATGTGGCCAACAGTATGACAAGATCTGAGTCACACAAACAAACAGTTTCTGGGTATTTACTGTTCCTTGATATATTATTTAGAAAGCAGTTTGATATCCTTTTGGAAGAAAGCAACACATCCATCATGCTTGAAAGCTCTTATGTAACTCACACGATGGATTTTCATATGATGGATTGGTTTCGTGTGAGAAACATTCCACAACATCTATCTTCCTCCAATTAATAAGGACGCGGTTTTGCTCCGTTGACTCACTTAGAGCCTCAAAGAGGGAATTTCGCTGTATTGTTTTGATGCGTGCGTGTCAGGCTGTAATCACAACATTGCCAAACTACTGATGGTTTATTTTTAGAGACAAAACTGAAACAACTATTTAGCTCATGAATGAGGAAATGTGAAGACTCATAGATCCACTGAAGGGTTTATAATTGCAAACGGCATCATTGCATTGTTGTCAGTTATATAATGGTTACATAATGGAAAATAAACTTTTTGAAAATGTACAGGTACATGTTCCCTACTGAGACACAGACAAAACAAAAAATTATATTTGCTCAATGCATGACCTTTGACTGTCTGTTCTCTAACTGTGGTTGCACAGCTCTTATTGTCAGAGTTTGGCGACACACTGTCGCTTAATGCTAACGTACTTAGGACAGAGTGTTTTGTTTGAAGGGCGTGTATAAAGCATTGAATAATTTAGGTGCATGCTGTATTTGAAAGGAACATTCCTAAAGAGTGTAAGGTTGACACGATTCGAGCCTCACGTGTTGCTTTGTAGTTACAGATAAAAGTGTCATGGGAGAGCAGTGGAGATCATCCTGTTTCTCGTCCTGTGCATTTCTGTTTTCACCTGTGTGATGTGTGCCTTGTCTTCTACTGTTAGGGGCTATTGTCATCATATAAAATATCAGTAATCATGCCAAGTGTGAAAAAGCGAGCCTGAACACTGTGTATTTATTCTGATTAGTATTTTCTTCATGTATGTTTTTGCACTGGATTTTGGATAAAGTAGGAAAATAAGATCTGAAGCAATCAAAGTCTAATAGATTTCATATGTTTTTTTTAACGGGACAAATATCCAAAGATCAAAACACTTTTCAGTGTTTGAACCACACCTGTGAGTGCCTGAGAATTCAAAGTTCAAATATTAATAAGGCTAATTACACAACTAAATAATGTATGAAACCCTTTGGCTTGTGTACACAAATCTTATTTTTGCATAAATCAAAAAAAAGAAAAAAATATTGGAAATTTGACAGGAGAGCCCAGTGGCTCTCTGTTCCATTCAAGTGCTAGAAACAACAACAAAACTATGCCAAATAACCATTAAACAGGATTTATTTTTCCACAAAACATATTAGCTGCACAGATTCACCGTCAAATCAAATCACAGTCAGGTCTGGTCTTTCTTCAGCTTAAAGTTTAATAATGTAAAACATGCTTCATTCTGATTTCTACTCTGTGATTATAAATTACTGCATATGAATGTAGAAATAATTGCAGGCTTTGATAACACTTATTTTGGTCTGTGTATTAAAACTATTTGAGGTCAACGGCAAATTTACATTTTTAATTTGGTGAATAATCAAATAGATTTTTTTAAATAAATGTGCAAAATATGAGTTATGGCTCCAGCAGAGTCTCGTTCCCACAACTGGAGCTGATCAGTCAAAGAAATATTGACGTCAGAAATGCTGTCAGTGGCAATTAATGGCGGTAATGTGCTCTTCCCGCTGCAGTGACGAAGAATGTATTCTCGTAATTGTGGTGACTTCTATTGTGTGAAGGAATGGAGGAAAAACCCTGCTGACACACTTGTTTTTGTGCTTGAACATGTGACAGTGAGCTGTGAAATGAACAACACTAATCAAGATAATTAACAGGAAATAAAAACAGGTCGGAAAAAAACAGGAAACACTTAGATTTAATAATAATAATAATAATAATCTTTATTGTCCACAAATGTGGAAATTTACCTTCTACTTCACAGGTTGGTTAAAACACATCATAGTAAATCACAATACATACAATAAATAACACAACTTGCAGTAAATCACAGTAAATACAATAAATAGCACAACATGCACAGTACAGAGAACAATAACGGACATGGTCCCAGTGTGAATGGTGTTTATGAATTTAGTAAAGTTTTTGCATTTGGTATGAAAGACATTTTGAAAATGTTTTTGGTTGCTGCGGCGGATCTACTGTATAGCATCTTCCCGAGGGCAGTTTTATAAATTCTTTAAAAAGAGGATGAACGGGATCAGACACACTTTGTCTGGCTTTTTGTTTTGTCTGTGTTTTATACAACCCAGTTGTTTTTGCTCTTTCCCAATAATTTTACTGGCCATGTTTGTGATTCTGGAGAGTCTAGTTTTGTTCTTAGCCCCCAGGTGAACATACCATGTACACATGTTAAAAGTTAAGACACTTACAACAAGACTTTTGTAGACAGTCTCTAAGATGTTCTTGTTTATTACCATATGAATCTAATTTCCTGATTAGATACATGCGTTGCATTGCTTTTTTAAAAATGTATTCTGTGTTGGCTGTAAAATTTAAAGTGCGATCAGAAAAGGTTCCTAAGTATTTAAACTCCTCTACTGTTTCAACCGGTTGATCATTAATCAGAACAGGTGAAGAATAATGACAGGCATTGTGGGGACTCACATCCCCTAAACGCAAATCACAATTGTGAAATGAAGTGAATAATGCAAAAAGAAACAAGCTTCTGTAGTAATGCCAGTTGTTTATGAGGGTAAAGGTTCAGTGTCTTTTGATACCTGATACCCTTTTACCTGCATGGTGTGGAAACAGGTTGGCAGCACAGAGAAGCACTCCCAGTTATAAGAGCAAAGTCATGACTGCAGTTTGTGATGCCTTCTCACCCAGAACGATATCACAGAGAGTATCATTTATCAAGCTGACCGCACAGTTCACTATAACAAGACTGCTGTAAAGAAACTTTACAGGTTCTATATTGACTGTGAAATGTCATTAATGTATGCATGACAATGCTCTCCTGGGCTTTTATGGTGTTAGTATTGCGTGACAAATTTGTTCATTGAACCTTAATTATTTTTATCTTACTAAAAACAAAAAAAGAATGGTGCGTTGCTTGGCCTGTAGGGAGGAAAAGGAACTGCTGACCTCATTCAAGACTCTGTAGATATTATCCCTTTATCAGATTTTGGTCTCACGCACATCATGGCCAGTTGCTCTTAGTTTACTGCTGTTTTGAATTGTGGGATTGAAATGTCTCCACTTTAAAAATGACCCACTTTTTGTTCAAGTTCATTTATGTTTAAGAGTGTACTGAAAAGTTTCATGCCTTTTTTCCAAGAACTCCAAATTCCATTCACTTTTTTTTTTTTTTTTGGAGCTTGTTTTTTTTATTATACTCTTTTGTTTACCAAACTAAATGAGACGGGAAATGAACAGGGAAGTTTGACATGGTCTAAATACTGTGAAGTTACCGTTGATCTGATAGGACTGCCTCTGACGGACAGAGTGATATTTCCTGTTGGTATGTTACCTTACCCTTTACACATCCTTGTTCCTGTTCAGACGGGCGTGGGCAAAGTCTGACTCTGGTTTTACTGGAGTGAAGGTTGCAACAGGCAACACGTGTTTAAACTAATATGGGAGATACTGACAAATTTCACAAGACTACTACTGTAACACCACTGCAGAGACAAATAACAAGGACTCAACCTTGACTAATATCCAAGGTCACTTTTACAGAAAGTCAGAGTAAAGATAAACACGTATTTCCTCGACCTACGATGATCACTATTTTACTTTAAATAAGAATAAGAATAAATAATATCTTATTTTGACAAGTAGAGAGGTGAAATTCAGTTCAAATACAAGAAATAAAAACTTGCTTTCCCTTTCAGTGTTGTCCCTGTTTTGCCCTGATCTGTAACATGACCTCGTAGGTGTCTCTAACCAGGGACGGGGGGGACATGAAAGGACACGAAGGGAGAGGAATCTGCAGCATGGCGAGCCTGGCCATCGGCCAGTCATTTCTGTGTCCGTGAGCGTGCAGCGAGACCAATGTAATCCAAAACTTCAAACTCCTCATACACTGCTAGATCCAATGGGTTACATACAAAGAACTGTCAAAATATTTGGTAATGCTTTATTTTAAGGTTCAGTGGTTTCTTAATAATTCCTTAATCTCCCAGAAAGAACTTTGAATTTGGTACTAAGTTTTTAGTTTGTTTAAAAGAATAGAATTTTGTTGACATGCAAACATAAAATTCAACATACACAGATAGTTAAGTTTTGAATAACAAATGCCTTATGAATGAATATTTGCTTTGGTTTAAATTAAGCTTTTCCTATAAAGAAATGAGTAACGTCCCTATAATTAGAACTACTAGATACTTTTTCTAGGAAATTGATAGGTAATTGTGGACCTGTTAGATAAAGCATCACCAAATATTTGTTCTTTAAACTGAATGACCCCAAAGACAACAGTATTGTATTTATCCCGCTTCATACTGCAGATGGCTCGTATTTTAACTGCCATATTGTCTGAAAAAGCTGCACACATAATGGCAGTTAATCACTTAACACGGCAGACTGGGGTGTGAGAGTGTGTGTGAGACAGATAATTGTCCCTCATTCCTTCAACAAGCCACTCAGGGTGGAGATTGTTCTGCAGCCTTTCAGCTCCCAGAGTTTCCTTCCGGTCTGATTTCATGTTCCAGAAAGCCAAAGAGGAAACTTCTACAGTCATAGAGAGACTCACAGTAAATCAAAACAAAGCGTGTGAACGTAGTTCCCTGTACAGTATGTTGCACGCAACAAAGACTGCTGGTAGTTAGTAGTATTTCCTTATAGTCAGCAACAGTTGTGTAATATCAAACAAAGATTAAACAAAGAATATAAGGTGAGAATAGGTAGATTAGTTGGCACTCTTTTGCTTACTTTTAAAATTTGTTATAAAGCAATTAACTAAGGCATATTTTGCTCAGTCAAAAACAAGAACAGATTAAAGCTGCAAGCAGCGATGAACGGGCCCGAGCACCTCTCCGCGCGTCGGGGGTACTGGCGGGACGCCGACTGACGCGGCCGGGCACAATGAAACCGGAACTCCGACCATCGCAACGACGTCTGCCACAAGACTCTACGACAAATGGAGTTATGAAAGGGGGCAGGGCTTATATGTAGAGGGCGGGGTTAACCTTCACCAACTTATCAGGCACTCTCTGCTGAGTGACATGACACCTCCCAAAAGAGTCTACGACAAACGCTTTATTAGTTAGTCAAGGGGGCGGGACTTATGTGTAGGGGGCGGGGAGAACCTCCACCAAGTTATCAGGCACTCTCTGCTGAGTGATAAGACACCTCCCACAAGTCTGTACGACAAACGGTTCATTAGTTATGAAAGGGGGCGTGGCTAATGTGTAGGGGGTGGAGATAACAATACCAACTTAAATGGGCACACTGTCCTGAGTGATATGACACCTCTCACAAGAGTCTACGACAAACGCTTCATTAGTAAGTAAAGGGGGCGGGGCTTATGTGTAGGGGGCGGGGAGAACCTTCACCAATGAAACATGAACTCTCTGCTGAGTGATATGACACCTCCCACAACATTGTACGACAATCGGTTCATGAGTTATGAAAGGGGGCGGGGCTAATGTGTAGGGGGCGGGGATAACCTTCACCAATGAAACATGAACTCTCTGCTGAGTGATATGACACCACCCACGAGACTCTACGACAAACGGTTCATGAGTTATGAAAGGGGGCGTGGCTAACGTCTTGGGGCGGGGCTTTGAGTATATATTTTCATTTGAATGACATCAGGCCTGGACCCTTATCATGGCTGAGAAAGTTGGGGCAGATCGGACTATGTACAGTGGAGTTACAACAACTTCCTGTTTCATGGCGAATGGCCCAAAATGGCCGCCACGCCACGGTCAGGTCGTTCAGTGAAAACTCACCATTTGAATAACTTTTCATCCTTAGGGTCTTAAGATGGTCCTGACCCAATATCAAGTCGATCGGATTAAATTTGTAGGAGGAGTTCGTTAAAGTACGCGACCTATAAAACGCTAAAAATGGGCGAAAATCGCTATTAAATTCAAAATGGCTGACTTCCTGTTGAGTTTTGGGCATACCTCCCAGAGGCTTTTTTGTGCGTCTCCACATGTTACATCTGTCTGCCAAATTTCATACATGTAGGTGAAACCGGAGCGAGGATATCAATTTTTTCAATTTTCTAGGGGGCGCTAGCGAGCCATTTTTCCGAGACCCTTAAAATATCAAATTTTACACCGTGTCTGATAAGTGTGCCAAGTTTAACAACTTTTTGAGCATGGCAAAGGCCTCAGAAAGGCAATTCATTTGAGAGAAAAAGAAAAAGAAACACTACAGTTTCAAAAGGGCCTTCGCTGGCCCGACGTTGTCGGTGCTCGGGCCCTAAATATTTGTATCTGCACGTATTTTGTCCATGATGGAGATGTCCTTGAGATGTGAAACTGCCCACGCTACGATAAATCTATTATCTTGACATGATAAAGGAATAACAACTGCAGTGCTTCTAACCCGCTGTACCTGAGGCAAACTCAGTGTCCTTGTCTAATTTGGTTACTTTTGGTTACTTTAACGGAGACAGGAAGTCTTCATTATAATTCCCTGGGGATTTTTTTGCTGCAGCGGTGCAAGAACAGACGTGTCTCTTGTGATCTTTTTCACCACAACAGAAGTAATTGTGCAATAGCCGGTGCAATAACCGCTTGTCCTTGGTGATTAAGGTCAATACATTTACACAGAGAGGAGTCATCGAGTGTTTCAGTGGACTCAGAGCTTCCTCTTAAACTGTTTAAAGGAGTCAATGCAAATTTGATAATGTTGCAGCGTTCACTTTGTTAGGGCCCGAGCACTGACCGAAGGTCTGCGAAGGCCCTATTGTAATTGGTCCGTTTATTAGGGCCCGAGCACTGACCGCAGGTCTGCGAAGGCCCTATTGTAATTGGTCCGTTTATTATTATTAGGGCCCGAGCACCGACGAAGTCGGGTCCGAGGACCCTATTGAAACTGAAAGGATTATTATTAGGGCCCGAGCACCGACGAAGTCGGGTCCGAGGACCCTATTGAAACTGAAAGGATTCTTATTATTAGGGCCCGAGCACCGACGAAGTCGGGTCCGAGGACCCTATTGAAACTGTAAGGATTATTATTATTCTTAAAATGAATCGCGTTTTTGAGGCCTTTGCCATGCTCGAAAAGTTGTTAGACTTTGCACACTTATCAGACGCGGTGAAAAATTTGATATTTTAAGGGTCTCGGATTCGGGTGTTGCAAAATGGCTCGCTAGCGCCCCCTAGAAAACTGAAAAAATTGATATCCGTTCACCGGTTTCACCTACAAGTATGAAATTTGGCAGACAGATGTATCATGTGGAGACACACAAAAAAGCCTCTTGGAGGTATGACCAAAACTCAACAGGAAGTCAGCCATTTTGAATATAATATGCGATTTTCGCCCATTTTTTGCGTTTTATAGGTTGCGTACTTTAACGAACTCCTCTTCCAAATTTAATCCGATCGACTTCATATTTGGTCAGGACCATCTTAAGACCTTAAGGATGAAAAGTTATTCAAATGGTGAGTTTTCACTGAACGACCTGACCGTGGCGTGGCGGCCATTTTGGGCCATTCGCCATGAAACAGGAAGTTGTTGTAACAAATCTGTACATAATCCGATCTGCCCCAAATTTCTCAGACATGATGAGGGTCCAGTCCTGAAGACATATACATGATCTTATTGACTCATGGCCCCGCCCAAATACGTTAGCCACTCCCCCTGTCATAACTCATGAACCGTTTGTCGTAGAATCTCGTGGGTGGTGTCATATCACTCAGCAGAGAGTTCATGTTTCATTGGTGAAGATTCTCCCCGCCCCCTACACATAAGCCCCGCCCCCTTTACTAACTAATGAAGCGTTGGTCGTAGACTCTTGTGAGAGGTGTCATATCACTCAGCAGAGAGTGCCTGATAAGTTGGTGAAGGTTAACCCCGCCCCCTACACACAAGCCCCGCCCCCTTGACTAACTAATGAAGCGTTTGTCGTACACTCTTGTGAGAGGTGTCATATCACTCAGCAGAGGGTTCATGTTTCATTGGTGAAGGTAAACCCCGCCCCCTACACATAAGCCCCGCCCCCTTGACTAACTAATGAACAGTTTGTCGTAGACTCTTGTGGGAGGTGTCATATCACTCAGCAGAGAGTGCTTGTTAAGTTGGCCAAGGATAACCCCGCCCCCTACACATAAGCCCCGCCCCCTTGACTAACTTATGAAGCGTTTGTCGTAGACTGTTGTGGGAGGTGTCATATCACTCAGCAGAGAGTGCCTGTTAAGTTGGGGAAGGATAACCCCGCCCCCTACACATAAGCCCCACCCCCTTACTAACTAATGAACCGTTTGTCGTAGAGTCTTGTGGGAGGTGTCATATCACTCAGCAGAGAGTGCCTGTTAAGTTGGGGAAGGTTATCCCCGCCCCCTTTCATAACTCATGAACCGTTTGTCGTAGAGTCTTGTGGGAGGTGTCATATCACCCAGCAGACAGTGCCTGTTAAGTTGGTGAAGGTGATCCCGGCCCCCTACACATTAGCCCCGCCCCCTTTCATAACTCCGTTTGTCGTAGAGTCTTGTGGCAGACGTCGTTGCGCTCGTCGGAGTTCCGGTTTCATTGTGCCCGGACACGTCAGTCGGCGTCCCGCCAGTACCCCCGACGCGCGGAGAGGTGCTCGGGCCCGTTCATCGCTGCTTGCAGCTTTAATTAGGGCCCGAGTACCGACGAAGTCGGGTCCGAGGACCCTATTGAAACTGTAAGGATTATTAGGGCCCGAGTACCGACGAAGTCGGGTCCGAGGACCCTATTGAAACTGTAAGGATTATTATTATTATTCTTAAAATGAATCGCGTTTTTGAGGCCTTTGCCATGCTCAAAAAGTTGTTAAACTTTGCACGATTATCAGACGCGGTGAAAAATTTGATATTTTAAGGGTGTCCGGCTCGGATGTTGCAAAATGGCTCGCTAGCGCCCCCTAGAAAATTGAAAACAATTGATATCCGCGCTCCGGTTTCACCTACAAGTATGAAATTCGGCAGACAGATGTAACATGTGGAGACTCACAAAAAAGCCTCTTGGAGTTATGGCCAAAACTCAACAGGAAGTCAGCCATATTGGATTTAAAATGCGAATTTGCCCATTTTTGGCGTTTTATAGGCCGTGTACTTTAACGAACTCCTCCTGCAGATTTCATCAGATCGACTTGAAATTTGGTCAGGACCATCTTAAGACCTTAAGGATGAAAAGTTATTCAATTGGTGAGTTTTCACTGAACAATATGACCGTGGCGTGGCGGCGAAAAAGCGCCTTTCGCCAGAAAACAGGAAGTTGTTGTAACTTTGGCATACATTTTCCAATCTGCTCTAAATTTTGAATGTATGATAAGGGTCCTGGCCTGATGACATCCACATGCAAATTTTGGCTCGCAGTCATAGCGCACCCTAGTGGTAACAGGAAATGTCATGTTGTACACATTGATGTACTCTGCCTCAGAAATTAATCACATCTATCTCAAATTAGGTGAGAAAAGCCTTAAGTCCTTGATGATGCTTCCTTTCGAAAATTGTGAGATTTCATCGAATGGCGGCGCCGTGGTGGTATGGCGAATTTCGATGAGTCGCCATGAACAAAAAAAAACGCTGTAACTCGACTCCAGATAGTCAGATCTTATCCAAATTAATTACATTTGATGATCGTCCCGGCTTGAAGACATCTGAAGTCAAATTTTCAATCATACTCATAGCGCCACCTGGTGGCAGCAGGACGTAACTGTCGCGATATTTTGGTGTACTACTCTTAGCAGGTTAACCAGATCAATCTCAAATTTGGTCACAATAATGGTAAGACCTTCATGATACCAGACAGCGTAGGTTTTGAATTTTCGTGAAATGCCGTTGCCGTGGCGACGTATTCTTCGCCATTAAGCAGAAAGTTGTTTTTGAAGTGCTAGGATTTCTTAAAAACAAACGAAACTTGGCACCCACATTAACGGTGCTAAAATATGTCAACAGATAAGGTTTTTGTGCTTGTGAGTGGCAAGGGGGCTCAATAGCGCCCCCTACAAAATTTCAAAAAAGCAGCCCTCGCGGTACGTTTGACCTAGATGTTCGAGATTTGGTAGGCACATGTATCTCCCATCGACTTAAAAAAAAGTCTCTTGGTGCCATGCTCTAAACCGAACAGGAAGTCGGCCATCTTGATTTTAGTGTGATTTTTTTCGTATATTTTTGGCCATTTCCAGGCTTTGTACTTTAACGAACTCCTCCTACAGACTTAACCCGATCAACTTCAGATTTGGTCAGTATAATCTGAAGACCTTTGTGATGAAAAGTTATTCAAATCGTGAGGTTTTTTGAAACGACGTTGACGTGGCGTGGCGGAGAATTTGCATGACTCGCCATTGAAAGACAAAATGTTGTAACTCGACTGTACTTGGTGCAATCTTCCCCAAACTTGACCTACCACATAGTAGTCCAGACCTGAGGACATCTACATGGCAATATTGACTCATAGTCATAGCGCCACCTACTGGCAACAGGAAGTCAGCGTTACGTGACAAACATCATCCGATTCACATGAAATTTACATTGTGTGATCTACGTTATTGCGCTTGTCAGAGTTCCGGTATCATTTTGCCCGGCCGCGTCGGTTGGCGTCCCGCCCGTACCCCCGACGCGCGTAGAGGTGCGAGGGCCCGTTCATCGCTGCTTGCAGCTTTAATTATTAGGGCCCGAGCACCGACAACGTCGGGCCAGCAAAGGCCCTATTGAAACTGAAGGAATTATTATTAGGGCACGAGCACCGACAACGTCGGGCCAGCAAAGGCCCTATTGAAACTGTAGCGTTTATTATTAGGGCCCGAGCACCGACAACGTCGGGCCAGCAAAGGCCCTATTGAAACTGTAGTGTTTCTTCTTTTTGCCTTTTTGAGGCCTTTGCCATGCTCAAAAAGTTGTTCAACTTGGCAGACTTATCAGACGCGGTAAAACATTTTATATTTTAAGGGTCTCGGGCTCGGATGTTGCAAAATGGCTCGCTAGCGCCCACTAGAAAGTTGGAAAAATTGAGCCCCGCATTCCGATTTCACCTACATGTATGAAATTTGGCAGACAGATGTAACATGTGGAGACACACAAAAAAGCCTCTTGGAGGTATGCCCAAAACTCAACAGGAAGTCGGCCATTTTGAATTTAATGTACGATTTTCGCCCATTTTTAGCGTTTTATAGGTCGAGTACTTTAACGAACTCCTCCTAAAGGTTTAATCATAACGACTTGAAATTTAGTCAGGACCATCTTAAGACCTTGAGGATGAAAAGTTATTCAGATGGTGAGTTTTCACTGAACGACCTGACCGTGGCGTGGCGGCCATTTTGAGCCATTCGCCATGAAACAGGAAGTTGTTGTAACTCCACTGTATATTGTCTGATCTTCCCCAAATTTCTCAGGCATGATAAGGGTCTAGGCCTGAGGACATTTACATGTCCATTTTGTGTCACACTCATAGCGCCCCGTACTGGCAACAGGAAATGACGTATTTTCTATTTTAATGAACTCCTCCGAGCTTGTTGACCAGATCCACCTCAAATGTGGTCAGAAAAGCCTGAAGACCTTGATGATGCATTGTTGTGAAGACTGGAGTTTTCGTTGAAAGGCGTTGCCGTAGCATGGTGGCCATTTGGCGTGATTCGCCATGAAACAGTAAGTTGTTGTAATTTCAGCATACTTTGTCAAATCTGCTCCAAATTTCTCAGCCATGATGGTGGTCCAGGCCTGAGGTCATTTACATGCCAATATTGACTCATAGCCCTGTCCCAAGAAGTTAGCCACGCCCCCTTTCATAAGTAATGAACCGTTTGTCGTAGAGTCTTGTGGGATGTGTCATATCACTCAGCAGAGAGTTCCTGTTAAGTTGGTATGGTTATCCCCGCCTCCTACACATTAGCCCCGCCTCCTTTCATAACTCATGAACTCGGCATTGAAAGACTGTTTTCGGCACACTGGCTGGGATACATTCAAGGCAGCAGCCTCCCATGATGATTACATAGACATTGAGGAGTACGCTGATGCAGTGACCAGCTTCATGGCCAAATGTATTCCCCTTTTTAACAGGGGATAAATTTTTATATAACTCACCCGTTTATATTATATTAAGGCTTAACGTTATGCATAATTAAGGGCGTGGGTGTCATCACAGCCGCTAGCTGTCTGCTAGGTGTCACCTCAGCTAATTCGAGTTACTGAACTTAGCCTCTTGGCTTGTTGTGTAGTTAATTGTACGCATCCACTTTCAATATCTCATCCTTGTACAATGCTCTCACCAGCAAACACAAAACAAAACTCTCCCGGATAATAACGCAGGCTGGCAAAATAATCGGCTCTCCCCAAACCCCGTAACAGAGCTTTACACCCAGTCAGCCATCAGGAAAGCCACTGCCATCACACAGGACCCCCCCCCCCCCCTTTCACCAATCCTTTCAGTTACTTCCATCAGGTCGACACTACAGAGTCATCATCGCCTTGAACAGTTTAAAATTGGAAACATACTTTACTTCAGTCTATTTTCACACTGTTCTTGTCAGTTATAATTGTATATCGTGCCCTATGGGCAAGTGTGTATCTCTGTTTTGGCTATGTCTTATATGTGTTTTATCTATTTATTGTTGAGTCTTAGTCTGTCATTGATTGGATACAGTCACATGCAATTTCACTGTAAAATACTTGAGGTATGTAATTGCAATATATTTGGATGAAAACGCAGTCCAAGTACAAAACAGTAAAATGGTTCCAACATATGAAGTTTCACTGAAACTTACCTAACATCAGGCAGCAGGTGACCAGCTGCGGTATTCATACTGCACATAGAAACCAAAAGCATTTTATACACCAGAATAATAGGTTTCTATACTTTATCTTGTCTTTTGTCCTCTGAGTTTGTACATGTTGTACAGGAACATCTCGACTTGATATGTTATCAGTAAATGAATCTGGTTGGGTATAAACGGCCCAAATTCTTCCAGCTCTTCTAACCATACAGTTCTGATTTTGGACCTTCAGATGCTGTTAGGTGAATTAATTTATATGTCATTATATGCCACCATTATGATTATTATTATTATAATTTTTATTATTATTATTATTAAAGAAAAATGACCCCCAAAATATGAACAATTCCATAGGGGTGCAATGGTACTCAAAATTCATGTTTCAGTATGTTTTTGTTAGAGCAGGGAAATAAAGGAAATGCAGAAGACAACACTTTTGTTATTTTTTTTTTAGTAAAATTTAAATATTAAAGGTTGGCTCATTGGCCATAACTATTATTGATAAAAATCAGGATGAATTGTTACTGGCATGACTGTGTTGTGTGTTTAATCTGCTTTTGTTTTACTTATTTGCAGTATTTCTTGGTTGGTACTTGTTGTCAATGGGTGACAACAAAGGGTGTTTTGCTTTTGTCTTGTCTATTTGATTGCTGTGTACGTGAAGGCATGTGGTTCTGTGAGTCCAAAGGGCAAAACCAACATCAGATTCTTTAACGCCAGAAATGTTGGTGCAGGTGTAATCAGTGATCAGTGCCAGCCTGTCTAGTCATAGACAATCTATTCCTCAGACTTCATTGACGCATCGCTCCTCTTCACCTGATATGAATACTTATCTTTTAGCTAGATTGATGTGTTTTTTTTCTGTCAACATACTGTCAGGACAATAACATTGTTCGTGCATTGGTGTTATCTGTTGAGAGAAAGTCGGACTGGTTTTATATGTGTTGTTACAAAACCGTGTGGTGAGCAGTGTTAGGTAGGTTACTTTTGAAATGTAATAGGTTACTGATTACTCTTTACCCTATTAAAAATATAAGGATATCATATAAATAAAATATTAAATAAATATAAGGATTCCTTCAAATCCTGCAACTATGGGTGGGCGATATTAGACATGTTTCCCCGAATCATTAAGCCCTACACTGTTGCCTATATATATAGTCGTATCACACCATTAGGAGTGGGGGAAAAAAACAATTCACCTACTGTATGTATCGCAATTTTTTTTCTTTTTTCAATTTTGAAATATATTCTTTAATGCCAGAATCAATATATTTGCTTCATTTGAGTCTATGTGGAGGTAGAAGGAAGTTACCGCTTTTATTGTTGTAGTCTGAGTAGCGTGACGTCATATTCGTTCCGTATCCGTCAACCAAAACAAACCTCAGCGAGCTGTAACGATAAAGCAGAAAACGGCGTTTCACCTATGTATGCTGCAGCAGTTATATGATGGGAGGGGGAGCGATGTGAGCGAGTCCCCATAATGGGGTGCAAAAACATTTGTCTCACATGTAGTCCATCATCCAGACATCCATTTGTTTGTGGGTCCGTTATTGATGGAACTAAACTACTAAACTCAGCTTTACCAGTGGTCAACCTCTGGGTCTGAAAAGTGAAGCCAATGCTGAAGAGCCTTAAACTTGCATTCTCTCTACCAGCCAGCAGGGGGCGACTCCTCTGATTGTATAGAAGTCTATGAGAAAATGAGCCTACTTCACTCATGATTTATTACCTCAGTAAACATTGTAAACATGAGTTTATCATCTCAATCACTAGGTTCAAGTCCTCTTCAATACAGCATGATGTTCATTTAGTAAATTATGGTCCCATTTAGAGTCAGATAGACCATAAAGCAGGGTATGCTTTAGGGCGTGGCTACCTTGTGATTGACTGGTCACTATCACGGAGTTGTGCGGTCTGGGACTTAGAACTTTAACTCTTTCACAGTGTGTTTTCACTTCATCGAAGTTAATTATAATCTATTTGGTCGACTAAAAATGTCTTATTCAGCGTTCGGTTATACTTAGCTCCACCCTCTCATGTCACTTCTGGTTGCAAAAAGCCATGATGGTGACAGTCAAAAACCAAAATGGTGACAACTAGGGATGTCAATAATTAACCGTTTAACCGTTAACCGACATTAAGCAACTTAACCAATTAACATTATCGGTTAAAACAGTTAAAAGAAATGTTAATAATTAATTGAAAAGCTGAGAAAAACTCCTCACTTAAAGGAGAAAAGCTGATCCGCCTTAACAGCCCAGCCTTAAGAGAGTCTGAGCCGGCGTTACAGATACAGGAAGTTGGCTCCCGTCTATAGTTCGCTTGAGCGGAGCGAGTTTTAGCCTCGTAGCATTTATTCACCGACAAATAAACTGTACACACACTGTCTGCTACAGCTACGTTCACAGCTATAACGCTACCGACAACAAACACACTGTCTGCTACACCTACGTTCACAGCTATAACGCCAACAAAAACATACACTGACTGTCTTTCGTGTATTTTTGGCTATTTCCAGGCTATGTACTTTAACGAAGCCCTCCTACAGATTTAACCCGATCACCTTCAGATTTGTTCAGAACAATCTGAAGACCTTTGTGATGAAAAGTTGTTCAAATTGTGAGGTTTTTTGAAACGACGTTGACCTGGGGTGGCGGAGAATTTACATGATTTGCAATTGAAAGACAAACTGTTGTAACTCAACTGTACTTGCTCAAATCTAACCTAAACTTGACCTACTTTATAGTAGTCCAAGTCTGAGGACAACTACATGGCAATATTTACTCATAGTCATAGCGCCACCTATTGGCAACAGGTAGTCAGCGTAATTAATTAGGGCCCGAGCACCGACGAAGTCGGGTCCGAGGACCCTATTGAAACTGTAAGGATTATTATTATTCTGCAAATGAATCGCGTTTTTGAGGCCTTTGCCATGCTCGAAAAGTTGTTAAACTTTGCACACTTATCAGACGCGGTGAAAAATTTGATATTTTAACGGTCTCGGATTCGGATGTAGCAAAATGGCTCGCTAGCGCCCCCTAGAAAATTGAAAAAATTGATAACCTCGCTCCGGTTTCACCTACATGTATGAAATTTGGCAGACAGATGTAACATGTGGAGACGCACAAAAAAGCCTCTGGGAGGTATGCCCAAAACTCAACAAGAAGTCAGCCATTTTGAATTTAATGTGCGATTTTCGCACATTTTTAGCGTTTTATAGGACGTGTACTTTAACGAACTCCTCCTACAATTTTTTTCAGAGCGACTTGAAATTTGGTCAGGACCATCTTAAGACCTTAAGGATGAAAAGTTATTCAAATGGTGAGTTTTCACTGAGCGACCTGACCGTGGCGTGGCGGCGAAAAAGCGCCTTTCGCCAAAAAACAGGAAGTTGTTGTAACTTTGGCATACATTTTCCAATCTGCTCTAAATTTCTCATGTGTGATAAGGGTCCTGGCCTGATGACATCCACATGCAAATTTTGGCTTGCAGTCACAGCGCCACCTATTGGTAACAGGAAATCTCATGTTGTACACGTTGATGTCCTCTGCCTCAGAAATTAATCACATCTATCTCAAACTAGGTGAGAAAAGCCTTAAGACCTTTATGATGCTTCCTTTCGAAAACTGTGAGTTTTCATCGAATGGCGGCGCCGTGGTGGTATGGCGAATTTCGATGAGACGCCATGAACAAACAAACCGCTGTAACTCGACTCCAGATAGTCAGATCTTATCAAAATTAATAACATTTGATGAGCGTCCTGGCCTGAAGACATCTGAAGTCTAATTTTCAATCATACTCATAGCGCCACCTGTTGGCAACAGGACATAACTGTCGTGATATTTTGGTGTACTACTCTTAGCAGGTTAACCAGATCCACCTCAAATTTGTTCACAACAATGGTAAGACCTTCATGATGCCAGACAGCGAAGGTTTTGAATTTTCGTGAAATGCCGTTGCCGTGGCAACATATTGTTCGCCATCAAAAAGGAAGTTGTTTTTGAGGTGCTAGGATTGCTTTAAAACAAACGAAACTTGGCACACTCATTAACGGTGCTAAAATATGTTAATAGATATGGTTTTTGTGCTTGTGTGTGGCAAGGGGGCTCAATAGCGCCCCCTACAAAACTTCAACAAAGCAGCCCTCGCAGTACGTTTCACCTAGATGTTCGAGATTTGGTAGGCACATGTATCACCCGTAGACTTAACAAAAAGTCTCTTGGTGCCATGCTCTAAACCCAACAGGAAGTCGGCCATCTTGATTTTTGTGTGAATTTTTCGGATATTTTTGGCCATTCCCAGGCTTTGTACTTTAACGAACTAGTCCTAGAGACTTAACCCGATCAACTTCAGATTTGGTCAGTACAATCTAAAGACCTTTGTGATGAAAAGTTGTTCAAATCGTGAGGTTTTTTGAAACGACGTTGACGTGGCGTGGCGGAGAATTTGCATGACTCGCCATTGAAAGACAAAATGTTGTAACTCAACTGTACTTGGTCCAATCTGCCCCAAACTTGACCTACCACATAGTATTCCAGACCTGAGGACATCTACATGGCATAATTAAATTATGTACCCATGCCCCTACAATTGTATTGCTTTTTTTACAGAAATAAAATTGCGCCATATTATCAAGAGATAGTTGGATGACGGATTTTAGAGGTCACAGTAAACGCATCACAGCCAGAGGGTGTCATACACGTAGTTTTCTGAGTTTCGTTTTTAGTTTGCGGTGAAAGAGGAGAGGAGAACACACAGATGTTGAGGCTGTTCATCATAAAGTTGTCATCTATAAGCCATCCAGGCATGTGTGTGTCCAGTAAGAAGTGAGTACAGTGTTACATTTGGTGGAGTTTATATTGATGTTGTTATGTGTTGTCATCCACTGTTAGCATAAAGTCCGCTAGCCACATGCTAACGCGCTAACGGTTGCTAACAGTAGGCTAACACTCAGATGTCACTGTGTAGTGATTAGTATGAAGTGTCTATAATGACGATGTCTCAGGCTAATGCTTATGTTGTGTTATAATTCAAGTGACCAGCTAATAAGCAGTTTACCTTTAGCTTATGTTATTATTATGTGACTAGTAGTTTAGTCTGTAGTAGTCTGAGGTGGCGGAGAATCAGCTGATCAGCTCCCTTGTTTATTTACCTAAACAGCCTGGTATCTGCCGGCTGCTGACTTTGGTTTTTAGTTTGCAGTGGAAGTGAAGAGAGGAGAACACAGGACGTTAATCATACAGAGTCATCTATAAGCCATCCAGGCATGTGTTTGTTCAGCAACACGTGAGTACAGTGTTACATTTGGTGACATTAGTTTATGATGATGTTGTAATGTGTTCTCTTGTAAGCCACTGTTAGCATAAAGTCCGCTAGCCACATGCTAACGCGCTAACGGTTGCTAACAGTAGCTTCTCTGAGTCACTGTTATTGATTAGTATTGAAGTGAATACAATGATGATGTCTCAGGCTAATGCTTATGTTGTGTTATAATTCAAGAGACCAGCTAATAAGCAATTCACCTTTAGCTTATGTTAGGGTGACCATATTTTCAAACCCCCAACCCGGGATCCTTAAGTGTACTGCACGCGCACGTTCAGGCACGCGCAGGTTCACGCGCGCGCACCTTCAGGCAGAACTAAACTATCTCAAAATTAGATTAAAGGGAAAAATTAAAGGGAAAGTGAGCTCAATTTACCGTATTGACGATTGCTACCAAATTTTCTGTGGATCATTATTGGACCAGGCTCATCAAAATTTGCTTAAAGCTTGTTGATATCTTATTTCGTTTTCAAGATATTGACCAATGAACTTTAAGAGGGCGGGGCTTAGCAGGAAATCACCGTAATTCATTGACCATTAGTCTAATCATCATAAATCTTGGTAGATATCTTCAGTACGTGTTTGGAAATGGTTGTACCAAAGCTGTTTCAGCTCGACCCATAGGGGGAGCCAAAACTATCAAAAACTTGTACCTCAAGATCTGGTGGACAGAATTTCATCAAATTTAGGGCACATGCTCTGGGGGCAAGTATTAACCAAGATCTGAAGTGTCATATTGAAATTGCATCAAATTTGGTCAGTAGAGTCTTAAGACCATTGTGATGAAAAGTTGTTCAAAGCTTCAAATTTTATCGAAATATGTTGCTGTGGCGTGGAGGCGAAAAAGCGCCTTTCGCCAAAAAAACGGAAGTTGTTGTAACTTTGTCGTACATTTTCCAATCTGCTGTAAATTTTGCATGTGTGATAAGGGTCCTGGCCTGAAAACATCCACATGTGAATTTTGGCTCACAGTCATTGCACCACCTACTGGTAACAGGAAGTTACATGTTGTGTACTTTTACAACATACAACATAATGCATGTTTAGCGTGTGTTCTCTAGCGACACATGGCGGTCACAGAAAGTGGTGAAAAAATTGAAATACGTCATTTCCTGTGCCACTCAATCTACGCAGGAAATAACGTCTAACTTGTGCGTGCAGTGTCCGATGGTCACTGAAATGTACGGGTGTGTCGATTGGCCAGTACCCCCGACGTGCGGGAAGGTGCGAGGGCCCGTTCATCGCTGCTTGCAGCTTTAATTATTATTTGTTATTTATTTTATTGGTGATTTGGTAAACCCATTGACAATCATAATGAGCTCATTCAGTTGATCTGTGTGTAATACTGAGTATTTCAAAAGATAAATGAAGTCTTTAGCTACTGTATACAGGTGGTGAGTTATACATACAGTGGGACTGAATGGGCCTCCATAGTCTTCAATGCATTGTATTACTCACAATAACTCCTATATTGTACATGATGAGCTCATGTGCAATGAATCAGTGTGCAGTACTGAGTGTAAATGAGTTTTTCTACTGTAAATAAATACAATGTGACAGACTGGGCCTTCACATACTTTTATTCAATATACAGTATAATAACTTCTGCACAGCAATCACATTAATTCCACTATTTTCGTCCCAGCAATGACGTAGCGCAGACCTCACAGACCCCTAAGGCACCTTTCTACTGTATATACAAATGATTGCACGCAATTCATGCAGACACATGAACTGAAACAGTGAAACAGTCACATGGTCACATTCCTCGAGGCCCCAAGGACCTGCAGTTTTCTGGACCCTGATGGCAGCTGCAAGATAATGAGGTCAGTGTCAAAGACAACCAAAACACAAAACTGGATAAAAAGACAATTCTTACTTAAATAACTATTTACATTAACCCCCTAGCTAGTATTATATTCAGACAGCAGCCACAGCCATTTTGACAATGTCACAGACGTCTTTCTTGGAATCACGGAAAGCAGAAATGATACCAAGTCTCATCTTGTGGATAACTTTGTCTTTTTTTTATCTGAGTTGATGTTGGACTTTCTGCCTCTCTGAACATGTACATTTTTTAACAAAATCTTTAAATCTTTAAGTAGAGCAAAGGACACTGACCCCAATAGAGCTACACCTGTATCTATTCTCATTCTTTGAAAGCCAGTCAAACACAAAGGGATGAAATGATCATGTCTCATTTCTAAAAAAATGAATGTTGAAGGATGACACTGCAATCCTCATAAGGGACGTATTGTTTTCAAAGCCCAGCTGCAACAAGGGGCTCTCCCTGAAATTACTGGGGAATGTTTATAACTTTGAAATTTAATGCTGTTTTAATCAGCCACACAGACACATGATGACAAGGTTACAGTCAGAGATTTCATGAGAACAAAGCATTGTGTTGTGTGTCTTCACGTCTTTGTAGGCCTGTGCACATCTGCAGACTGTTTGGTAACGGACTGTCGGCTGTTTAACGAGTAAATTGTTATCTGTTTGTCTCTACACACCTTGTTGCTCTCTATGTAATGAGGAAGTGACCTTTCTGGAAAAAGAGATAAAGCGCTGACGGACAGCGGCCTTCAATCAGTTGAGCTGTCTGGTTGATTTCTCAGTAACCAGGGGGCTGATCATCTCTGCTACCCGGAAAAAATAACTGACTGAAGCCTTTTAAAATGCTCTTTTTGTCTCTTGTACGACTGCAGCAAGACAAGGTTCTGACTGGATTTACTCAGCTGTATTTGGTTGCTTCTGTCATGAGCACATAGAGCCATTGTTCAGCTACATTAATCTCTGCATTTTTTACTTCAGATGATATAAACTGGCGTCAATTTAGAACAACAATCTTGCTGCAGGCTACAATATCACGGTGGCAACCACAGGAAAAACTGACATTACATTACAACATCAGTTTCCAGGGTTGATCTGTACCGACTATATCCACTGTTAAAGGGAGAGTAGGCAGAATATTTTTGGCATCATTGGGCAAAAATTCCATAATAACCTTTCAGCATATTGTAATTCAAGTGTTCTGAGAGAAAACTAGACTTCGGCACCTCCTCATGGCTCTGTTTTCAGGCTTTAGAAAATCTAGCCCGTGACGTGAGACTTTGGCCAATCACAGGTCATTTCAGAGAGAGAGCGTTCCTATCGGCTGTTCATTTAACGGAGGCAGCTGTCAATCACTCACGAACTCCGATCAATCGGTCAAACTAGGCAGCGCTGATCAAATATGAATCTTACTGTCACTGTAATGCCTATTTCTCGCCTCAAATGTTTTCAGAAACATCTTGTGAAGAACTGTTTAGCTGTAAAATGAGAAAGTTTGCTCCAGCTGGTGGGCGGTGCTTGGTATTTCCTCAACTGATCTCAACATGGCTGCCGGGTCACAAACTTTCTCATCTTACAGCTAAACATGATTTTTTTTTTCAGCTTACCTGTCTCTGTGTCTGCACTACTGTCAGGATATAGTGACCATTTTATAAGAATAGCTTTTTTAATCCATTTTATAAGAATAGCTTTTTTAATCATAAATTGTCTCCAATTCTACCCACTGCAGCTGTAACTGGGTGAACTGACACCTCAAGTAACATTTAGTCACATGCTTCTGACCAGGGCTGCCCAAAGTGGGGCCCATGGTTCTGCCTAGTTTGACCGTTTGATTGAAGTTTGCGAGTGATTGACAGCTGCAGAGACGGCAGGCTCTAGCTTGGCTTTGATTGGTTGTTTTCCTCCGGTCTGTGAAATCCTACAGATGCCATTAGGAGCACCGGAGGACACAGAGGAACATGATTTTTTTTTCAGATTACCTGTCTCATGCACTACTGTCAGGATATAGTGACCGTTTTGTAAAAATAACTTCTGTTAATCATATTTGCTCCAATTCTACCGACTGCAGCTTTAAGTGTTTGTGTAGCTATAGCTATCAAACTGGTGATTAACTAAAGCTAAAGCTAACTAAAACTAAAGACCTTAATAATGTGTAAATTGGTAGCTAGTTAATGTTTTAGTGCTTTTCCATCAAAAGCAATCAACTATCTGGTAGTCGTAACATCACTAGCAAACATAATTTACAAATAACAGTTTTGGGTGGCCAATCCTTTGTGAATGTAGGTATGCATTTATTTTATTTATCTCCATACATGAAGAAATATGTGTTTCAGAGTTAGTATTCATGCAGTTTAGAGGAGTTGGAAATTAGGCTTAGTTTGTTATTTGATGTGTTTTGTGAAATACAATTAAATTAGCTACTCTGCCGTTAATCTTTAGTTGTTCCCCCCTCCCTCCACCCCCCGCTCTCTTTCTGAAGGAAAGATGCAGGGTCATGCGTCATCAGCGCGTCATCAGTTACACTGCGCATGTGTTATACCCAGAGGTCTTAATGTTCTGGCTGATCGGAATCCTTAACAAAATTCCTGAATCTGGATCATGATCCGGATCGCCACCAGATCTAATGGATTGTTCATTGTGCCACACCCCACCCTTCAAAAAAATTAATTAAAATCCATCGCGGACTTTTGGAGTAATCCTGCTAACGGACAAAACAACAAACCAACAAACCAACGCCGGTGAAAACATAACCTCCTTCCTAGGCCTTCAGCCTTGGCGGAGGTAATAATTAAACAATCTTATTCTTTCTAAAAAATTGTTGACTGAATTGATTTAGCTCAGTAACAGATCTTGGTAAAACTTAACGATACAGTACACAAAAATGTGAGTAGTTACTGGGGAATTAATGTGGCTATAACTGCTAGTGAACCACTAGTTAAAGATGCAGTATGTGAGATTGGCGCAAATATGATTAAAAAGGTTATTTTCAGAAAACGGCCGCTATATCGTGACAGTAGTACATGAAACAGGTAACCTGAAAAAAATCGTGTTCCTCTGTGTCCTATTGTGTCCTCCGGTGCTCCTAACGGCATCTGAAGGATTTCACTTACCGGAGGAAAACAAGGTCCGCTGTCCAGCTGCAGTCTATGAGAGCTGCCTGTCAATCACTCGCGAACTCCGACCAAACAGCCAAACTAGGCAGCGCTGATCAAATATGAATCAATACTCTGTTACTGTAATGACTATTTCTCGCCTCAAATGGTTTCAGAATCATCTTGTAGTTACTGTTTAGCTGTAAAATGAGAAAGTTTGTGACGCAGCCGCCATTGTAAAATCTGTTGAAGGAAGCCAAGTTCTGGTCACATGACTGGAGCACAGCCAATTGGAACACTCTCTCTCTGAAATGACCTGGGATTGGTCAAAATCTGCCGTCACGGTCTAGATTTTCCTAAAGCCTGAAAACAGAGCCATGATGAGGAGCAGAAGTCTAATTTTCTCTCAGACCACTTGAATTACAATATGCTGAAAGGTTATTATGGAATTTTTGCCAAATTATGCCAAAAAATTGTTGCCTACTGCCACTTTAATGAGTAACTCCCACTAAATTTTATAGAGTAGGTAATGATTATAAAACGAGTGAGGAACGAATCAGGAATGATTGATAATTGATGAGTACTTCTCTAATAATTCCTAATGGAGGACTATTTAGTAGATAATGATGAGTTACTAGAGAACAGACTGGGAGATCCTATATAACTTAATCATTAAGTAATGATTTCTTCATGAATATATGTGACTTGATTATACTGACCACTTTCATGAGTCGTTCCTGATTAACTCTGAATCAGCTGCTGAGCGACACAAAACTAGTAACGACTCATTAATTACTGATTACTTAAACATTAATTACTGTTTTTGTTTCCCCCCAAGTAAAGTGAGACTTAATACGGAGTAGTTACTGAGGAGTTCCTCATTACTTCATCATTATCTTATGATTACTTACCCTTTTTGTGTGTGTTTTGTGTCTTAAGTTACTCATTAACTAATGGTTCACTAGCATTCAGATCCTCATTTGTTTTTTAATTACATAATAACTAACTAATCATTAACTAATCATTACCTACTCTATAATATTTGATCGGGAGTTACTCATTAACTAAAGGTTCACTAGCATTTGTTCCTCAGTAACTACTCACATTTTTGTGTACCTTATTGTTAAGTGTTACCCAGATCTTTAATATCTCCCATAACCACAACGAGCCTCTTTTTGGGGTCAGTGGATATGTGGTTGGTTTCTCATTGTGAAGTTTCCAAAGTGCAATTCAGCGTTTGCTACCAAGCAGATAAGCTGAATTATTCAATGTGAGAAGTATTTGACTCATTCAACCTCAGCTGTGAGCCTGCTGTAGGTCTCATTGGTCCTTGCTTTCTTTAGTCAGGACCATGAGAGTTTGGCCGTCATGCTGCAGGAACCAGTAGTCATGGAAATGGTGGATAATAAGGGTGATGCACAGCTAGCTGGTCGGGTCAGAGAGATCACACACGAAGCAAACAATCTCTCTTTCTCACACACTGTCTCACAAAATGTAACTGCAATTTATTGAATCATCTGCTTAAAAGCATAATAGTGACAAAGGCACAGTAACATTACAGATCAATCAAGTAAATAACCAACAATTAACAATTAACTGGATGGGTACGGACTGTACAAAGTGCACAGTGCTCTTTAACATCAACAATTGAGAGTGACGTCCACAAATAAGCTGATGATCAACTCCTGTTCTGTACATGTGTGTGTGTGTGTGTGTGTGTGTGTGTGTGTGTGTGTGTGTGGGCATAAAGAGATGGCTGACAAATTGAAAAACCTGAATAAATGGGTGGAGAAACTTAATGAATGTAGGTGCTTCCATACAGGTAAAGAGAGTCATTGAATGGTTTGGTGAAAATGAAAATGGTGTGAATCATACTAAACTATTCACAGTCACTTCATCTCAACCCAACTGACCATTTAAAGGAGATTTTAAACCAACATGTTAATGACAGTAGAGTTTAGAGATTCTAGGCCAAAAAGCACTGACGCTGATCTGGTAGGTCATGTCGACACTTTGCAAAGACATTTTTTTTTTTTCTTCTTTAATTCGCCACCCATTTAGGATGTGTATGTGTCAAAATGAAACTCTAAATAAAACCGTGACATATGTATGTACATCTTCATTTTTTCTATATTCTCACTAGGGCTGTCAACGTTAACATGCTAATAACGCGTTAACGCAAATTTGTTTTAAAGCCAATAATTTCTTTAACGCAAACGATATTTCAGAGGTTGGCATCATATGGAACTAGAAAACCTGAGGAATCCATTGGTACCAACCATGTCATACTAGCTTGTCGCCAAGGAGGTGAAATAACGTTCCAAAGTTTCGCTACATTTTCACGAGGAAAAACTGTCATGGCCATTTGCAAAGGGGTCTCTTGACCTCTGACCTCCAGATTTGTGAATGAAAATGGGTTTTATGGGTACCCACGAGTCTCCCCTTTACAGACATGCCCACTTTATGATAATCACATGCAGTTTGGGGCAAGTCATAGTCAAGTCAGCACACTGACACACTGACAGCTGTTGTTGTCTGTTGGGCTGCAGTTTACCATGTTATGGTTTGAGCATATTGTTTATGCTAAATGCAGTACCTGTGAGGGTTTCTGGGCCATATTTGTCATTGTTTTGTGTTGTTAATTGATTTCCAATAATAAATATATAGGTTTGTATAAAGCAAGCATATTTGCACATTTTTATATACTGACATACACCTTAAAGACTCATTTTACTCATTACTCATTATAATTAATCTTCATATTGCACTGTATCCTTTTTAGCACAGCCTCAATTGCATGCCACCCTGCATGTTATACTGGACAGATCGTATAAGCATGTGAAAACTAAAACCTTGAATGCGGTCAGTTGTACACGTGAGTTTATTTTTGTGTATGTGTGTGTGTGAGTTTGTGTGTGTGTGTGTGTGTGTGTGTGTGTGTGTGTGTGTGTAGGGGAGTGAGTCACATAGTTGAGGGTATAAAATTAGCTGAGGAGTCAATTAACCAGAATACTGTTTTAGATGTGACTGAGCTATCGACCCTACACGCTCCTGATAGTTCTCACCGCTCAAATTCAAAATTACTTTACCAACATGACCAAATCTGGTTTAATATTGACAATTGACAAAATACAGCATTACTCATCAAACAATACATGGACAGTATTTAGGCCCTGATTGCACAGAATTTTACTTTGTTCCTGTGTCTGTATAACGGATAATAATGTAGTTGTGTAGCGATGGTCTTTCTTTATTTTATTGATCATTTATCATCATCACTTTGTCAATCTTAGGACAAGCTTAAAAAGTGTGATTAGTTCTTGATGGCAGAGCTTTGAATTGATTAGAAACTGGAGTGATTTTATTTTTATGTGGAGACATTATTGGGTTTCTCATTTTGGAAGATTTATTTAGTTTTGATGGCATTGTTGTTAGTTTCAAGATGGCTCCAATCGGATAATCTCAATTGTTTTATATGTATTTATATTTTTCCCGTCATGATTAGGTCTGTTAGTCACTTGGAGCTGCCAACACGATAACCTGCTTCCACTTTTCATTATAGCATTTGGTCATTTACATCTAAGGTAAAATACAGGTCTACCAATATGAGAAATGTAAAATGTTGTGTTGTCATAACACACTCTTACACTGTCTTCGAAAATCTGTCATCATTATGAATAAACTCATTCAGAAATGTTTCTGTCAAACATACCTCTTTATTTCCCTGAAATATTCATATCTGTTTAATGTAAAGTACACTCTACAAACTCTACAAAATTCAAGCTGTCATAGAGATAAAATACCTGACTGGAATATTTTGTACCCTAAAGAGCAGATTTGGCCATTTTGAATACAATTTATCTCCTCCTGACACAAGATAAACTCTCCTCTGGATTTAGTGAACCAAACTGTTTATTACACCGCAGATGTCTGAAGATGTTCTTAGGCAGACAGTGAAGAGACTTATCACCTCTAAACTCAGGATACGGTAACAGAAAAAGCTCTTATGCCCCGTTTCTGTTGCCATTAATGATCCTCTCTGACAGATTATGTAGAATTTATCAAACAGACTAATATTCCAGACTTCAACACACTCACACAACATGTAGTATGTTTTCATTTAAAAAGATTTATCTTTTTTTAGGAATTCACTAAAACCCACTGTTTCAATAAAACTTCAGAAAAAACTTCTCTATACTCCAGATTTCAGAGAATAAATACCACATGACACAATTGTGCTTCGGCCGTGATGTAGTAAATCCCCTTTAACGTGCTTGTGTGTGATGACCAAGAGCTTTAATGAGGAGTCAACTCAAAAGTGGAAGTCTCTTTATTTACACAAAGTTGTGGCAACATCGACTATTTCTCACTTCCACTTTCACAGTACTCCTGCCTCTTGTGAAGCAACAGCGGCTTTTACAACACCTGAACACTTGGGAAACAGCTAAATAAATAAACTGTCTATGCAAGATTGTGATTAGAGCCAAGCACGCTCACATTCATCCATCAGTGTTGAATAAGAGAGGAGTGATAAAAGTCCGATCCAAATCATTTCATAACACCTGTCTGTGTTTCATCTGAGCTCTGCAAACACAGCGAATATGAGCCGCCCATGATCGTCTCCGAGGCTTATGTGGATCTTGAGGATGTGTGCATGTCTGGTTGTGAACCATTGTGACCTTTGTTATTATGTGAATCTGGGTCACCTCCAGTTTCACAGCAACATTTATGTTTTATGTCATCTCCATCTGAATTTACAGGGAGTGGGTTAGTGGGTGCCTTTCAGACACACACAGTGCAAGATTTCACCTGATAAAATCGCACAATGTGCAATCTGTTGCATTTGATTAAATTATTCCTGGATTCGTGTTATTTTCCAAACATGTCTTTCTGAAAATAAAGCATTTAAAAATAGGATTTCTCATACATACAATATTCATTCGTTCAAATAAGGGCTGCTTGCATTCAAACCTAACAACTTGTCTGAAGCAGCAATACACAAAAAGAACAAACTAAGTTCATTATATGACATAATACATGAACGTTTGTCAGCAAATTGAGTACCATGTGAAGTATTTATTTATTTATTGCTTATTTGCAACAAATTGCAGTGATAGTATTGTTTGTTCCAGGTGTTTATCAGTACCAAGCAGGAAAACAATCAATGTCCAACATGTGTCACAAGCACAAGTAGGCCAGTGGATCAAAAATAAATACATTACCAACACCACTATCACCACTACACAGAGATTTAGTCTTTTCATCTGCTGAGCCAGACAAATTGTTGTGACCCAGTTTATCGTAAAGCCTTACGAGAGCGTTTAGAAATCGTTCCACCCCTGAGCGTCAGAAGCAGAATTGCCCCAACTTTGTCCCTTGGAGGGCCAAAATTGAAACTTAATGGTGGGCCACAGGCCAAAAGCAAACAACTATTACATTGTATTAAGATGCAAAATGGTGTATGGTGTTTGGTAATGGTGTTTGAGTGTATTTGGGGCCCAATTATTAGACACCTTGACTCCCCCGACTGTCAGCTGAAGTCCCTGCTGCGTGACATCCAATCCAGCTATTCTTTTCTGTTCTTTCCCTGATTTGACATTGGCGGAAATGTGATTGTATCTTTGTCTGTCTAGTCTGGCTTTCCTGTGGTGGTTGTCTTTTTTTTTATTATTAGTATTATTTAATTTTACTTGAGGTTGGTATGTTTGTGAGTCTGTCTGTAGATGTTATTTTTTTTGTTAGTTTGTTTGTGATGAAAATTAAAAAAATAAATTTAAAAAAAAAGATGCAAAATGGAACTAGGATCCAAAGTTCCCTTGATTTAAATGCCTTTTGTCCGTGTGCCTCTCCATTTTTTAAAGAGCATTTTTTGTCACAAAAAAAAACAGTATAAACAGTGATTTATATCATAATTTTTAAAAAGTATTTTTCGCTAGAAACATCTGGCGGGTAAAATTGAACCGTGGGCCCGACTTTGGGCAGCCCTTGTCAGAAGCATGTGACTAAATGTTACTTGAGGTGTCAGTTCACCCAGTTAAAGCAGCAGTGGGTAGAAAAGGAGCACATATAATAAAAAAAATGTTATTTTTATAAAACGGTCACTATATCCTAACAGTAGTGCAGGGACAGATAATCTGAAAAAAGTAATGTTTAGCTGCAAGATGAGAAAGTTTGTGATCCGGCAGCCATGTTGAGATCAGTTGAGGAAATACCAAGCACCGCCCTCCAGCCGGAGCAAACTTTCTCATTTTACAGCTAAACAGTACACTACAAGATGTTTCTGAAAACATTTGAGGAGAGAAATAGTCAATACAGTAACAGAATATTGATTCATATTTGATCAGCGCTGCCTAGTTTGACCGATTGATCGGAGTTCGCGAGTGATTGACAGCTGCCTCCGTTAAATGAACAGCTAATAGGAACGCTCTCTCTCTCTGAAATGACCTGTGATTGGTTAAAGCCTGAAAACAGAGCCATGAGGAGGTGCAGAAGTCTAGTTATCTCTCAGAACACTTGATTTACAATATGCTGAAAGGTTATTATAGAATTTTGGCCCAATGATGCCAAAAATATTCAGTCTACTGAAGGTTTAATTTGATGAATACAATCTGCTCGGTTATATGTAATTAAGTAAACATTACGACAATCTGAACACATTATGATTAGTTTTATTCATGTTTCCTTGTACTACAGGACAACTGTTGCACACAGAGAATCAAAAGTGCAGTCAAAGGTTTTATGTGCATGGAAGTATCTCATCTTGTTCATGGTTCCTTCATCAAATCAGCGGCTGTATAAATCTAAAGAAGAAATGCCACACAAACAAAAACTTTCTTTCCTTCTCATATTTTATTTTATGAGCATATAGAACATCTGAACATAGAATATTTTAAATAATATGTGTAGGACTTATCAAAGATAATTAATACATTCTATGACAGTGATAAGAGGAATGGGTGTCGACTGTGTATGTGCCATCTCTAGCCAGCGGTAGTGATTAGTGTTATGCGCAGGCAGAGATAGGGTGGCTGAGGCCGCTGAAGTAAGCCTTTTCACGCTCGCTCATCACGTCGAAGTGCAGCGGCTGCTGGCAGAACGTGCACTCTGCTGATGTGTGGGGCTTCAGCTCCAGGCCCACCTCCTTCCATGTGTGCACCAGCCTCTCTGTGGAGGGGAAAACAGGAAAGAGTGGCGGTCAAGTAAACCTTTATCACTGAGAGAAAGTTTAATGTCCAACACGGTGAATTTAAATTTTAACTGACATACATGAACGAGACTACTAGATGTTCTTACCGACAAAGTATTTCATCATCTCGGGGGAGTGGTGAGGCGTCGGGGCGATACGCAGGAGCTCTTCTCCCCTGGCAACGGTGGGATAGTTGATGGCCTGCACGTAGATGCTGTGGCGACTCATCATGAGGTCACACACCTCAGTGTTTTTCTCTGCGTCTGACACCTAAAAATAACAAAGAGACACGCATGATGATGAGAATTTGAGGACTACTTAGTGTGTTTTTAATTCTAACGTGTCAAACTTCATGTCATTAGGCGATAAATGCTAAATTACCCGGATTGGGATGATGTGGCTGGGGCAGTGCACCACCGGCAGCCCCGAGTCCATCAGCATTTGTCTGAGCAGCTTGACGTTGCGCTGGTGTTTGCGTCTCAGCGCGCGGCCCTCCTCCCCTTTAAGAACCTGGATCGAGTTCCTGGCTCCGTGTAACAGCATCGGTGGCAGAGAGGTGGTGAAGATGAAACCCGCGGCGTAGGAACGCACCGTGTCCACCAGAGCGGCGGTGCTCGCGATATAGCCCCCAACGCAGCCGAAGGCCTTGCCTGGAAGAGGACACGACACACAGGTTGTTACTCTTTAATCTGCTACAGCTCGAGAGACAAAAACACCCACTACATTATGCTCAGTGGTCTGTGGAAAATCCTCCCGCTGTAATCTCACAAACTAGATCACTCTGAAATGGCAGCAGTAGGAGAAGAGGGGCTGTAGAGCTCTTAGTTAGAAATGATTGTCCCTTCAGCTTGAAAGCGTCACACAGACGCGGGGAGTAATTCAATAAGAGCGCAACAAGAGCCCACAGTCTCCTAGCAACAACAGAGCAGCTCCGGCTTCTTTAAGCCCTCTGGCATATTGTGTGACACAGATGAGGCCTGATCCTGAGCATAGCAACAAAAGAAGAAGAGATTCCCACTAGCTGGGAGGAGTTGTTCTGATTCATAAACATAATTAAAAAATACAGCAAAAAATAAAAGGTAAGATACTGACACAACTAGCCATTCATGCCGAGTATAAATGGTTCATTTAATGGCTTCAAAGTCAAAATGCATAGTTAGAACATCATCAGTATTTTGTTTTAGTAGAGATTACGTGCTGACCTAGTGTCCCTGTGATGATATCCATCTTGTCCATGACGCCATCCCTGTCTCCGATGCCCCCTCCTCTGGCGCCATACAGGCCCACAGCGTGAACCTCGTCTACAAAGGTGATGGCACCAAACTCATGGGATACGTCGCACATCTCCTCCAGCGGACACACAGCACCTGTGTTACAGACAGATAGATAGAAAGAAAAAAGTTTAGCCATTAGCCAGAGTACAGGCACAAAATAGGTCATTTTGACCCCACATCTATAAACTACATTTCCTTTTCTAGACAACTATTACATTTTGGTTCTTGTGCAAGAAAACATGTAGCTGTAATCGACATTCATGCCAGCTCAGGGATCCTAACATTTTCATGACAACCGGGTAATAAGTACGTTTTTGAAGTGCTTTAAAAAAAAAAAAGGAAAAAAAAGAAGAAGTTTTGGGGAAGCTCCCAAACTAACCATCCATGGAATGGACGGTCTCAAAGGCCACGATCTTCGGTTTTGTGGGGTCTCCCTTCTGTAGAAGCTCTCGGAGATGGGCGACGTCATTGTGGCGGAAAATGAATTTCTTCGCTCCGCTGTTCCTGATACCCTGGATCATTGAGGCGTGGTTGCCCGCATCAGAGTAGATCTCACAACCTGAAACAGTTCAGAAGAAAAAGAGGAAGTGAGAATTAGAGTTGGCATGAAAGTGACTCCATTTAATGCATGAATATCACACATTAATTAATGACTGATGGATTTATTGTATACCAGGTAGCATCTTGGCGAGGGTGAAGAGGGTGGAGTCATTGGCGACGAAGCAGGAGGTGAAGAGCAGTGCGGCGTCCTTCTTGTGAAGGTCGGCGAGTTCATGCTCCAGCTCCACGTGGAACTTACTGGTCCCAGAGATGTTCCTGGTGCCTCCTGCCCCTGAACCATGCTTTCGTAAAGTTTCCCTGGAAACAGAGACGGACATACACAAAAGTTAGTTTTATCTCGTCTATTTTTAAATTGCACACACTTATATGTATGCCCGATGGAAGCTTAAGGAGGGGTAAGACGTATAAGAAATGGAAAAATGTAAACAATTAAGCAGGAGAGTTGCCCAGTAGAAAGTGACACCTTTCAAGGCGTTACTGGTGCACAGGGGATAAGAGAGCTGAGCAAGCTCAAACAAGCTGAAAGGAAAAGAAAAACATCCCACCTCACTAACAATGGACTGGATCACCCATAGGTGTCAGGTTGTATTCAATTATTATGTGCTGTGAACTCACTAAAGCGTCAACAGGGAGACGTGGACAGCCAAGAAAAATATTTGTCCCATTACATATAAGCACATCTAGACCTAAGTGACTGACTCATGTGTGTTTTTTCCTACACTCACACACACAACCAACTCCTCCAATACTCACATAATGGATTGAACGACCCGAGGGTGTCGACTCATGCCCAGGTAGTCGTTGCTGCACCAAACGGACACCTCCCTCTTTTCCTCTAAAGAGCCAGTGAAGTCTTCGGCCATGGGGAACTCGTTGGCCAGGCGATTCACGGTCTTGAACACGCGGTAGGTGTGGTCGCTCTTCTTCTCTTCTATCTTCTTCTCGAAAAACTCGTCGTATTGGTAGCGGGACACTGCAACAGAACAGGAAGGAAAAGGCTTGCTTAATGAGGCTTGCATTGTGACGGATGAAGCAACGCTTAACATGACAAAAGTCTCAGCAATGCGGTAGCTTAACAACTCAAACTAGTACGATAGTTCTGTGTCAATACGTTGCCATGTGAATAAGCTGTCAGAGCGCCCAGATAAAACTTACTTCTGCCTGGCAGGTTGTCGTGCAGCAAGTGGGTGACACTTTTAGGTCGCTGTTTCAGGAGGGTCTTCATCAGATTGGCTTGCTCCCCTCCGCTTCCCTTAATGGCACTCGCCAGGGTCGGCTTCTTCAACTGGGCATGGGACACTTCTGCAAGGGAGGACAAAAAGAAAAAGGTATCAAATTATGAACAAAAAGATGGGCCAAAACAGGGAAGTCTAATCAATTTCGAAACAACTCTTACCTTTCTTGACAGTGCGGACTTCCTGAACATCCTCTTGGAACTCCATGCCGACCTGGCGGACCACGCTGCTGTTCTCTTGGCCCAACTCAGCGGCCAGAAAAGGGCATTTGGAGGCCACCACCTGGCCTGAGGATGGCATCGGGTGGCCACCGGGCAGCTTGGGCTCCCCTTCCTGTTTGAGGCCTGCAGGCGGACAAAAGAAGTTTTGGTCAGTCATCACATTAACTGGGATATTTCACTTGATATAATGAAGCTACCTCATTAATTAGGCTAAAAAAATGTTTCTATTCCTTCTTTGTCATCCTCACCTTCACTGGCAGACATGATGTCCTCAGTCCTGTGGTGGGAGGACGAGGAGGAGGAGCAGAGGGCCCGTGCCATCGATGGAGCCATAGGTTTAGCGGCCAGCTCCATCATGATGGGGCATCGCTGGGCGTACACCACCATAGACTTTTTGGGCTGCTGGAAGAAGGCCTGGGGCACACGAGCCAGGAATGGACAGCGACGCATGATCACATCCATAGTCAGCAGTGGCGATGATGATTGTCCAGAGGTCTAAAGGAGACAGTTGAAACTTGATTGAAACTTGTGCTGTGGACATTCAGATACTTCTTTCTATGCACTGCGAAAACTTGTTTTTCAGGGTAGTTGCTTAAAGACACAGTACAAACAAAACACAAGGATTGTGGGGATCTAGGAGTGTTTTTTTTCCAATTTTACCTGAAATGCAATCAGTCCATTCAAACAATTTCGGTGTCATTTGTATGTAGCTTTGTATGTATATAGAACTAGAGATGTTTACATTCCAACTGCACCTTAGTTGTTCCTGTGTACATTTTTATTCCTGTATTTATTTATTACTTGTGTATGCAACATGCAATATCTGATGTGCAATATCTTTTTATAGCTCAAGTAAATACATATTTCCTATTTATAATATATCTTCTTTTTTTTTTTTTACTCTTCCCCATCTGCACTACTGTTTAATAGATGTGTATGCACCATCAGGCTTCCTATTTAATTTTGTTGTACTCTCTGCAATGCCAATAAAGGAATTCTATTCTATTCTATTTACACAATTAATTGATTTTTGAAAAATTCATAATAATAACTATTTATATAGAACTTTTCAAAAACAAAGTTACAAAGTGCTACAATAGAAAACATAACTCAATGATGGACACATGTAGGTAAAGAGCTTCTTCTTTCTGTGCAAGGAAGACAGCTGTTTGGAGTTCTTTGGTAGAAAATTGTTCCCTATGAAACTATTCACCACGAGGTTCAGTGGATTATTATAGCGGTCATTTTATTGCTGAGGAGAGAGCTCACCGTTGGGTTTTGAAACATTTTTTGGAGACCAGAGCAAATGTCATTGGGTGTTCAGACAGACCAAAACTATTTGAAAGGGATTGGTTATAGGAAAGGGGGGAAAATATAGTGGTTTATGTGGTGAACCATTCTTTAAACAGTAAAACAAAATCTAGGCTTTGACAAGAAATTCTTAACACAAGGTCCACTTAATGAAAAGTCAGTTTTATTCACTGTTGAAGGTCTCAAGGGGAGGCTGAATGTGCCAGAAAAGTTCAAAGAGAACCCTGTGTTAAGACTTTTTTTTTTTGGCCAAACTACAATTCCCAAGGTCAATAATGGACCTTCAAGCTAAAAAATCTTGGCTGTTATATCACACGTTAAAACACCTTGTGTGAGTACCTCCACTGAAACCTTAAATATCAGATTAGTTTTTCAAGTCCTTGTCATGTATCCTTTACAAAATGAACTGTTACATTATAATCTGATTTATTTGACTGGATGAATCATGACATTGTAATAAACATGTTAGACACACAGTCTGGTTGCGTAAAAAGGAAAATAACATATCTGACGTCTATACCTGTGTCATAACCCTTCCCCCAGGCTAAGTCATGTCTACACATTCCTCCACAGAGTAATCACTCCCAGAAGTTTTCCCCCACTTCAGTTCGAGGAACAGGGATTCAAGTTAACGCGTACACTGAAGCGCAACTCACTTTACTTAATAAAATAAGCCAACAAGCTAACAAAACACATTGTCTTGATGATCATTTTTCTCTTTCTTTCGTCAGTCTTCACTGGTGTTACAGTGAAGACGTCCGTCAGCCTTTGTAACCTGACTCCCGGAACCTTTCCGTGCACCGTTTACCGGGAGGATAAAAAATACTGGCATTGACACAAACCTCTTGCTATCTTACTGTTATTATAAACTTGACAATTTTAGACACACTGACTCGTTTGCACCTTTAATGTGATGCTCCGTGTGTCGACTCGCAGAGCATTTCGGGTGTTTAGCGTTATAACACATTAAGAGAGCACAAGTCACGACCTGTCTGTCTCTAACGTCACCTCACGTTACTACTTAAATGACCAGCTACGGTTCCTGCGTTATTATAAACCCTAGCTACTGTAAGATAGAGTCTGAATGTTAACCCGCCCGCTCGTGATCCTTGCCGGTTGACCGAGCTCAACGTTAGCTCGGATGCTAACAGAAGCTAAAAGGCTACAACCAGAAGTGGAGATGAAGATAAACCAAATAAAAGAAACTTACCTTTTAAAAGCTTCACGCTTAATGTTGTAATGGTCTTCAACAGTCGTGTGGTGCACCGGATAACAGCACGGGAGCAAATGCTCTGAGTAAAACGACTCGCTTTCGGAGAAAGGCAGAGCAGATGACTTTTTCGTTATCCTGCACTGAGGACGAACGGAGAGGACGAGGACGTGCAGCGCTTATAAGAGCTTACCCCGTGGCCGATCCCGCTCGGAAGTCTCGCGAGATTTTATTCGTTTCCGTCAAAAGGTCATTCCAGTCAATCAGCTGTGTGACTCATGCATGTGGTCAAACCACAACATCGATCAGACAAACACACCTCGTTGGGTATTTCCTCTCTAGATGTTTGAAAGTATAAAAAAATTAAGGATAGGCTACTTTCTTTTATTACACACATAGCATCGACCTAAGTTCTGCGATACACAAGGACATTGAATAAGAATCACCTTTAGTGGCCAAGTATGTGTACACATACAAGTAATTTGACTCCGTTTTTTCTCTCACTGTACTTACACAGAAATAGACATAACAGCTATAGCAAGGACAACAAAGCTGGACAAATAATAAGAATAGACAGGACTATTATGAACACACGTATGTGGAAAAAATAGGTGAAATATTAGCCTACATAACAGGCTATGAATAAAAGCACCAATGACCAACAATAAAATAAAAATAAAACGTCTATATACAAGTCAAGTGTTCTGTAAATTGTAAACTATACAAACAGAGCAAAGAAATAAATACTGAATGATTATGTAGCCTAAAGTATGTACATGTATAGATGTCTACATATGCACGCCTGTCAATTTTATGGCAAAATTGCCATCTCAAACTGCTCCTTTAAGTGTGGTATGACTAATAGGCTACTGTTTTTGAATGGACATGACATGACATGAACTGTAATAGATTAGTTGATGTTGAGGTAGAGAGATTTTCTGTGCACATGTGACCTCTGGTGTTGAAAAAGAGACATTGCTGGTTCTTGAACATAGACTGTACATTAAGTCTATGTTCTTGAAGTTGGGTTGGTGAGAAAACATGATCTGTGCACGTGTTTGCTTGTTTGATATGACAGACAATGGAACAAAGACAATACTAATACTGTAAAAGTTTCAACACACATTTGTTTGTATCACATTGTGTCGGGATAGGGTCACAATTGTGGCTTTTTACCAGTGCTAGGGATGCACCGATACCGATACTGGATCAGATATCGGGCCGACTGACTCAAGTAGCTAGATCAGATATCGGTGACAATGGGGCAGATCTATTAAACTCAATTTTATGTTTATATACTATACACATTATGTACTGTAATTTGAGTTCCTGTTTAAGTTTTGAGCAATTTGTTGCTGCATTAAACGGTTTACACTTGAATTGTAATTCCTGTTCATTTCGAAGATTTTTTTACCAAGTTGCTGTTGTACGACTTATCATTTTAGTAATAAATAACAATTAAATACATTCATATCTATGTATTTATTGGTCACATTTTGTTTTACAAAGTTAGGAAAGCAATGTTTAAGCCAAGACTGATGTTGCCTTACACATAAATGAATGATCCCAGTCACTTCCACACAGTGAGGCATACAGCTTCTTAATTAAACACTAGTATCAGATCGGTACTCGGTATCGGCTGATACCCAAAGCCCAGGTATCGCTATCGGTATCAGGACTGAAAAAGTTGGATCGGTGCATCCCTAACCAGTGCTCCATGAAAGTGCATGCTAAACAAACAAGAAGTGGATTAAAATGTTTGATATTTACTTAGCTACGGCAAGCCTCATGATTTTAAATAAATAAATGAAAAAAGTTAATAAATAAACTTACTATCTTACTACTTATTATCTGTAAAAAATAGGTGTCATGCATCTGCAAAACAGTAATTAGAATTTCACATGTTAAAAGAGCTTTTGTCTCCAAATTGTCCTCTGAATTAAGGAGGCAAATAACTTTGGCTGCAAATTTCATCTGTAAAATATTTCTGTGATATCTGAATATGTGGATGAAGACTGAGGTGTTAATGTACCTCCTCAGCATAGATAGACAGTCATGGTGATTTGCTGCCCCCTACAGGTCTCTTTAGGCAATGACACTGTTTGATTGCTATCTTTGATTTAAATCTGCTATCTTTGATATAAATCTACCAGCTGACTTGGACTGAAAGCAGTTTTCATGTGACATGATTGAGATACAGATAAATTCAGCATACCATATATATTTTTGTACACTAATTTGGAGGAAACCTATAGGCTTTATGCTTATTTACTTTTTTAATAGCCTTTCCAGGACACTACAAATTCAAAATGCTTTTTTTTTTTTTTTTTTTTAAATGTTTTTAAACTGCACTGGATGAAATGGAGGTCACATGTGGATAGATAAAATTATATTTATACAGTGTATGTCACTTAAATGTATACTGAATGCATTTGCTACACGTGTTTAGCATATAATAATAGGTTAATATTAATATACACATCTGTTTATTATCTTATCGATTTGCCTGCTCCCTATTTAATTTCTACCTGTCTTTAGTTTTGTATTTACTCTGATAGCAGAAATGTATTTAATTATTTAAGTCCAGTGTTAGCAAGTTTTAATTGGCTCCTGAGGGGCATCTATGTCAGTTTTTACTTGTACTGTACTTAAGTACAATTTTGTGTTACTTGTGCTTTACTTGAGTATTTCAATTTTGTGCTGCTTTATACTTCATTCCACTATATTCAGAGGATTGTAGCAGTGATGTAGCTACTTTTTTACTGTATCACATTTGTCTGACGGCTATAGTTCCTAGTTACTTTACATATTTTACTTACAAAATTGATGATTATCTTATAAAATATGATGCACTGTTATAGAATACACTACCCAACAGTATAAAATAGTACAAATTCTTGATCCTTTGCTGATGATACTTTCATATTTTTACTCAAGCAACATTTTGAATGCAGGATTTCCACTACTGCCCCCTAGAGTCCAGACAAATGATCATAAAGTATGAGAGTCTGTGCATCTTTGTGTGTTTCACATGCACCATATTGTGAAACCCACAATGTGATCTCTTGTTGCCTCTTTTTTTTTTTACACACACAAATCTTCTTTGAATTTCCTGTATAAAGTTAGACGAGTAGGTGAAACAGAAATGTATCACCAGGGACCATTGGAGATCAAGCATAATAATCACCATTCTCATTAATAGACTACTTTTATGTTTGAAACTGAAACGTTGGGCTATATTAAAATCAGGGATGTGATTTTGATCTCTCAACCACAAATGCAACAGACGGCCTAATCTTGCTTTCAGCAGCCAGATGCACATCCGGTCTGTGTGTGGTGTGCAGAGTTTTGTAAAGGACACACATCAGAGGATACAACCCACCAACCACAAAATGCAAAATGGTGGGTCCTGCATGGAGTCTACAGGAGAAACGTCTTCCTCTCACTATTTCCTGTTTTCGCAAATGTCATTGTGCAGTATGGTGTACTCTTGCCTGATAATCAGACAGAATAGCCAATTTGTCTTAACTTCATCATATTAAATTAATTAGTTGATCGACAGAAAATGTATATAATTGGTTCCAAATGGTTGAATACAAAATCTTTGAGGTTTAGACTGCTCGTCAGATAAAACCAGCAGTTTGAAGAGATGTCACCTTGGCAAAGGCTGGATCAAACACCTGCAACTGCCCCAGTGACACCTGTATTATTACATCTTGTAGAGAAGCCCTGAGTTAAAATATAGTTTTAAAGTATTTAATTATTATTTTGGATTTATCTTGTGCTTACATGGCGCACAATCCTAAATAATTAAATGTTTAATCAAGAGACCACAAACTAATTACAAATTACTGACTAATATGTACACAGTGCACAGAAAGTGGGAGAAACCAGGGGCCCACATAGCTCAGTTTTGCTCCCTACGGTTAATCCGGCCTTGAATCTGGCTTCACAAAGTTGTGAAGACATTTTTCACAATTTTCTGAAATTGTATACAGGCTAAATGATTAGATCAACTGATGGACTAAAGATTAATCTATAACGCAAACAGTTTTTAGTTGCAGGGAATGTGGGAATATACTATTTTCAACATTATAAGGACCTCATGGGTCCTATTGTACCTGATTTGAAGACCTGCCCTGCAGAGGGGCCCTGTGTCAAAATAAGATCTTCATTATTTCTGCTGATACTGTAATTGTGGATATTGCTAAATTTATTTTAGAATGTTACATGTAGAAGTTACACTTGCACTCAAAAATGTACAGAAGTTATAGGCCTACTTTTGGATAATAATCAATGGCAGTACAGAATGTAACTAAGTACATTTAATCAAGTACTGTACTTAAGAGTAATATCAGTATCCAAATGTTGACATACTTGTATTTTACTTGAGTATTTCCATGTATGTTTCTTTATACTTCTACATTACTAACATTACTCTACATAACTGAACAAAGTGATAATTAAGAAGGCAGTCTCTGTGCTGGGGACTGCCCTGGAGCCCCTAGAGTTGGTTGTTGAGAGAAGGATGTTGTACAAACTGCTAAGCATAATGGACAACACTTCACATCCCCTGCACGATCTACTGGTCAGACAGCAGAGTGTTTTCAGTTGGAGGCTTCTTCAACTCCGCTGTAATAAGGACCGCTACAGGAAATCATTCTTGCCCACAGCTATATCAATATACAATGACTTTCCTCTGTGCCGGGAGAGGAGACTTATGTTCTGAGTGGCAATGCACAATGCATATTCTACTTTCAATTTGCACAGCTATAAATATATCTTTAATTGTATTTTATTGTATTTTTTATTTCTTCTATCTAGAGTAAAGTAGTTGGTACACACTAAAAAATACTGGGTCAATTTTAACCCAATTTGAGTCAATCGTGGTACCCAGTACTGGGTAAAGTTTACCTAGCACCAATAGGTATAAAAAACGCTGGGTCAACAATAATCCCCAAACACTGGGTTATTTTGACCCAGTGTTAGTGTTATATGTTATTATTAACATTGGGTTAATCAGCCATACCAATGTGGTTATTTTGACCCAATAACAAAGTCATATTTTCATTTTTGTTGGGTTAAAAATTAGAACAAAAGGGGTGGTTACTTTTACCCAGTATAATGTTATTTTTAATTTGTATATTGGGTCATACATCAAACCAAAAAGGGTGGTTACTTTATATTTCTGTTGTTATTTACCCATACTAATGTACACTTAGATGGAGATTTGTAAATACAGTGTTTTTCGTACCTACCTCATGTCTTTTATCTATCTATCTACATTTTTCAGGGAAATATTGTAGTTTTTACTCCAGCAAAAAACAAAATAACCTAGCCAACCTACGATGTCTTACTATGCCAATTTCCCCTTACTACAGTTAGGCCTATTCTATAAATTAACTCCTGTGACTGTAATACGGTGATATTTTTGCATTAGTCACTAATTGTTTTCCTCTCAGATCATGTTGACTTTCTCTTGTACTTTAATTTAGTTACATTCAATCAGACCACCACTGTACTTAAAGCTGCAGTATGCGATATTGGCGCAAATATGATTTAAAAAAGTTATTTTTAGAAAACGGCCGCTATATCTTGACAGTAGTACATGAAACAGGTAACCTGAAAAAAATCATGTTCCTCTGTGTCCTACTGTGTCCTCCGGTGCTCCTAACGGCATCTGAAGGATTTCACTTACCGGAGGAAAACAAGGTCCGCTGCCAGCTGCCGTCTATGAGAGCCGGCTGTCAATCACTCGCGAACTCCGACCAAACGGTCAAACTAGGCAGCGCTGATCAGATATGAATCAATATTCTGTTACTGTAATGCCTATTTCTCACCTCAAATGTTTTCAGAATCATCTTGTAGTGTACTGTTTAGCTGTAAAATGAGAAAGTTTGTGATGCAGCCGCCATTGTAAAATCTGTTGAAGGAAGCCAAGTTCTGGTCACATGACCGGAGCACAGCCAATAGGAACGCTCTCTCTCTCTGAAATGACCTGTGATTAGTCAAAATCTGCCGTGACGGGCTAGATTTTTCTAAAGCCTGAAAACAGAGACATGATGAGGAGCAGAAGTCTAGTTTTCTCTCAGACCACTTGAATTACAATATGCTGAAAGATTATTATGGAATTTTTGCCAAATTATGCCCAAAAATTGTTGCCTACTGCCACTTTAACTTAGGCTACTTCTTTCTCATCAGGCTTCTTCTTCTTCTGCTTCTTCTTCGTCTTCTTCCTCTTCTTCGAGGTTTTATCAAAGAGCGGTGGTTTTACGGCGGTTGGGACTTAGGTTACTTTATTGACAAAATGCTTATTATAGTGTGTAGGTTAAACAGAAATATACGTATATATAAAAAGACAGAGGGGTTAAAAAAAAAAAAAAAAAAACATTACCCGGAACATGGGCGGGGCTTCAGCTGAGTGACGCAGCCGTGTGCATAGCCGCTCTGTGCTCCGGCAGCTGGGCTCAGTCCTCCGGAGGAAAGCAGCCACTCTGCCCTGCCTGAGTCCGGGAGCCTGAAGTAACCATGGCGTCCGGCCTGTTCAGTGTTGTTGTTGTGCTGGCTCTATGTGCCGTCCTGGTCCCTTGTGTATCTGGTAAGTTTATTCCTTTAACTCTAAACGGTCGTTATTTGTCCCTCTTTGTCTCTCGTATTGTTTAATTTACTGCTCGTTAGCTCAGTTAGCTATAAACCTGAGCTAAACACAGACACGGCTACAATCCGTGGCGACGTCAGTGACGTCAGTCTGTCTTGTTAAAGTTACCCTTTGTTGTTCGAACGTTGTTTTAACATTCTAACGTTCGCTTGTCTCCACTTTTAACGTAATGAGGAATCAACCAATCAATGAAGGTCAACACACCGACAGATTTAACGCGTCACCTGGTCGTTGTCAACGCTTTTCTGCTTCCTTTAGCTACAGCTAGCTATTGTTCAATAGAGCCCAATCTGATCTTTTTTAATTATTAGAAATAATGTTCTGTCTTTTAATGACAATCACCAAGTGTTTACAGGGGTCACTGTTTATTTATTTATACTGTTTATTTATTTATTACTGTTTATTTATTTATCAGGTTTGCTCAATATTAAGTAATGATTTGGTATTCTTGACTGATAATGAATTTATATTTTGATAAGGATAACTATATCAGTAATTAATTTATATTTCTATATGACAGAGATGAAAGGTAATAATTATAGTAAAACAAGTTTAGGAAAAATAACTTAGATGATATGTTTAGCTCAATAAGGACGCTGGTTACTTATTAATGAAAGAGTTATGGAGAAGGGGTGGGATTAAATATGTTTGTACTTCTTCTCACTCTTTTTCGAATATGTAAACCAAGGCAAATGTTTGACAATTTCTTTTGCTTATGATTTTTATTGTATGTGGATACTGCTTTTTTTCTGGCAGTCCACTTGTTGTATGATGATTATCTTTTTTGTATTATTATTATTATTGCACATGTTCGAAATAGATTTTGAAATTAAGTGAAATGAACAATCCAATCTATTGCAGTGTTTGTGAAGATGGACAGCTCTGACTAAATTTCCCTCAATGATATAAATAAAGGTGGACAAAATATTCAAAGTCAGTTTAACACTGCAATGGCCATAAAGTTAAATAAACACCTGTCTTTACAGTTTCAACAAAAGAAATGGACATTAAAACCTTCATGAATGTAGGATTTGTTGCAGAACTGTTGTATTAGACTGCATTACAAATATTAATTAGATTGCAGGGCTGCAATTGAATATTATCCTCATTACCAATGATGATTATGTCTATACAATATCAGCAAATAGTGTAAAACGCCCATTACAATCTCCCAGGGCCTAAGGTGACATATCCTCATTCCTTCTTTGTTCAAAACCAAAAGATAATCACTTGTATGCTAAAGAAAATCAGAAAATCCTCACATTGGAGAAGATAGAAGTAGAAAATGTTTGACATTTTTGCTCGACAAGTTACCAAAACAACGTTGATTATAAAAATAGCTTCCTGTAAAAAATTTCTGTCCATTAATGGACTAAATGTTTCAGTTTTATTGAGTTGTTCTAGACCATCAAACCAATATATGAACTCCTAAAATTAGCACTGATGTCTTTTTTTAAGTGGGTTGAGGCATGTGTGTGCCATTCTCTGGCACCTAATCACCACTACAGCTTTGTCTTCAGTGGTAGCGAGGCTAACCTTTCCTGCCCCTCTCTGCTCTCTGCTCTCTGCTCTCTGTCTCTGTCTCTGTCTCTGTCTCTGTCTCTGTCTCTGTTACAGCAGGGGACCGGGAATGTCAAGCCTACTATGATAAACCATCCGAGAGATGCAAAAAAGGATTTTGCTGTGGTGACTGCGACAATAGATACTGCTGTCAGGATAGTTTCTGGCGGTTTCCTGAGGATAAACAAGATGAATGGTATTCTATTATATTCTGTAATATATGATAAATTGCCTTTTACTACAGTTTTTCTTTGTCCCTGTGTCGTTGCAGCAAGTTCTGCAACGATCATGCAGTCAAGTAGCAAGAAGTAGTGTCTTCCTGTGCACGACCACCGGCATGAAGCTAATGTGTGACTCAGTTGCAACTTGCAGCAGCAGAAGTGTCCTTTGACACAACAGATTCATGAAATATATGTTTAGCTTACATGCCTGATGTTAATTTAATCAGCAAAAAAAACAGGGAAGGGGATTTTACAAACTGGGAAATATTCAGTATTTGCACAGGGGATAACGTTTACTCTCATTAGTGGTACAAGTGTTAAAGGATTGACACTGTTATTGACTACTATTCTGTACTAGTAAGGTAATGGCAACATAAATATTGTTTTGTATGATTTTTTTCTTTGTTTCTTCTTTAGTGAATATAGCTTTCGTTCCTATTCCTCTCCATTGCCCATGATCCTTGGTATTGGTGGCTTCGTTGTCATTTTGCTGATCTTCATCTGCTGCTGTGTCTGTCCCTGCTGCTGCATGTACAACATGTGCCGCAAGCCAAGACGTAAGTAGCCCTCCACTAGCAATTAAATCTGTCTTTTGTTGTTGGTGATGCTTTTCGGCGGCTCGTTCTTTTGCCACGAGTTTGACCGCCTTGATATTTGGCCAATGTTGCAGGAGCTCGAAACAGGCTGTGGTGTGATGTATTGATTTGGCAGACTTAAAAGAGTAGGCGACATAATGAGGATGCTAACATTTGTGTATCAGTGAGGCACTGATGCCTCATTTTGTTTGGAAGCTCTCTCAATAGTCTCCATTTTTAGTTGCCATATCTTAAGCAATAGAAAACCTCTCAAAATGACCACTAATTAGGAAACATTTTAACTTTTTTTTTAAAACAGCAAAGCCTCATCTTTCTCTTCTGTAGAAGGACGAAAGAAAGATGTAATTTTGCTGCCACCTTACAGTATGTGGACAGTCCAATGTTGTTAACTAAATTAACTGCCAGGTTACAGAAAGATCTTAAAGGGGTAGTTTTGCATTTTTAGTGATCAGGTGGTATGAGTTACTGGTAGCAGGATTGGGCGATATTACGATATACCAGCAGACAATATAAGTTTTGTATTGTTTACTAGTTCCCCAGCCAAATCTTGATAAGTTTACATCCTGGAACTACATGAACAGGTAACCACAGGTTAACACAGAAGGGTGTGAACAAGTGTTTCAGATAAACAGAAACTTAAATAGGCAAAATGAAAGTGAAAGTAATTGCATCAATTCCCTGAAGTACCTCGATCTGTAAGGTATTTAATTCACAGGATTAGCCAAAAGCAGATGTTCCCATCTGGCTATTTAACCATTAACAGTTTCTCAATTGATTTATCGGAAAATTTACTATATCATGATATCACAATATGAAAATACAGATACTTTAATAGCAGATTTTATTCATAGCACCCATGGCCCTTGTATTATTTTATACAAGGGCCAGAGTAACAAGTCAGTTAACACTTGGTGAAACCAGTGAGTATATATATATAGTGTATTGACAGCGTGTGGCCATGTGCAGCTGCTTCTGCAACATGTAGCTGCATGTGTTGGTTTCCTGCACACAACCAACAAGGAACAACATTTTTGAGATGCTGACTGTCTGTTGGCAGCTTCTCAGCTTAGGTACAACGCAGTGTCTGAATTTGTGGGGGGTTTGTTTTAATGAAGAAGTCAGACTTTTGGTTTCCAATGTGTTGGAGTATTTATCTGTCTAGTTTTGAAAACAGAACATGAGGGGACTGATTTGAGGTCTGTTGGCCCACCCACCACATGACTTTCATTACTGCAGTGACTGAGTCTGACTAATAACACAGAGAACATTGAGACACAGAACGTTGTCAAAATCATATGCGACACTGAAGACGGTTACAAAGAGGTACTTTATTGAGGGAAGTAAACTCTGTCCAGAGCTGTCGAGTTCCTGATATTTGTATTTGTCATCATTCTGCATGCTGTGCAGGTTTCCACTTGGCTTTTTAGTGATCTTCTGTGGTGCGGCGTGTATCCCGCAGGTTGATGACCCTCAGTGTGGTCATCTGTTTGGAGTTCAGGCCAAACTTGAACACTACTGTTGTTCCATTACCAGAAAGATCACGCCCTAACTGAGTTTATACTGCTGTTTTACAAGAGGGCCTGTTCATTTTATCATTTTATCCAGCTTTAAGATACTTAAAACAGCTTTATGGGAATCTGTGGTTTTAATCAAATTTAATCAAAATGTTCGTTATTAAAGGGACTCTATGTAAGAATCAGAAATTGATTTGTTAACAGCGACACCTGTGGCTGTTAAATCAACGAAAGTCCGCGTCCTGTTGCTCGCGCTTGTGCTCGCTCTACATAGACGTGTATGTGTATGTATATAAATATGTATATATATATATATATATATATATATTTGTATGTGTGTATATATATATATATATATATATATATACAGGCATGTGCCACAGCATTGCAGGGAGTAACAGGTTCCTTAATTACCAGAAATATGGGCACTGTAGGTTATTTTGAATCAATCACACATGCACATACATCCTGCTGCCATAAATTGTGCACCAAACCTCCGACTAAAAATAGTCCCCAACAAATACACTATTTACTCCTGTTTGACTAACGTTTGCTAAAAACTACAGTGTCCAGTTGTTGAAGGAAAATCTTTGCCCTTTTAAAAAAAATTAAACTTTATTTGTTACCTGTTTTTTTTTTTTAAAGATTGACATTTCAATAGGAGCACCACAGACGACTGGGATTAATTGACAATAACAGAAATAGAATATCGCCAGCCTCAGTCTTTAGATCCTGATATAATTTAGATTAATTTATCTTTTTTGTTGTCTCTACTATTAACATAGTAAGTCTGTAAGTACTTCATATTGCTTTATTTACATCACTTACATTACAGTAACTAGAGGTCGACTGATATGGGTTTTCTATGGCCAATGCCGATTTTTTACAGAATCAGGACAGCCGATGGCCGATATATAATGCCGATTTTTTTTTTTGCCGATATGTTTGGCTGGTTTTCTTTTTTTCCTCTATCTGATACAATATAACAGCTTATTAACAACAAATGATACACAAAATTTCTTAACTTAAGTAAACATTTATTGAACAACACTTATGGTCTGTCTCTCCAATCTGCATTTTGTGTCTGCACTGCAGTGCATATTTTATTTTGTGCATGATGGTTAATAGTAGTAATGGTACAGGGCTCAAAACCTTTTAAGCACCTTTCCAAAACTGTCCTAAAGCATGTTTTTTATTTATGTTTGTTGACAGACACTGTTACAAGCTATATGGCCATAATCTAATTGATCAGAAATTAATAATAACTTTGTTCACTCGTATTACACAGCCTGCTGCTCATATCTGCTATGCTGCGGACTACATAGGCAAGTGACGTCATAGAGGCTATGTAGGACCCATAGACGCGTTTAATGAGAAAGTGAACTTTTTGCTAAATGTTTCGACAAATTGCTCGTATCCTCACACGCAAACTTGCACTTATGACAAGCATTGTCAGGATCAACTCTAGTAAAGTCTAATCACGCTTTATAAGTTTAGTTTTCTCCGTCATAGTTACTAAGAGCAGAAGCTCTGTGTGTCTGCGCTGCAGCAGCGTGTCTGTGAGAGCTGCTCGGCCCCGCACACAGCTAACGTTACCTACGGAGAGAAATTCTCCGTTGCCAAAAACAGAAGCCCGTTACCGGGTTTCGGTACCCATCCCGACCTGTAAGGTAGCTGGTTGGAGGCTCGCTTAATACAGTTCCAAAGTATTTTCTCTCTAAAAGTAACATTTCATATCTAACCAATTAAATATATAGGGCTTTGAAGGAGAAGAATTTAAGCCTACCGGTTTCTCCCAGTTACGACGTTGTTCTTCTCACGCACTTTTGCAAAGGTTAGCCCACTGGGCTACATTTACTGAGGTTTGCCGGTAGAATGGCAATTTGATTGACACAAGGGGCGGTGTCACACGTGTTCCACAGCAACAACAACACTGGGCTGCCCGCAGTTTACTAATCGGCTTAATATGCTCAGGCATCGGCCGATGCCGATTATGAAAAAATGTCAAAAAATCGGCCCGATTAATCGGTCGGCCTCTAACAGTAACGCTCATCTTTACGTCATTTCCATTAAAATCAAAGTTATAAATGAATTTTACAGGTGTAGATTAGGGCTGTCAATCGATATATATAATATTTAATCGCATGATTGTCCATGATTAATCACGATTAATCGCACATTTTTATTGTTCAAAATGTACCTTAAAGGGAGATTTGTCAAGTATTTAATACTCTTATCAACATGGGAGTGGGCAAATATGCTGCTTTATGCAAATATATATATATATATATGTATTATTGGAAATTAATTTAACAACAGAAAACAATGACAAATATTGTCCAGAAACCCTCACAGGTACTGCATTTAGCATAAAAAATATGCTCAAATCATAACATGGCAAACTGCAGCCCAACAGGCAACAACAGCTGTCAGTGTGCTGACTTGACTATGATTTTCCCCAAACTGCATGTGATTATCATAAAGTGGGCATGTCTGTAAAGGGGAGACTCGTGGGTACCCATAGAACCCATTTTCATTCATATATCTTGAGGTCGGAGGTCAAGGGACCCTTTTGAAAATGGCCATGACAGTTTTTCCTCGCAAAAATGTAGCGTAACTTTTGAACGTTATTTCACCTCCTTGGCGACAAGCTAGTATGACATGGTTGGTACCAATGGATTCATTAGGTTTTCTAGTTTCATATGATACCAACTTCACTCCAGCTTTAAAACTGAGCCAGCTACAACCTAAAAATTACAAGTTGCGTTAATGCGTTAAGGAAATTAGTGGCGTTAAAACAACTTTGCGTTAACGCGTTATTATTGCGTTAACTTTGACAGCCCGAGTGTAAATATAAGCTGTCTGTGCTTGTCTACTTTCTCTGGCACGGATACACATCACACACAGACTCTATTTTCATATTCCTGCCACAGAATTGTGGTCTGCGTCCATTTTGCTTTAGATGCAGGTATACTGTGTGCCTCTGAGCAGCACACTAACGTTTAACTGCTGCAGTTGTCGTGTTCCCACAAGACTTTAAGGTTTTTGAGACATGACGTCAGAAACAAACTCAACCAGTCTTCCTGAGCGAAAGCCCCCCATCATTAACTGTAACCACTCAACAGTAAGCAAGTTTACAGTAGTTTTATGACCTTGGAAACACCCCAAAAGAGTTTGCAACCAAGCCTCTGTCTTGCATAGTCTCATCTACATCTCAGATCCAGATCATAACAAACTGTAATGAATTCTTTCTTGACCTCTGTCCACCAAGTTTCATTCATGACAAAGAGTCTGTGTAATCTTGCAGAGAGACAAACAAACAAACAAAGACAATGGGCCTCATGCATGAACATCTTATCTTGAACCTCTCTTACTGTTTTTATGAGGTTTGCAGATTCACCAAACTGGACAAACTTGTCGTAAATTGCTCGTTTCGGCCTGATGAATACCACCTGTTCACGAGGCGGTGCGCAGATGTGAGATTTGATTATTAGCATAATCCACGCCCCTAAAATTGCCATATAAGGCTACCTGTTCCGCTCCATGTGTGGGGAAGTTTCACTTACAAAAATGTCGCCAAAGAGTGAAAACAAGAATTACACACCACAGATTTTCAGGTCCTGCTGTCGGAAATTAGCAGACAGAAAGATAACGAGTTTAGCAGAATCATTGGGGGTGTTAGATGAACTGAAACCATTAGAAATATTAATAGTGCTGTGACAGAAATAAAGAGGGACTAGTTTAACATGAAGTTAAATACTTTTTAAAGTAAAGCGATCCATGATTAATATAGAGAGGCAAAGCCCCGCCCCTTCTGGAGGACCACGATGGGACATTACTTCAAAAAGAAATATGAACGAAATGAATGAAATATTTTTTTGATCTTGTTTGAAATGCCGCATGAATCACACATAAGATTTTTGTCAACTTAACAGATCATTTTGCAAGTCAAGAAAGTGGCAGTTTATTGCAAAACGTTTGAAGTATCAAAATGTGAAAATACGTAATTAGAAAGACGGCACACACAAAAGTCGCGTAAGTGACGTCTCTTCCTATGAAGCTACGATGCCTGTGTGTTTCATACTGGGATGGACTCACATGAGTAACGTTGACTACCGTTCATATTTTTCTGAAATAAGGTCCCATGGGGTCCACCGGAAGGGGTGAGACTTCGCCTCTCTATAACAGGGGGATGTGACAGTCAAGGAGATGTAACGAGAGAATATTATATCCTACAGTAGTTGATACTGGACAGCAACCTGTACAACGAATTGTATTGTTGTTGTGCCAAACAAAAATCACAAAATTTAAAAAACTAATATCTAAATTGGCATGATAATGATGATAATATACTGTAAGTAACAGAAAATTATTTTTGTCTTGGTTATATATTTTATTATACCTCTGCGACAGCGTAGTCGGGGGTATATAGCGCCCCGCGTGTCCGTCCGTCCGTCCGTCCGTCCTTCCGTCCGTTCGCGTGTCACACTTTCGTTTCCGGAGCAGACCTTGGAAACTATTTAACTTGGGAACTTCAGATTTGGTGTGATGGTTGACAGTGTGGTCTAGTTGTGCCTTTTGGGGGTTAGAAGAAATGTTGGAAATTTGAGGAAGCTAATAACAAGCTATATTGTGCTCAATAGACTAATTCCATTTGTTCCTAAAGGGCGAAACCTTTGGCCCTACTTTAGTAGGGGTTAAGCGGTGAGCGGGGGTGTGTGAGCCGTGCTCACTTTTGCCTTGTTTTAGTGAGTTTCGGTATCGTATTTAAACTCCAAATTCATTCCGATTATGGCATTTTGATTTAAGGGCAAATTAGTGTTTTTTTCCATCTGAAACACAAGTTGTACGACGCTAATTAATACCTAAGAGAAAAAGTACAAGAAAATTGGTTCATACTGAGACAACCATATTGGAAGGAAGGAAAGTAAAAACTAAAACAGATACAATATAAATTGGGCTGAATATGTTTGATTGATGTTACATGTTGATGTTTGATTTGGTGGTGAGGACAGACACCTTTACAACCTGTTTACAGTAAGAATGCAGATAAACAGGGAAAAACTTTGGCATGTGAATTCCCACGCCTTATTTTTTTATGAGCAGTCAGAGACCTGCATCCTCTGTTTTCTATTACAACAGGGTGGATGTAGCTCCAATCTCTTGAGTCCTCCAACTCAGTAGTTCTGCTGCTAGATTTCTTCTATTGTTCTCGTCTCTTCCCAGTACTCAGACTGGACATCACTTATCTATTCGTGTCCAACCTTTAACCCGCTTCTCTAAATGAATTCTTATACATGTGTATTTGTGTTGACACTCGAGCATGTACACCGTTGTAAGTAGTACACGCTCTGACGCTACCTGTCAGTTTGGTTTATTCAGCCAGCTTGTTCAGGTTTTGCCACGCAGCGACGAAGCTCTGGCAGAGACGGAGAGAGAGTGGTAGGCTAAAACACAAGTAGGAATGTGGATTCCCCGACTCGGGCTGATGCATGTTGGGATCACTTCCAGGAATGTCAGAGCTCCACCTCGTGTGACTCATTGTTTCCACGACAACCACAGTGGGGAAAACTTAAGACCATCCCACGTCATTTACAGGAAGTGGTCATGATGACACCCACTCGGTGGGTGAAAAACATGGTGGGGGAGAGACTGGCACACACACATCTTTCTTCCCTCAGGGGTTGTTGTTTTCTAAACAGTGCTGGCGATTTTACTTAACGTTTACTCCCTGCTCCCCTTCTGTATTTATATATGTTTATAACAGTCTAGCAAGTAACAAATCATGATGACGTTGGTTTTCAAAAGCTGTGTACATCTCTGTATTGCTAACGCACTAACCAAGTCATGTTTAGTTTCCTGATAGAGAACTTGTTTTCTTAACAAGCATCGTGCTTTTCTGCCTTATGTTCAATTCTAGTCTCATTTTATGACAATATTCACGATGAATAAAATTATTATGAACTAGAATTGCACTCGGGAGAGCGCAGACCTCCACCAACGCGTGACTTTAAAAACAGATCACAGCTCACAGCTGGCGGTACCGTGAGGTGGTCGGCTTATTATTAACACGGTGTGTTTCCGTGTAACGTATCGGCGGATGCCTCTCATTCAGCAGCATTGTTATGTCTGTATAACGTTACACTACGTTGTCTCTCATCCCGTCATCTACAGCTTTGTTCTTTCTCACCGCGGACGGCCAGCGGCTTCCGCACACACATCCACACATCCATATCTACTCTCAGAAGGAGGCAGGGTCATGCGTCATCAGTTACACTGCGCATGTGTTATACCCTGTGGTTTTAATGCTCAGGCTGATCGGAATCCTTAAAAATATTCCTGAATCCGGATCATGATCCGGATCGCCACCAAAATCTAATGGATTGTTCATTGTGCCACACCCCTCCCCTCCAAAAAATTCCATTCAAATCCATCGCGGACCTTTGGAGTAATCCTGCTAACGGACAAACAAACCAACAAACTAATGCCGGTGAAAACATAACCTCCTTCCTAGGCCTTCGGCCTTGGCGGAGATAATTACGACTTGTGTAACCTGAAAAACATGCACAGGAGGTGCACTATTTTCAGTCCTGAGTAATGTCTGCAGATCCTCCGAGGCAAACCCAGGGCAAAGAAAGTCCATAAAGCACACACCGCTGCTCATAAAGCTCAATTTGTGACAAGGTAATAACTGAAGTTGACACCGATGAATGTGTAAACATTTTTATTTGGATTTTGGCAGCTGGACAGTCAGAGGAAAGTGTTTAGAGGGATTTTAGAGTGTAAATGAAACTGTACTAAAACACTGGTGTAAAAAAACAAAACAACAACACTGATTTACCCCAGTGGAAAGGACACCTTTTAGTCCCCGTATCCCCCTCCAGAGTAATATGAAGTATTATCTTGTGACGCCAAATTAAGTAGCATTCATGCAACAGGAACATTTATTGACTTTATGGGCGTTTTTTCAGCTTTTTTTTTAGAGTCACTGCCCAGTTTGTACAGTGGATAAAAACAGAAGTGATGGTCTGTGTTACGTCTTGCTGCATATTTGTGGATCACACGAATGTCTCCTTTGTATGAAACCTGAACTTCCTTTTGTTTAAATGTTGTAATGCTCTGTTCTTTCTATTATGTAAGCATATTTCTTAGTCTCTGTGGTGGTGGTGGTTTTTGCTGCTGTTAGTTTGTATGTCAGCCTCAGTGATCTCATTTACCACGTTAACCAGCAGAAAATCAAACAACCAGCTCACCAGAGGCCCCACGATACGTTTTTATCACGATGCTTAAGTCACAATATGATCTTTTTGCGATTTTAAACATTTTGATATATGCTGAGTATTGCAATAAGATATATTGTGATTTATTATCTTTTTTCAAATGCAGTTTGTCAACATCTGTTTTATCTAATAAGATATAGTTTTCACTCTGTTCATCTCAGAGTTTTCATTCACATATCTTGAGGTCAGAGGTCAAGGGACTCCTTTGAAAATGGCCATGCCAGTTTTTCCTTGCCAAAATTTAGTGTAACTTTGGGGCGTTATTTAGTGTTTTTCCCAACAAGCAAACATAACATGTTTGACTGAGACTGAACCCGCTACAACCCCTGAAAGACAGATTAGTGTCCGTCGGCTTGTTAAGAGGTTAATAGTTTATAATATAAGATCGATACTTGACGTCCGTGTATCGATGCAATATTGCCACGCAAAATATCGCAATACTATGCTATCTCGATTTTTTTTTTTTTTACCCCACCCCTATTCGGCATGGTTGTATCCCTCCACTTCAACTGAAACTAACCCCCTGCCTAGCTTATATTATCTGTATTTCTCATCTGTTTCTGTGTTGTGTTTGCTTCCAGCTGTGATAGCTACCACCACCCACACCACAGTGGTCACCACCGCTCCTCAGCATTACCCCCAGCAGCCAACCGCAGCACCTGCGCAGCCTCAGTCCTACCAGGGGGGCCAGTATCAACCTACCTACCACCCCGTACCGGTGCAGCCGGGTTATGGAGCTCAGCCCGTGCCTCAGGCCTACGGAGCTCAGGCCATGCCTCAGAGCTACGGAGCTCAGCCCATGCCTCAGGCCTACGGAGCTCAGCCCATGCCAACATCATCCTACCATGGACAACAGTTCACTGCAGGACCGCCACCAACATATCAGGAAGCCAGTGAGTGTGGATTTTTTATAACCTAGACAAAGAGTTACAGGTGGGATTGTACAACTTCCCTTTATAACACCCTACCAGTATTCATTTAGTCAACAAAATCTCAAAATTTCTCGACTAGATACTAGATAAAAAGTAGCCTTTGAAAGTGAGAACTATGAGAAAATCAGAGCTGTCCTCGACCAAAGATAATCTTAGTGTACTAACACTTGTACGATTTTGTAATTACTAATTGATTAGTTGAGTTAATCGACAGATCTGTGAAACTATGTTTCTCCACAAAGAGTCACACAAAAGCACCACTTTAAATCTTGTGTTTACCAGATATGTGCTCATAAGTTTCTTGGAAATAAGTCATTCAGCATGAAGAAAGTATAAAAAATGACTAATCGACTAAAGAAATCTTAGTCGACTAAGACCAAAACAATTGATTAGTTGACTAATCAACTAAGAGGGGGCAGCCTTACGGGAAATGTATTACATTTTTCTCTTTTCAAACATCAATAACTTGGGAATGATAAACTGGATTAGACTAAAGCTAACAAAAATCAAATTACTAAAATTTGACTAACAAAACTAATCAACATTTTTGTCAAACAACTATAACTAAAAATAAATCAAAATCAAGTCTCAAAATTTACACTGCACCTTTAATTAACCAGCTCACCTTTAAAGCTGAATTAGGCGAGATTGGAGCAAATGTGATTAAAAAAAGTTATTTTTATAAAACGGTCGCTATATCGTGACAGTAGTACATGAAACAGGTAACCTGAAAAAAATCATGTTCCTCTGTGTCCTACTGTGCTCCTAACGGCATCTGAAAGATTTCACTTACCGGAGGAAAACAAGCAGTCAGAACTGATCTGAGGTCCGCTGTCCAGCTGCCGTCTATGAGAGCCGGCTGTCAATCACTCGCGATCTCCGACCAAACGGTCAAACTAGGCCGCGCTGATCAAATATGAATCAATATTCTGTTACTGTAATGACTATTTCTCTCCTCAAATGTTTTCAGAATCATCTTGTAGTGTACTGTTTAGCTGTAAAATGAGAAAGTTTGTGACGAGGCCGCAATTGTAAAATCTGTTGAAGGAAGCCAAGTTCTGGTCACATGACCGGAGCACAGCCAATAGGAACGCTCTCTCTCTCTGAAATGACCTGTGATTGGTCAAAGTCTCCGGGCTCAATTTTCTAAAGCCTTGAAACAGAGACATGATGAGGAGCAGAAGTCTAGTTATCTCTCAGAACACTTGAGTTACAATATGCCGAAAGATTAAACGGAGCGTTTCAAACAGGGTGAATACAGGTATATTCAGACAGACAGTATGAGAAAAATAATCTGTTGTTTGAACATTAAAGAATCTAAACATATTCTAGTAGAAACCCAAAATACAATAATGAACTTGGAAATTAGCATGATATTTCCCTTTAATGTGAGAGGTAGATCAAATTTAAATTTTTGTTCACCGTCTTTACTCTCTCATGCTTAAATGAAAATGTAGATAAACTCAAGTTCATCATTTCTGAACTGAAGTTAAAACACTCATACATTTTTTTTAATAATAGTTGTCCGTGTGGTTCATACTGATTTTAAGAGGGGGGTGCGTTTCTCAAATGGATCAGCAGGAAATGGACAGAAATGAAGTTGATGACTACATAGTGAAACACCAAGCGTACTATAGAAAAGCACCCAGACACTGTAGCTTTAAGAAAAACATGTAATGCAATTTTGTTGCTTCAGAATAGCTGCAGCCGGAACGTGGAGGTGGAATAACCGCTATTGGTATAGAGTTGGGTCATGTCTGGGTTTTGTAAAGTAGGAAATGAAGCATTTATGGTAACTTTGTTTGACGGAACTGAAGTTGTGTGGTTACCGTCGAAGCATTTTCAGCCCTTTCATCCTCATGCCATGTTTTCTTTCTGTGTGCAGCCGGCCCCGGCTTCCCTCCCGGCGCGATGCCTTACAGCCAGGCTGCGTTCAGCCCCGGCCAGCCAGCGTACCCTCTGCAGCCTCCTGGCCAGCCGCAGCCCAAAGCTCCGGCCCCACACACAGACTACTTAGCCCAGCCAGCATTCAACCCGGACTATACTGGATAATGGACCGCAGTGCCACGCTCTTAGCCACTTTAAACGTGCTGCAGCATTTTCGAACTTGGCAGAACTGGAAATGTGTAATCTGAATCAAAGATGCAAATGGTCTCTGAGCGTCTTGATTCATGTGTTTTGGTGGTTGAATATTGGAATGTTGTGGCACATTTGTAGCCGTCGTAGTGCATCTGTTCTGTCGGAAAGGTTGCCAAGTGAAAATGTTGATACCTCTCGGCTCGCGTTGCATGGATTTACAATATACAAGTGGTGAGATTGTTTTTTTACATATTTCTTAGTGGCTCCTTCTTGGTCATCTTGGTAAATTACACATAAAACCACTAAGTCTGATTTTAAAGAGTAGGTGAAGTGCTTTGACATTTTCCAGCCTGAACATGCCTCAATGCCTCCCTCCTGGTCCCCGCCGGGCCGAACCTGCCCGACGATCTTCATTCACCATCTACAGTGATTGCAGTCAGACTCAGTGGTCAAACTTTGGAGGAGTTTTGGTGGCCATAATCTCATTGCTTTCTGCCAGTTTATTTCAGACCGATAAAGTGCTTTCAACCTTTTTTTCATGTACTTTTATAATGCTTTATATATGTTACTTGGGAACAAAATCGAAATCCAAAGTGTGTAGTACCCTCTCACTTGTGGATTTATCATGGAAAGGATGCATGTCATTGTCAGTTAATTTACTAACAATGTTCAGGAAAAAGGGTCTAATTTTAACCCTCCAGCAAAAGGGAACGTTCATCATGTCAGTTGAACAGAAGAAGCCTCGTTCACAGGAACATTTTGTGTGTTCATTGACGCAAAGCTTTGTTACTCCTTCTTTGCTCAGGTTGTTTTCATTCATTGTTTTCATCTCACAACACGTAACCGAGCTGAAATGCATCGGCAGCTTTGAATGAAATAACCAAAAGAGATTTTCTTTTTTTTCTTCAGTCAACCAAACATCCACAAACAATGTTACACTTACAAAATGCAGCAAACAATTGTGCCTTTTTAGCCACATTACTTTTATCAAACTTAAGTGTGCATGTAATTTACAAGAGTTTAAAACCTTATTTTCTAGTTATTCACGCACGTTTGATTTGTCTGTTTCACATAGCGTCGTGTCACTTGTACTTGACTGTCATCATAAAAACATTCACTTCAACCGGCCACATTATTTTGGTCATCTTCTTTTTTTAATTTATTCAGTATTGTGTTGTTTACCTTGTCCAGCCCTTTTTCTTTCTGGAAAGTGTCCTCACCATTGCCTTTATTAGACTGCACCAGCATAGCAGTATAAGTAGTCTGTTGTTTGTTTTTTATCTAAAAACTAAAATAATGCGCCTTCCTTGCTCTGCTTTGTCACTTCCGCTTTCTGCTGACTGAAATGACTTGAAAACAGTTTTGCTAAAGTGACCTTTTTCATTGGAACCAGCTGAACCTGGAGAAGTAGAAGTACAGTCACAGCTCATGTGACAAGTCATATTTTTAGCCACCCTGGGTTTTCAGCTTCCTCTCTTTAGGTCAAAGAAAATAGTACCTAATATATTCCATTTCAATATTTCATTACACGAGTATCACGGGTGCAGCTTTCAGAATGACCTTCAATCACATCCATGCTGTGGTTTGTTTTATTTTACCAGCTGATGTGAGACATACCAGCTAATAAAAGAGGCCTGATGTCCTCACATTTCTTTGTAATTTACAAAAAAAAAGTTAATTTGTGAGGAATGTGCTTGTGTTCTTACATCGACCAAGCGATCTGTGATTTGTGTACTTGCAGGCTTGCCCTTTTTTGTGAAATCTGTCTATAAATGTACTGTGCCTGTGATTTCAGTCCTTTGGCCAGTGTTGTTTCTTCACGATGACTTTAGTTGGAGTGTTTGTGTGTGTGGATTATAGCCATCTGTGTTCTTTATGAAAGACATACCAGCAGAGATTTACTCTTGTTCCATCTGTTTCTCATCCAAGAATAATTGTCATTGATGCCATACTTTGACAATATATGTACATTACTTTTATTTTGTTAAAAGCCCACCACTTCCTCTGCAGAGCTCAATAAAATTTATATTTTCTGTTTTTCCCCAACTTTGGTTATTGAATTTTCAGAATAGATGAAAATAACTCAAAGTACACTTGTGTCTACGCTTAAGTGGCTTTACAATCTGTCCAATATATGACACCTATATTTATTCTTTAGACCCTCAGATAACAAGTCTCAACAGCCATGCTAGCTGCTCTGCGAGGCTGTGCTTGGGTGATTTGATCTACTGTACATGCTAATGTCAGCATGCTATGTTGCTTAGCAAGTATAATGTGTACCATGTTCACCATCTTAGTTGTAGCATGTTAGCATGCTAACATTTGCTAATTACCACCAAACACAGCTGGGGCTGGTGAGAATGTAATTAGTTTTGCAAGTAAAGTAATAAACCAAATAATTGTGACCTGTGATGGTGCTAAACGAAAGTTAGAGGATCACGAGAGGTATTACAATTCATCCTGAGGGGAACATGAATGTCTTAACCAAATTTCATGGTAATCCATCCAATAGTTAATGAGATAGTCTGGACTAGCATGGCTAAAAATAAAAACTTGAGAAATGCAAGTTAGTGAAGAGGGTGAATTTAATCATTCTGCAGAGCCTTAGCCAAGAATAAGAACAGAACACACCTATAACATTTTAGTTTTTCACAAATATTAATGAGCTAACCTCTAAGCAAGAACAGCTAAATCCATTGAAGTGGTGCCTTTCCGTCCCCATGACATTACATGCATAAATATGCATGAAAAGTATCTTTATAATACATTATATCATTAAGCAAAGTGTCCTGCATTTTGCCCTTATTGCAATCTGAAGATATATTAAGTAAAACCTTAATAAAATATACCTAGAACACTGAAGAAATAGGATTTTAGCCTGTCCCCACTCTCTACAACACTTCACCATGAAATATAATGATTAGAATCCTTCAGATTTTTGTATTATTGTGTGACTATTTCCAATTTAGACACACAAATACATTTTCTCTTTGGAAATTCATATGTTTGTTAAAATACACATTTTAGTCATGTCCCCATGTTTTCACTCAGTCCTGTTACCCTAACACATTATTCCCCCTTTCAAAAATTTGGGACATCACCCAAGTCACATGATCAACAGGAAGTAGCATCATATGAGTCTCCTGAAGGTCATGGGAAGAGTTCTCTCACTCCATTTTCTGTATTTTGGATCATAATTGTAAGTATGACTGAGAATGTCAATCTCAACGTTCAGTCCTGTTACCTAAATTATTTCTTAGATGTTATGTTTTTTTTAAGAGTTTTGGTAAACCACTAGGAAGTGCTAATGCTATTAGCATTGATGCCATGTGGCTACATTTCATGTATTTACTAATGCTGTGCAAAAAACTTACTTTCAGTCCTGTTACTATATGAACCATCTTACATTTAGAAAATCCATGAAAAAATAAATACAATAGCCTGAGATTGACCATTACACATTTTGGATAGTTAAACATATGTATTATTAGATACAGTGCTGAAAAAAAATTAAGTTTAATTTTGAAAAGTTAGGTACAACATGCAAATGGCACTGTTTCGGCAGAATGGCCCTAAACGTGTAAAGTGGCTTCTTAGGCCTGCTAGTCCATGTTGAGGTAACCACTAAACATATAATGTTTTAGTAAAATTAAGTAAAATTATCATTATTATTATTTTGATTCATTGAGAGCGAGGAGGGGGGAGTTGGGTGCCAAAGTGTCAAAGGACTGTTCAAGGGAGAGTGGGTGGAGGCAGAAAACAACCTACTGGTTCAAAGCAAATTTGGGTGGAGTTGACTTTTTTGCATTCCACATATTTGCTTAACTCCACAGGTAAATTAACTGAACATTAGCAATGCTGAAGTATACCACCTGTGGCCTGAGTAAGGAGCTGGTTTCAATTTCAAGGGTTTCCTTTATTACCATACAGGGAATTCATGTAAAAAAAAAACAACATTTTACTGAATTTGTGCAGCTAAAGGAAGGTGACATAGCCAGTGTGCAAAAACATACATTTTGACAACATTTAAATGCTTGTTGTTTGCCTTGGCTTGTTGTTTGCTTGCATTGTATTTATTGTAGTTACACAGTTTGTATGCTGCCGTCTTGGCCAGCTCACATATGAGAACAGTAGCTGTACTAAGAATCACAACCAAACAACATTTGTTTACATGCAGGACTCCCTTTTGCAGAAATTCATTGAGCGGCAAGTCCTTGTCACGTTGTGAGGAATGCTGTTGGGCTACTTGATTTAGGGTGTGACAGACAGACAGGTTGAAACAGTTGTCTCACTACAGAGTCACAGTCATTTCCTTATCGCGCTACATCATAGTAGTTATGGTTTCAAGGGTCTTGTCCAGCCTTGTGTGTGTCCTGTGGGTGATCCTGCTCCCGGCTGTATGGGGTAAGTTCAATTTTGGTGTTTTTTCTACAAGTATAGGATCTTAGGACTTCCTCAGTCATATGCAGACAGTTACTGTACATAATGAAACCAATATGACTCAGTCAAGTTAAATCAGGTAATTATCAGGTGCCACAGTTTCATAACTTTGATTTTACTTCTCAGTGGCACTTGTTTTGAGCTTGTATGTACATGTATGTTTAGTTTAGCTGTATGTTATACTGTAACTCCTTAATCTCTCGCCCTCACTACTCTTCACCACGACCCTGTGTTTTACACGTTACAGCCGATTACTGTGACAGCTACATAGACGCAAATGGTCGCAACCATCCAGCTGGGGCATGTCGCGTCGGGTTCTGCTGTGGAACCTGCGTGAACAGAGGCTGCTGCAGTGACAGGAAGCTCCAGATAACACTAGAACAACAACGACGCTGTTCCGGGAGGTGTGAAGCTGTTTTGAACCTGTGTTTAAAGGGGACCTATTGTTCTTTTGTGTTTTTCCACTTTCCTTTAGTGTGTTATATAGTTTTTTTGTGCATGTAAAAAGTCTGCAAAGTTACAAAGCCCAAAGTCCACGCCAAAGGGAGTTACTCCTGAACTGCCTGAAATGCCTTGATTGAAGTCCCGCCTTTTCTTCCGTAATGTGGTGATGTCCCCAAGTAACACACTTTGCAGAGCATTTCAGACAGAGGGTGAAAAGAGGTGCTGCAGCACAGTCAGTATGAGAAAAATAAAGCCTTTTTTTAACATTAAAGCATGTAAACAAAGGTAAAGTTACAGGATATAACAATATCAGCATTTTAGAAATTGAAATTAAAATGCCTTTTTTTCTGTGTCTTTCCCCCCAGTACTACTAGCAATGATAAAAAAAGCCGCCTGGGTACGCTTCTGGGAAGCATCTTAGGTTCTATCTTTCCCATTATCCTCTGCGTGGGTCTGATCATCTGCTGTGTGGCTCCTTGCTGCTTGTTCTACAAGAAGTGTCGAAAAGGAGGCAACCGAGGGTCCCAAAGTAGGACACATTTTTAGTTTCTGTTTAGTTTGTGCAGACAACAAAGTCTAAAACGTTGTACTATATTGTATATGCAAGCGATTACAGAAAAATGAGACATTTTGGGAAATACGCATATTCACTTTCTTGCCAAGTTAGATGAAAAGATTGATACCACTCTCTCTAAGTATGAAGTTGCCGCCAGCAGCCGGCTAACTTAGCTTAGCACAAAGACAGGAAACAGGTGGAAACAGCTAGCCTGGCTCTGTCTAAAGGTAGCAGAATCTGCCAACCAGCACATCTAAAGCTCACTAACACGTTGTATCTTGTTTGTTTATTCTGTACAACATCGAATCACTGTTTTACTGGTGGTTATGTGCTAGACACTTGCTGGTCTGCACCAGTTGCCAGGCAGCCAGCGGGACCAGTTACTTCCTAGTATCGTCACTGGTTGCCTGGCAGTTGGTTCCAACCAAGATATATCTGGCACATAACCGCCCTTAAAAAACATGACGCAATGTGTAGTGAGATTTAGAGGAGCCGACCAACTCTCAGCAAGAGGGCGAATAGCATATTTCCCAACATGTCGAACCTTTCCTTCAAACAAAAACTTGATCTTGTTTCACAATGTTATGTCACATTTGTTTGAGTACTGGCAGGCCTACCTTTCGAACCAAACTCAGTCTATGACTTTACCTCTAGCTCCGGGAAGCAACCCCACCACCGTAATCAACGTGCCCCATCAGCCACACCCCCCAGCCTCCGGATATCAGCCGGCCTACCCAGGCTACCAGCCCGTACCTGCCCAGCCTGGATATGGAGGCCTGCCCATGCCTACAGCACCACCATCATACAGTGAGTCATTTCATGACATTCATAAACTAAGCAGTGGCTGGTGCATTTTAGACTGAACCCTGAGAGTATACAGGTGTAGCAGGCTTTGTTGAGGTCGCCTATTGACCAAACTAATCCACCTGGATATATGTATCAGTTTGTACTTTGATTTACATATACTGTATTTATATATTTAAATGGTTGTCATCTGATCCCCATTAACAAATCAGTGTTGTTTCTTACTTACTGAGAGCAATAAGATGTTTGTCTGTTGATATTCTCTATTATTTACAGTCAACAAGTCAGATGAAAAGACCAAAACTAACAATGAACTGATCTTACTAACAAGTATTATGTGTGTATAAAGCTTCTTTATCCTCTGTGCTACGGAGCTCCATCGTTGTCCAAAACCAGCAGTGTTGCAAAGTAGGAGTTATTTTGGGCTGCTTACAGAAGTAAAAGTCCCATTCATTTTAAACAATTTTACATGACTCACAGTTGGAGCTCTCCCACAGCTTGGATCGGCATGAAACTCTTTCATTAAATCATCAGTATAAAGATTACCAAGTACATTAGAACATATCTGGTTCTTTGATAAAATGTCAAAGGTACGAGTTGCGGTAGAAGTTAACCCGACTCCCAGGGTGCATTTTGACAAGAAACATAACAGTAAAACAGTTTTTATTTCGGGGTCAATTTCAGCTGAATTCAGATACTATGACACTGCGTTTTGTTTACATCTGTAATGATGAAGCATTTTGCATTCCCTACAACTCTGATTTGCTCCTCTTGCTCATGGGTATTGTAGTATTTGGACTTGTCCCTCATGCCAAATTGACAGACAAAACCTAGGCTGTGTTCCAAATTACATACTTTTTATATTTAGTACATACTGCAGCTGCCACTACAAAGTACGTACTGTTGCATGTAGTATGCATACAGTTGGGACATACTACTTCATTATAACATTGCGCCTTGAACTTTGACCCTCTTGCTAATATATCCACTGTGTAGAGGATTTTGGGTCAGAATAGCCAGAAAAGCTTGCTGGCTTGCATACTGCAAAATGTGACCAGATGTAGTAGGACATCCTGGTATTTTTAGCATACTACATTTGACATACTATGTTTTGGGAAATACTAAATGTTTTTCTGGCATATTAAATAGTATGGTAGTATGGGTATTGGAACGCACAGCTAATTTCTCAGAAAGTAAACTGAAAATAATTAAACGTAGTAACATTGAGCATATTGTTTCAAGAAAACATTGAAATGATAATACAGAATGGGGGAAATCACTTTTTGGAATGAGCAGCCTCTCCAACACAGGAGCCACACCTTTGTCCTGGGAGACAAGTTCCTAGTAAACCATGAACATATGAGTCTGTCTCACATATACTAACCTGCAGCTGTAAAAACTCACTAGAGCACCAAATGTGTATTAATCCACACCTGACCCCCCCCCCCCGCCCAACAAATTCACTATTGCGAATTGAGTGTTTGCTAAAAACAGACCGGATAGGGAAGTCTTGTCATTGGTTATATTGACAGTAACAAAATAAAGAATAACTCCGACATTGTCTTATCTTATTTAGAAAAAAGAATAATTGGGAAAGCAACACATTTTTTTTCAGTAACAAGTAATCAAATATGTGTTTTTGTCCTTTTAGATAACCCAGCCAATCCCGCTCCAGGTGTATACCCTGCGGGGCTGCCGATGGTACCCTACCCAGGTCAGCCTCATGCACCGCCATACCATCCAGATGCACCGCCATACCTTCCAGATGCACCGCCATACCTTCCAGATGCACCGCCATACCATCCAGGTGCACCGATGCCCTACAACCCCTCTTATGCCCCAAACCATTAAACCGGACAGCTTAGACCAAAGCACTGCATGTTTGAAAACCCTGGTTGCACCATTCTCATAGGAATGTGAAATGTGTGGATGACATTGTGTTGATACACTGGGAACCATCCTTTGCAGGATGTCAAATTTAAATATATCTTGGGAAATCTATATTTTTCTAATGTGTCCACAATTTAAACTCCTAAAATGTATTGCTATATCTTGCTGCTGCTGCCTTTTATGGGTGAAAGTTTATGAATAATAGCTACAGTAATGGCCATTTGTTTAGCAGTATCCAATTTTAAAATATGGCCACTTTTAAATGGAATAGTTGAATGTTGAAAAATGCAGAATTTCAGAAGAGAAATACAAATATCAAAACACACATTTCAAGTCAGGAGAGAGGGAAAAAAAGAAATAAAAACAACAATTATATGTTAAAAAATACTAGAAATACCTTAAGCATGGGCACAACAGTTAAGTGGATATTTATTCTGAGAATTCTGTATTTATTAACAATTCAGATTCATTCACATTTTCTGAACAAATATTACTTGAATTGTTGCGCTCAGACTTTGTTTATTCTTAACTGAGAAGTTTTGGGATTTTCCTCCTATTTAAGGCACTTTATTGAAAATGCTTCTTTTTTTAATAAACTCTAAGTGCCACTAGAGGTCGCCTCTGCCCCACTTTTATTTTGTATGGAAAGGGGTAACAGTGGAATACTATATGCTGCATGCTGGAGCTAGCAAGTCGTGTTATCAAGCATATTGTTTTACATGCAAGACAATAAACCTGTGACTGTTTTGTCTCATTATGACCAAACATACTCCTTGCAGAGATCAAGGATTAAAATTACAGGTGCTGCATTTTAACAACTTGATGTACAAAAATTTTTAGGGATGATTGAAGACTATAAACTATAAGTCGAGTACAATAGAAAGGTTTCAACTCTATAATTGGTCTGAAGTCATAAAACATTATATACAAATACAGCTGAAATGATTAGTCAGTTAATCAATTGACCAATTGACAGAAAACTAATTGCCAATTATTTTGATAAGTCATATGTCATGCAAAAATATTTCATGATTCCTCCTGTGAGGGTTTGCTGCTTTTCCTTTTAATAAATTTACAATAATTTGTAATAGGGATGCACCGATCTGACTTTTTCAGTCCCAAAAGCGATACCTGGGCTTTGGGTATCATCCAATACCGAGTACTGATCTGATACCAGTGTTTAATTAAGAAGCTGTATGCCTCACATGTCTGGAAGTCACTGGGATCATTCTTTTATGTGTAAGGAAACATCAGGCTTGATTTAAAAATTGCTTTCCTAACTTTTTTGAACAAAATGTAACAAATAAATACATGGACATAAATTTACTGAATTGATATTTATTATTAATAATAATAAATTATGGTTTAGATTTCTTAGCTAGGCTACAACATGTGGTTGTTAGCTTAGTCGCTAGCAAAAAATCCCCGTTGGGGACGCTTGTCACATGTAACTGATAGTGAGTAACTGACATAAGGATGAGTTGAGTGTTATTATATAAGGATAAAAAAATGCACTTATAGGAATGATGCTTCCTGTTTATGTTCTCTCAATGCTGGAGATGAGTTAAGTTGTTGCGTTTCAATGAAATTAAATTAAATTTTAAGATTGACTCTTTATTTATTATTATTTTCCCTCATTAAAACATTGGGACAACCAACCTCATATAGTGTGTGATAACCAACCCCACGATGGGGATAGTTGTCACAAGTGCACAAGACGTAGTTGACAGTCCATATCTTTTGAACAGAATAAGCTTAAGAGAGTAAGGTCACTCCATTCCTACCTGACACTCCAGGCTTCCATTACTCATTGAAAGGGAATCTATTGTTGATACAGTTTTTAATAGATTCAAATGAAAGTAAAAAGTGTGACGACCAACCCCGTTCTAAGTAAAGGATCTGAATACCTCCTCCAGTTTGAACTAATGAAAAAGATGGATGTTTTTCTTTTTGCTGTCTCAAGTGAGGAGTTATTTGATGCAGCAGTGTGATGATTGTATGAGGAGAACACAACACCTTTTGGAGCTTTGCAGTAATGCATCAAAGCAATGGATGAATTTAATACTGTGGCTTGCTTCTTCTCTTACAATGAAATCAGTGTTTGTTAGAAAAATCCATAATGTTGTAGCTAAATGTTAAATTACCTACAGTCTGACAAAACCACTGTGCTCAGTTTAGCCTCTTCCGTTGGGATCATGTGCAGTTAAATAGCCACAGTGGGCGTGCTTGCATTTAATCCCATAATAACCAGCGCCACTCCCTCTTTGTAGCATCCCACACTATCCATTAATCAATACAGTAATAGTGCTGACTGCGGCTGTCTCATTCATCGACATGACGGGGGGCTATAACAGGAAAAATGTATGTAGTACTGCTCCCGGCTTACCGTCTAAAATAAGACCTCTCCTTGAAGTGTGGCTCAGACTGCTAATGAGCACTTGAGTATGTATACCAGTGTCATGGACGATGTGGCAGATAATCTTTACAGCCAGCCAGCACTTCTGTTTTCCTCTCCTCCATCCCTTTCTTCTTCTCTCTTTCCCTTTCTTCCGTCCGTCCCTCTGACTGTGCTTTGTTCTGTCCGAAGGCATGCATGTCTGGCCTCCTGCCCGAGCTGCCATTAAGATGTTTTCAGCATTTTCTCGACATCCCACACCATTCCTTTCTTCTTTCTCCTTTTCTTCTGCTCTGTGGAATCCCTCTGGTATTTATATCAGAGCTGCACAGCAGGGGACACACTATGTTATTGGGTGTCAGAAATCAACCTGCTGATCAGGTTTTAGATATTTATTCAGGACGCTGAGTCAGTGAGCTGAGTGTGGGAGGAACTGCTGACAAACTCCCCTCAGGCCAAGATGCTCCACAGAGATACACGCCGAACTTTCCCACACGCCTGGAAACCATAATAAACAGACTTGACAGCATTATTCATGCTTCAATATTTATAAATCTGTTCCACTACCAAAGATAAGTGATAACATGTTTCCAACATTATTTATATTTTGATATTTTTCCATCACTAAAGATAAGTGTTCACAGATTTCCAGTTAAGGTACAAAAGACTGAACTATTAGCTACGCGGCTCGAGGGATGGCAATGTTGGTTTGCATTGGTCAACTATTGAGTTGCCATGAATTTTGTACAGACCAGCTTATCAGCTTTTTTTTAAATACCACTTAAGGGCAACAGGGGGCAGAAATTGTTTGACACCAGAAGCTGGTTCATGATGCCAGCCAGATCACATGAGAGGAGCTCATCCTTACAGTAACCTGGTGCTGATGATGGTGCTCAGAGACACTAATCTTAGGTAAGTTTTAATCCTCCTTAAAGAATGCTCATCATAAGGTTTGTACTTGTATTTTGTGTTTCTACTAGAACATGTTTACATGCTTTAATGTTAAAAAAACCTTTATTTTCCTCGGAATAGAGTGGTGCAGGGAGGACGTATTTTTGAAGGCCAGCCCGGATGTTTGTTTCGCACGGAGTCCCTCGAGGAAGCCAATGGGGTTTTTCCATTGAGTTTTGGATCATTGCGGACAATAATGGCAAACATAAGTTTATGATACTATAGTATCATAAACGTTTGTTTGCCACAGAGCTTATCTTCTGCAATGATACAAAAGCCAATGGATAAATCCCATTGACTTTGTGTAGAGGGAACCAGGGCGATGCTAACCTCCGTGTTTTTAGTGTTTAGTGTTTTGAGCCTTTCTTTTTGGTGGCTAAAATACGCTTTTCTGTTGTCCCCGTCCACAATATTGCTTTGCTCTGGTGCCATTGCTCCTGTCTGTTTCTCGACACACAGACTCTACATCTACTGTACACATACTATGGATAAGTACCTCATACAACCCCACTTCAAAACACCGAAACTATCGCTTTAACTCAGGGACTCACAGCTGGGTTGTCGAGTACGTTCTGGTCACTGGATGCATTTTCATGTGTTGTGGTCACATCAACCTTTCCTAATTGGGAAGGTGACGCGCCAAAGTATTTAATTTTCTCACAAGGTCGGTGTGCAACTGTTGTGTGTGTGAGGTTTATAGTGTGGAACAGTTGAGGTGACACACTGACAGCTGCACACAGATTAACTCAAGAGAAACAGAAATCAGCTGGTTAAAACAGCAGCTGTGGGTGAGAGGTCACGACAGAGGTGGGCTGGCATTATGTTGTTTGTTTGAGCTACTTGTATGGAAAGTCATTGGGGTAAAACACTTATAATTAGGGCTGTCAATCGATTCAATAAATCGCATGATTATCAATTTTATCTTTTCAAAATGTACCTTAAAGGGAGATTTGTCAAGTATTTTATACTCTTATCAACATGGGAGTGGACAAATATGCTGCTTTATGCAAATGTATGTATATATTTATTATTGGAAATTAATTAACAACACAAAACAATGACAAATATTGTCCAGAAACCCTCACAGGTACTACATTTAGCATAAAAAATATGCTCAAATCATAACATGGTAAACTGAAGCCCAACAGGCAACAACAGCTGTCAGTGTGTCAGTGTGCTGACTTGACTATAACTTGCCCCAAACTGCATGTGATTATCATAAAGTGAGCATGTCTGTAAAGGGGAGACTCGTGGGTACCAATAGAACCCATTTTTATTCACATATCTTGAGGTCAGAGGTCAAGGGACCCCTTTGAAAATGGTCATGCCAGTTTTTCCTCGCCCAAATTTTGCATAAATTTGGAGTTTTATTTCCTTCGCGACAAGCTAGTATGACATGGTTGTTGCCAGTGGATTCATTAGGCTTTCTAGTTTCATATAGTATCTTCACTCTAGCTTTAAAACTGAGCCGCTACAACCTAAAAATCGCAAGTTGCGTTAATGCGTTATAGAAATTAGTGGCGTTAAAATGAATTTGCGTTAACAAGTTATTATCGGGGTTAATTTGGACAGCCCTACTTATAATTCATATCAATGAATAAATAAAGTTGATGAGCTTTGTTGGAGTCCTGCAATTTTCCTGATAATGTCTCATTGCTCTGTCACAGCGCATACATTTCCCCCCCGCTCTCCCTTTCCAGAGGAGCAAAAGGTCTGTAATAAAGTTTCCTGGGTCACTGTGCACATTTCAGCCCCTTTTGTCTCCCATTCATTGCAGATTGAGTCAGACGTCATGGCTTTCAAGCTCAGAGTAAAAAAAACAACCCAACCCTTTAGACTTTTCTTCATCTGTGTAGCTTTTTAACTTTCCAGACTGTACCTCAGGTTTTACCCCTTTTGAGCTCCTCAGATCTACAAGCACCTGCAGCACAGAGTGGCCACAGAAAGAGGCACTTTGGACCGTGTGAACTCCAACGGATAAAACAGTCTGCTGTCTTTTCACCCTCTCTCTCTCTCTCTCTCTATTCAATAGCCTCCAAGTATCTTGACAACCTTGCCTGGTATTTTGGCAGCAGTCCCTTGAGTGTTGATGTCAGCTGAGGGAGAGGAGGGAGGGAGGGAGGGAGGGACAGAGAGAGAGAGAGGGGAGGGGGAGGAGTGAGCGGGCTATTCAAGGCACTTGTCCTCTGTCTCCCTCTGAGCACAGAGGAGGGGGAGGCGCACATGCATTGAGAGAAACACACACACACACACACACACACACACACACATATGCGAGTGGCGGCCACATTTTCACAGCCTGCTCTTCAGACTGACAGCAGCAAACGGAGTTGAGAGGCAGCACGATCAGGGCGAGGGAGGAAGAGGACTGGAAACAAGGGAGGCATCCACAGAGGAGAGGAGACTACACAGGATTTGCTCTCTTTTATCTCTATAAAGGATTCTCCCCCCTGTAGTCTTATTGAACTGAACTTGCTCTGCTGCTAAGAGGACCTGCACCCTGCCATGGCAGCCCCGGTGGGACATGGGAACACTGTCTCCCTCTCATCTTGTTCCTCTCATCGCTGGCTCCTCTGGGCTCTGTTGACCCTTTCAAGCAGCCAAGTGTGGGGCTTTAACCTGGATACTACTCACACACTGCACAAGTTGGGAGACCATGGCACCTTTTTTGGTTTCTCTCTGGCACTTCACCAGCAGCTTACCCCAGAGCCTCAGAGCTGGTGAGTGGGTGAATGCGGCACACTGCTCTTGTGCCCTGTGTGTCCTTTTTGACTTTTTGCTGCACCTCACAGTTTAAATGTGTGGTATCTGCACCTGCTCCTCATGCAAAATGTTCACTACACCGTGTATGTTCATTTTTTAGGGCAGTTAAACGCTGATATTTTGAGTTGTGCGGCTGCTACAGTCAGCATTTTTATGCTGCACCAGTCCTCGGATTTGCTAAATCATTGTTGCACTCATAACTCTGAACTGAGTGCAGGAGTTTAAGCATGTTTATGTGCTGCAAGCACAGCAAGAGCAGCCGGAGCTTAATAGATGGTGATTTACAGCAAGTGGAGAGTGGATGAGAGTAGGTTTGTGCTGAATCAGCTGGCAAGAAAAAAGGGTTTTTAAGTGATTTTTTCCACAGTAGTTCAGGTCTGATGCTGACTTCACACAAGGGGAGTGGAGATACTAATGTGTCCTACAGTGTGTGTGTGTGTGTGTGTGTGTGTGTGTGTGTGTGTGTGTTCATGGATGAGGTGTGTGTTTGCTCGTCTACGTGACCATGTTTGTTCTCTGATGTGTTTGCCAACAGCTGTTTTGCTGTGTCTTTCAGTGTGACTGGAACACTCATACGCCCTGTTCCCATCCTCCAGTAATCATGAATAAATTATACCAGTAAATCTTTAGAAATGTTTACTGCATGACGGTTAATAAGAGACGGCCTTAATTTACCTCTCCTCAAGTGAGAGGTTGCGATTAATATTTCATCCGACGAGGTGCCAGAGAGAACAGATTTGTAATATATCTATACGATATAGGGCTGATGGAGATCTGTACTGTATTTTCCACTACAAATAATAGTTGGCACAGTTAAAAACGTTCCTATAAGTTCACAACTTCAAAGGTTTTTGTTAAACATTTCCTTTTAACAACAACAAGACCTAAACACAATGCACAGAAAAGTGATACATGAATATAACCAGTGGTGGAAGAAGTATTTAGATCTACTACAATGTAAAAATACTCAATTACAAGTCAATTCAAACTTTAAAAAAGTAAAGTAAAAGTATTTGCTGTGCAGATAAATGGCCCCTGGGAGCATTATACTGTACATGCTTTTATATTATAGTATTGTATTGATAATGCATTTTTTGCTGGTTGGTTGTGGTAGAACTCAGAGTTTAATCTATGACATCATATTGTATAAGATCATCATGCAGTAGCCTATACGTTTTTATGTAAAAATCTTTGCAAAGTAACTAAATGTAGTGGAGTAAAAAGTATAGTGTTCCCCTCTGAAATGTAGTGTTGTAGAAGTATAAAGTTAGACATACTTGAGTAAAATACAGCTCAAACTTAAGTACTACACTTAATTATTTCCCACCCCTGAATATAACCTATATGAGGGAGTTAATTTACTACAGGTCCCTGTTTTGGAGCTCCATATTTAACCGTTGGCTGCTCAGTTTACTCGGGCTGGAGTCACCCTGTCGCCTGGTAAGACCAGGGGAATGACATCAGCATTCACACAGACACAGAGACAGTCAGAGCGAGAGTCATGTCACCCCTCTGAAACCTGCTCACTGTCCAGCAGCAGCATTCCTGGAAACTTATTTTAAAAACGGACTATGAGCTTAAAGTATTGTATCGCTTACTACTGCAACAGAGGCAGGCAGGACTCCTAAGAAAATGCCCAATACTGCACCAGGAGGAGACAGTCAATAAACTGACCTGATGTGCTGATGTGATGCACCTACTGGAATAGAGTGGGATGAATAATGCTGTTGCCAGTATGCTGTGACATCACATCTAGATGACTTTATAATGATTTCATCCCTGTCTACTGTATCTTTATGACCTGCAGGGCTGTAGTCAGGATTTTTGAAATTCTCAGGTTATTATTATTCGATTTCCCAATATGAAGGTTTTTGTCCTCTGAAAACCACAACATCTCCAAACACGTCAGCTTTTCATGAGCTGATATAGTCCTGTTTTCGGATTTGTGATACTGCATTGTTTCAGACTACCCTGTCTTTTAAAGTGGTTTAGAGTAAGAAGTACAGGGGGTCTTTAGGAGGAGATAGCAGCTCAACAGTAGATGTCACATAGAAGTGGTGTACATCATCTGAAAGCTGGGAACCTGAAGATTGATTTGAGAAAATTAAATCAGAAATAAAATGTATTAATTATTTAATTAACTGAAATAAAATGTAACCTTTTTTTTTTACCTCTCGAGAATTAACAAAAATGATTTAAAAAAAAAAATCCCACATTAAGACACCAAGACCTTGAGGACAACCATAGAAAAAGCCATGCTGTGATTTGGTATCAAAAACTTTTGACATTTGGAGATTTCTGCAAGAATTGCATTTTTCGGTGATTGGATGGCAAGCACTTCTGTTCTGGAAACTGCTCAGAAACCCCCTAATTGTCAATTAACCGAGGAAAGCCATCCATCCTCTGAATGCCCTAGATCTGTAGTTTGTGGCTGTAACGTTTCATGAGGCTGTGACTATCCTAGAGGTCACAACAGGTCATTTTTTACAGTGAGGTCACGTTTCAAAAAATGGTTTCACTACATGAAATGGCTACTATGGGGACTAACATCATCACACATTAATACAGTTGAGCTCATTGGATCCACAAGAGTCTCATCTTTACAGTGATACCCAATTTATGTAACTCAAGACTGTTTAGGACCCCCAGTATGCAGAAAAAGGTCAAGGGACCCCTGTGAAAATGGCCATGATAGTTTTATCCCTCGCCAAAATGTAGCCTAACTTTGGAGCGTTATTTAGCCTCCTTCCCGACAAGCTGGCATGACATGGTTGGTACCAATGGATTCCTTAGGTTTTCTAGTTTGATACCAACCTAGTTTGATCTAACTTTTAAACCCCAGCTACAGCCTCTGGAAGAGAAGTATCCGACGGATTTTAAGTGGTTAAACCTACAATAACTGATTTCGGCCACTTGGGGGCGGCAGAAACAAGTTGGGAACATTATCACCTCTCAAGCTCAAGTTGATGCTTAGCTAGCAAACAGTGGCTTGTTTGTACATTGATGAGTTATGGAGCAACGTTAGCATTGATTTGGAGTCGTGTTTCTGTCCACCTGATGAATCTAGGTCCATTATTCACTCGCTTTTAACTCTGTTTCTGGTCTCCACCAACTCCTGAGGGATATGATGTTAGCTATCTGGCTCTTTAGCTGCTAAATGCTCCACTGGGTTCACCAGCTAGCTTAGTAGCTAACTGTGTCTGTCTGCTGTTTGGTGCCGAACAGGACAGGTAGGCTAGTCAGTGTACAGTTTCTTAGGGCTTTTCCGCTGAATGGCAGCGGTGAGAATGAACCGAAACAGCTAAACAATGAGATGAAACTGCTGTGAAGCTCCTTAAAGTCGAGGGAAGCTGCTAGCTACATTGCTATCATAAAGATACTGATTATGACCAGTGACTCTGCAGACAGCCATGAATACAATTCGGTTGAGGATATCATTCAAATATGTTTATATATATATATATATGCAAATATTGGCTTAAAAGACATCGAAATTGAATATACTGAGTGTAAAAAAATAATCAAATCAGCCTATAAAATATCTTCTAATGTAGAGTGTATATTTGCTGGTTCATTAAACCTGCAATTTCCCAGAGAAAACACAGTGATCATGAGCTCAAAGTCACTGGTACATCCCCGATGACTTGATGATGATATCATCAACACTGTGAACTGAAGGAGTTCAACACACTTGCACTCTCAGTTAGAGAAATGTATTATTCAGATAGCAACAGAGCAATTATGTTTCCTCTCTGAATAGTACATTAGCTTTATGATAGTGCCCTCTCTGTGTTATTGCAGTTCAGATCTGAGAGTTTCCATTATCTTCTCTGCTTTTCTGATATACTGTCTTGAAACAATTTGGCTCAAACTTACTGTAATGAGACGCTGTTGACTCATTTTTCTCTTTATGTCATGAAGGTTTGGGTTACTGTCGCCTGTGGCCACGCTGTTTTGTCCTCTTTGTGTGTTGTGCCGCCAGATTCAATGATGAAAATGATATTACCGCTTTGATGCTCTGTTCTGTGCTTACTCATGGCTGTATGACGTTTACGTGCTAATAGAAATCAGCTTAGTCATACTGTTTTGGAGTACTTTCCCTAAAAGCATCAGAGGAGTTGTGTGTATTATTTCTTCAAAGGCAGGCTCATACAATGTCGGGGCAGGCATTCAGCTTCAGATACAGCTGGCACGTTTATGGAATGAATGTCTTTTTGTTCAGTTTTACAGTTCCTCTTCAGTACAGACTTGTGTCTGCCCCAAAACCCTACAGCGCCTTTTCAGTATGGCAGCAAAGGTCAACCCCATGTGACACAGTGATCTCATATGTGTTGTACTGAGATCCCGTTCAGTGACATGTTGGGCGGAAGAGCTTCAAACGGGCTTCCCAGACATCTGTAAACTTTCTATATTATCTCTCTTTGTTGGTGTTGTTGTCCTGAAGGCCCCAAGCTGAACTCAGGGGCCTTCTTCTCCTGCTGCTGATGCCAGACAGAGGATGAGACGAGAGGGTATTTCAGTCTGAGTTATGTGTGTGTCTGCTATGTATACTGCTATGAAAAGTGCTTCCGCTAATAGTTCACTGCCTGGTTAAAAAAAGGAAGCCCCCTGAGCTTTATCCCACCACTGTCAATCTCCCTGAAGTCAGCTACTGCATGTTTTTATACTATAGTAAGTCTGACAAACAGCATATAACAGTAAAATATCAATGTGTTGGATTGTCGGTTTTGATTGGTCGGACACAGCCCCCCTATTCCAACATCAGAAAAATATGGGGGGTTCCTGAAGCTTCTCAACCATCCAACAAACACTTCTGAAGAAGCAGACTGGCAGCATAAGAGTTTGTAGCCATGCTAGCAGATCTGAGAGCGACTGCACTAAGCCACAGCGTTGCATTGAGATAAATGCTAACACCAGCATCATGCTCACCCATAGACTGTATATAAGAAGTGGACGTAGTCACCATGACATCACTCTTTATTGGTCATTGGTTTGTGGACTGCTGTTTTGAAGCCTTGAGTTCGGCATTTTGGCCCTCGCCATCTTGGTTTTCAGCAACCAGAAGTAAAACAAGAGGGTGGAGCTAAGTACAACCGAACGCTGAATAAGACGTTTTCAACCAAAAAGGTTATAATTAACGTTCATGAACTGAAAACACACTGTGAAAGGGTTAAAGTTCTAAGTTGAAAACACAGACAATTCCCAGACCGGACAACGCCGTGGTAGCGACCTGTCAATTACAAGGTAGCCCCGCCCTAAAGCATCCCCTGCTTTATGGTCTATTTGACTCTAAATGGGACCATAATTTACTAAATGAACATCATGCTGTATTGAAGAAGACTTGAAACTAACGATTGTGACCATAAACTCATGTTTACAATGTTTACTGAGGTAATAAATCAAGTGAGAAGTAGGGTCATTTTCTCATAGACTTCTATACAATCAGATTTCTTTCTGCAACCAGAGGAGTCACCCCCTGCTGGCTATTAGAAAGAATGCAAGTTCAAGGCACTTCAGCATTGGCTTCACTTTTCAGACACCGGAGTTGCCCACTGGCTCACAATGACAAGGCTGACATGCTGATGTTTAGAAGGTAAAATGTTTGTCATCTTAGTTTAGCACATTAGCATGCTAGCACTACTTGCTAATTTGCACTGAAAACAAAAACAACAAAAACAAAGTACAGCTGAGGCTGATGGGAATGACAGTGGTTTTGCAGGTATGTAATCATAAACCAAAATATTCAACAAATTAATGTTTGACCTGATGGTGGCTCTAGATGAAAAGACAATGGATCACCAAAGTCATTGGGATTCATCCCCTAGGGACCATGAACGTCTGTACAGCATTTCATGGTAATCTATTCTATAGTTGTTGAGATATTTCAGTCTGACCGAAGTGGTGGACCAACCTACAGTCCCTCATGTCCATTGCCATAGAGCCATGCCGCTGGCTCATAAAAACACGATGCTGCTCTGCTGATAGTCTATATTCAGGATCAGCTGATTCTACATACTGCAAGCTTTTAATGTCACATACATCAATATACTTAGAACAAACCCATGACAGCATGAGAAAGCATGAAGCGTTCTGAATATACAAATGTTTAGCTGACTGCCAAAGGCTTGTAAATCATACTGTACCCAACGTATATGCCGAAAAGCCTCGAGATTTACAGTTTCATGTCATTTCCATTATATTGATCTCTGGTTCTTGATTTATTGTGCAGGTCTTTTCTGTTTTAGAGTGTGTTGACAAAGGTGGGGGAAGGTAGTTCTGATATAGGTCACAAATCATCTGAGATGGATCTCTATGTGGCCTTGACAGACATCTATTGTGCACATTCTCTAGTCTGACCCAACTGCCTTCCTTTTGTGTTGTGTTTTTAATCGTAGCAGTAATTTCCTCTTTCTGGACTTTCAGATTAATACATTATAACAATGTCTTTTTCGTAGAGTTGACTGTGTTGCATTGCTGTCAGAGGGAAAGTACAAAGTCTCAGGTTGCAGCGAGGTTCATGTTTACCATGGACCTGCTTTGGTGCCTTTCTGAGGAGAGTCTCAGTGCCAGCGGGGCCACAGGTAGCCGATATAATCCCAGACATATAGTCTGGAGTTCAGTTTCACTGGCTGAGTATAAGAATCTAAAACAGAGCTTTCTGAAGCTGAACAAATCCTCTTATTGAACTGGAGGCTTGATTAACACAGCTTAAAAATCAAGAGTGGAGCATGGGAGTGATTTTTGGATGACCTCCAAAAGGTTACAGAGATTGCAAGAGATGTCAAATACAAAAGATAAGAAACTCAGCAGCAGTGTGCAGGTTTCAAGTCAGTAGAAAGTAGGGCTGGGCAAAAGAAAAATGTTTATCGTATATATTCGTGTATCGTTTCTATCGCGATATACGTAGGCTAGGTCTATTTTATTTATTTTTTCTCTATAATTTCACTTAAATCTTTTATGTTCATTTTGCACTAAAGTTCTTAAAATGAAAAAATTCTCTCTATGTTTTATCTGTCAAGTATTTAATTCACACAGGAGTATACAGCATTTCATATAGACTATGTATTTATTGATTTACCAGAAAACATGCTATATTGTGATATGGAGATATGAAATGATGTATAGATTTTGGCCATATCACCCAGCCTTAGCAGGTACCATTTATTTGTATTAAAGTGATAATTTGACATTTGGGGAAAATACTCTTATTTGCTTTCTTGTTGAGAGTTAGATGAGAAGATCGATACCGCTCTCGATCTCATCATCTAACTCTCAACAAGAAAGCAAATAAGCGCATTTCCCAAAATGTCAAACTAAACTTTTAGTCTCTTTTTTAATAGTTGCTAACTTTTATTTTGCTGTTAAATTGCGTTTGGCTTTTGCCTCCATGAGTCAAACACAATACCCTCTGTACCTTCCAGTACCATTTCTTTTGTTCAGTACCCATATAAATGTGTGTAAATGGGGCCCAGCATAACTGCCTCACACATTCATAACACAATGAAGAATTTCTGAGGGTTAATTTGCATCAAAATAGCCAAATAAAAGCTGCTTTTTCAGCCTCAGCTTAAGAGTTGAGAAGGAACCTTTCCCCCCCTTTTTCCCTCCCTAATTCAATTCATGATTTTTCTCCTGCTCCCTCTCTCTTGTTGCTAAATCTTTTTAGAGGCCATTCATGTGAAAGCCTCGTAAATGTTGGAACTCGCGTTGTCGCAGTGCTTATTTATATGAGAGATCAGAAGGAGCAAAGGGTATATAGCATGGGCTTTACAGTCCGGCACACACACACATACGATTAATGCTCTTTACTAGCTCCCACTTACTCTCTGTCTATTTAACATTCTCCCGTTCCTCCATGCTGGGCCGCTGGGACAAAAGCTCGGTGGGAAGCAGCGCTGCTTGGCCGAGAGCTTTCAGGAATATTACTCTGCAGCGGACCACGTGCTCAGTGGAGGGAGAGGAACAATCCGCAGAGTCAGGAAGGAAACATGCAACTTAGATGTGATGGAGGTGCAGATAAAATGTTGCCTGCACTGCGTAGGAGAAGCAGGAGCTGATTCTGCATCAGAGATAGTTGGCAGATAAAGTCCTGAGATGGTTTCTGGCATTTTGTTGCATTATTAGTACATATAATTATCTTCTGTGGTGTTAATGTCTCATGTTTACCTTTGCTATTCGATTTTCATTTCATGTTATTTGATAAAAAACTCAGAGGTTAAACCTTGAGTTGAATATGAATATGATTTGATCAGTATGTGGGGGAGGGGTCGAGGGTGTGATGGGGACGGGAGCTGCAGGGATGAATAAATCATGGCAGGCCTCCCCTTTGATTAGATATGTGTGTGTGTGTGTGTCCACGGTTATGTGTGTTCACTTGGGTTGACTCTGGTAAAGACGCAGTTTAATCAATCAGCTGATGGCGGCTCTGCTGGGAACTGATACAGAAGTGAGATCGGAAAGAAGCCGTGTGAAGCAGACAGGAACAGGAAATTACAACAGATGTGGAGGCTTTTTTTTGTATTTATTAAAAGAGATTAGCTGATTGATTACGCAGAAAGTCTTAAGATACAAACGGTCTAACATTAAAAAAATATTTTTGATAGATGCCCTTTGCGTTATCACTGTCACTTGCTTATCTTTTCTAATTTCCTCAAACATTTATGGGTTAAAGAGGTCCACAGATCTTAGCATGTGTCATCATTGTTGGCATCTTGTGTCGGGTTTGAGTGAATTGCTAAATTAATCTGTTGACTTTGTTTAAGATTCACAATATCTTGTGCATAAGTTCAGGCTTATGTGTTTGCTAAGTGGAGATTTACACATCACTAAAGTAAAACATGTTGTACCACACAGATTTGTTCTTATGTAGAGATTATTTTTACTAAATATTGTAACCGCCAGATGTGAAACTGATCTAGGGCTGCAGCTAATGATTATTTTCATTGTCTATTAATTTGTCGAATATTTTCTCGATTAATCGATTAGTTGTTTGGTCTATAAAATGTCAGAAAATGGTGAAACATGCTGATCAGTCCTTCCCAGAGCCCAAGATGACGTCCTCAAATGTCTTGTTTTGTCCACAACTCAAAGATATTCAGTTTACTGTCATAGTGGAGTAAAGAAACCAGTAAATATTCACATTTTTTTTTCTTAATAAATTACTCAAACATAATTATCAAAATAGTTGGCGATTAATCTAATCTATTAATCGTTGCAGGTGTAAACTGAACTGACAAAACGTGAGCTTAAAACATGACCTGTTTGGACTGAATTGCGTATAAGAGGTAATATGAACTATGATCTGACAAAATGTTGTTAAACAATGATGCAAACTGAGAGGTTTTTAAATAGCATTTCACAAAAATGAAACAATAAACCTCAAAGTATAAAACATTAAGCTAATGCTAATAGTCACTCTAAATGACATCATTGGTTATATTAGCATAATTTTTTTTTTTTTAAACAATACTAAATCTGAAACACATATTTCTTCATGTCTGCACATATAGATAAAACAATAAAGTAATACCTACATTAGTGAAGGGTTTGCAGTGAAGTTTAATACATTGATTGACACGTTTTTATCTTACTAATGTAGAAAGAAAGCTGAACAGCAGCCGATATGACCAGAATGGCAAAGCAGCAATTAGTAGCCGCTCACTTCAATCTTTATTTTGTAATTATGTGGAAAATTAATCTCTCTCTTTGTTAATTATTCTCCTCTCTTTGTTCTCTTTGCTTTTCAGATTTTTTTCAGCCACCTGTTTCCTTTCTTGACTCTGTTTCTTCTGCATGTACAGTATCTTTTTCTCTGCGTCCTAGCTGCCCGATCTTAGACGATTATTAGACTTATCGGTCGCTTTGGTCTTAGTCGAATAAGATTTCTTTAGTCGCCTAGTCGTTTTTTTATGCTTTTTTCATGCTGAATGGCCAAGAAACCTCTGAGCACATCTCTGGTAAACATAAGATTTAAAGTGGTGCTTTTGTTTGATTATTTTGGAGAAAGTCAGTTTTACAGATGTGTCGAATAAATCAACTAATCGATTAGTCGACAAAATCATATTGAGTGTTAGCCGACTAAGAATTTCTTTAGTCGAGGACATCACTACTTCGTCCGTTATCACACATTCACACACGATGAACATTTATTAGTTTTCTCCAGGACAAGACATGCAGGTCATGTGACCTGGAAACTCTAAATTGATCACAGGTGTGACTTATTGAACGTGTCTGTGTGATAGACATGTTCAGCATGTTTCTCTGCTGTTCATCCGTTGCATGCTGCTTGTACCAACCCTCCTAAAAAGATGGATGGATGGACAGAAAAAGAAAGATAGAGCAATTAAAACAGAGGCAAAGTATGAGAACCAGATCTTGACAGACAGATCAATAGATGGACGAGTGGATAAGGGAGGAGAAGAGAAGGAGGAGATGAAAAGGAACAGGGGAGGGACGGTGTAGGGGTTATTTCCTCTTTACACTTTGGACCTGAGGGCCAATCGTTACCCCATCTATGCCTGGAAATGACCGTTCACTTATTGATCAGTAGTGGGGCAGGTGGTGAGCTTAGGGGTTGTTAAAGATGCATGTGAAGTGAGGATGGGGTTAACATTGTCCCCTGAAAGCTTAGTGTTTGTACCCTTCTCCTTCCTGAAATGTACTTTCAGTGGATAGGAGCTCAAAGGGTTTTTCCTATTTCTGTGTTTTGTTTTAAATTGATATAAACTGCCCTTGTGATATCCTTGAACAAATCGTTTAAGCAGGAAGTTGAGTCAGATCCCAGGGCAGTGAACCACAATATCCCAAAGGGGGTTTTGCATGATCTGGCAGCTGTTTCTGTCTCTCTTTTTGCCCTTTATTGTGCATTACCCAACCCTTCTCCTCCTCCTCTGCCCCGAGTTGGAGAGAGATGAGATGTTAAAATCATGATGTGATGACTCACAGCTCGGTCACCTCATTCTCAGCTGTCATTTTCTCATTAGCAAACTGGAGTCAGGTGTGAGAGCGGGCTTTTTGTGAAACAGCTCGGCTTTATGAGACTGATTGTCACAGCCGACGTTGGTGGACAGGCTGCGGTCAGCGTGCTGATCCGTAGTTTACACAGTTGTTGGACAGCCTTCTGTTGTCTGGTGTGTATCTGCACATACGTGTGTGTGAGTGAGTTTATGTGCAAATATTCAGGTCCGTTAGTACACTCATGCCTCTATTTACGTCTGCGTGCTTGCACATGTTTTCCTTTGCGTGTATATAGTATGTGTGTCCAGGTCAGAGGTCACAGTCTTGCCTCAGGGTAACAGAAGTCCTACAGAGCCCCCGGCCCCCATGCTGATCCTGTAGAGCCACTATCTATACAGCAACAGCCTCACGCTGCTCTCCGACGGACAGATGTCAAAGGGTGTGAGCAGACAGATTACGAGGGATCGACTGAAACGGTCCTGACACTAAATATTGGAAATGTTTAGGGTGTATTTGATTCAACATTTCACAAACTTCATCAGCAAACAAAGGCCCACCACGCCTGGAAAATTCCAGGGAAGGGTTGGGTTTAAAAAAAAGTTTGTATCTGCTGTTAAAAGTTTCAGTTCCTCTTTAAATTATACCGTGAAAAAGCTTCTGCCCCCTAGAGCACATTGTTTGGTTGATGTGCTGTCCCATTGAGGCCCTTTTCAAACAGAGTTTGTGTGGCCGTCACATTAACGTCTGAACTGCTTCCCAGTCTTTCGTCTCTCTCTCGCGTCTCTCCTTTTTCAGTGAAAGTCTTCTTTTCATAAACAAACAAAACAGGATTTCAGGAATTCTCTTGGGTTTACAAAATACCATTCTGCAGATGTTTTGTTCGACTGTGTATTGGTGTGTTTACATGCTGCTATTGCCAGGTGATTTCAGGAACAAAGAAAAGGCAGCCTTGTTTTTAGCTTAATGTTAGTGGAATTTGGAGCATAAAAATTGATTTTGAAATGTTTTTTAGCAACACAAGAGTTGGGGAATTCTGTCAACCCATCGAGGTGCATGCATCTTGTAATAATAGGCATGGAAATTGACTACATGGGACTTTACAAGCTGCAAGGGTATGATGAGGAAAGGCTGAATAATGCTGGATTTAATCATGTTTTAAGGTTGTGAGTCATTCATCAAGATGAGATGGACCAACACTCTTGGGCGTAGCCGTTTTTCTCTTCACACAGTTTTCTTGATATTTAGATGCTGCTCTGAATATTGGTTACATGTGTGATGTATTGTTGTCTCTCACCCTCTATCTGCCTGTATGGGAAGCTGAACGCAGGGATGTGACTCCTGAGAGTGGGGGAGGAGTGAAGGAGGACGGGATTGTGTGTATGGATGAGGTTTAGATGGGGGAGGGGTGGACAGGATCGTGGAGAGTGTTGGGGTCACTGAACATCCTCCCCTCGACAAACACATGGGTATGAGTGTAGTAGTGTAATGAGGCTCCTGTGAGTGACTCTTGTGTCTGTGATGATTAGCTGGAAAAACAAGGATGATTTATTGACAGTGGAGGGTGGGTTTAGAAATCACTATTTCAGGGGTTTTGATAATGTTGTATAATACACTGTTATTGTTTGTGTGACAGCAGCTGATAAATTTGGTCTTGTTTACCATTAATAATTCCTAGATGCAATCAAAACTAGAGCTGCAAAGATTAATTGATTAGTTGTCAACTATTAAATTATTCACCAGCTATTTTGATAGTCGAAGTATTTTTTTAAGAAAAAAAAAAGTAAAAATTCTCTGATTCCAGCTTCTTAGATGTGAATATTTTCTGGTTTCTTTACTCCTCTATGACAGTAAACTTAATATCTTTGAAATGTGGACAAAACAAGACATTTTCAGGACGTAATCTTGGGCTTTGGGAAACACTGATTGACATTTTAACCATTTTAAGACATTTTATCGACCAAACAACTAATCAATTAATCAAGAAACTAATCGTCAGATTAATCGACAATGAAAATAATCATTAGTTGCAGCCCTAATCAAAACCACATTCATGCAAAATACAGGATACCCTGCTTCAAAAAGCTTTCACATGCTCTGTTGGGTCCAAAACTAACATTACACACAGTCACTGAACTATTGATTTAGAGTCTAAATCAATAGTTCAGTGACTGTGTGTAATGTTAGTTTATGTCCAGATGGTCTAAATGTTAGACCATCTGGACATAATAATAATATAATAATGTTACTTTATTTAACCAGGAAAGAGCTTTGTTGAGATTAAAAATCTCAGATAGCAGCACCACATAGAACATAAACTATAGAGGTTTTCATGTGGGATATCCAATGTAAGATTACGGCAATGTCATCAGTCTCAGTGCCAACTAGCAAATATCAGCATGCTAACACGCTAAACCAAGATGGTGTGCATGGTAAACATTATACCAACTCAACATCAGCATCTTAGCGTTGTCATTGTGGACACGTTAATGCAGATGTTAGCATTCAGCTCAAAGCACCGCAGCGTACAGCCTCATGGAGCCACTAGCATGGCTGTAGACTCTTGTTTGATCTGCCCAGGTCCATTATCTAATCTGATACAACCAGGTAGTGTAAATTACACAATCACACACACACACTTCAGATATGCTGGTGCCGGCTCTGTGGCGTCTGGGTTCATGTGGGCATTTCTCTAGACACCGTCACCGTCACGCTCAACGCCCTGATATCTCCCATCCAGGCCCAGACTGCAGCAACATACCCACAACCACTCATATTACACACACACACACACACACACACACACACACACACACACACACACACACACACACACACACACCATGTCAGATGTGGGTTTACTGAAAGATGAGCTTGGCAGTGGAGATCATGATCGGACTGTCTGACTCAATCCTGAACAATGAAGTGAGCTCAGAAGTGGGTAAAGGGCAAACAAATGAAAGCATTACTCATTGTGACATTTTATCTGTGTCAAATGTGCGACATGTGTGCCTGTCTGTATGCTGGGCGTTATTCAACTCTGACTAACTCAATCACTCAACTTCCTACAGATTGTGAATCTGTTTGTAGGAAGTTAAGTGATAGAATTAAATGTTCAGGGCTGTGATGATTTGTTGAGGACACCCAGACAACATGTCCTTGTTTTCTTCAATCCATTTTTAAATGATAAATTACATTTTTCACTCAATGATGCTTTTCATTTTAGGGAAAGATGAAGGGGAACGAGGGAATGAATGCTTTTAAAAAGGGCTGAAGCCAATGATTATTTTCACATTTTTTATTCATTAAATAGTTGTTTGACCTTAATTGTTATAAATAGTGAAAAATACCCATCACAGTTTCCGAAAATCCGAGGTGACATCTTAAAAAGTTTTGTCCAACCAATAGTCCAAAACCCAAACATATTCAATTAGGCTAACTAAACAGTAAAGCAGCACATCCCGCGGAAGCTGGAGCTTGTGAATGTTTTGTATTTTTGCTCAAAAACTGATTGAAATGATCCATCAATCATCAAAATAGTTTGCAATTTTTTTTTCTGTTAACTAATTGTATAATCAACTAAACGTTTCAGCTTTAATCTGAATATGTTCTCATATTTGAGACTATGGAGGCATAGCATTCGCGGAATCACATATCACATGAAAATCCATCTGATCAGGCTTCAATTAATGCGTTTATTTTTGGCAAGCCAGATCCCGGACCAATCAGCGTCCTGTGGGGAGCTTCTGGCAGCTATGGCCTTGGCTTAGGCGTTTGTGAGGCGACACGGAGAGGCGACTGTTCGTTCTAAACAACAATGGCGGCTACCGAAGAGGTTAGCGTAGATCCTGAAGCATCAGTTATAAATGAACAAAGAACGGCACTGAAGGCTTTTCTCGATGGAAAATATGTTTTCGCTCTTCTCCCGTCTGGCTCAGCAAGAGTTTGATTGACAGATAGCTCATCCAATCATCTGCCAAGAATGTTTTTCCAAGCTTCTCAGATGGTTCTGTGTAACAAACCATCTGGCGGGTCAGGTTAATGGTATTGTGCTAGTGAATATGATCTTATATGACTATGAAGTATGTGCCATCTACATTAACTAAAGTTAGATAAACACCAGGAAGAGATATATCTGTCTCTCAGCCACATTTCTGCATATACTTCATGTCTTTTCAGGTGTTTTCTCTCTGAGGAAAAATTTGAATCTGTCAAAGTTGGCTGAATATAATGTTTAGGCACATGGACAGGCTGGGACCCATCCAACTCTCTCCTCTAAATACTGGCGGTATAACAGCTTGACAGACCTCCCACCTTACACCCTGACACCTGCCAGTGTGTCTGCACATGTGGGGGGGGGGAAGATGGGTATCACCTCAACTCCTACACATAAACCAGAGCTCCCCAGGAATGTCGAGCTATAAGAGGGATCAGATCTTATCAGGGATTTTTTTTTAGTGATATGTTCTTCCTCTTAAATCCCTTTTGTTTAATGTGTGTTTGCATTAGCTTAACGCCGTTTGGTCGGGGGTTTCTCACGTGGGCCACCACTTCACATGAGATGTGTCGGCTTTGGGTGGCTGTTTGGGATTCTCACTCATTTAGGTGAGGTGAATCATCCCTGAGGCAACGCACGGCTGCACCTCAACAGAAGCACTTTTCAGGGAAGAGAGGAAAATAGAAAGTAGAGCTGTCTGGCAGCCTGGGCGGTATGAGTGGTCGTTTTTGTGTTATGATGACCAGGATGAAAGTGAGGACAAAGGTTTTTTCTTAGACTGGAAGAAGAAAAGAGTTTGAGTCAGGGTGGCAGCTATTGTCATGGTGTAAAATGAGTAAGATGTTGGGATGTACAGCAGACGGGTCCACCATGCTTGACTCTCCCCTTTCCCATCACTGTCTAAACTGTATCAAACAGCTATAGAGTGCTCCAGGGATGATTTTTTTGTTTTTTTAAAGATTATTATTTTTTGGCATTTTCATGCCTTTATTGATAGGACAGTGGACAGTTAAGGGGGAGAGAGAGAGGGGGCGACATGCAGAAATAGCCGCAGGTCGGATTCAAACCCCGGTTAAGACTCAGCCTTGTTATATGGGCGCCCGCTCCACCAACTGAGCTATCGGGGCGCCCGGGATGACGTATTTTTTGTAGGCCAACCCGGAAGTTAGCATCACCCTGGTTCTCCTAACAAAAAGCCAGTGGGATTTATCATTGGGTCTTTGATTATTGCAGAAAGTAAACTCTGTGGCAAACAAAAGTTTATGATACTTACACGTTTTGTAAATGAACGCCACTTTATGATCTTTGAAGTGTGAATGCAATCTCAAGTTTCAAGTTTCAAGTTTATTCATCACATACACAATTTTACAAGTATAATGCGCAGTGAAATGCTTATGTACCTCTCCGGCTGTACACGAGTTACAGGAAGACCAAACATAAACCAACCAACAGAAATAATTAACAAACATAACATTACCAATAAACCAACATAACAAAAGTGCTAACAGTGCAGACATTACAAAAGTGCAAAAGTGAATGATGGAGTAGTGAGGGGGGGGGAGCTTACGTTTTAGACTCATTTAGCAGTCTGATGGCCTGAGGGAAGAAACTCCTCCTCATCCTCTCTGTATTGGCCTTCAGCAGACGATAGCGTCTCCCTGAAGGCAGCAGGGAAAACAGTCCTTTGTTGGGGTGACTGGGGTCCCCGGCGTTCCTCTTCGCTCTTTTCCTACATGGTTTGATGTAGATGTCATGCAGATTGGGGAGGGAGTTGGTCCTGATGGTTCTCTCAGCTGAGCGGACCACCCTCCTAAGAGCCAAGTGATCGCGCTTGGTGCCGTTTCCCATCCAGGTGGTGATACTCCCACACAGCATGCTCTCTATAGTGCAGGTGTAGACGTTCCTGAGCACCCTGAGTGGGAGTTTAAAGTCCTTCAGTCGCCTCCAGAAGTACAAAGCTAACGTTAGACTATAAACAAACTACACCACTGTCGCATGAACACAAGTATACACAACGAGGCTGTAAAGGAGGACGAGACGGCGTGATGCCGTTTAGAGGTCTCATTTAGCCACTTTGTTAGCAACCGCAGTAAAGGCTTCAAAATTCACGAGTGGGGGTATTTATTGATGTATTTGTCGTAGAACAAATTGTTAAATACTCATAAGCTTGTGTTAACCACAGACCTTATTTCAGGCATCTAACTAAAAACCCATTCAAAAAAAACATTAACCCTTTCCTGACGAGGGAACCAGAAGTGCTAAAATGCTAACTCATTCACAGGTTTTAGGACTCTATTTCAACGATCCAGCACAAAAGTAAATTAGTTTGATGAGTTGCCTCTGTTAGGGCTGGTTGATGAGTGTCTGTGTCTACTACTCTGTATGTGTATCTGTGCGTTGTTCATCAGTGCTATCAGCTTGCTACACTGTATTTATAGTCAAAATACTTCCCAGGCACAGAGATAACTCTAATTTAAGTGTGTACATAACAAGGTAGGTATGAGGGGGGCTGCTTATGGGAACTCTTCACATTACTGCTAGTTGCTACTCATACATCATTGTTATAAATATATGTAAGCAGCTACTGTTGTGGCACCCAGTTTAAGGTTGATCCCTCTCACTTTTTTTTTTTTTTTCCACCTTACAATCTGCTCTTTATTCTCCGATCTCTCTCCTCTGCCTCTGTTTCCCCACGTCTCGCTTCCATGCATATGCCATGGCTGACGGTGTTGGGTGGAATGTGGCTCAACGCTCGGTTTTTAAATAGCATCCTAGCCGAAATCAGCCGCTCCTAATAAGGCAGAGGGCAGTGACACTGGCCCCAAAATATCAGCAACCGCCTCACTGAGAATAAAACTTTTCCTTGCCTTGATAGCGAAGGATTATCGGTGATAAGCTGTTAGTACAAACAAGGTGCAGCACACGCAGACGCCACAATTTAAAGTCAAGATAACACGTTTAACTGTAGGTGGTCTCAGCAGGATTTGAATAGTTTGAGCTGCAGTTGTTTGTACTTTACAGTAACGCTGGCTAAGGTCAGCTGAGGCTGAAATGTGCCACCAGTCACGTGTGAAATAATAGCGTTAATAATAGCGTTTAACCACTGCAACTACAGTTACATTGTAAGTAGTAGTACTAAGACTCACATGAGATGTTTAGTTTCTGTCATGACACATCGGCAATGAATCTTTAATTATATTATATGTATCACAATTAAATGTTCATTGTGATGTTCCTTCAGGATCCTTGTGGGGGCGCCGCAGGCAGCGGGGCAGGGCCTGTTGAGGGGCAGCCGGCCAGGAGCCTTGTTCAGGTGTCCAATCACACCTGAGGAGTACGACTGTGAGAGGGTGGATATTGACGGAGATTGTGAGTGAAGAGCTGAAACGATTCGTCGGTTAATTGATTAGCTGCAACATTGTAATAATTGATTAATCATTTAAGTCATTTTTTTTAAGCAAAAATGACAAAAACAGATTTGTTTCAGCTTCTCAAATGTGAACATTTGCTGGTTTTCTTGTTTCTATTGTTGCATTTCTTGTTGTTTTTTGATTTTAAACTGAATACTTTTGTTGGCCAAATAAAACAACCAGTTTAAACATGGTGTTGGGCATTGTCTATTAATTTCTGACCTTTTATCGCCCGAATGGTTAAGCAAATAATTCAGAAAATAATCTGCATATTAATTGATAATGAACATAAATTGCTGATTTTTTTTTGATTTTTTTAGTCACTTAGACTCGCTGAGCTTTCTTTTCTTGAATTTCCACAGAGATTATCCTCGACTTTATCTTTCATCTCTGACTATTTTGTGACATCAGGAAAAGCCTTTCTAGATTCATTCAGTTACTTATTGTGAATGCCATTATACATTTATCTTCAAAAGCTTCTAACTAATGTTGCCATTAAAATCGACTTACTCTAAATTGTATTTATATTTAGTCATTTGCATTGCATTAGAGAAAGGTTAACTATAATTTGAACTTCAATAACTCCTCATTGAATAACAAAGTGCTGTTTGCTTACTGTGGCTCAGATCCTAATTGGTTTACAACATGGTGTTTTCCCTCAGTGAGACTGGACAGAGAGAGCAAAGACAACCAGTGGCTGGGAGTCACTGTCAAGAGTCAGGGGATCGGAGGGAAGGTGGTGGTAAGTGAAGATAACATCCTGTAAATGCATCAGTGCAGGAAGCTCGGTCTTTCCTGCGTTTGAAAGCAAAAATGTTGTTCTGCTCCTGACCCAATGATTTGTGAACACAGACAGCACATTTTCACTTTTGGTTCATCTGTTAAGTTGTACTAACTTTTAGTTCTTAATGCACAAGTATGAAGACTAGATTTTCTGAATGAGTCAACAGTAGCAGCAGAGTAAATCCTAATAATTAATACTTAATGACATTTCCTATCCCTCACCAGACCTGCGCTCACCTGTATGAGCTCAGGCAACGCGTGAATCAACCCTCAGAGACTCGTGACCCCATTGGACGCTGCTACGTCCTGAGTGAGGATCTGACAGAGCGAGACGACCTGGACGGAGGGGAGTGGAAGTTCTGCGAGGGCCGGCCGCAGGGACACGAGCAGTTTGGCTTCTGTCAGCAGGGACTGTCCGTCAGTTTCACCCCAGACAACAACTTCATCCTGTTTGGGGCTCCGGGAACTTACAACTGGAAAGGTAAGGTGTCTGACTGACCTCGAATACAAGGCTGAGAAAAGGCAGACATGTTATTTTTACCATTGTGGTGTTGCAGGTTTAAAGTTGCACTAATCATTTTTAAGGCACTAGGTGGCAGCAACAAGAAGACAAGCACAGTTTTTTTTATCCGAATCTTTGGTCAGACGGTGTTTCATGTTTTCAAATTTTAACGCAGTCTGAGGAAAATCTGCACGCTCTAATTTTGCCTTCTAAAGATGTGATATGACAAACAACTGCATCTATACACATCCTGTAGACAGGTATGAAGATTAAAGAAAGAAAGAAATGTTTGTAGGACTTCCCATAGTTTGTATTCATTAACCCCCATCTTGCCCTCGTTAGTGCTGGACAATTACAATGTGCAAAATGTTTTCTTTTCTTGGATTCAAGGAGGATGTTCATTATTCTGTACAATTTTCACTGGATATACAAAACATTTGAAGAAATACTGTTGCAACTAAAGTGAGCTAGAGAAGAGAGCCAACCCATGTACACTGCCTAATTAAAACAGTGCTATTAACAGGACAATACTGTTAGGGATTTTAAAAAATCGAATTGATTTATAAACCAATCTAGTGATTGGACACAGACATTATGCAGAGCAGCGGCATGCACTTAATCAAAGAAAGCATTGAGATTTATCTGGTGGAGTAATCAGTCACTGGATTGATTTATTTTGTCTGTCACATGACATCAATGCTCATGTTGATCTTAATTTATACAATTCACATTCAAAAACATTAAAATATAAGTCTACATTTTGTCTCCTCGATGCTGATGTTGATGTTTTTGAATTTAGTCACTGTGTCCACAACCATACAGAAAATGCATTTAGATGGATAGAAAGTGTGATTGTGAGTGTGAGAGAGTGTGTCGGCCTGTCCCAAATTCATACTACACACAGATTCTTATCCGATGATTTTTTGTAGTGTTTGTTTGTCGTGTATTCTAAGTGACAAAATTAAGTATACTCAAAGCAGAGAGTATGCATACTAGATAGGGTTGATTTTTGAGTTTGCTGTCAATGGACACTACTCACTCATAATTCGATGCACAAAAGAAATAGAGGAGCTGCTTAAAGCTGACATAAAAATGGTGGTGTGAATGTTGGTGAGACAGCTCCAGGAAAAAATAACTAAATAAATAAACAAGTCATTGTTTTGAACAATAAAAAAAAGACTAAATCTTAGGAAAAACATTTTGCAGTCTATTTTTTAAGTTTAATTTTGAGTTGTCCTCCTCTTTTATTGACGTCCACTGTTGCACATGTATTGTGTCAAGTATGTTGATTTTCTTGTATACTACCTGCTAAAACAGTATACTATGACTTAGTACATACTGTGTATAGGATTGGTAAGTAATACAAGTGTTTATATTCTGATGTGTGCTGTGTGTGCTTGTTGCTTTGCTGTGCCCTCACCTGTTTCCATTCCAGGTGAGCTGCGCGTCCAGCTCCTAAACCAGACTCTGCTCGACCTCGGTCTCTATGACGACGGGCCCTACGAGGTGGCAGATCAGAAAGAACTTAATGCCCAGCTCATCCCTGTGCCCTCCCACAGTTACCTGGGTAGGACTCGCCCTCCCTGCTCACTGCTGCCTGTGCACAGGAGAGAAAGAGAGGGCCGGTGGAGGGCGACACCAGGGCTCAGGCTGTACTCCAACATGGCTGCCAAAACCCCAGGAGCTAGGAACAGTAGCAGCTGCCAAACTGCCTCTCACTGGTCATTCCCTGTGGATTATTTCTGGATGAGCCTATCTGTGTGTGACTCACAGAGCCCTGAATGTGACTCCACCTCATTCTTTTTTTTTTACATTTTCCCATGTGAATGTGGGAGGACATGTGAAAAATGTCCAGAGCTAATTGTGGCCTGACATAGATTTGTATGATGCCAGTATTTGCTAAAATTTGGCCTTTCTCCCTTTCTTGAGTAAACAAGGGAAATATTTACTCCACAAAAAATCAACCCAACAACAATGACGTTATCCTCATTCCATCCACCGCCCTCTTCTAAAATCAAAGTACAGGAAAACATGTCAAAACTTTTAAGAGGGTGGTGTACAAGCAGTCAGGGTGCAGTCTGAGCCTGAAATTTCGTCTCTCCACCAGGTACCCAGTGGTTTTGCATTACCACTGCGGCACCACAAAGACAAAACACCAATCAATCACAGCCTGTCTCACCTGCACCTCCCTTTTCCCCTCTTTTTCCTCTCTTTTCACTCTTTCCCCTCCCTCACCATTTCACCATCCCATCACTCCCCTCCTACACTCGTCCTTCTGTCTCTCTTTCTGTCTTTCCCTTCCTGTCTTGGGCCATAGGGCTCTTGTTCATGGCTAGCCCCATTGAAGATGCACTGCTGTACAAAACTCTGGAGCCCTCCAGCCGGCCCACACCGTTTGAGGACGTAGCTCATAATAGCTACTTAGGTTTGTAGGCGTGGGGTGTTTTTGTTTGGACCGGACTGGGCTTGTAGTGGAAGTAGTCCCACCTTCCTCCTCCGTCTTCGTCTTAATCCTTTCTGCTAATTCCAGATAGATTTTTAGTGTGTAATCTATGTATTATATGGGACCGTATCACCTGTACTGCTATAAAGAGACAGCCATCTAAAACTGAAGATTTTTTATGTAAAACTCTAATTTAATTTAATTTAATTTAATTTAATTTAATTTAATTTAATTTAATTTAATTTAATTTAATTTTTTTGGTATGATTATTTTTCACTTTCTGCTTCTAGCTGCTGATTTGACAATGGCAAGCTGATGGTTGTCTCTTTGAGTAGCAGCGGGGTGTTTGTCTGTTCTGTCTGTAGATATCTGTCGTCTGTAGTGTGTTGAGTCGGTCTGCATGTGTGTGTCGGTACGAAGCTTTCCAGGTGGTGGTGGTTTTCTCGTCAGTTGTCGTAGTTTTACTAAATCCATTTACTGATAAAAATGTTTAACTAACAAACAAGACAAAGAGTCTACAGCCGTGCTAGCGGCTCTGTGAGGCTGTTCTTAGGCAGCGCGGTGCTTTGAGCTAAATGCTAACGTCAGCATGCTAATATGCTCACAATGCTAACATGGTGATGTTAAGCAGGTATACAGTAATGTTTACCAGGTTCACCTTGGTGTGTTAGCATGCTAACATTTGCTAGTTAGCTCTAAAAACAAAGTATAGCTGAGACTGATGAGAATGTTTTGCAGGTTTTGTCATAATCCAGATTACTGGACACATCAAAGAGTTGACCTGATGATGGCGCTAGATGAAATTTTGAAGGATCACCAAAGTTATTACAATTCATCCTGAGGGGATCATGAATGTGTGTACCAAACTTCATGGCAATCCATGTAATAATTGTCGACACATTTTATTCAAAACCACAAATGTCAACATCATGGTGACGCTAGAGGAAAAAGTCAGAGGATCACCAAAGTCGATAGGATTTATCCTCTGGGGATCATGAATGTACAGAACTGTGTCCCAATCCATCTGTAGATGTAGAGATATGTCCCTGGATCGTTTAAAACTTTGACCTGCTGGTGGCGCTAGAGGAAAAGTCAGAGCATCACCAAAATCAATAGGATTCATCCTCTGGGGACCATGAATGTCTGCACCAAAGCTTCATGGCGATCCATCAAATAGTTGAGCTATTTCAGTCTGGACCAAAGTGGAGGACTAATGTCTGTGTTTGTTACGTTCTGAATCTCTTGGTCTTTAGTGTCCATGTGAAACGACTCATCGTCTGCTTAACACGACCTGTTTATTGTTATAGTTCCAGTTATTACTTTTCACTAAGTGTGTGGATCTGCCATAAATCTCTTCATTCGCATACCTCCAGGCCTGCTTACCCTCCCGCTCTCCACATTGAGCCGTCTCCTTGACAACACTAATTCCCACATGACCTTTTAGCCTTCATTTATAACTCACATGCTTCCATTGATCCTAACCAGATGATACATGCCACACCTTTGCATGCTTACTAAAATGATAGAGACAGTGTAGCTATTTCTGATTATTTTTTATCATTAAATCCTATATGTCACATGTTGTTTATTATATTATGGTTACATACATAAATTACATTACAAAGAGCAGTGTGTTGCTGAATAAAAGCATTCGTCCTTTTTACCTCAAGGCCAAATCAAATCCTGTAGAGAATAGATAAAATAGATATAAGATAGATCTTTATTATTCGATAAGATAAATGCAGTGTTATGTCAAAGTCAGGTTTTCTGAAGGCTTGATGGTTGTTCAGGTTTTCATTTAAAAAAAAGAAATGTGAGAAAATACTGTCTGTCTTTTTTCATATACTGCCTAGGTCAAAACACTATTCACTCTTATCATCTTGATTAAATCTACTCTTGACTTTATCTTGCTTAATTTGTCAAAAATTAAAGAAAAAAAAACGGCAAGAATAATGAACAGCTTTGAGTTATTTTTGTTTTAATTGCTCATAGCAGTTTGCCAAAAAAAAAATAATCACAAATCTAGTTTGATGGTATAAAACAGAAAAAAGACAAAAAAATACAAGTTTAACGAGTTGCAATATGACTTAAAAAATATAACATTTATTTCAGTTATATCAAGCTATTGCCACTGTTGCATGAGAAAATACAAATAAATAGGAATCTGAGCTCGGAGGACGTATTGAGAATATCATGTGGAATGAAATATATAATAAAGTTAATACCATCACTCATGTGAATAGTTGGAAAGACAGGGTAATGTACACCTGCACATTTAGTGAGGATGCATCGTCCTCAGGAGAATGGACAACGGGATTGAAATTCTGTTGAAAATTGAGAGTGTATGACATGGAAAAAATGTAATTATATGTTATACATTTGAAAAGAAATGGCACCCACCTAATTCAAATAATTTATTAGACCATATGAAATTAAGTGAAACCAAACAGTTAGGAAGGTTCAGCTTTATTGTCATTTTACAGCACATAATAAAATGCAGCTGTAGCCTCCTCCATGCTACGCGCACAGAAAATGTATAAACAGGTCAAATATTTTATATTACAACAGAATAAAACAACAAAATAGGCAATAAAATAGAACGAGTAGAAACAGTAGCACTGAAATAATGTCACTGTAATGTGCAAGTTATAGTGCAAAGACTTGAATGAGGGTGTTGCAGGGACCCTTTAAAAACCTTTTGCTGCCTTAAGCTTTCACTCCCCATTTAGTTTTACAGAGACGACCTTGCAGCGAGCCTGTGTGTTAAAAAGCCGCCCTGTGTGGAAAAAGTAGCACTTTTGTCTTCGTTTTTACAGGACTTGTGATGCAGACTGTTGCATTCCTCACCTGCCACCCTGGAGCTGCTCACTGTTTGTCTCTGTTGTGTTGTCTCCTCATGCATGTTTACTCAGGACTAACAGATGAACCCCCCTCCTCATGTCCTGATAGATTATTTCACACCCTCCCCTCTGCATGCTTTATAACCAGTGAAGCAAATGCATGTGGTTGCTTCTGTTCAGGTGAAATGTTTGCTATGATGTGCTATTTTTCACAGCTCGATAAGAACACACACACACTCCCTCCCCCCTTACACTTGTTCACTCCTTTGCTCTATGTAATTTATATACAAGCACACATTCCTTTACACACACACAAACATATACTCCCACACAAAAGAGGGGCTGCTTTAGGTTATAAATCTGATTAACGTCCACCCACTATGTTTACATCCTGCCTTCGCTCGAGGCAACTGATAGAGAGCGGCAGCATCATGAATCTCATGAGACATTAGGTGAAGCCCCATACATCTCCTTTTGTTAGCTCACAACCAGCCCGTTTCTGCTCTTACCAGTGGACACTCAACCATTCGCCGGCCTCCAGCGGTCTTCAAACGTGCACACAAGACATTTACACCCATCATGAGTTTGGCATAAAATCAATAGTCACTTAAGGCACATTTCATTAGTAAGAAGATGAGCAGGACATGCTACACAGAGAGGAGATGAGCCTATGAGCCCATCGGTCAATACTAACCCCTGACCCCTTTCCTCCGTCCTGCTCCTACCATCTTCCAGGGTTTTCCGTGGATTCAGCCATGGGGATAATGAGCCTCGGGGAGCTGACGTTCGTGGCGGGTGCACCTCGGGCCAATCACACCGGGGCAGTGGTGCTGCTGAAGAAGGACAACGTATATCGGCTGGTGCCACAGCACATCTTCTGGGGGGAGGAGCTGGCGTCTTCATTTGGGTACTCGGTGGCTACGACGGATCTGAACAAGGACGGGTGAGGAAATGCTGGATGAGGAGTCAGTCTGCATGATCATCATTACAGTAAATAGTCAGGGGTGAACAGAGGTGGAAGAAGTATTCAGTATTTTACTTTAGTACATAAGTACAAAATGTACATTAAAGGTACAGTGTGTAGGATTTGGCGGCATCTAGTGGTGTGGTTGCAGATTTCAAACTACTGAGTATCCCTCCGCTCACTCCTCTCTTTCCAAGACTGCAGTAACGTGAGCCGCCGAGTGCAAAACTGTGGTAACGCCGTTCGCCTCGCTCAGAGGTCATCCTTACCATAATAACACTACTTTAGGAGCAACGGAAGTCAGACGGCGGCTGGCGGTACCACGGTTTTGCACTCTGAGGCTCACGTTACCTCAGATTCACAAGCGTGTCTGAGAACTACGGTGGCCTTCAGGTAACATAAAAACGTGAAAGGCTCTCCGTAGAGCCAGAGTTTGGTTTGTCTGTTCTGGGCTACTGTAGAAACATGATGAAGCAACATGGCGGACTCTGTGAAGAAGACCCGCTCCCTATGTAGATATGAAGGGCTAATTCTAAGCTAACGAAAACACGATTCTTAGTTTCAGGTGATTATACACTAAAGAAAACATAGTTATGAATATTATATTCCATTTCTGCTAATAGATCCCCGAAATGTTACACACTGGTCCTTTAAATGTCAAAAGTAAAAGTACTTATTTCTATATCACTGGAGAATTATGACATTAACATATTACAGTACTTTACTGTAGCTGCTTTATATCATTTTGTGTAGTTTAATTTCTGACAAGGCATCATATTTTATAAATTGATACACATGTTTTATATTTAAAATCTTAATCTGAAAAGTAACTAGTAACCGTAGCTGTGAAATAAATGTAGTGGAGTGAAAAGCACAATATTATGTATTATATATACCTATTATATATGTAGAGGAACAGAAGTATATATTAGAGTAAAATGGAAATACTCAAGTAAACCACAAGTACCTCAAAATTGCACCAAAGTACAGTACATGAATAAATGTACTTAGTTACATTCTACCACTTGTGGTAACAGTAAATGGGAGGTGGTGTGTTTAAAAAAAACTGGATAAGAGGTTCTAGGTGCTCCAAAAACTAAATTCAGTGCTTTATAAAATGTTATTATTAATTTGTAATTCTCTGTTTCTGTCCGTATAGCTGGACAGATCTGATTGTAGGAGCTCCTAATTTCTTTGACCGTAAGGCAGAGATTGGTGGGGCTGTGTACGTGTACCTGAACCCCTTCGGTCACTGGGACGACCAGGCTCGGCCCATCCGTCTCAACGGGACCTACGACTCCATGTTTGGAATGACAGTCAGCAACGTAGGAGATCTGGACCAGGACGGGTACGGAGGTGAGAACAACAGGATTTTCTTCACACAATTCATTGTCAACTTATACTGTAATATCTTATAATACTTAACTTATAATATACCAATGGAAAGGGAACGATTCTGTTCAATTTCTACTGCTGTTGTTTAAACTAACTAACTAACTATTTAAATGTAAACTAGAAAATAATTTAATTGAATGTTTGCACACTTTAAACAATCAATTTCAATCATTTCCGTGTCTGTGCAGATATTGCTGTGGGGGCACCGTTTGATGGAGACGGCAAAGTTTTCATCTACAGAGGCTCCGATGCTGGAATTGAAACAAAACCTGCTCAGGTGAGTTTGACACAACAATTTAGGATTAAACCAACAGATGGAAGGAAGAATAAAAAATGAATTGACCCAAGGAATAATGAGAGAGTGACTGTCTGAATGAATGATAACTGATCAGTGTTTCTCATCATCAGGTGCTGGATGGTCGTGACTTTGATGTGAGACGTTTTGGATACTCCCTCTCAGGTGGTTTGGATATTGATAATAACCACTACCCAGATATTGCAGTGGGATCTCTTAATGACTCAGTGGTTCTCTTCAGGTGAGAAAATATTCATTTAAAAAAACAAAAATGAGGTCCTATATTTGATAACAACATGTGTTTGACATAAAACATAAAGGCCCAATGTTTAATTTTTACTGTTGGAAAATTCAGGATCAAATTCCAAAAGTTAAGCAGACATTAATGACACACATCTAAGTTTGCATCATAAATCTTGCATGCTATATGAATGTGAAATGCTGCATGACCTCTGGGCAGCTATTGTTAGATGTATTAACAGCATACTAGAAACAGAGATCATTGTGGGTCCAGCATTATGCATACTGGGTGTCTTAACAATGGAGGATAACCTGTCCTCACAAGTGTGTTCTTGGGTGAACTAGCCGTTCGTAGGATCGTACTGAGGCACTGGAAGTCAAAGAAGAAAATCAGCTTCAAAGAATGGAGGGATGATCTGGCCAGGAGAGCTTCTTATGAGCAGATTATCCACAGAGTGAAGAATAGTTTACATGTTTTATCTGTGGTCCCTATCGGGAAGTGATAGGTAGAGTTGATCGCCATGACAACTGACAGTCGGGTGTCCCATCCTTGTTCTCTGTACATCACATAATCGTTTATGCTCAGTGGATCAATATTTGAATATATTTTTTGTATTTATTTTTAATTTTATTTATTATTATATTTATATATTTTATTTTCTTGTTGATACATTTGTATTGTATGTTCAAATGCTGAAAAAGCAATAACACATTTTTTATTAACAAAAAATATAAATACAATCCGTTTTTACCACAATTATTAGGGCTCTCCCGATTCGATACTATCACAATACTAGGGTGCCGATTCGATGTATTGCGATTTTAAAGTACAAGTATTGCGATTCGATATTACGATTTATTGCGATTTTTGTTAACTTTTTTAACGCTAGACCATGGGAACAAGTTGAATCATACACTTCTAGGGGCTTTTACTTTGGAAAATATCTAAATTGATACAATAAAAATGTTGGATTTTCAGCATGTATGTAGTCCGAGATGTCTTGAAGTCAAATATATCAGTCATTGTCAGGAATTTTTTTTTTTTTTTTCCAGTAACCCAAAAATTTAAGAATAGACATTTCCCTCACAAATTAGTGGAATTTTCTTTTTAATTGATAAGGGAAATGTAATGTTTTATACTTCTGGTGAATATAATCCATCAATCTTATTTCCATATATGTATTTTGCATATACAGTTCCCTTTGTTAACACCTTATTTTGAAAACCATGATGCCTAGCTCTGCTTTTCCTGACAATTTGTGAAACCCAAAGTGTTTCCATACTTTACTGTATGTGTAGTGTTTACCACTTTGGATTTAAAATGTGAGTTTGCAGGTCGTATCCACGCAGACCCTCTGCCGTTTTCTACTTTTTCATTCTGGCTCACTGCGGCCGACTGCTGTAGTTTGTTTTGGTTGACGGATACAGAACAGATATGACATCACGTTACTTAGACTACAACAATAAAAGTGGTAACTTCCCTCTACTTCCGTATACACTCAAATGAAGCAAATATATCGATTCTGGCATTAAAAAATCAATTTAAAAATTGTAAAAAAAAAAATCGCAATACATAGATGAATACATTTTTTTCCCACCCCTATAATTTAGTCATAATTGGTTCTACCTGACACACCTCTTTGTGTTTTTGTGTGTCCCTAAGGTCTCGTCCAGTCATCCATGTGATCAGAGAAATATTAATCGACCCTCAATACATTGATCTGGAGCAGTACAACTGTAAGGGCAGAGAAGGAGTCTGGTAAGAACTAATAATGTGACAAATAATCCAGGATAACTGAACTAAACCCAGATTTGAAAAAAAAAAAAAAACAGCTGCTAATGTATTTTTCTCTATGATTTTTCTTTCTCATCTCAATCTAAAATACTGTTGTCGTCGTTGTAAAAACAGATATTTATTTTCTCTCTCCACCGTCTGCCTTTTTTAGCGTGGAGGTCAAGGTCTGCTTCACCTTCACAGCCCACCCAGAACACTACTCACCACACATAAGTAAGTCACACCTCGCTTTTCAAGACCATTTACTCTCACGTGGGACAGGAGTCTATTTACAGTGGAAAGTAACCTTATCTGTGGGGTTACATCAGACTTTATTTGGATTAAATCACAGCTGTGTGACACTGTATCCCCTCATATGGAGGTTTCATATGTGTTTCTGCCCCCGCTGGGCTCTTTAAGTGCTCTCTGTGTGTGTCCTGACATTTTTCAATCCCTCTATCTCTCTTCATGCATCGTCCTCCTTTTTTTTTACTCCCTTCAAGTCCTGGTGGTGCACTTTGAAGCAGACACCGAGCGCAGGAAGTTGGGCCTCCCGCACCGCGTCAACTTCCTGGGCCGCAGTTCCCTGGAGCCGGAGTACACTCAGACAGAAGAAGTGGAGCTGCATGGGCAGCGTCACCTTGTGTGCACCACTGCTACCTTCCAGCTCCATGTCAGTAACTTAGATTAGACAATAACTGGTGGTTCTTGGTCTTTGTCTTTTATTTTACTCTGGTAGCAAAGTAATAGTAAAGGTGTACCATGTGTGTTTAGACAATCTACGTTTTGAGTTCCAGGTCATTAAACAGTTAACTTTTCATTCAATATTTTGACACATACAAGTTTAAAATGCTGCAAAAATCCAAGATACACACTCTTTCGCGCCATAAACAAACTGTTTGACCAAATCTTCTTTCTCTGTCCATGCAGGAGAACATCCGTGACAAACTGCGTCCCATCTCCTTGGCGATAACCCACACTATCAAGGCTGTGCCGCCGCGCAGACACTCAGGTGCCAAGAGGCTGGAGAAGCTGGCGCCTGTCCTGAGTGTTTCACCCTCTAATACGCTGCACTCTGAGGTCTGTAACAAAAAGGATGTAGAAGTATTTTATGGCCGGGATTAATTTTTATGGGCCACACTTGCCCGCAGATTACTTTATAAAGAAGTGGAGATTTACTTCCCATCAACAGCTTTTTTTTCTGCAGTAATTCAGGCTTGTCAAGGCTTGTTCAAACCACAAATATTACATATAAAACATATCTAATTGAAAATGTAATTTCTATTAATAACATAAACATGCATTGAGATTTTTGTAGAAATTGACCCTGGATTGTTTGGTTTGTGTGGTTAAAAGATAATTCACACAGTTAAATGCCGCAGTGAAGATCATTTACTCATAGCTTACGATTTTCATAAATTAAATGAGATGTTTCTGAGTCATCATCCTTTCTTGGAGCCTTATGCTGAATCACCTTCTTACGTCCTCACACAAACATCCGCTGGCTCCATGCTTTTTCATCCCAATGTAGTTTTTCTCCCTTGAACCCCAAATATCTGCTGCTTAAAGGAACAGCGTGTAACATTTTGGGGGATCTCTTGGCAAAAAAATGGAATATAACATTAATAAGTATGTTTTCATTTGTGTATAATCACCTGAAAATAAGAACTGTTGTGTTTTCGTTAGCTTAGAAGGAGCCTTTTATATCTACATATGGAGCGGGTCCTGTTCAAGTAGTCCGTGATGTTTATACAGTAGCCCAGAACGGACAAACCAAACACTGGCTCTAGAGAGGGACATTCATATTTTTGCGTTGGCAACCGTAGTTCTCCTACACGCTTGGCACACGGGAGAAGTTTCAGTTGGTTTCAATCTGCAACCTCACCACTAGATGCCACCAGATCCTACACACTGCTCCTTTAATAGGCATTTTAAGCTTAATGATGAAGAAAAGTGTATGCAATAGGGCTGCACCAAACACTTATTTTTTTATTATTGATTGAACTGTTGATTATTTTCTCGATTACTTCATTAATGGTTTAATCTAGAAAATGTAAAAAAAAATGGAGAGCACTTTTGCTTGAATATAACTTAGTTGCTAATAAAATGAACACATTTCAGCATTTACCATGCTACATAACATCATTTAATCTTGTATTAAAACCCTAAACTAGATGTTGAATGCGCTTCGAGATTTTATAATCAACTTCACGTCTGTCTCGTTTACCCTCTGAAGGTGAACTTCCTGCGAGAGGGATGTGGCAGCGACAGAATCTGCCAGAGCAATCTGAAGCTGGGATACCAGTTTGGAACGCGACCCCTGACCTCCGACCTCTTCACCCCTCTGCCAAAGTTAGTGTCTGCAGAGCCCACTCTGTGTGAGCTGGTGGCCTTGATGATGCAAACTGTTGCCTAGCAACCTATAGACCCAACACAAACAATTGTTTGTATGCAGTGGTAATAATATGTGTACAAATGTTTACCCTGAGGATATAATGCCTGGTTTACTGTCATGTTTCTTAAATTTATCTTTCGATACCAGCTGATAATAAAGTAACCTTTCTAAAGGGTTTATAAGTTGATATTGATGGATATATTAATGGTTGATACATTATTTACTAATGCTTTTTATATCTTATATCTTATCTTTTTAAGTCTTTACAACAACTTTTAGGTTTTCAGGTTGTGAAAAGTTACAAATGTTAGTAAGTTTCTCACTTTTGAGCAGTCAAGGGGTCACCGTGATGAGCCAAGGAGATAAACGGGTCATGTTGGAGCAGAATAAACATCAGACAGAGGGATTTTGTAACTTATAAAACGTTAATAAAGGGCAGAAAGTGGTACTTATCTTAATAAATCCTGATGCCTTATCATTATGTTTTGTAGAGATGAGGATGACGTGCAGGTGTTCTCCCTGTCAGACCAACGCTTGGTGGTGCTGGAGATCACCGTCACCAACATGCCCTCCAACCCCCTGCACCCTGACGAGGACGGAGATGACGCCCACGCCGCTCAGCTGCTCATCTCCATCTCAAACACTCTGTCGTATGCCGGCTCCAGGGTCCCACCACAAGTATGGGCTCTAATGAGAAAAAGCTTTTTTTTCTTGGCGTTGAGGTGGATTCATAAACTATAAACATGTTTGGATTTTTCGCTGATGGTGTTTGTTTGCTATCCTGACTGACTGTAGATGAGATGCCAAGCGAACCAGAATGGATCCCAAGTTGAATGTGACCTGGGAAACCCTGTGAAACGAGATACTAAGGTACGGAAAGAAAACAGTTGAAGCTTGGAGGACTGTCAGGATTAAAAGATCCAACTTATCGTCATAAAAATGTATTGGTACCTTTCGATATTTGTTCCATGCAGTGTGAAACAGAAATCATCATAATTTCAGCATTAAGTGTAATGAAATACCAGTTTACGTGTTGCTTTTTCAGCTGAAATTCACCATCAACTTGAGCACATCTAACATCACGATTGAGACCACTGAGTTGACAGCAGATCTCTTGATGACAACGTAAGCCCTCTACATCTCTTCTTGACGGATTCGAGTCTTATTTCACTCACATAAGGCTTTGATTATTTAAGATATTGGACAGTTTATCACAGTGTTTGTTTATGTTTGTGTTGTCCCCAGTATCAGTGAGCAACCCGAACTGGCACCAGTCACAGCTTTTGCTAAAGTTGTGATAGAGCTCCCTCTGTCTGTCAGTGGGTGAGTAAAACCTTTTAAAACAGCTTCTTCATCAATGTATGTGGCAAAGAAAGGCTGCTTTATCTTAGCTCTGCTTACTTAAACCCTTAATATAGTGAGCATCATTTTTAGGGCTGCAAATGCGATTATTTTCATTGTCGATAAATCTGTCGATTGTTTTCTCAATTAATCGATTAGTTCTTTGGCCTATAAAATGTCAGAAAATGGTGAAAAATGTCGATCAGTGTTTCAGAAAAGCCCAAGGTGACGTCCTCAAATGTCTTGTTTTGTTCACAACTCAAAGATATTCAGTTTACTGTCATAGAGGAGTAAAGAAACCAGAAAATATTCACATTTAAAAAGCTGGAATCAGAACATTTTGACTTTTTTTTCTTAAAAAATTACTCAAACCGATAAATCAATTACCAAAATAGTTGGCGATTAATTTAATAGTTGACAACTAATCAATTGATTGTTGCAGCTCTAATCATTTTATACACATTTCCACAAAGTTTAGCCTCACATATTTGTCATCTTCGGAAACTTTGGGATCTTTTTAAGAATTGAAAATAAAGTTCTGCTGGATTTTACAATGTCCATGCATGAGTTTGAGTAAATAAAATTCATCTTGCTCTCTAGCAGCTCTGAGAGACTTGCTTTAATCCCAGGTTTGCTTGCGGTCTTGAACTGTACAGCTACGGTGCCCAGTATACAGATATCTGCTGTATGAAGCTGTCTGACCCACTGATGTGATCGTGTTTTTTATTGTAGGCTCGCTCGTCCTCACCAGCTGTTCTTCAGCGGGACAGTGAAGGGAGAGAGTGCCATGACCAGTCTGGAGGACATCGGCAGCTCCGTGGACTTTGAGTTTGTGGTGAGGAACCAGTGTGTGTGTGTGTGTGTGTGTGTGTGTGTGTGTGTGTGTGTGTGCAGGACCCCTGTATGTGTGTTTTGATTGCCGTGTGGACCAAGGTTATAATACTTTTCAATTTTCAATTAGTTTTTATTTTATTTTAGTTTTGACTTTTCGATTTCATTTCATTTTAGTTTCAGTTAGTTTTCAGAGTGTTTAATAGTTTTAGTTTAGTTTCAGTTTTTATATATTTAGTTTTAGTTTAACAGTTGTTTTAGTGTGTTTTTGTTAGGGCCAGCTAACAGAAGTATGTAGCTATATACATACAAAATACATGGTTGGAGAACTGTGTAGGAATGGCCATAATGTTTAATGCTTAATCTTCACTTCATAGCGCCATCTCCTGGAAGGTCAAGTCCGTTCAATTTCTGTGGTTGATTGTCAGGAAAGTTGACAGAATTTTTTTATAGCTATAATATATCACTATCGGAAAAAAGGAAACTGAAATGACTTTACATACATTTTTATATTATTTTTTAACCAGGCAAAATCATTTCAGATTATTTTTTCTTAAAGGATATAGTTTTTATTTAGTTTCAGTTTACTAAAGATATTTTCACTTATTTTCATTTTAGTTTTAGTTTACTATAATAAACCTGGTGTGGACACAGGTGAGCAGCGTCTGACACATCATGGCTAAAGGAAGACGCACATCTCAATATAATCTGTGATATTTTTTTTTCCCATCAGGTTGCTAATCCCGGCCAAGCTCTGCAGACGCTCGGCTCGGCCTTCCTCAACATCATGTGGCCTTACGGGCTGGCCAATGAGAAGTGGCTCCTGTATCCTGCCAGCTTGAAGTTTGAGGGTCACCCAGACACACAGTGCACCCAAACAGGGGCCTTGAATCCTCTGAAGCTGCACAGCTCCTCACCTGCAGAACTCCCACAGCCGGCCAATCTCAGGGTAATACCCCATGCTAGGAAAATGTTATTTTAACACCACCAATAAAGACGATACACTCAGTCTGCATCCACCTTTAAGGCCACAGAAGGGGAGGCTGATTAATGTTTTCTTGACCTGGAAAGTTCCTAAAGTGAGTGAACAGACCTGAAGGTATCTCAGTGGCAGTTAAGAGCTGGTTAAATTCTTTTCACAGCTTCAGTGTTTCCTTTCCTTATCTCATTTAGCTCAGGAATCTCAGGTCCATCATTTGTGAATTGGGATTTTTTCACTAACAATTCACAACATGGGTATTCTGGCCAACTTTTAGTTCAATATCAATTTTAATATTAGTTGGGTTTGCTATTAATACAGGTAGTTTTTAGGAGAAAAAAACATACAATGCAATAGAAAACCTCTTCATTAGGTCTACGTTCTCCTATCTTATTCACAGTGCTTCTGACTGTAGAGAACTCAAGAATTTGTGCTGGAAATGTACATATATATATATATACATATATAATGAATGTATGTATATAATAATAAATGTAATGTGAATACATTTGTTAGATGACAAAAACACTCCTTTTCCTCCTTAAATATAAGTGATTGATGATAAGTGGTTAAAAAGGAGAGCATTTTTGGATGCAGCTGCATGTAAAGTAACATGTGGTTGTCAAGTCTTTGACTTTAAAATTAGCCTCCTGTTCTACATTTACTGTGCTACATCATGTCCACACTGATGCTTTTTGTGAAGCATAACTCAACCATGTTTAGAGACCGATCTATCTATACCTGTATGAATGTGTCTCTTCCATCAGGCTGGGCGAACGCGGCGTTCCCACTCAGAGGAGGAAGGTCAAGTGACGAAAAAAGGCAGCGTGGGACGAACCACCCCAGCTGTGGCGGCTTCAGAGAGACGCAAGTCGCTCAAACTGGTAAGAGGGAAAGGAAAATACGGATCGCACAAAAGAAAAGATGCAGGCTTTGTTACTTTTGCTTTTCACTACTTTTTATAGCTGCTTTCATCTGTCTCCATTTGAAAGTGCTCAGCTGTCGTTTCTTCCTCCAGGACTGTCTCTTGGGGTCGGCACGTTGTGTCCTGTTTCAGTGTCCCCTCCACAGCTTTTCCGGTCAGGCCGTCCTCAAGATCAACGCCAGGCTGTGGAACAGCAGCTTCATAGAGGTACAAAAAACTCTGTCATCATTACATCAGCACCTCACTGCAGAGTACTCTCCCTTTCAGCTTCAGTCCAGCTGTTACAGCTGCTGCTGCTCACATTGAATGCAAGTGAATGAAAGATAACTGCAGCAAGTGCTCACAAAAACTTTGATGTTAAAGCTGTCAGCAAACTGTGAACACAGCTGTCAGCTTTGACCACTGAATCACCTGCAGCTGCCCGTTTAATATTCAGTGGGAGATCCAAGAGTAGCAAGAAATATACAACCAATATGGTGTTTGCTTTTTCCTTGAACATCAAATAAATGTTTTTAGATGACAGTTTTCTTCTGTAGTTTGACTTATTTCCACATTAATCAAGATGTTGGCGCAGAACGTATTACTTATTAATATATGTTGAGTGCAGTGTGTGTGTTAGCTAAAATAAAAAATGCTTTATAGGAAGAAAAAAAGACTGGGATTTAGATTTGTACAATGTGTCTAAAAAGGTTTCAACTAATTCAGCGTTCAACGTTAATGTTTTGTTTCACTTGCCTGAAGTCAATTTTTACCTGCCCCTATATAAATTATTTTATTTATTAGCTGTTATCAAATAACAACAAACACCAAAGTTAATTGTCATGTTAATGTTAATCTTTATTTATGTAATTGAATCTGGAGTTTCGCCCACATCCTCCGTCACCCAACTAAACTCCTGTTTCCAGGATAATTGAAATGCTCGCTTACAGCTCATAAACTTTAAAAACTCTTTACCCACCTCAATTTTCTCACTACTGCTGTGTCTGGACAGAGATGACAAGGAAGCGAGATGGCTCACTCCTCAGCTACTTCCATCATCAGCTCTAGAAATTGTGTTTAATTCTTTTATCGGGCAAGTGAGTTGCTAGATTTACTGGCCCAAAGTGGCATTTTAATTGACCCGGGCAAGCGGGAAATCCTTATTGTTGAGCCCTGTCATTTCACGGGAACTTTAAGAGCTGTCTCTGAATGAACAGTTTATGTATACATGTTTTCGTTCCTCTCTCTGTGTGTCAGGAGTTTCCAGCAGTCAGTGCTCTGGAGCTGCTGGTCAGAGCCAACATCACTGTGAAGTCCAGCATCAAACACCTGGTCCTCAAGGATGCTGCTGCACAGGTACAGAACGCGGCAACACTCCACAACATGTATCCTCAAATTTTAATTTCATTTTGTTCACCAAGTGTTGGAGACTAAATGTCATTAAAGTTTTTTAAGGCTGTCAAAGTTAATGTGATAATAACGCACATGAACGCCAATTCGTTTTAACGCCACCAATTTCTTTAACGTATTAACACATCTTGTGATTTTTAATTAACCTCTTAAACATTTTCGGAGGCTACGTCAAGACCTGGTTAAAGAGGTTAAATAACGCTCCTAACTTACGCAAAATTTTGACGAGGAAAAACTGGCATGACCATTTTCAAAGGGGTCCCTTGACCTCTGACCTCAAGATATGTGAATGAAAATGGGTTCTATGGGTACCCACGAGTCTCCCCTTTACAGACATGCCCACTTTATGATAATCACATGCAGTTTGTGGCAAGTCATAGTCAAGTCAGCACACTGACACACTGACAGCTGTTGTTGCCTGTTGGGCTGCAGTTTGCCATGTTATGATTTGAGCATATTTTTATGCTAAATGCAGTACCTGTGAGGGTTTCTGGACAATATTTGTCATTATTTTGTGTTGTTAATTGATTTACAATAATAAATATATACATACATTTCCATAAAGTAGCATATTTGTCCACTTCCATGTTGATAAGCTGATTAAATACTTGACAAATCTCCCTTTACGGTACATTTTGAACAGATAAAAATGTGTGATTAATTTGCGATTAATCACAATTAACTATAGACAATCATACGATTAATTGTGTTTTATGAATTTTTTTCATATAAATTGGCAGCACCTTTTACTGGTACTCTTTTTAAGTACACCTATTAGCATTACAGGCATGTGTGACTGACTCACTGATTAATTCAGCAGTGATATTTTTTTCTTTAAATTCTGTATTTCCATTGCATGGTCCCTTCCTCTCCAGGTGCCAGTGATGATCTATCCTGAGCCTGGTCTCGCTGACCAGTACTTGATCCCCTGGTGGATCATTCTCATAGCCGTCCTGGCAGGCATCCTGCTGCTGACTCTGCTGGTCTGCATACTGTGGAAGGTAACACAAACACACACACACACACACACACACACACACACACACACACACACACACACACACACACACACAGGATAACTGACTGTCACTGCATAACACTTGTACTCTCTATAGGCCTTCTTGTTTATGTTTCAAAGTCCCAAAATGTATAAAGATTTGCTTTATTAGATTTAGATTCAGTCTGTGAGAGGTCCTTATAGTTCAATTGACTTCATCCCTGTCACCCCACTGGCCATTACTCTGGCATTTTCTCATCTGTTTCCATGGTAGTCCAATTATTTCTATCCGCTTCGTTCTGTCCTGTAATCATTTTATTCCTTCCAGCTCACTCTCATCTCTTCCTGTCCTCTTTTGTTTGTCCTCTGTGTATCCTCCCTTTTGTTTTGTCTCCTCTCACTTCCATCTGGGGTCTCTCTATCCTAAAACCCCCTTTCTCTTTCATTTCCCATCTTATTTTCTCCTTTTTTACTTTCCCTGTGGTGATCTGTCGCCCAGTGTGGGTTCTTCAAGCGCAGTGAGCGGCGCCGGCACTATGACACGGAGTACTACCGCGCCCATTTGGGGGTCCAACCCTCGGAGGCGGAGAAGCAGGCGTCAGAACTATAATATAAAAAAAGTATTATTTCACTCTGGCCTGCTCTCCCCTCCTCCTCTCCCTCCAAGCGGTAAAAATACTAAGTCGCTTTGTTCCTCGATGCACTCTGGTGTGGCTGCTGGTGTTCATTACACTGTGAAATATTACCATATTTTGGCACAATTAATAACAAAAACACACAGATGTGATATTATAGCTCTGGAAGGGGTTTAGCGTTTAATCTGTGCTTATTGAACACCATCCAGCCAACTCTCCATCAGGGCTTTTCAGATGCCTGCTGTGCTGTGTGTTGTGCCTCTGCTGTGTAGACGTCACAATCTAATCATCTACACTTGTTCATTCTGGCACCCGTCTGTGGAGACTATTCATTTTCATCTAATAACACTTGCATCTCATGAACAACTGGCTTTTTTTTTTTCAGGTGCCAGAATCAACTTGTCATTAATATCAGCAGGTGTTTTTGTTCACATTTATGTGTTTCTTAATGGCACTTTGGCAGCGTGTTGGCGTGTTAATCAAGGACACTTGAGACTGATGCTGAATTTGAAATGGATTGGAGCATGTGGATGTGCTTTTTGGGTGGATGCGCCTTTTTATTAAAATGTCACTTTAACTGCACAAGGTCATGAGATAATTTGTATTCAATCCGTCTGAGATGAACTAGATAACACTACTTTAATGGAATAAATGAGATTTTATACGTCTCTTACAAGACATGATATAAAGTGGTGCAGGGATGCCGTATTTTTGTAGGCCAACCAGGAAGTTAATACCGTCGCCCTGGTTCCCTCGACAAAAAGTTTCCATTGGGTTTTGGATTATTGCAGAAAATAAGATCTGTGGCAAACAAACGTTTGATACTCACAAGTTTTGTTCCGCAAAATAAAATGAACACCACTTTTATGATTTTTGAAGTGTGAATGCATCGCCAGAAGTAAAAAGCTAACGTTAGGCTGTAAACGAACTACACTACGGTTGCATGAGTATACACAACGAGGCTCTAAAGGCGTACGAGTTGGCGTGATGATGTTTAAGGTCTCATTTAGCCACTTGTTAGCAACTGCCTTTTTTAAGACACGTGAAAACTTAAAAATTCACGAGTGGGGTATTTACTGATGTATTTTATATTGTAGAACAAAACATTAAAATCTCTTCAGCTTGTGTTAACCACAGACCTTATTTTAGGCATCTAACTAAAAACCCATTGACTCCCAGACGAGAGAACCAGAAGTGCTAAAATGCTAACTCATTTCTGGGTTTTAGGACTCATTCCTGCAGCACTCTATTGGAAAGTGAAACCCATGAAAGGGCAAACAAATGCACGTGATTTGCTGTGGTGTTCTTATGTACGACACCAGTTAATTATTATTTTTGTTCCTTTCTTCCTCTATGTGCACTCCCTACCCGCTCTCCTCTCTCCTGTGCCGACAGTGTGGCTTCTTCCAACGGGCCCACTACAAAGACAAACTGCCCCAGTACCACGCGGTGAAGATTCCTCGCGAGGACCGGCCACAGTTCCAGACTGAGAAGTCAGGAGTCGTCCATAAAAAGGAATGGGCCACGCACTGGAGTGACGGGACCTCGTAACCCGCTTTGAAGCACTGACTGACTGAATTAATTCAAATCACCACGTGTGGCACTCATTCTGTCTTTGCATTGGAACTAACGGACTGAAAAAAAGTGCACATAGACTGAGATCACGACATCGTGTGCACTCTGTACTGTGTCAGTACTTGCATATTGGTGGCCTGTAACACTGCGACTGGATCTGTACTCTTCTCCACGCTGTAGCCCGCTGATGGCCGGCCTTGCATAGTCTATTTATACTGTGAATCTATAGCAGTGTGTTACGGTTAATACTGAAGGCCAAGAACAATATTAGAACCAGTCTAGCCGCTCAATATGCTTTACAGCCTGCAGGAAGAGCGCTGATGATGGACAAAGGAGGACAGAAAGTCACAACTCGAAGACATGCATGAATGCACAAACATACAGTATAATCTTAGATGCATACAGACACACTGGACAATGTTGATGAAGAAGCCACTGCCCCACGACAAAGACTACTTTTTGCCTTAACTACTGTAAGACTGACGACTGATGTGGGCAATGAAAAAATGCATTTTTTTTATATATAAATGATGTTTTGTGATTTTCTTTTAGTTAGCACTGGTTAACATTGGGGAAATGTCAGAATGTACAGTAAGATATCAGCTCAGTAACATGTTGCAGAACACTGAATGTGTTGTCGTCTGGGCTTGCTGACGGCTCTGGCAATAAGTTCACCTGATGGTTTTTGTATATCCTTATTCAAGGAAGAAAAACGCCTTTTTGTTAACATGTCAGTCAGATGTACTGAAGGGTACATCTATAGTTTATTGCCTGAGTGAACTTGAATAAGAACAAAAAAAACACAATATAACCTATGACAGCCATAACACTGTAATTGCATGAAAACCAAATATATAAGAAAAGCGAAGCAATATTTAAGATATGGCCCGCACATTTGCAGTGTAAGCATTTAAATTCCTGAACCAGTGTATAAAAGGATTAGAGCTGCAACAATTAATCGATTAGTTGTCAGCTATTAAATTAATCAGCCAACTATTTTGATAATCGATTAATCGGTTCGAGTCATTTTTTAAGAAAATAAAAAAGCCCAAATTCTCTGATTCCAGCTTCTTAAATGTGAATATTTTCTGGTTTCTTTACTCCTCTATGACAGTTAACTGGATATCTTTGAGTCGTGGACAAAACGAGATATTTAGGGACGTCATCTTGGGCTTTGGGAAACACTGATCGACATTTTTCACCATTTTCTGACATTTTATAGACCAAACAACTAATCGATTAATCGAAAAAATAATCGACAGATTAATCAACAGTGAAAATAATCATTAGTTGCAGCCCTTAAAGGGATAATGTGTGAAACATGGTCTCAAATGAAAACCTATAATACTATGTATGTCTGAATTAGATACGTCATAATTATGAGGTTTTCAACAACACCACATTTATTTTTATTTTTTTATTGAGATGTAAAGATACTTCACCAGGAGACATCTTGACCTTTTTATAAATCATTTTAAAACATTTTACTTGGATTATATTAACCTGCTTGTCGCACTGTTCCTGGTACTGTACTCCAGTCACACCAGCCAGTAAGATTCATTTCAGTACTGACGTTTCTAACTGCATACAAGTGCCTTATGGTAAACGTGGCAGATTGTGAGCTACTGGTGAAGAACACAAGGCAACTTACAAATTAGATCAGGCATTGCTGGAGCATCTGTTGGACAACATGAAGAGAGGAGAAAAGATTTCTAGAAGAGCAGAACATTTCGGCGAGGAACAAGACAAACTTTCTTTGAGTCTGTTTTTGGGTCGGTGACGTGGCTGTAAATCATGAAGAGTCAGCTTGTTTTTAAGGTATTGCTGGACAATCTTGTATTAGCTGCATGAAGCTCCCGTTGCTGTTCTGACCTTCCCCTGTGTTTTTTTTTTTTTTTTTTTGTCATGATTCAGTGTTTTATTTATTTTATGTTTGGCTGCACCGTTTTAACATTGTAAATAAAATAAAAGGAAACAAAGTAAACCTGATAACGTGTCATTCTCTGTAGAGCTTCAACCAGCTGTACAACAGTGACCAGTTACTGGTTTATCCTGTAGTTCACTCTGAGAACACCAGATGGACCCAAAGGTCTGAAAACTGAAATACACATCTGGTCTCTGTACTATTTGGGATTGTATTTGTCAAAACAGAACTGTTTATGTGATACACAAAATAAATTATAACTGATATAGAATGTAAGTACGGAACAAAAACAATACAAGATGATAACAGGGCTTGTATGGAATAAATTTGCATTATTTTGTTCCTTATTATCATGTAAATGTTGCTCATACCCTTGTAGTGTGACATGGACGTGTCAACAAGAGGAGAGACACCACAAGGACAGATATTAATGGTACATAAAAAACCTATGCTTTTGAATCCTCTTGAAGAAGAAATAAAGGTATCTTGTATTGTTTCTGTGGAATATAATCTGTAACTATCAGGTGAATAGGGAACTGTTAGTGGTTTTGTCATAAAATAATAACAAACATCATCAGGATATGTCAGCCCCGTGCTCTGGTTATAATAAAAGAACGTACAGGTTAGCCATAAATAGCTCGAGGTCGTAAATCCTCGGCTCATTTCCTGTTACCAGCAGGGAGGTGATTAAACTGGTCATACATGGCCTTTTCCTTTAGGTCCAGTTAAAATCTTTATCAGCTACATTCAGCTGAACCAGCGGGAGGTGTTAGAGAGAGATGTTTGACTTTGCATGAGGGTTAAAAAAAAAAGATTGGATGTACGCACATCTGACCTTCTCCAGATCTGGGGAGGATATAAATGAATATATTTATCTGTACTGTACAATGGAGGAATATGAAGACACCATTTTAGATGATTCAGATGTATATTCAGGTCCTAAGATGGAAGGGAGATATTTAAAACATCAAATATCAAAATGTTTTTGACGTACCTCGTACCAGCTGTTTGTTTCAAACTCTGTAATGGCACGTCAAATCAAATCAAATGTATTTCTATAGCACATTTAAAACAACATGAGCTGACCAATGTGCTTTAAAAACATAGGCAGAATAAAGCAGTTCATCAGAGTAGACAATAAAACATGCATATGCAAAGGTTGATATCAAGATCAGATTGATAAGTGACACGAAAACGAATAGACAGCCATTTAGTAGTCACAAATTACAGTAGGTACATTGAAAATCCAAAGAATTGATGTTGATGTTTCTTTACTCTACCCACGGAGGGATGTTTGCAAGAGAAGATGGGGTATATGTTTGATTGATATGTGATTGAACCTGAGCCAAATCAATATAGCTACTATACCTACTATGTGATCACAGTAATCGCATGAAACTCAAAGTGAACACATAAAACTGAATGACTAATAGTATTTATGTAGCTTATAATAGCCTTTGTACCACATGCTTGGTTACACCTGTACAATCTATTGCAATTCAATACAACAGATCTGCAATAAATTAACCTTTACATAGTTTATAATGTTCAGTTTTTGTTGGAAATGTGGAAAATCGATAATATGTTTATTATTCAGGTAATAGTTAAAGGTGGTCTTGTACTTGACTACATTATATTGAGAGGTGTTTCTATTTTTTTGTCCTCCCTGTTTACATGAGTGGGGCAGAATATTAGAAACACCTTTCAATATAAAATAGTCCAGTACACCACTTAATTAACACTTCTGTGATCGTGTCAACTACAACAAAACATTATAGGCATCATGCGATTCGACTTTACAGCAGGGCTGTTATATTGGATTGTATTGGACTGTAAGGGTGTACCTAATAAAGTGGCTACTGACTGTGTATTCCTTCTTAAAATTAACTTAATCTTAAGCACAAAACAGCATAGATTAAACATACATGTTACTTGTTATTATCACGTCAGAGTGAGTGAATTAGATTTTTCTCTAATCCAATATCTTATGATCTTATTATAGTAATGAAAACGAATTCCCCCCAGACTCCTTCAGATGTCATCCTGGTTGCCATGGCAGTTAAACAGTTAGACTGTGTGTGTGTGTGTGTGTGTGTGTGTGTGTGTGTGTGTGTGTGTGTGTGTGTGTGTGTGTGTGTGTGTGTGTGTGTTTGTGTTGCAGCCTAAGCGGATTGTCACCCATTAGGCACTTTGATGAGCCAAATCTGTTGATGTCTCATCCAGTATTGGGGAAGTGACTAATTATTGCACACACACACACACACACACACACACAAACACACACACACACACACACACACACACACACACACACACACACACACACACACACACACACACACACACACACACACACACACACACACACACACACACACACACTGGGTCAAAGACAGAGACAAAGTGAACACATACGGCATTAATAAAGCCGGTGTCACTCTCACTAATCAAGCTTAAAGCAGTCTTGGTTTTAACAAATTGAAGGAAGCTGACATTTAATAAATGAAGGGGTTTCATCTAAGACACTCTTTCCTTTTGGAGAAGCTTCTTCTAAAACCCCTTTATCAGCATGTTAAAAGAAAGAAACTCATAAAAGCGTCTCTTCTACTGTGTAAGCAAAAATTTTGATGACCCATAAACGTTCCTATTGAACCATAGTGTGCTTTACATTCCTGCCAATAACCATTTGGAGAGAGCATGTGTGAAGTACTTTCAGTGAAATTTCGACATGCTCCCGATAATGAACTTTAAAAAAAGATTAAAAAAAAACAACCTGAAAATTAAGTTTCCATACACCATCTTGAAACATGATCTTGGACAGTTCATCCCACACTTGAAAAAATGATCCCTAAAATGAAAATAAAGATCGCCAACATTAATCTGAGACGTCATTGAGACACAAACTCTGAGGCTGATCCTTCACTGATGGATGAATCAGTGACATTATTGTAAACCCTGAGGTGTGAGATGATATTGTTGGATATATACTCTAGTTTAGAAACATTAACTCTGGAGCAAAAATATCTTTTGTTTTTCTGCTATTTTAGGTTCATTACTTTGTGGCCTATAAGATCACTAAAGTTGTCCGGACTAATCTGTTTAATATTGACGCATGATGATTAAGTGGGTGACGAGTGTTGTCTCACATTGTCTGTACATGCAGTGTGGACTACTGGGCAACAGGGACTGGTGGATCAGAGTCCATTTGCGGGGATTTATCTGTTTAATAACTGGGAGAGTTGTGTTGCACTACCCTAAGGGCCACATAATAACGCACTCTGGCCATCACTAATGCCCTGATCCTGCTAAATGGACCTGGTTAAGTCTCATATTAGGGGGCTGGTCCTTCCTCCATCCTGTCCCTCGTTCCCCTTTATACAGTAGCATCTTTCTCCAGTTCTCCTGGGGGTTTTCAGCCAGTGACCGCGAGGTGTATATAAGACCCGGCGAGGATGTTACCATCCACTCAAGTTAGCCAGGACGCTGCACAAAGAGGGACACTTAACCCCGACCAGGACGAGCCTTCCCTCTGTTTTCCCCAGGAGCCGAGCCCTTTGAAGTCAACAGGTGTAGCAGGACAATCCTCCGCCTCCTCTGTCATCAGAGTTCGTCTGACCTCCCCTTCAGTTTGAGACCATGGACACAGCTGCGGCGGTGACTCTTCTGGCTCTGGTGGTGGCGATGGCTGGCGTCAGTCAGGCTCTTCACGTCCAAGGCAGTCTGGACAAAAATGACGTGCTGCCAGGCTCAGAGGAGAGCATGGCCGACCACCTGCTGGGGCTGGTGAGACAACCACAAACAACTCACACTTCATTTCAAGTCTTCAAATTAACCTGCATGTAGCAAGGATATATACGATTAGAGTAACACCATTCACGTGCGCTCATGTTACATCCAATTTGCAAAATCATTTTGGCATCTTTAAATATAAAAATCTTCTTTTGAGACATATCTTAGGCACACGTGTTAAAATATGCTGTGCATCTCCTCGCAGGATTTAAATATCTTCTGTGCCACATTAGACTGAATGAAAAATTCTGTGCACATCCAGAAGACATGCCAACATTTCCAGGGAAATCTGTCACTCCATGTGATGAAGTATGTAAATGGGATTTGAGCCCTTTTATCAAGTGAGACAAGCTAAATCACACAACTCATTTATATTTCAGATAGTGTTCCTCTTCATGCAACAGCGATGCTCCGTAATATATACTGGGGTCAACAGACAGTCGGAGCGCGGTGGAGGAGGAGGGTTCAGATCACAAGGAAAATTATAAGGTTTGCCCACTGAGACAGATGTGGGTTTTATTTTGCATAAAGATAAGAGAGGATGGATATTTGAGCGGGCACGAGGTGCATTTCTTTGCCTTTGTTCACTGATATCTACATCTCAAGGTCTCTTGTCACAGCAGGACTGACTGGCTGGAGTTATAACCCCCCCGGGGAGGTTTGTGTTGCAACCCAAAATTGGATGCAGTTAGGGTTCTTGATGTGGTCCCAAGATATTTTTCATAAACAGAATACAAGCTTTTTGATGCTAGGCTTTGCATTTGTTTGTGTGCATGCTGCTGTGCTCCAGGAGAGTGAAAACACAGATAACAGCGTCGATGATCGTCTGCTGACCGCGGTGCTGAGAGCTCTGCTGCTCGGGTCTCAGAGGGGAACCAGGAACTCTGTCTTCCATCAGCCACAGAGGTCAGTGCCATGACAGAGCCTGTATTCATCACTCACACACACACAAACACACACACACACACACACACACACACACACACACACACACACACACACACACACACACACGGTACACGTAAAAACAATCACACGTAATCTATAACATACATAACGTATATATATATATATATATATATATATATATATATATATATATACATACAATATAGCAGTTTCCTATAAGCACTGAACTAAAACCAAATTTGTATCAATTTTACTGTGGAAAAATGTGACATTTAATGCCAGCAGAATAGGTTCACTCAGGTATGTTTGGGTAAAAACAACACTTGGTGCATAGCTCGATGCCATGTTAAGGTCACATGAGGATTTCCAGAAAGAAACTCATCATACGTCACTTAAATGGGCCCTAATTTCTGAAGTTATCAGTATACTGCCAGTGTAGAGCCACGCGCATAGTGCTGCAACTAACGATTATTTATATTATCCAAATAATCATTAATCATTTGACCGGTGAAACATAAAAAAAATGTGAAAAATGTCCATCCCACTTCAAAAGCCAAAGATACTTGATTTTTATAATGTAAGACAAGAAAAAGCTGCAAATATTCACATTTTAAAAGCTGGAACACAAGAATATATTGACATTTTGGCTTGAACACAGGTGATTCTAGGATAAGACCTTTATAGAGGGGCTCAGCCCCCGGTGAGAATGTGATGTGTCAAGGGCATAAGTTTAATTTCAACATTAGAGGGGACACATATTAAGCAGGGGGTCTGGAGGTCCTCCACTAGGAAATTTCAAGCATAAAACACTTAATTTCCTGCATTCTGGTGATTTTTTATGCACCAATTTCTGACTTTTCTGCATCAAGTTATGGTGGTAATGTCTTTATGTCTTGAGGTCAGAGGTCAGAGGTCCCTTTTTATTGAAAATGGCCGTGCTAGTTTTCCCTCGCCAAAATTTAGCCTAACTTTGGATCGTTATTTTTCTTCATCCCGACAATCTAACATGATATGGTTGGTACTGATGGATTCCTTAGGATTTCTAGTTTCATATGATACCAATATCTTTACTAGCTTTAAGACTGAGCCCGCTACAGCCTCTTAAAGACAGTAATGTCAGCGGGTCTCAGAGGGTTTGATAGTTATTTTTTATGGGTGCTGAGATGAATTTTAGGTTTGCTTGAGCACCCCTAAAAAGAGTCGTAAATCGCCAATGGGCTTGAAAATGGACTTAGACGATTATCAAAATACATCTTCTGTAGACAAACTAATCATTGATTGATTGATTGTTGCAGCTCCACATTCAGATTAAAGGACACCCATTGACAACTATTTTCCACACCTGGATTTTAAAATGGTACAAATATGTATCATTTTTAAATACCATGTACTTGAGATTGTTTGTAAAAGTGGTTCAGAAGCCAACCAACTCTCTTATATGGCAAAGATTAGATCATTTTGGACAGAAATTGGGGTCTCAGTCTTGAGGGTTTAAACATTACCTTGTTACCTTTAACCTTGTAACAGTCCTTCCTGCTCTGATCAGTTAAACACAGGATTCATTTGAATATGAAGCTTGTGAGTTGTATTTGTCCGTGTTTATCCCTCATTGAAAGTGTGTAGTTATTAAGGTCCACGGTATAAAACTGTATTTTGAAAAAGTCTTTCATTTCCATCCGTTGCTGCCTCTGTTTCTCCTCCCTGGCAGGTTTGGCCGCGGCTCCAGAGGGCAGGTGGTGTCGGAGGATCAGATACAGTCCCGTGACTGGGAGGCTGCCCCCGGCCAGATCTGGAGTATGGCCGTGCCCCAGAGATTCGGCAAGAAATAATCTGGCAGGCAGATCCACGCATCAATGTCCTGGCATAAGGCCAAGAAGCGGGCAACTGTGGAGAGACCAAATTTGAATGAATAAATCTGAATTACATTATAACTGTTTTTCAACACTGTCCCAGCCCATTTGGCCTTGCTTGATACGTTCAGTTAAAGATGACATGAGCTTCATTTGAATCATTTGTTTCTTCTTTTTCTCCAACAAAGCATGTTGACAGGTGCCTATTAGGGTTTCCTGAGCAGACCTCATTTGTCCTGACTGGAATGTTATTGAGGACCACAAGTGTTTTGCTGTAAATGATTGCTACGTTTTCTGTTATTCTTCTGTTCTCTGGTCAAATAAAAGAGCTTTGAACTCATGTGTGTGTTCAAAATGATCACTGTACAAAGATCAGGTATGATGTTGAAATTATATTAATTCTCTTCCAAGTTTCTGTCTGAGCTTTGACATCTTCATGTTACAATAGATATTAGGCTACTTGATAGAAGATTCATTTTAGAATACAGAACAGGGCTGTAACTAAGGATCCTTTTCGTTATCAGATCATCTGTGGGCTGCTTCAAGCTGCAGTGGGTAGAATTTGAGCAAATATGATTTCAAAAAGTTATTTTTATAAAACGGTCGATATATCCTGACAGTAGTGCATGAGATAGGTAATCTGCTAAAAATCATGTACCTCCTAATGGCATCTGCAAGATTTCACAGACCGGAGGAAAACAACCAATCAGAGCTGATCTAGAGTCTCTGAGCAGCTGTCAATCACTCGTGAACTCCGATCAAACGGTCAAACTAGGCAGCGCTGATTAATATGAATCAATATTCTGTTACTGTAATGTTCATTTCTCGCCTCAGATGTTTTCAGAAACATCTTGTAGTGCACTGTTTAGCTGTAAAATGAGAAAGTTTGTGACCCGGCAGCCATGTTGAGATCAGTTGAGGCACTGCCCACCAGCCACGGGCTAGATTTTCTAAAGCCTGAAAACAGAGCCATGAGGAGGTGCAGAAGTCTAGTTTTCTCTCAGAACACTTGAATTACAATGTGCTGAAAGGTTATTATGGTATTTTTGCCCAATGATGCCAAAAACATTCTGCCTACTGCCGGTTTAATTGACTAGTCTATAAAATGTTAGAAAATAGTAAAGAAATGTCCATAACAAGGAGATGTCTTCAAATATATTTAATTTAAATTAATATAAAAGCAGCGAATGCTCACATTTTAGAAGCTGTAATGTTCCTTGATAATTGACTAATTATCTAATAATACTATCTTTGATATCATGAGATTCACTGTGATGTTGTGCAGTATTATCAAAATAATTGCTAGACTGCAGTTGGCGTCTAATCTGTTAGTTTTCCAATTTATTTGGATTTGGTTGCTGGGCAACAATTGTGGCTTTACAACAGCTGTTTAGTTGTGATTGTTTGTAAAACGTTTCCCCCGCAAATGATTAGCAGGATGTTTTTTGGCACAGTGCTTTATTTGTTGGGTATGCAGAAAATATGAAATTATTGTCACAAGAAATGTTATTAGCATTTAAACATTAATTGCTGACAATTTCTACAGCATGAACATCTGCTAGACCACATACATAATAATTTTTCCACTACATTAAATTTGCCTTAACTGGCTCGCTCAGACATCAGAGGAATGTAAAATTCAGTGAAGGACATACAAAGACAGATATGCACCGCAACGCATCAAACACAATTTCTTTTTTGGAAAATATATCACTAAACATTTAGTTACTTCACTTTCATCTCAACAACCCACAGACAGCCGTGTGCAGGACTAGGCTAAGTATAATCGGATATGAATGGAGAATGTTTTATCCAGCTATCATCTGTTTAATGTACAGTGATGCACAGCTCTTCTCTACAGGCCAGCAGTGGCTGTTGTGGTTTTGTGTGTGGTGAATTTACAAGCCACCTGGGGAAGCAGCATGCAATAAGCTTCAGCACTAATTAAAACACAGCAACATGCAATTAGTCTACGCTTTCACGGTTTCCGCAGCCAATTACTGGGAAAGAAAGCACGTCAATCCCTCTTAGGAAGAGCCTTTTATTAGCCTGACCTCCCATTCCTATTTATGAGCCCAGAAGACAGAATGGGGAATAACTAGTGCTGATTGCAGATGACCTCTTGTTTTCCTTTTCTTTTTTTACTTTAGTCAATGCTAACCTATGTCTGTTTTTCTGACCATTTATGGTTTAATCAAGGTATATTGTTACTATAATAATGATAATAATAATAATAAATATAATAATTAATGTGTATACTATACTATATTATAATTATACTATTATTATATACTGTACTATATTACAACCTAATATTTTTACTACATAAACTATTTATTATTATTATTATTTTTAATCAAGGTACATTGTTGCAACATCTACATCACAGGTAGTGCATATTTTTTTTATAGTTCTCTCTCTCACACCATCCATTTTAAACACTATGTGCATAATTATAATAATACATATAATAATACTAATAAAAAATATAATAATTAATGTGCATAATATTGTATACTATATTACGTCCTACTATTTATACTACATATACCCTTTTACTATATTATACTACTATTATACTAGCCTGCTATTTATACTACATACACTATTATTCTTATTATTCTTATTATTCTTATTATTACTACTGTAATATTACAATATACTCAAACTACACCTTACTGTATTCACAGACTATTCATAATTAAAATGCTGCTGTGCTATACTGTATATTGTTGCCCTACTACTACATCTCTCCTTATGCTTACACTATATTCACAGTACTATATTTTTACTAATTTGTACCATATCATGTAACCACCACTATGTCACTGTTCTTAGACGAGACTGGCACAATACTTGAATTATTTCCCACCACGTAAGTATTTCAGTTTATGTAAGCCTTATTACACACACTCCTCTGGGCCGAAACAGTCAATGCAGGGTGTGTTTTCCCGTAGGGGGCTTAACTTGAAGGGCAGTGGCTAGAAGGGAGCCCACAAACTGAGGAAAGTCTCGCGAGATTGTTAAGATTAGGTGGTCGGGCAGCGAGTCTCGCGAGAGTTTATGTACGTTTTTACAGATCTCAGATCAGATTTTGCAATTTGCAGGCCATAGACGAATTGTCTTGCTAACAACCGTCAAGAACCAGTGGGTGTTTTTCTCTCTCCGGCCTCAGGGGGCAGTAATGAGCCCGTTCCGGCTCGGCGCATCATGATTAGGTGAAGAAGAAGCAGCACTAGAAAACTTTCTCAACTGTCTTGGACAAGCGACTCGAAGGTAAGATTTTAACAGTTTTTAAACAGTATTTTTTCCAGTTTCACAAGAGAAGAGACTTTAAAGATAAGCCTGTAACGTTAGAGCTTTTCAAACTTGACAACATTTCATTGTAAATGGGCCCCTTTGTATTTCCTGTTGCAATGTTTTAATGCAATAACGTTAGCTGACAGGAAGTAAACTTGGACCAAAGCTGTTGCCCTAGCAACAGAATGGCAATGAACAAGGTAGAAACAACGACTTAGAAAACACAGATATGTAATAAAATACAATACACAAAGAAGCACAAAGACATCCGACAGATGTTACACATCTAGGTAACCTGCCTAACAGTTACCTCAACAACCTCAACATTAAAATCTGTGCAATATTAATACACTGAATGTGAAATAGCATCTACCTCACCTATTCTATTTCTCAAGTGCAATACCTCAGTTTATATTTATTTATTTATTACTCTGCCTCACCTGTTTTATTCCTGTTTTTATTTGCTTTATAGCTATGTGTGTTTTATCTGTTATATGTTTTACCTGCCTTGTCTTGTCAAGTATTTGTTTTTAAAGCACTGACCAGGAGTGGCAACTGTGAATCTCGTTGTATTTAATACGATGACAATAAAGCTTTCTATTCTATTCTATTCTCAGTGAAGACAAGGGAAACTCTTAGAAAACATTTTTTAGGGAGAGGAAGAAACCGTCAGCTAAAATATTCAAAGAGGGATCCCCCACCAGGATGTCTGAGTGTGCAATAGGTGTACACTTGTGCAGGTGCAGCAACAAGGGCAATGACATGGGGTATGAGAAATAAATATGAGTTAGTAAGAAACATGTTGAGATAAAAAGACAAGACAAAGAGAGAGAGAGAGAGAAGGGCTGGGTGCTGTTGATCACACAGCTGTAGCGTCTGATCTGCACAGCTGACTTGAAGAAAGATTCAACTCATCTGAATTTCATGAGTCTCTGCAGGGGGGTTCAGACAAAAGTGTGCAGCAATTATAACAGACAGACAGATAGAGATAAGACAGGCTGGGAGAGATAGATAAATAGAGAGATAAATATAGAGATTGTTATACTCTATACTATAACTAACAAAATCTATGATCTGCAGTTCCCTTTCAGATACCATGTCCTTCTCTATCTGCTGCGTGGCTCACTGACCTTTCCTCGACCCCCTATTTCCATTTTCCCTGATGGTCATCATCTTGGAAGGCAGCCATCTTGAACAGTGGAGAGGGAGGTCTCAGCCATTACCGGCCGTGGCCATGACACAGCACAATCTGTCACACACAACAGCCTTTAATGGCTTCAGGGTGAGTGAAGGATCTTGTTTAGAAAAAGCTATGTCAGTGTCAAGGGTAAACTGCAGAGGTGTGCTCTCCTGACTAAAAAGCACAAAGAGTTATTTTACTTTGCAGCTAAACAACCATTTGCAAACTATGCTGCTGTGTTTAAGATTCATACCATTTTCCATTCATATCTTCACAGAGAAAGTCTATTAGTAGACTCTTTAGCAGTAATGAAAAATCCAATATGGTGCAGAATTATTTTTCATTCACTTACCAGAGTGCAGCTCAGTGTTGCAACTGGTAGACAGAAGATGGTTAAAGGATTTTATAACTTTTAGAACTGATCACACTGCACCAAAATAAATCTGGATCCACCTTCGATCTGTCATGGCTGTATTGACCTTAAACCTGTAGTAGGCAGAATATTTTTGGCATCATTGGGCAAAAATTCCATAACAACCTTTCAGCATATTGTAATTCAAGTGTTCTGAGAGAAAAACTAGACTTCTGCACCTCCTCATGGCTCTGTTTTCAGGCTTTAAAAAATCTAGACCATGACGGGAGACTTTGGCCGATCACAGGTCATTTCAGAGAGAGAGCGTTCCTATTGGCTGTTCATTCAGCGGAGGCAGCTGTCAATCACTCACAAACTCCGATCAAACGGTCAAACTAGGCAGCGCTGATCAAATATGAATCAATATTCTGTTACTGTAATGCCTATTTCTCTCCCCCAATGTTTTCAGAAACGTCTTGCAGTGTACTGTCTCATGAACTACTGTCAGGATATAGTGACCGTTTTATAAAAATATCTTTTTTTTTTTTTTATCATATTTGTTCCCTTTCTACCCACTGCAGCTTTAAAGGAAGAGGTCTTTGAGATCTCTCTGAGTCAGAGTAAATCATATTTCTTTTCTCACTTTGCACCTCTTGACATCACGGTTACCATGTCACCATGGTAACAGCTGAGATTCCCACCTGCGCAGTTAAGACGGCGGCGCTCAATAAACGGGCTAAGGTGTAAACATGCAAGAGTATCCCGGTTTCTATCGGAGTTCTCCAGCTCACATATTCGGGTTTATGGGATAAGGGCTCATCCTGGTTTCTGAAAACGGGCTATGGTGTTTACATGCTCAAACTCATAAATGGGTTATGGCTGCTGAGAATCAGGGCTAGCAATTTCCTGTTCATAGATTTTCCCACCATATTGAAATAAATGGAAACCAATGACATGGTCATTATCAGGCGGGCAGCCAACTTGAACAGTTGAGAAAACAATCAGAATTTTTAAATTGTACAGCATGAATTTGAAAAAGATTGAGAAAGTGTACACAATTTACAGTTAAGCAGGTAAAACCACTGGTATGGCCCTTTAAGGGAGCAATGGAGAGGTCTGTTTTTAGGAAGATAACTGACCACAACCTCATATTATGCAGCACACTGTCATCTATTTTAAGAGATAATTGGCTGGATAAATCAAGGCAGTTGCTCGTGTATGTGGGTGGTTTGGTTTGATGAATCCAAGTAGTATTTAGGTCTGTTAGTGGCTTTTTATTGTTTTCTCTCTATGACTTACAATGGTTCACACTATAGCACAGAATAACACAGAATAATATAGAAGATTGTGGTTTGGGTTCAAAATGAGACTGCATACCCTCACTACATGATATCTTAAAATTGAAACTGTAAAAACATAAAATAACAAAACAACATTCTGTATTTAATTCACAGTAAACAGGACCTTTACCAATCTTCGGAGACTTTATGCAGCTGTGGGCTGTTTTCTTTGAAGCTTGCTCAACCAGAGACACAAACACTACGCCGGTATTAAGAGATGACACAGACTTAGACAATTTTACTAGTGTTTTCCCTTCAGGAAAGATGTTGTAGGAGAATATGCAGCCAGCTGTTGTCAGCTCTCTCTCTCACACACACAGAGCGTGCGGTCTTTTATTAACACACTTCTCTGCTTTGATGATGCAGACATAATTCAGGAAAAGCTCTTATTAAAGTGGCATTTTTTTTATTATCACTCTCAGCTACAAGAAGAAAAAAAAAGTGTCTTTTGTGTGTGGACGGTTTGTGTGCAGTTCTAGCAGAGCAACATAATGGCAGAGTTAAAAAAAAGAAAAAAGGATTCTGATGTTGTTTTCATTTATTTATACATGAATACAGAGGAGGGGGGGAGCTCTTCATGTCAGATGAAGAAAATATGCTCTTTATCCAGCTTACTGTCTGTCCCATCCCATCCAGTTACTATAAAAGAGGGGTTATAAGCTAAAGGAAAACTGCCACTCGACTCAAAAGACAAATTTAAAGGCACCCCTGTGGCCTATAGCGGTCTGGGGCTCGTGCCATATGGCCACAGCGTCTCTGGTTTGATTCCAGCTGGGATCTTTTGTTGATTGGGGACCCCCACCCTCCCTCCTCTCTTGCTCTTTTCTCATATTTCCTGTCTGTCTCAACTGTGAACTAGCATATAACGGCAAAATGTCCTATACAATGTATATTGCTTATACAGTCATAGTTTAGGCCCATAGTGGTCTAAATGTGACTGTCATCCTCTCTAAATCATCTCAAAGCTACCAGTCAGCGTCTGGAGGAAACTGTAAACATCTGTTCGTCAATTTTCAAGATGAACTTTCAGCTAAATTAAAGCATCATTTTTAATGTGATTGAATTTTGGAATTCAGTTAAATCTGTCGGATAATGTACTGCAAATCTGGAACAGCAGACCCGTCATATGCCTCTTGGCCGGTGTCGGGTATCAGTGCCCAGTAGACGTGTGATGTAGGGACACTCAGGCAAGAGGCGATCGATAAAGATTGTGCAAGCCAGGCGGCAGCGAGGACAAGCTTGGTCAGACATGAACAAAGCTCAGATGATCATTTCACAGCTTAAAATTCTATTCTTAAAAAAAACATGCTAACATATTTCTCACAGGTTAAAATTACTGTATTAAATATTGTCAGAGGTGTATGTACATATAACTTAAACCTGCAGTAGGTAGAATGTTTTTGGCATCATTGGGCAAAAATTCCATAATAACCTTTCAGCATATTGTAATTTAAGTGTTCTGAGAGAAAACTAGACTTCCGCACCTCCTCATGGCTCTGTTTTCAGGCTGTAGAAAATATAGACCGGGACGGGAGACTTTGACCAATCACAGGTCATTTGAGAGAGATAGCGTTCCTATTGGCTGTGCTCCGGCTGGTGGGCGGTGTTTGCTTCCTCAACTGATCTCAACATGGCACAAACTTTCTAATTTTTCAGCTAAACAGTACACTACAAGATGTTTCTGATAACATTTGAGGATAGAAATAAGCATTACCGTAACAGAATATTGATTCATATTTGATCAGCGCTGCCTAACTTGACCGTTTGATCAGAGTTCATGAGTGATTGACAGTTGCAGAGATGGCAGGCTCCAGCTCGACTCTGACTGCTTGTTTTCCTCCGGTCTGTGAAATCTTGCAGATGCCATTAGGAGCACCGGAGGATACCGGAGGACACAGAGGCACATGATTTTATTCAGATTACCTGTCTCATGCACTACTGTCAGGATATAGTGACCGTTTTATAGAAATAACTTTTTCTTAATCATATTTGCTCCATTTCTACCCACTGTGCTGCTTGCGTGTGTGAGAGAGAGATGACTCATTCTGAGTGAACCTCTTTGTATTTGAAATGGAATTATGAAGGTTACATTTAAGTACGTGTAGGAAGGTGATTTTTAAAATACTTTCGCTTAAAGCAGAGACCGGATCGTGCATCTTTTCCTACCCATCTAATAAATAGAGAGAGAGAGAGAGAGAGAGAGACAGACAGAGAGAGAGAGAGAGCGAAAGGTTGTCTTTGTCATCCTCTCTCTCCCGGCTGTGCAGGGGCTGCTGCAGAACAACCCTGATCTCAGACATCCAATACAGATGGAAAGAAATGTGAAGAGAGGGTGGGACTTGCGTGAAAGGGAGTCAGACACAGCGAATGAGAGCGAAGGAGAGGTGTTCCTAGCCCAGAATGCCCTTGCCTCAGCGCTGAGAGCCGGGGGAGACGGAGAGAGAGGAGAGTGAAGCCGGGATAGAGACACCAGCAGGTGCTGAGGATAGAAACAAACAGGGTGCCAAAAAAGCTATAGTTTATCAGGGAAAAGTGTGTTAAAAGATCAAACTAAAGAACAGAAAATAGACAGAAACTATAATGCAATCTTAGTTGTACCTAACCTGGAGCTCACTTATTTTCAGCCAGCCTCACTGAGCTCTTTACCCTCCTTTTCTTGTACGGATTCTCCCTCCTCCTCCTCCTCCTCCTCCTCCTCCTCCTCCTCCTCCTCCTCTTCGTCCTGTCCTCCTCTTTGACAGACAGAGCCACCATGGACACCGGGAGCCCCAGGAAGATACAGTTCACCGTCCCCCTACTGGACACCCACCTGGACCCAGAGGCAGCCGAACAGGTGAGGAGGAGGGAGAGGGGAACGCAAGCAAGGGGGAGGAAGATGAGGTGATTTGGATGATGTGGGACTTTTAAAGGTTTCTTTAATGCATCAGTGACATGATTGGACTTTAAGCAAGGTTATCGCGGAAAAGATTTTAGAGGAAATCAGTTTTAATGCTTGTCACAAAAAAAAAAACGGAGAAACATTTATTCCTGTCATCAAAGCCACACAGCTGAGCAACTCAGCTGGAATAAAAAGCGCAGTGTGTCCTAAATGCGTATAGTCTGATGACAAATTACCGCTTTAATGAACCACATTTTCAGTTTCTTATTACTCCCCCTGTGCCTATTTAGCAAGCTGTGTCTTTTGAATGCTGCGCTAAAGTGATCATGATGAAATTAAGATTGATTTTTTTTTTTTTCCACCTCCACTCACAGCGTAGCAGCTTCTCAGAGACAGAGTATCTCAGCAGTGTTAAAAAAGGGTGTTGCAGTGTATGGATGTGTCTCCAGGGGTTGGGTGGTGTTTTGGTTTCAGTGACTGGCTGCACGCACTGTACAGCAGTGAGATACAGACAAAAGTTGCCTTATATCACAAGATAAACTTGTTCCAAATCAAACTGCTACCAACAATGTGATAATATGTATAGGTAAATAATAGATGGTATCTGCACGGCATGGCTCGGTCTAAAGCAAATTCTCACTGGAGGAAGTTTGAAAAAATGGAAAGGTCTGTTATTACTCACATATTTTAGGATCTTATGAACTCAGCATCACTTAAAGACACAAGAGCAAAGAACTCTTATTAGTGTCTGAAAAACTCAATGGGTGCAATTCATACGTCTTTAGAGAATGTAGTGAAAAGATGTGCCCCATTTTCTCCTTTTTATAAATATAACATGAACAGGACAGGTCATTAATTAAGAATGAGCCTCGAGTGAAAACTGGGAAAGATTTATGAGTCTGACTACACCTCGTTTATATATATTCATTTCCACTCTTTTCCCCACTGTGACTGTAAGAGAGGAGATGTTAGAGGACTGCTTTGTGCATGTGTGTGTGTGTAGGTGAGTTTGCCCTTGTGAGGGCATTTTTATTGGATGGTTTGGGAAAACAGTATGGTCAGAGGTAAGGTTCAGGTTGAGCTAGAGCTACTACTGGTATGATGAAATATGTAAAGCTCAGATGTGAGGAAGTGAATGTGCAGAAAGTACTGTAACCATCATAATGTCCTTCTGTGCATAATAGTTCCCCTCAGCTGGAGTTACCTGTTAGTGAAATAGCTTGTTTAGAAAGGAGAACAGCTTTAATGCATTCATCATTATTACATTGTTTGTCATGGTTTGCGATCATAAAGTACAAAAAGTTTATTTCTTTTTTTTTTTTTTTTACTGTTGATACTTTTTATTTTTCCCAGTAATATCAGCTGGCGTTGCTCCTCAACTTGTCATGTCAGGCTTTAATACTGTAACTCTCAATGTAAAACATCACGTCCACATTGCAGTGCCTATAAAAATTACCCCCAGTTTTCATCTTTTATGGTTAAACAAGAATAAAAAAAGATTTAATGTGGCTTTTTTGACACTGATGAACAACAACAAACTTTAAGCAACAGTGTGTAACATTTCAGGAGATCTATTAGCAAAAATGGATTATGATATTAATAATAATAATTAATAAGTTTGTTTTCATTAGTGTATAATCAACTGAAACTAAGAATCGTTGTGTTTTCATTAGATTAGAATGAGTCCTTCATATCTACATAGAGTCCGCCATGTTGCTCCACCATGTTTCTACAGTAGCCCAGAATGGACAAACCAAACACTGGCTCTAGAGAGAGCTGTTTTTAACGTTTTTACGTTACCTGAAGGCCACCGTAGTTCTCAGACACGCTTGTGAAACTGCGGTAACGTGAGCCGCAGAGTGCAAAACCGTGGTACCGCCAGCCGCTGTCTGACCTCCGTTGCTCCTAAAGTAGTGTTATTATGGTAAGGATGACCTCTGAGCGAGGCGAACGGTGTTACCACGGTTATACACTCCACACGTTACCACAATCTTATAAAAGGAGGTGGAGTGAAGGGGAACTCAGTTGGTTGCAATCTGCAACCACACCACTAGATGTCACCAAATCCTTCACACTGTACCTTTTAAATGTCAAAGTGAAAACGGACTTCTACAAAGTGATCTAAATTAATAATAGATATAAGGTAAAGGGTTCATGTTTAATACGCTTTAAGAGGACAAACCTAAATCATCACTGGCGCAGCCTATAAGCCTTTTACAAAGCAGACATTTTGACTTGTCTTATATCAGGAAAAACACAGGTGAAACACATTTCATTAACAATGGCTCAGTTCCATCAAGTGTCCCAGTCAGCCATGACAGTGAGCCATCATACACAATACCAAAGCCTCGCATGTAGCTCACCTAAATCAAGTGTAGTTTTTTATTCATGTTGTCAATTTCACCTATGTGCTTTTCCTGCTATGACATGCCAACATGTCTGCTGTGAAAAAGCTCAGTTGGTTTTGGAAATCACATAATTAGTTAAGTAAAGATCACCTGCATGTAGTCAAAAGGTTTCAGCATGTAATCTCCAACTATTATAACTGTACACTGCATTGTGTTACTACAGAAGAAATACGCTTTTTACTACACATTCAATACTTCATTGTCATTGAAGTTACCTTGAAGAGTTTTGTTCCACAGAACAGAAGAACAAATCAACTCAACTTTATAAAAGCACCTACAAATAGAAAAGTTGTAGTGCTGTTTAAAAGAGAGTCCTCGCACGTTTTAGTGATAGTAAATGAAAAACTTAAGATCATTATTTGCCTTCTAACTTAAATATCCATCATTTTGGAATATAACTTTAACTCTTAAAGTTATAATCTTAAACATGAAACCCTGTTTTTGATACTATTTATGGTCAGCATTTTTTTCAGCACTAGCCATTCAGTGTATTTAAATTCAGTAATTACATCTCCATTCATTATTTGCACTAATATATAGTATATTACTATCATTTTACAGTGTATATTCAGTACCTATTAGAGCTAACAATATAGTCCCATCTTTAGTCTCTATTCTGAATTTTCTATTTTATTCTATTATATATTTAATTTAGTCTAATAATAATAATTTGGCTTTCTCACATACCTCAGTTGTTTTTGTGATTTATGTTAAGTAGCTGTTGTACTGTAATACTGCAATTTCCCTTTGGGATTGATAAAGTACTCTATTGATGTATTTAGCTATCTAGCTAGCTGAATTCATATTGCCTATGAGGGATTTACAGAAAATTATGTTTCATGTAATCCATCATTACTGTTTTTCATTTCATGTCATTGGCTATACAAAATCACTCCAGTGCGCTATATTTACTGTCCGCCAAGATTTTATCCATTATATAGTGCCCTCAAACATTTTACAATGGAACAAAAAAAGTAGAGTCCGCCTCCGTGATCTCCTATGTGTTTGCAAAACTCCTCCTTCCGTGTTTTTCCGTCTGGAATTTGCCTCGAGTACGTTGAAAAATTAATTTTTGCGGCAGATTTCGGACAGACCGTATGCAGTGTGTGCCACAGGAAGTTAGCATAACACTGATTAGTGAACATAATACAGCTCTATTTATACATCTTTTGTAAGTGAAAATTTCAACGGCATATTTAACCAGTTTTGTGAAATATTTTGTATGAACCAAAATGCATGCATACACAGCTAGCATTCTACCTATGTTAGCTAAATATGCCGTCAAATTTTCCACATCGAAAAAATGTATGAATGTGACTCGTCTAGACTAGACGGTGAAAAACAGACAAGTTTGACTTCTCTTTTCTGCGGTGGCGTTTCCATCCAGCCCCGTAGAGATGCATGTCCTTGCGTTGAACACTTGGGGGCGTACTCTGTATACTATACGGAATTACAGACAGATAACTAATCTGTGTGGAAACAAGGCGTACGGCTGTCAGTGATGATATAAAGAGAATAGTGAATGAATGAGAATTCTGCGATCTTTAGTATTAAGTAGCACTTGCTGTCACTACGGTAACCACAAGCATTGCCAGCATCAGCCAGGAATGAAAAGGTCAGGATTAATGAAGCTGCCGGCAGATGATGTTAGTATCCAGGCCTGAAACTTATTGGTTTGTGCCAGTGTGGTTTGATTGTGTTGCTGTTTGAACTAAGAAGCATTATGTGTAATTGGCCAAATGATATTAGGGACACTGTGTCTGTAAATTGGTGCCTGTGGTACATTTATAAAAAGTGTGTTTGTCTAATTGTGTGTAGATACTTCCGTGTTTTTGAGTCTGTGCATCCTTGCAGTGCATTTGTCTCTCTTACTTTTCTTTTACATCAGTTTGAAAGACACAGATGTAATTAAAGTCCCTGTTTGTGTCTGCATGTCAGGGAGTCTGTGTCCACTGTCTGTATTTATTTAGCCACACTGATGTGTGATCCCAGGCTGCAGCCATTCAATACAGGATCTTAAACACCTCCAGCCTGGTGTTTACCTACTCTTCTTCACCAGCAGACAGATCTCCTTTTAGCTGTATAGTGAAATTCAGTTTACTTCTTCTTCAAGGACTCAAGAGAGTTCTCAGCTCTCGGCCTCAATAAGCATGACCAAAGCTTGGCTGATTGCCATTGAGACTTCACCCTTGTAGGATTCAGTTTCTATTTATTCTAAGACCACTGAGCCCGCATGGCAAGGCTGGTTCTTAAGTGGTTTTATATGTGCGTGTGTGTGTGTGTGTGTGTGTGTGTGACAGTAGACCGAGAGAGACAGCCCATCAGCGAAACAGTCGGATGTAAAGAAAAAGAAAAAAAAAAACACACACACAAAGGAAATGTCTGTATGTGGTTGTCTGTGTGTTTACAAGCACACTTATGTATGTTACACCAGGGGGCTTCACCCATGGTTCAGTAATCTCTGCAACCTGACCCTTCACAACGTGGTGAATCAGCCTCCGTGGAGACCTGCACGTCAGTCAGAACAGCCTCCCTGAGGTCTCGCCCTCATAACAACAACTCACATTCATCCTCTTATCCACAGACGGATACAGTGTGTGCCACCGTTATCGTAACATTACGTTAGAGCTCACTGTGTACTTACGAGCACAAACTGACCCTGATAGAGGCTAAGACCTGATGGTGACAGAGGATAGTAGTTTACAGATTCCCTTTCTGCAGTTATTTAGATATTCTTCTCACTAGTAGAAATAGGTATTGTTAGTATCGAATGGACTGTGTTACAGTTTAACTATTTGATTGAATAGTTTGACATTTTGGGAAATATGCTTATTCGCTTCGATGATAGGAAGATGGATCCAGGAGACGGATCCAAAAAGACTTGACATAGGGACGGCTAGGCCAGCTCACTTACTGAAGACGACAAGTCTCCAGGAAGTCAGTGCACAAGTCAGTAGTCTTTATGCCTCCGCGTCCGTGCCGGCGACAGTCGTGGCCGGAGGCATTCTGCTTTTAGTTTTTTGGCACAAACGTCCACTTGGACTCAAGGATAGGATAAACTGATTAGAATTTGGTGGTCAAAGGTCAAGGTCACTGTGACCTTACAAAACACATTTTTGGCCACACCTCAAGAATTCATATCCTAATTATGACAATTTCACATAAATGTCTAAGAGGATAAAATGATGAAGTGGTGACATTTTGGACAGAAATGGATGTAAACTGCAACTTGACTTGTTGGCAGAAGCATACAACCGCAAGGAGGTAATTCTAGTTGTACAGATTAAACAAATGAGGTATAACGTGAAGATTAGGGAGCTTTAGAGGTAACCATGCATGGCAGCTGGATTCTCACGATGTCACGAGATCACGCGAGAATCGAAAATCCATCTTGTTAGGGTTCAAGTAATGCGTTTGTGTCCGGCTCGCCAGACAACGGACCAATCATCGTCTGTGAGGAGCTACTGCAGCTACGGGCGTGGTTTAGTGGTTTAGTGTTGTGAGACCTGAGACCCGGTGAGACCATAGCGTGAGACGACGCGAAGAGGCGACTGTTCGGTCTAAACAACAGTCGCTGCTCCTGAAGAGGTTAGCGTAGATGCTGCAGTAGCATCTGTTATATCAGAACTGGAGAGTATTTCTTCATTTCTTCATTCGTTAGTTTAATTGACAGATGGTTCATCCAATCACCTGCCAAGTATTTTTTTGAAAGTGCCTGCCCTTTTCCAAACAGTTTCCAGTGACGGCTTCTCAGATGGTTCTTTGAAACAAACCATCTGACAGGGTCAGTTTTCTTTAGAGGTACTGGTAGGCGAATATTATTATTATCTTTAAACAGAGCCAGCTAGCTGTTTCCTCCTGCTTCCAGTCTTTATGCCAAGCTAACTTACCATCTCCTGGATCCAACTTTATATTAAAAAGACAGATATGAGAGTCGTATTGATCTGCTCAACTAACTCTCTCACAGGAAAGTGAACATGTGAAGCATGTGTCTTAAAAAGTCAAACTGTTGCTTTAACAATACAGAATAGAGACTTAAAAAAGAACATGATAGGGGGCTCTACTGAAGTCCTGCTTAATGGATGACAGTATTTTCAAGGGTTTGGGGGGACTGTACATATTGTAGACCAGGCAAGTGTTATCTCCCTGTTTCCAGTCTTTGTGCTGAACACTTGCCTGGTCTACAATATGTACAGTGGATATGAATATTGCTCAAAATGTGGAACCATTACTTTAACTCTGCCTGAAGTCTACATTATATTCAAAATGCACACACTAATGAATCCGTTATAACCAGACCGATGCAGCAGTCTGATTAATGAACTAGCCATGTTAAGACCAGGCTATTTTCTCACATTAAGGTTGTAAGTGGAGTATGCATAACATGATTAACACAGCTGGTTTACCTCTAAATTGCACTCAAATTTCTCTTGCTTGCTTGTTTACGGCTTTGAGTGACAATTCACAGATCAATTCAAATCTTCTTCCATACCAACAGTTAATATTCAGATGAAATCTTTGCCCTTTCATCTAGATGAAGGGCACTTGCTTGAGAAATCTACATTCATAGATGAAGACAGTGTAATCCTTGTTGAGATGATGAATCGGGACATTTTGAGATGATTTTATTTCAGGGCTGACAGTGTCCTCCCTAATATTCCCTATGCTGGTGTGTCAAACCATCTTTGTCCTTGACTGAGAACATAACAGTTACTCTGTATTGCCTCAGGAGGGCCATTTTCCAAGAACATTCGAGTGCAGTAGATTATATTTATTATCACACCATGCATATCTCTTGCACATTAAGGCAATCAAGACCTGTTAAACTGAGAATATATGGTTTTAACCAGGAGACATATTCATTACTGATTTGTACAGCTAGAAACGGTACATTTGTATTCCTAACTTGTTCACTGTTTCGTAATATCTTCCCCAGAGCAGTGATTGTCCAATCATAGTATAGCAACCGTAACTAGGCACGGCAGTCCTGTCAAGCTTTGGATTTCCTCACACACTGAAGATGGATCAAAAGTGTTGGGAAATGTATTGTTTGTTGTGTGTTTATCTGTAAACTTAAGCTACAGACATTAGCATGTCTAACTAGCATACTACCTAACTGGGCATTTCTCCCAAGGTCAAGAGAGTATCATTAGCTAACTAGCTAACATTAGGCCCGTTCACCACTAGCATATAGACCATTTGGTATTACCCCAATGTGTGGAAAGTTGTCCTGGATGTTAATAGAAGTTTAGGGTAACGATAGCGGATCTGTGCTGCTCTTTAATGTTTTTGGGGAAGATAACGCTAATGCAACTGCGGTCAATGTTATATGAGATACTGTTACATTGGTTGCATCCGAAATTCCATACTAACATGCTATTTAGTATGCTAAAACAGTGAATATGTGAGTATGTGAGATATTTTAGTATGTCTGAAACCTTAGTATGAAACCAATAATACGCCAATTGCATACTATTTCAGGTGTAATATTACAGTATGCAACACTGGACACCACGCCGGCATAAATATCCCACAATGCAATGCGGTAGTGACGACAACGTTCATAACAGACGTTGAGGGACAGCTCTGTAACGTCAATAACGCTTCAATTTAACTGTAAATATAAGATTTTACTTAGCTAGGCGTAATATATATTTTAAAAGAATTGCGACACAAATTGTTGTTTTGGTTACATGAGGTTGGCACAGGTTACCATGGTTACACTTCTCCTACTGACAAGGAGGCTCTCAGGAAGTAACGACGTAAATTACAGCTCAGTGCGTCCGAAAAGATACATACTACTGTTTATTCACACAAAAGTATGTTGAACGATTGTACACATATTGGCTATGTAGTATGTGATTTTGGGTGCAGCCATTGTCTAAACACATCAGTTTGTCCTCATCCTAGAAGCCTTTTCTCTTGTAGCGTTAAAAGTGAAAACATGGGAATTTGAAAATACGATCAAGTATCCTATGTAAGCCAAGCAGCCGAACAGGGTTATATAAGAACAAAATAAACGTCTGAATTTAGCCCCAGTCTCAGTCTTTTAGCACGGTAGCCTCCAAGGTCATATCTAAGACCCATTTTACAAGATTCTTTTTTAAAAACAAGTCAGCTGGAAAATTAAAAAGTCAAACAGAGATGGAGTTTTCAACTAACTCATTGAGCTATTGTTGGCTTAATTAGCTAGCTAGCTGATAAAATCTTCCAAGGACAATTAATTCAGAAAAATCAATAGTTGCCAGCAAGAAACAAGAAGCCTGCTTTTGTCTACTTCTGTCTGAGATCAAGGACCCTTTGATTAAATTTCCTGTTCCTTTACACGTTTGGGCCTGTTTTTATCATTCAAGGCACAAGTACACTTGAACAGATAACAGCTGCTGCAATAAGAGGCAGATAACGTCCATGCTGCATTCATTGAAAACATACTGTTTAGCCCTCATTGCTCTTAAGTTGTATTTTATTATAAACTGCTGCTATTTACCTTTTGTGATTCTCAGCAAAAATCTATTGTTAGTGCAATGAATTTGCAGCTTGTGCATCTAACCCCTCCTCCCCCAGTGCAGCTGAGAGAGAAGGTGATAAGAGGGCTGTTACAGGGAGTTAGACAAAGGATTGATAGGAAGTGAGAGGGAGGCAGAGGACTGAAGAAAGTGAGATAAAAGAAAGTAGAAGTCAGTGATCTGGGTTTTCAATGCCCTGTGAATACAGTAATTCCCTCTATTCAGAGCCAAATGAGACCACATTAGGAGAGAGTCTGTGAGGATGAATAATGGCTGAGCACTGATTTTAGCGCGAACAATACCAAGATCATATTTCAAATGACAGGACGAGGAATCACACGAATCCTCGTCTGTGCATTGTACTGAATATCTTACAGCTCAGTCCTGCCTCGGCCCACCCAATAACAAGGTGAAAGTTTTCTTTAACCTTTATTTCTGCAGCGATTTACTGGGTGTGAATGCCCTTTTTCTTATTCATGGCGCGACTGGTGCAAACACATTGTTCTCGTGAAGGTCACAGGGCAACCCTGATAGTGCAACTAAGACAAAACTACCAGTGATTTTCTCAAAGGGAAATCAGGGTTAGGAGATATAGGCTTTACGCCTCAGAATTTCCCTAAGCACATTTTGAACTATAAACCTTTACTCTATACCTCTTGTCACCTCAATTAGTTACGAGTTTGGTTATTCCACGATAAGAGTTCCCAAGGTCAAATCTGTTTCAAGCTATAAAACCTGAACAATAGCGGTAACCCCCTCAACCATCTTAATTCACCTCCACTGAAATTTAAATGTGAAAGGACAGTGGGCATAAATGGACAAAATCCAACAAAATGCATAATATCACCACTGAGGCAACACCACATTCATGTTCAGTGTGGGGTACTGGGCTCAAAAACACACTTGACATTGTTTTATAAGTTTGATAGCTCATGACGTTTCCTAGTTTGACGAAAATTGCTTAAAAACATGATTTTGAAATGATGCATATTTCAAATGTCCTCTACAGAAGATGACACATTAGTTCTGTTGGGGCTCTCAGAGACTCCAGCTGTAAAATATGGGTAAATACAATGGATGTTCATATAATCTATACCTGTGATTGGTGTTAACAGAAGACTTTACACCACTACCTCTTAAATTCCAAATGAGTCCCTTTAGATTTCTGTTATTGGAGTTTGTTCATAAGAGGTCTAACAGGGAGTTACACCAAACAAAAAAAATGCCACTATGTATGATAACAAATATTTCTTTGTCTACAAATTACTTTTTGACAAACAAAATACATATAGAGAGTCAAAGTGAAACGGGAACTTCCAGGTTCTGTTCCAAAAGTAAGAAAACCTCATTCAGTGGGGCGGCTGTAGCTCAGTCGTCCTTTAACCGCAAGGTTAGCGGTTCGATCCCCGGCTCGATCCCCGGCTCCTACTGTCCTTCTGTCGAACCGCTTCACAGCAGCCCGCTGCTCCAAAATGCTTAGGATGGGTTAAAAGCAGAGGTCAAATATCATGTATGTACCTGTATGTATATGATGATTGTAATAAAGTTTAAGTTCAAATTACCATTGACATTTGACACAATAAGGTAAATAACATTCATATGTCTCTGGATAAGGACCAGGAAGAGCGCCCGGCTTTGAAGCAAATTTTACATAGTGGCCAAACGGTGCAATTACAACTTCCGTGTCCGTCACGTGATGCCATTTGGCCCAAAAAGACTTTTTCCCATAGACTTACATTGGAAAAGAGACGTCTGTAACTCAGCGGATAATTTTAGAGTACGAACACTCTAATAGCCCTTATTTAAATCATTAGGTTCTAAAAGTTGTAAAACTGAACTAATAGCCGAATCCAGGGTTATTTCCCTTCCTCCATTCATGTGAATGAGACCCAGACCGAGGCTGGAACGAGGGGCTTGGAGGTGGAGTTAAAGGAAACGATACTGCGCCTGCCCTATGGGCCCAATGGATGCGAAAGATTGCTGGATGATCCGGGTACTTTATCACTCGGCAGTTGAGCCATTTGGGCTTCATGCGCCACTGAGCAACTCATACAGGAATGAACAGGAGCCCACCTACAACGTTGTAGCAAGTTCTCTTTATACATCCATAATAAAGACGCAGTTTTTTGAGAAACAATTTTATGTTGTTTATTTAACATTTCGGCCTTCAACAAACACAATTTCCCGTAAGCCCTAAACCTTCACTGGTTAAACGTCACGGCTCGACAAAAGAGGCGAGTCCATAGGCAAGTTGAGAAGTCGTGTTAGTTCAGACATGTCTGTAATACGAGCAGGACCAAGAGGAGCGAACATTATTATTGACGGCAGAGATTACAGCTAAATAAATAAGGGAAAATACTTCAGAAGAGAGTGTTGGTGAATTTTATGGATGTGAATGAAGCCAAGTTACGATGATATAAGTATCTGTGCTGCCACAATGTTAAACTTTCATGGGACCTGTAGTTTTTTTTAATTAACCACAAACACATTGTTTAACTTTGTTAAAATCACCAAGGTCTCAATCTCTAATAGTAAGTGGTGTAGAAGATGCAGATTTATGGTAGAATATGGAGAATAAACCTCAGGAGCACGCTTCATTTTATTCAGAAAGACATATGAAAGAAATGCAGAAGGTGACATTGCACTGAGTTGCAGAAGCTAGTGGAACAGAGGTAAGCCTGGACGTGACACCGGGATTTTGGCTCTTTATTTACATATGCATAACCCGTGTCACATATAAAAGAATAAATATTTCCTTATTTGGTGTAACAACCAGGTTTTATGGTCATACTTTGTCGCCTTCATCTAATGTACAAGCTCAGTTTGTGTCAAAGGAAGGGTTACCACTTCAGTGCTTTTCTATGTATAAGGGAAAAAATGAGGTCAGAAGAAAATTAAAATATTTGAGGAAAATGAATTGGTTGATTTTGACAACATCAGGGTCTGTCGGGCCCCAAACAAGTAAGAGGTAAAGCCAACGTCAACTAAACAGACACAAGTGTCCAATATGAAACAGGACTTTGTCTCTGCTGTCTCCTCGCCTGACCTACATTTTCAAGCCAAGGGTATTTTGTCTGCTGCCCCCACACAAGAACATCGGGCATGCACGGCTTTTCCTGCCCACCCATCACTTTTAGAAGGCTGTTTTTGTTCGTTGTTGTGAGAAGTGGCAGAACTGCATTTTAAACGGACTGTGGGTTGAAAGGCAGGCATGCTGGTTTGAGTTGTGAGCCTGTCCAGTAAGCGGTGGTATTTGTGTGAGCGAAGGATCAGGGAGTTTGCTCTGCTGCCGGCTGAGGAGAATAACAATGACTCTGGGCATAATCAGTTCTACACAGCCATGGCTCGTTGAGCTTTAATGTGGGCCGGGAGGGGGGTTTTCTGGAATGGCAACAAAACACAAACACACAAGGCTAAAATATTAGTACATGGATTTATAGTATACACAAGAGTCTTAAATACAACTTGATTTATATATCAGTTTTTAAAACCTGAGACTTCACAGTGCTCCACAGAAATATAAAGAACAAATACTGTAAAACAGAACCTGACAAAAACAAAACTTCAGCCTGAAAAATCAATAAAAACAGAACTTACAGTTTGATGTGAGTTAAAACTTTCCAGAGATATAAACTTTGATTGTGAAACAGCTTGACTTTGCTCAGGGGACCAGTACTGTAACGAACTTCTGGTGCTGTATTGAGCCTTCTGAACTTTCAGACCCTTTATTTAAAGGACCAGTGTGTCACATTTAGGGGGCTCTATTGGCAGAAATGGAATATAATATTAATAACTATTTGTTTTCTTTAGTGTATAATCACCTGAAACTAAGAATCGTTGTTTTTGTTACCTTAGAATGAGCCGTTTATATCTACATAGGGAGTGGGTCCTCTCCACGGAGTCCGCCATGTTTCTACAGTCGCTCAGAACGGACAAACCAAACTCTGTTAACTTTCCCTCTTGGGCCGGAGTTTATAACGTTACTCGATCCCGTCGCCGCCGCTCTCTCTCTCGTGCTTCACCACTCACTTCCCACGTACACACAAACCCTACGCATTGGCTCTGCTCCAAATGGCTCTAGAGAGGATCATTCACATTTTGGCGTCGGCTACCGTAGCTCTCCAACACGCTTGGCACACGGAAGAGGCTTCAGTTGGTTGCAATCTCCTCACCTCGCCACTATACCGCCAGATCCTACACACTGGACCTTTAACGCAACATGGAAACTCGGTGTGGGTTGCGTCTGATCCTGGACGATCACAAAGATTTCAGACTGCTGTGGTTTAATTGAAAAAAAAAAAAAAAAATCAATTTCTCATAACAGTCACTAATTTCAGCAAGATGTTTATGCAAAATAACTATAAGTTCACCATTCCTCAAAGATACTTTTAGCTGTAAATATTATCAGAGTATAGATTGTATGGTTCAAATTACTGTGTTGCATTCAGGTGTTGTAAATCCATACTGTTTAAATCAGTTTGCTGCATTTCACACCTGCCATAACAATGTAACTCAAAGGCAACTTGGGTGATTACTTGTGATTGTATTTTGTTTCTCCAGTAAGATTTTGATTTATGTGTTGAAAAAGTGTGACCTCTGCTGCACCGCAAAAAATGAACGTTACACTCCAACATGCAGACAGAGAAGAGGACAGTGGTGGCAATTTAGTACCTCATCTTGGTTACTTGTTCTAGGTATTTGTTGGCAAAGCTAAATCAACTGTATGTGGAAGAATTGTTCTTTTTTTTTTTGCTCAGATGCCGCCAATGTACTGGGGATGCAGGTGCAAAATATAGCTTGAGCAATTGAGCATTGGATTGCTATCCAATGACACAAGACACAATTTCGTGCAAGGATAACTCTACCTGTACCTGTGTTTATGTCAGCCTGAACACAGACATTACTGTGAGAACATATTAACATTAGCGACGGATACAGAAAGGAAGGTAGCAGCGCCACAGGAAGGTGACTCTGAATGATCGACACGCGTCTCTCGGAAAAGTGTAAAAAGCCGTAAAACATCTCTGCCTGCTTGGTAAAGAAAAGAAGTCACTCAATGCCTCTTCCTATTCACACAGCCTTCCTCTGCTCCGTGGCTGTGATATGAAAGGTAATGAAGATGAAGCCTCTTAAAATCTGAATACCCAATTAGACTGTGCTACTGAGATACTACTGACTGCTCACTTTTCATACTGCGCCTGATTTCTGCAGCTACATCTGTATTTTTTATTTAACAGGGTCTAAAGAGATGTTTTCAGCTTCTCACCATTTTGTGTTATTTAATAATTTGCTCACGCATTTTGTTGAGCACAGCAAAGCCTCAAAGTCAAACCTGCATGAAGGGATCCAAGGGCAACGATTCACTTTCTGATTCTCCTCTGTCACTTTCTTTTACCTTTTAACTCTGAATGCACCTGCATTAAAAAGCAGTCTCCATGTTTTGTTTTCCCTTGTAGACTCACAGCACAGCTTAAAACTTTGATCTTTAGCTTCTCATCTTGATAGAAAAGAGTTTAACTACTAGCTGATTTAAACTGTCTCATAAAATGCAGTGTGATGCTGCACTGTGCAGGCTGAGGTTAAGCTATATGGCTGACTGGAGAAGACTACACAGCTTTGTAAGTGCACAAGCAGCATTTAGAAAAGATGCATGGAGGACTGGAGCTCGCATGCCTTCTAGCATTAGTCAGCAACCCTGTCCGCTATGTGTGAGGAGTGCATTAGTGTGTGTGTGTGTGTGTGTGTGTGTGTGTGTGTGTGTGTGTGTGTGTGTGTGTGTGTGTGTGTGTGTGTGTGTGTGTGTGTGTAATTGACTTCTCTATATCCCAGCCTTTTAGGTTTATGGAGCGATAAAATGGAAAAGTAATCACCTCATCCTGGAGGGGAATGAGAATTAATCACTGTGCTTTACCCCCAAAAAATCTTTGGTCGCAAAGTTTTGGAGATGGAGATGCAGAACTAATTTCATCTGAAATTTGCAGAACCATGCCGTGCACATTTCACTGTAAAACTATCCATCAGCCCTGGGATAGAAAGTACATTTAAGATCGTGGGTGCAACAGTTAAAGTCAGTAAAGGGTAGCGCTTGGACTGAAAAAGTCTGGTGTGGAGTTTTACCTAAAATGAGGAGGTATATTTAAGATCATTTTACAAAAATAGTAGTTGCACTTTTGTGGAAAATTGATATCAGTGGACATATTTTTGGATAATTCTTATAGCCAACGCAGGGCATACAGTGCTGTGGGGGGGGTTTGGGACAGAGACCTAAACACATTTTTCTGTTGCATAGGTGCAAAATAAATTTAAATTTACTGCTGTTGCCCACAGTTAAGAGGGTTACCATTCATTTTCTCCCTTATTATTTTCACTTCCCTTCTCCCTAATTCCATTAGAGTTAGGTTGACAGTAAAATTAATACGTTTCTAGTAGATTCAACATTTATCAGGCTCATTGGCAATCCTGGCAGCCTATTTTTACCTGAACTTTCTGAATTGAAACTAAGGAAATCAGCTGATATTTCCATCAACAAGACTCGGTCAAAACCGAGTATATGGCTGGACCGTATGGTCAGTCTGTGAATTTGTAGCTAAATTCTTACACAAATAGTCAGTGGTCATATCTATAATGTTTTGTGAACAGTTTTTTTCACTTATATCTTAATGTTTGATTGAAAGCCAACTTATAATGAAGCAAATGGCATTCAGTAATAGTAAATGGTAACATTTACTAGTCAGCATATTATACATTTTATACAAGGTGAAAAGGTATTAGCATGACATACATTATGCAAGGTTAAAAGTATTTCAGTTTTTTATGAAAGCATGTGTATCAAAAGCATTCATCATATAAGTGGTGTTCAATATACATACGTTGCGAAAGTTTATCAGCGTTGAGATATTCCCGCTGTCATCACTGACGTTGTTGCTGCCGTATTTATTCCTAGATGGAGTGTTAATGGAGCAGCTGCAATGTTATCATAGCCTGCCACTGATCGATCCGAACTCCATTCAGAAAACAAGCATTTTAAAAGTTGTTTGCTTTTGGTGTTGCGGACAGACTTGACAAAGAATGAATTCAGACTTTTTACAAATCGATATATTTATGTTGTTATTTCGGCATTATTTTGATCTGTTTATTGCAATTAAATCACCGCACAGTCTGTTTATTTTGGGTTCATACCGCAGTAGTGACGTGTGGCTGCTAGATATTCAGTTCATAGCGGAAATGGAGGAAAGCGAGGCGAAAATTTGCGAACATAACGTAACTTAAACGAACATAAACAATAACACATGCACAACAACAGCGCTATGTAATGTTACATTGAACCGCTGACACGCTCCACAGAAAACGTAAACACAGAACTGTTCTCCGCCTTTTCATTTTGAAAGAGCAATGACCAATGAGGAGACTCCTGCAGTCTGCCGACCAATCCTGTAACTTCATCAATCAGTCACTCACTCACTCACTCACTCACTCAGTGACAGACTTTTGCGTCTGTAGGGCTGGCCCTCTGCGGTCCAGCCAAAAACCAGTTTGCATCACCCAACACGTTCTCATAGATGCATACTAATGGTACATGTCCACAGGATCCATCCTTTCTCCCATTCATTGTCTCTGTAAGCAGCCGTGCAATGCATTCTAGTAGCGTGGCGGCGCGATTCGAGAGATGGGACGTCACGTTGGCCGCTCCTCATTTGCATAAGGTTGAGGTCTAGGCTACATTATGCAAATCAGGGGCGTCCGGCGCGACCCGCCGCCTCTGGAAACTCCAGAGAAACTTTTAAACTAACTGTTGTCGATCTAAAATAAAGACAGATTCAGCAACTGCATGGCTTATTTCTCACATAAAATGTTTTCAGAAACACATTTCAATCACTATTTTCGTAAAAGAAAAAAGTCTCCAAATTAGCCGCCATGTTGGTTCCGGTTTGACAGCTTGGAGCAGCGACCCACGAGGGAAAGTGTTCGTCCAATCAGGTGTCTAACAGCAGCCAATCAAGCGTCCAATGCTGGGAAGCGAGGCGATCCCTCGCATCCAAAAACGCCCCTGTGGGCACGTACCATAATAGATACTTGGGCCTGTTCGCGGTTGAAAATAACAAAGGTTGTAACTCTAGTTTTTATATCCACATGCAGAGCTTTCTAACAGTTATACTGTAGGTTTGGACTCTCTGCTGCACAGCTCAGTGAAATGTGCGTGTTCTTCGATGTATCATCCCAGAATGGTCCATCGCTGCCACACTTCACTAATCATGAGCCAAGAAGCAAGTAGGTGGTGGCAGGCGGCCCTGCTGATCTCACTGCACTGTGAGATCCAGCATTGCTCTCGACCAGCTCAGGCATCTTCAGAGACGTCTAAACCCAAAATATGGATCACACAGGCTGTGTTATGGGCTGCCAGCATCATGAGAGAAACTGGATGCTGAGTTGGCCATGTGGCTGGTAAAGAGGGAGCAGCGCTAGACTCTCCCTGATTGGCTGAGTAATGAAAATGTGTCCATTTGAGTGCACTGCTTATCATTTTGATTGGTTGAGCCAATACAACCCGTTAGAGGTCAAAGCCTGTGTGAAATTACAGCCTGGAAGTGCTTGAGATTTATCAGTCAATATTTCACTTCAAACTTAAAGATGTTTGAGAGCAACCGTTTAAGGTTTTAAGATGATGTTTAGCTTCATAATGTGCTTTACTGAATCTGTTTTACTTTTTTCAGATCAGAAGACGCAGACCCACACCTGCCACTTTAGTGGCATCCAGCGATCAGTCATCACCTGGTAAGGCACTGAAATGCAAACACGCACACATACAGGCTATTTTATCTCACTTGTGAGGTTACTGTATTGATTTACATTCATTATCTCGAGGCTCACCCTAAACTTCATTGATAATAGAGCTCAGGTTTGATTTTGGTTTGATTATTAGCCATAATGTCGTAACCATCCAAGGTAGATGTACCACAAGCTACAAGATTGTGAAACTATGATATATGCTCCTGTAGAAGCCACAAGTCAATCACAGCGTCTTGCCGGATGATGTTGCGTTGCGGTCCAGCTAGGTTCAACTTCTTTGCTGGTGCCTTCTGCGTTCGCACCCTTTTTGCTTCGAAGGCGTGAACCAAGTCATGTCCTCACGCGGGGCTAAAGTCAGTCTGCACTTGGCCTTAGCTAAACATATTTGAAAATGAAAGAAATGATTACCCAAACTGACAGTTGTAAATAGACCGAATTCCTGGTTCATCTTTAACCGACTGTACGTGCAACAACAGTTTTCCGGGGCAGTGAGATGTTATTACCAACATTTCTGGTGCTACCATTTTCGGTTTTACCTCGAAATAGATAGATAGGTTTAGATTATCGGGCTGACCTGTTGGCTTGTTACAGTACAAACTCTCTGTTCATCTGACTGCTCGTGTTTCCTGCCTCGTCTGACCTATCTACGTTCCCAAATGTCAGCAATTACTTTGGTAGGGGTGGGAATCACCAGAGGCCCCACGATACGATATTATCACGATATTTAAGTTACGATACGATCTTATTGCGCTTTTAAACATTTTGAGATACGTAGGCTGACCAATGCGATAAGATATATTGTGATTTATTACCTTTTTTTCACCTGCAAATTATGCAGTTTGTCAACATCTGTTTTATCTAATAAGATACAGTTTTCACTCTGTTCATCTCAGAGTTTTCATTCACATATCTTGAGGTCAGAGGTCAAGGGACCCCTTTGACAAAGGCCATGCCAGTTTTTCCTCGCCAACATTTAGCATAAATTTGGAGTGTTACTTAGCCTCCTTGGCAACAAGCTAGTATTACATGGTTGGATTCTTCGAATAGCTTTGAATATTTCCCACCGAAGCTTCGAAGCCAAAAAAAATGGTATTCGGGACAGCCCTAGTTATGAGGTTAATAACTGAGGTCTGTGTATTGATATAATATTGTTACATAAAATATCACGATACTATGCTGTATTGTTTTTTTTCCCCCCACCCCATTCTTTGGTGAATGTAGTGGTATCATAATCAATAGAAATGATTGCCAAAACTACAAAAATTAGACCTAAATTGTGATAAACCTGAATTGTCCTTTAACCATAACCACTACATGCTCAGCTCAACTAACTCACAACCCAATGAAACCTTAACCTAAAACCAAGTCTGAACAATAAAATAAATGCTTAACGTTGTGGGGACCAGCTTTATGTCCCCAGATGGATGATGAGTCCCCATAACGTGATTAATGCGGTTACATATGCCAGCACAATAACAAGTTACCATCGCCACAATATGTTTCAAAATACTCCAGACATTTCTATTTCTTATTTTGATTGCTGTGATGCAGCATCTCCAGTCTATTATGCACCAGATGAATCTTCCTGCTGCATTAGAGCAACAAAAACAGCCGTGAGTGTGTGTGTGTCCTCTCATGGGATCTTAATGATCAAACACAACAGCGTCCCTCTAGAGAGTTATATCTTCTTCTATGAGTCATCCAGTGGCTCCCTGCGTCCCTCCCTGCCTCTGCTGTACTTTGGTGTGTGAGTGTGTAATGTGACCCAAATTAAAAGATGATCAGCTGGGAATAAAGGGCGCCGAGTGTAATTTTCTCCAGGTGAGAAAACGGAGGGTGGTATTCTCTGTTTTGTATGAATAAATGAAGAGTTGATGCGTCATTGAGGATGCCAGCAGAGACTGCCGTTGTTATATTGTTTAACTCGCAGCATTTCATCTCTGAGAGTGGAGCGTTTTTATCTTGAAAACAAAAGTCTTTCTAATTGGGTCTGATTAAAAATTGGTGTCTTCTTTGCCTGTGATCTGTTTGCTTAATGTGTGTCTCTGCGTGTGTGCGTGATTACACGTGTCTGTGTTTGATTCAGTAATTAGAAACCGAGCATGTGGAGTGTCTCTGAGTCAACCTTGATCTCTGAATGAAAGTGCAGAGAAAACCCTCAACAACCCTCCCTGCTTAGTAGATCAGAGGCGAGAAGAGAGTGAGAAAAGACTCGTGAGGCGATCAAGTAGAGAAATCATATGTGAAGTGAAGAAACGGGATAAAAAGAAACTGAGAAAAAGTAGAAGGTTACAGGAAAAGAGAAAGTGTGCTATTTGTTAGATAATATATTATGTTGCTAATAGGGCTGTCAAAGTTAACACGATAATAACGTGTTAACGCAAATTCATTTTAACAACACTAATTTCTTTAACGCATTAACGCAACTTACAATTTTTAGGTTGTAGCGGACTCAGTTTTAAAGGTAGAGAAACTAGAAAACCTAGGGAATCCATTGGTCCCAACCATGTCATGCCAGCCTGTCGACAAGGAGGTGAAATAACGCTCCAAACCTATACGCTACATTTTGGCGAGGAAAAACTGGCATGGCCATTTTCAAAGGGGTCCCTTGACCTCTGACCTCAAGATATGTGAATGAAAATGTGTTCTATGGGTACCCACCAGTCTCCCCTTTACAGACATGCCCACTTTAGGATAATCACATGCAGTTTGGGGCGAGTCATAGTCAAGTCAGCACACTGACACACTGACAGCTGTTGTTGCCTGTTGGGCTGCAGTTTGCCATTTTATGATTTGAGCATATTTTTTAATGCTAAATGCAGTACCTGTGAGGATTTCTGGACAATATTTGTCATTGTTTTGTGTTGTTAATTGATTTACAATAATAAATATATACATACATTTGCATAGAGCAGCATATTTGTCAACTCCTATGTTTATAAGACTATAAAATACTTGACAAATCTCCCTTTAAGGTACATTTTGAACAGATAATTTGCGATTAATCGCAATTAACTATGGACAATCATGCGATTAATTATGATTAAATAATTAAATCGATTGACAGCCCTAGTTATTACCTGTTATTTTGCAGTTATATTAATTTTACATGAGTTTTAAACTTTGTTCGTGCTTTGGTTGTATCATGCTCTGCCTCCATAAATGAAAATAACATAAAAAAATCTACCTAACATAAAAAGAAGGTTCTTTGAACTGAATTAAGATTTGATTGTCAGTTAATGATCCAAACAGTGAGGAAGAGGGTGAAGATGCCTTTGGATAAAAGCAATGCCTGCAATATTTTAGGAAAAATGTCATAAAATAATCCTTCATCTCCTTTGTTACGTGTCATTGTACAGGGCGACCAAACTAGTTTCCCCTCTGGAATTTGATAAATTTCTAATCTATTGCCTGAGTATTGTTGGCTATCTTGCGCTCATCAGGGTGGTGACAATGTTTGGGGAGTAAAACATGTATATAAGAAAAGAGTTGTGCAACTTTAATCTCACTTTGTGTGTGAGAATGAGAAATTATGAGAAAGACAGCCATGGAAAAATTCAAGAGAGGAATTAAAAAAAAAAAAAGACTTCAACATCAAATCGGACACAACCAGAGATCGACACAGTTGTGAGTGTGTGAGAAGGAGGATGTGCCAGAGAGGAGGGGGATGGGGAGGAATAGATATGATGATGATGATGAGGGAGAGGAGCTGTGCTGGTGCAGTAATGGTGTGCCCCACATCAGACAGAGTCCTGCATTATTTAATGCTCTGCAGATTGCTCTGCCCTGTGCACTGTGAACCCCAACAGCACATCAGACGAACAGACACAGATGTACAGATAACTGATGCAGGCTGTGGGCTAAATAACGAGGAAGCAGAAGAGTGCCTAATTTGATCTTCCCTGAAGAGGAGGATTCATGTCTTTATTAGTTCCTGGAGAGAGACAAAGAGATACCTTTAGTGGAATTAAATAAAGCGTAACAAAAACAGTATTTAAATGTATTATAGTACATCAAACTGGGAAGAATGTTTTCTTTATAAACTACTATTTTGGCATTTTGTGTTTCCTGATGAGCAACAGCAGTGCACTGCTATATTCCCTTTGGAAGGGGAAGGGAATAACCACAAATGCCACATGATGATCATGTTAAGTAGTGCTCTTTAAATGAGATACTTCATCTCTACAAGCACCAGCAGCAGCTGGTCTGTGGTGGAGTGAGTGCTGCCAACTGAAACCCTAACAAGCATGCAAGAGGAATTGATTAATTTTACACATACAAACACACACATAAATTATAAGGAAAATAAGGACTGGTGCACACTGGGTATTGACGACAACTAAAATGGCCAGGAAATCACTTTGAACACTATACAGTACCTTTCAACTTAAAATGGATTGAATTTACAATGATTAAAAAATGGTGCCTTCAAACGGAGTCGTGTTTACCGTGTTCACGAGAGGAGTCCATATGAACGCTCATGACCTGTTAATTGGAAAGTTTCTGAAAGCTCTGAGTTCACGCATTGTCACGTGTTTGTTGATGTTGTCAGAAATGGCGGAGGCCATGGAAGTTCATTTTTCGATGCATAATATGTTGTAATATATCGTAAATTTAGTCGTATATTGTTTTTCTTTGTAATTTTATAATAGGTCTGAGGAAAATGTTGATATTTCCAACGGCCTCATCTTTTTCCTCTGTCATTGTGCCTTTGCATTTCCTGCATTACCTGTTTCCCACTTGCTAACTTGTTAAATGTTAAATGTTAGCCTCTGTAGCTTCTAGACGCCAACAGTAACGTTAATATTGCCGTTGCTTAGCAGCGGTGTTCTCACGACTTAACCACTTGAACGCCAAGCATATCGTGTACACGACTTCCCATGTTGTAAACACGAGCTCACGAGTTTCATTTGAAGGCACCAATAGTGTCACCCTTCCATTCACTGCCATTGTGACTGAGAGATGGAACCTTTCAACATATGCACGTTTACAACTTCATATCTTACCAACTTTAAATACTGCGTACATGTTGCTCATGAGCATCACTGCTTATACCTGTTCTTCTTCACTGCCATGCAAACTGCCTACTCCTTCTTCACCTTCCTTTTCTTCAATTTACAGATTATCCCATTATTTTGACACTGTAACCATGAATTATATCCTCATGCCCAGCTAGCCCAGCTGCCACTACTAGCTTTTTTGTAGGCAAACTTTTCCTCAAGAAAATGTGAACTTGTGCTATATCAGGCCACTTTAATCTTTGTTGACAAAATTATCCTGACAAGTGTTCTTGTAATTGAAGTTCATTGATTTTACGCAACTTCCTGCTTTCTCTGGACCACAAAATCCATCAAATTTAAACATTGTGTGCAGAAATTTTGTTTTGTTTTTAAAAACATTCATTTCTGTCTCAAGCGTTATCTCCCTTGGTACAGCAATGCACTGCGTTGATCGAGCAATGTAAGTTCCAGTCCAGTTCCAGTTTGTGATATTCTCTCATGTTCATGAGCTGTAATCTTAAACTGTGAGCAATCATGCTTGTTGTTTCCCCAGTAAATGTAGCTTTTCTTGTGCCAATATGCGCTCTTCAAGCAGCAGCTGCAGCTTGTCAGCTCTCAGGAAAACACATTCTCTAGTTAAATTAACAGGCAGGGAGAAGGACATCTCTTTACCTCCTCCATGTTCTTTGCCCTTTGCATAGCAACAGTAAACAACTGCAAAAAAGATTTACATTTTTTTTTTTAAATGCATGACTGCGTAGACTTATATTACTTTTTCGTTATAAGACAGCGCAAGCGTTTTCTTGATTTGCTCATTTTTCTTCATCAATTGCAGTACCGAAAATATAAATCGACACCAGCTACAGTAGGCAGCTAAATTAGAGCCGCTTGGCTGAATAAAGTGGAGTCAGTAAGCCGTCTCTGTTCTCGTCTGGCTTTGTGTCAGACAGCCAGTCAGCTGGGAGTTGCAGTGATAGACTCATCACTGCCGGAACGGCCTTTTTTATTGGCCTTTTCTCTCATTCTGCAGCACAGATGGGCTCGATACACAGAGAAAACAATCTGACTAACAGCAGAATGAAAGCCATATTTTATGTTTGTTGACCCAAATGATATTTCAAACATGTCGTCTACTACTACTACTACTACTACTACCAATAATAACCATGATATCTTTTTCAAATTCGAGCACAGCTGCTCACTGTTCTAATATTTGAAGTCTTCAGCTGCAGTACATTGATCCTATGCACCAATTTTAAACATAAAATGAAAACCTGAGAAGACACCTGATACATGTGGAGCTCCAATTTCTCTCCATCTCTGGTGCACAAACGTCTAATTATCATCTCTGAAATTGCAGAATGTTACAGCACAGCTACTCTAAGTTCATCTTTTCAGGGTCAAAACACCTTCATCATCTTCAATTACAGTATCTACTTTGATTCTCTGCAGGTGTTAAATTGTTAGAGCTACTTAAGATGCAATAATTACACAGTTAAAACTGCCACCATCACTAGACATTAACCATTTTTGTTATTTATATCTTGATATTTTAGATTTATTTTTCGGTTTTTAAAGATGCTAAATACAGAATTTAGAGCATTTTGAGTGCCTCCCCGCAGCTCTCAGCATGGCGACAGCTGAGCCGGCGACTCGCAGCTAACGGTGCTAACAGCTATAACAGTGAAAAACAATGGCAACATGTTTACCTGAGGATGAACCGGACAGTGGGTGCTACGCATCCGCAACGACGCCGTTCGTCGGGGCGGCATTATGAGCTGTAACCGCCGTATGAGAGCAGTGCAGAGTGGCGGCCGTGAGCTAGCCAGTGGGGCACGCTCACATTCACTAAAAGCATGCGCGACCGGCCCGGCTATGTAAACAAAGCACAGAGAAGCTCTTATTAAAACACACAGAGTGAGAGTGACTTCATTCTCTGCTCAGGTAGACATTACTCCTCTATATCTTTACATAGACAATAGTTATTTGCTGCTATATTAATGGTCTGAAAATCTGATAGAGAACCTTTAACGGCCGGGACAGACAGGGCGTGTGAGCAGTCCTTGATGGCTGCCTCGCTGAATTGCTGCGTATCTCACTGCTTGTGGTGTCCACACCGGCAGCGTTTCTGCTGCAGCGCTGCTACTGCCATCCCTTTCTTTCTACATAGAGTTCGCCTTTCATAATGGCCATTTAATTTAATTATTAATGTCATTTATATTTAGTTTAGACAGAAAAAGGTTGAGATGCGTGTGCTCATTTGTAAATAACAGTAATAATCCACAATTTAAACCTGGTACTTCATTCATGGAGCCCTGCAAGTCACTGCATTTTCTACAACACTGTTCTGTAAATATTTCAGAATAAAAGCCTAAAAATAAGAATAAAAGCGAGACCTCGAATCTCTAGAAGAGACGCAATTGACACGCAGCCGAGCCGTACCTGAGCCGCGCTGCTCACGCGGGCTATGTGGCTGCTCTAACCTGTTCAAACGGACGCCGAAATAAAAAACAACAGGTTCCGCAGCCGCCACGCGCTCCTGACGTTCCCAGTGTGGCCCGGCCATAAGTTACAATAATGATATTGAGGATAAAACTTAAAAAACTTACAACAAACAGCTTGAACAGCAACAAAATCATGTGTAAATGTCAAAAACAGATTAAAGCAATGACGAAAAGGTGTAGGCTGAAACCAGAGCTTATTACGCCTACACTGATCACAAAAAAGGTGCAATATATGTCGAGACATCCCTCCAACCATCCTCAAGATTGTTCCAGAGATTCACCCCTTTTATTTAAATATATTTCTTTTTTGGATGTTTTGAACATAAATATTCCTTTAAGATAGTGGTTCCCAAATTGGGGGTAGGACCCCTAAGGGGGCGAGGCTAAATATTAATGATGCATGGTTCTGTACTGGCCCGGGGGGCCTTGCTGAAAAGGTTTGGGAACCACTGCTTTAAGATGATATTTGCGGTCTCGTTTTGCAAACATGTTTACAACTTTTTTATGGCTGCGGAAAATGTTTATATTGTTTATTACATTTTTGCACAGGTGGGATGAATCTCTTATTTCAGACTGATATAGTTTGACAGCTGTCTGTCAAATACCAGTTCATAAATCTGAAGCTTTACTCTGTAACTTGAAGGACGGTCCAAGACCGACCCATTTCCTGCGATTGATTTGAAACAAAATCCATAATGGTTGTATGAACCGTCTCAAACTCCTGGGAGATGCTAAAAATACGATTCAGTTTCAAGCATCGCTGTAAACACGCACAGCGTAAAGATGAATCCCTCTTGAAATGAAATTTAATGGCTTTTGTGTCAGGTTTTTATATACCACTGGGTTTGTGTCTAGTGCCGAGAGAAATAGCGAGAGAGAGAGTGATGAATAAAGAAACAAGCACATCACTGGCATTTTGAACAGCCTAGCGCGTACTTTTAAGTAGGAATAATATATGCACATGCTCACACACACACACACACACACACACACATACACACACACACACACACACACACACACACACACACACACACACACACACACACACAGTGCCTTTCTAGTGCCTAGGGATGCATAGGTTGCCAAGCAACAAGGTGGTGTCCTAGAAAAAAGTTCCAAGGCTGGAACCACAGAGTTGGCTGCAGGTTCAACTGCTCTCACTATTGATCACAGTTAATGGTTTCACTGTACTACACTCAACAGATGTTTTTGTTTCTATTTCAGTCCTTTCATATAGTGACCACAGAGTCCGGTTTCACTTATTGACTACAGATGATAAATCTTTATCCAGTGGGAGTCAAATGAGCTTCACGTGAGTGTGGTAGATTATATATAAGAAGTGGACGTAGTCAGCGTGACATCACCCATTGGTTTTTTGGACTGACGTTTTGAAGCCTCGAGTTCGGCATTTTGGCCGTCGCCATCTTGGTCATTTGCAACCAGAGTGACAGGAGAGGGTGGAACTAAGTACAACCGAACTCTGAATAAGACATTTTTAGGTGACCAGAAAGGTTATAATTAACTTTCATGAACTGAAAACACACTGTGAAAGGGTTAAAGCTCAAAGACTAAAACAAGGACAACTCCCAGTCCGGACAACGCCGTGGTAGAGACCTGTCAATCACAAGGTAGCCACGCCCTAAAGCATCCCCTGCTTTATGGTCTATTTGACTCTAAATTGGACCAGAATTTACTAAATAAACATCATGCTGTATTGAATAAGACTTGAAACTAGCGATTGAGACCATAAACTCATGTTTACAATGTTTACTGAGGTAATAAATCAAGTGAGAAGTAGGGTCATTTTCTCATAGACATCTATACAATCAGACTTCTTTGTGCAACCAGAGGAGTCGCCCCCTGCTGGCTATTAGAAAGAATGCAAGTTTAAGGCACTTCAGCATTAGCTTCACTTTTCAGACCCCAGAGTTGCCCGCTGGTAGTATCATGTTGAGGTTTCCTTGTTCTCCTAAACAAATATATTCTCTACAGCTATGTGTATGCATACACTACAGCTACTTTTACTGTAGTAATATACACTCAGTTGCCAGTTTATTAGGTACACCTAGCTAAAACTAATGCAGAACAGCCCTGCAATAAATCCTACCTTCATGGAGGTTGTAATGTTCAATGTTGGTGTTTGTGGTGCTGTTGAACTGCATTATATAGAGAGATGTTTCTGTTATTTAGCCTACTCTCGTTGATATAAATGGGGTGGACAAAATATTAGAAACATGACATGAAGGTAGGATTTGTTGCAGGACTGCTGTATTTAGAGACATTTATCATTAGAAGGATAAATCACTGAGATGAACCATCTCATATTTCACTGTAGACTGCATTAGTTTTAGCTACACATACCTAAAACACTGCCAACTGATTGCAAATCCACTCAGCTCCTGACAACACTTGAGTATGCTACACACCTACTTCCCTTAAGGGGTTTTGGATCAACAGTGTTTTACTGTTTATCTACTGTATATCATCAGCAGTTGGCTGCATGCGGGAGTCTATTAGGAAGAAGATGAGAGTGGATTAGCATCCTCTTCGTTTGCAAAAAATTATGCAGTGTCAGTTTTTATTCATAGATGAGAGTGGAGAACACAAAAATAAAATAAGTCCGCCCACCATGCTTGATAAAAAAAGGGAGCAAACACTTACTGCATTGGCTTGTAGTGTGTCAGATAACCATCTGGCCGTAGGTCAGCTTATATCCACTCTGCTGTCAGACACAGCAGCACTCTAGCTACAGTACACTGATTGTGCTATTATGAACAGTATCAAGACTGCACAATGTTTGCCCGTTCATTCTGCATTTGCTTTAAACCCCTTATTGTCATTGTTTTATTGTGTGCAGTACTTAACTGATTTATTTGTTTATTTGCTTTCTTGCAGAAATAGATGAAGATCGTCTCCCAAACCAGTTGTACAAGGTAATCTAATTCATACATTTTATCGAAATAAGATAACAGAAACCGAATGATTTGAAATCTTTTTTTTTTTTTTTTAAGTAGCTCCATCTGTATTAAAACTATCTCCTCAATCTTGGTGCTCTCTGCCCAGCTGATATGAAACATTGATGTTTTACAGGCAGCCTTGCTGAACTCCCCTCGACAACGGCGAAAAGGGCAAAAGGGAACGCCTACAATGAAAGGTGGAGTTTGTTATCTAATTATATGTGTGCTGTTGGCGTTTTATGTGTTAGATCCCGCTGCTGGTAGCCATGAAACAACAGTAGAAGTCACAAGTTTTCCCTGCTTTCTATACTGGCCTGTTTCCACACGTCTGAATCACCACCTACATCTATAATTTGTTCAGCTATTCTTTGAGCTGAAACGTAATTCAGTCTAATTGGAGGTTAATTGAAATTAACATATACTCATATTAAAAACTCCACCTGCTAGCAATGTATCGTGACTGTACAAAGGCTTAAAGTAAGGCCTCGTCTTGTAATTCGTTCCATCTAATAACTTATAAAGCCGAATTTACTCTCTTCCTATTGCTCACATGACAGAGGGTCTGGAGAAGATGAAATATAAAAAGTAAGTTAGAAAACAGTGGTGATGTTGTAGGCAGTTGTCATTATTCATATCAGTCAGATTTGAAGGTGAAGTAGGGTACAAACGGGCAAACTAGGCAGTGCTGATCAAATATGAATCAATATTCTGTTACTGTATTGTCTATTTCTCTCCTCAAACGTTTTCAGAAACATCTTGTAGTTTACTGTCTAGCTGTAAAATGAGAAAGTTTGTGACCCGGCAGCCATTTTGAGACCAGTTGAGGAAATACCAAGCTAAACAAAATCTAAACAAAATCTGTTTCAGTACATACATATTTCAGTGTCATTATTGTTTTAAGACAAACTTTAAAAAATGCAAACCTATCATTTATTGGACAAAGCTATTAGTATGTCCGATACAGAATGTCAGATGTCAGGTAACATGAACTCACTTGGTGAAATAGCTGAGCTAATGATGGAAGTTTGGTCTAATTTGAGGGTCCTATTTCAACCTCGGAGCCAAGTGAGGACTCATTATCCCATTTTTTTTTTTAACAGAATTTCTCCCAATTTTCATTTGAGCTCAAAAATGGGTCTGTGTGAGATTAAGGCATTTGGGTTCCTACACCACCTAAAAGCCTGAAGAACAAACGTAAAAAAAGAAAAAAACTGCACACACAGATTCAGAGAAATGTTCCAGCGCCTGATTATTTCTCTCGGCTGTTTTTATCACTGCAATGCAAATATTATATGTGTCAATATCCAATTAAACACAAATACATTATGTAATGATTTATGCAGTACGACAGAGCATAAGTTCCAACAAAGAAAGAAAAGCAAGGGGAACAATAATGAGAAGATAAGTGAAATTTGGTGCTCTAGGATGTTTATTCTTCAATTAGTTTCACAGCTAAACAGCTCCAAGTGTGATGAGTCACTTCCTGGAGGAAACCCAGGCGGTAATCGGTCGGCTTTAGTTTCCCTCTACAGGGAGATTAAGAGTAATAAAACCGTGGATGAAGGGGGTCGAAGAAGGCGATTAAACTAATCATCTCCCAACTCTGATGTGTCTTTACTTGCCCCCTCACTCCAAACTCGGCTGGATGTTAATTAAATCTTGCTAGTTTATTAAATATGCTTAACCTACAATATTCTTTTGAAGTGCCCGATTTCTCGTTGAGTCTCCACCTTCATCTTTCTTTCCTGTGTACTGTTCTGTCCTCCCATTGGCTCCCTTCATCTCACTCCACTTTCCTTTCTTGCTCGTCCTCCTCCTTCCAAAATTTCCCCAGTGAATTTCTGCTTTTTACTTCCCACTATTTCTCCCAATCCACTCCGTTCCCCTCTCATCTTCCCTCTCTTTCCCCTGTTCACTCTTTCCTCTTGACCAACTTTTCTTCTCTCTTATCTCCACCTCCCTCCTCCCAGAGCTGCAGTTCATGGTAGAGCACCACCTGTACAGGCAGCAGCAGGGAGGCGGGGACGATTGCTCCTCAGAGAGCTGCCTGTCGGACCGGCCCAGCCCCGACTCTGTTCCCGCCGGGGAGGAGCTCCCACACGACGACGACGCCACTGCAGAGGCCTTCGAGAAACTGCGCTGCCAAATGGAGGGTATGTTTGGAGACTGTGAAGAGGAGGATTTTATTTGCATGCTTACTGCGTTGCAGCTGCCTATTCAGCAACACAAACCTCCGTTAAAACCTACTACTGCACGTACTTAGGCACAAACAGGAGTACTTCAACACTTTATAAAATGAGACTGAGATGAGACCTTACCTGTAAATGTATGAAATTTCCATGTTTATGTTCATGTGTTTTTATGCCTCCGCGCCAGCGACTACTGCGGCCGGAAGCATTATGTTTTCTGGTTGTCCGTCTATGTACGTCCGTCCGCTCCATTCTCATCAACACGTTATCTCAGGAAGGCCTGGAGGGAATTTCTTCAAATTTGACACAATATTTTTTTTCCTAAGTATTTCAGTCGTCCTGCCCCTGGTAGTGCACCAGAGTACTAGGTTATGTAATTTGGCACAAATATTCACTCAAGGATAAACTGATTTGATTTTGGTCGTCAAAGGTCAAGGTCACTGTGACCTCATGTTCGTCCCATTCTTGTGATATCTCAGGAGCGGCTTGAGCAAATTTCTTCAAATTTGGCAAAAACGTCCACTTGGATTCAAGGATGACCTGATTCAATTTTGGTTGTCAAAGGTCAAAGGTCAAGGTCCCTGTGACCTCACAAAACACGTTTTTGGCCATAACTCAAGAATTCTTATCCCAGTTATGACAATTTCACAGAAATGTCTAAGAGGATAAAATGATGAAGTGATGACATTTTGGACAGACATGGATGTGAACTGCAACTTGACTGGTTGGCAGAGGCATACAACCGCAAGTCTGTGATTCTAGACAATCTAAACTGATCATAGGTATGAAGTAGAGTGAGTATTTGTCAATTTATATAGAAAGCATAAAATAGAAAATAGAAATACTCAAGTAAAGTACAAGTGAAAGTAAAAATTGTACTTACTGTAAGCATAGTGCTTGAGTAAATGTACTTTCCACTTCTACATTTCAGTCAGTGTCAGCTTCTAATATGAGTAAAGGACATGAATGATTGAATGAAGAGGGCCAAAAGGGAGTCTGTCAAATGTGTCTAGCACAAGAAAAGGTGTAGAAAAAGAATGACAGGATTGACACAAGAGGGTATGAGGATGCTAGAGTGAGGGAAGGACAGATGAGACAGATAAAGAGGTCACTGCTGTGGCCTCTGAAAAATGGATGGCGTGGTTCCATGAGAGGACAGCAGATGGAGGGACAAGAAGAGAGAGAGAGAGAAGATATTGAGAAGATATTGAGGAATAATATTAAGGGAGGGATGAAGCCAAATACACCTTATTAATATTAAGGAAGGGTGTAGAATTGAGAGAAAATGTGAGCAGTAAAGTAAAGCAGAAAATGAGGCAGAAAGCAGGAAAATGGCTGGAAGGGATGAATGTAAAATGCATAATAGGGTTTTGGAGTTAGAGGGGAATTATAAGAAGTGAAACAAAGGGATCGGGGAAAAAGAAGAAATGGAAAGGAACACTTTTACTCAAAATTTATAAGGTTTTTTCATTTGATCTACGTACAAAAATTAAGTGTAAAAATGACAATGCCAGTGTTATGTTTGTGTGCCATTTCAACACTTTCTTTTACGGATTAAACAAATGAGATAACATTGAGGTAACATTATTATAATTAGTGAGTTTCAGAGGAGCTGTTGGGAGGAATTTCTTATCTTTGGACAGAGCCAGGCTAGTTCCCCCTATTTCTAGTCTTTATGCTAAGCTAAGCTAACCGGCTGCAGCTTCATATTTAGCATATAGACATGAGAGCGGTATCGACCTTCTCATCTGACCGTCTGCAGTGCATAATTAAACTATTCCTTAAATGAAAACACTCGCATGGTTCAAAGTGCCACCTTGGCAGATACGGTCTCCTTTCTGTGCCAAACACTTAAACAGCTGATGAGAAAAAACAGAGAATCAGCTTTTCAGCTCCGGCCAAATAATTCACTTTAATAGCAGGTGAGTAGATGGTCACAGAGCGCAGCACATACTGTACACACATTCAGAGTAATTACCCAGCACTAATGCACCACGAGGGCTGCTTTTCTGAAGTGCCAAAAATTCAAATTGTGTTAATGTTGTCTATTTTCATTTTAATTCACTGGGACACACAACAAAATCACGTACTCCAATGTAATGAGATGACTGTTTTTTATGGATTGCTCACATGTTCTGGAGGAGCTGCTAATTAAGTTGTCAGTACAGATGAAAGGAGCAAAGTGGGAGCTGGGGGAAACAAATCGATGACCATTAACACCAGTTCAGTCACTTCACTTGAAGATCAGCCTTTTGAATTCACTCAGCGTGACTGAAACACATGCAACTGTTAAATGTCAGGTGACATCGATTGATGAGACGAGGTGGTGAAGTTCTGTACTTTAACATAATTAACAGAAAATATAGGAATAGAGTATTTTATCCACTCTGCTGTATGATGGAAAGTGTATTTTTTCTTCTCTGTTCACCTTCATCTCAACCTCCATTTGTCTCCGTGCCCCCTGCAGAGTTCTCCAGGGAGAGCCTATTAGAAGCTGCCGGTGGACTCGAGTGCCCCCTCTCCAAGGAGAAAGAGGATTGTTCCAGCGTTGCCAACGCAGCAGATCCCTCATCGCAACAAAACAACGCACAACCAGGTAGAGTCAAAAGAGCCCTGTTTACACAGGAATCCTTTCCCTCGGGGACTCTTCATCATCCGTTCACTAGGCAGGGTTTATTTAGATACCTTAACAGTTCAACAGGCTTGGCTTGGTGTCATGTAATCACGGCTCGTCAACAAACATCTGTGAAGTGGCTTTGATCAGCACTTCACAGAGCGCTGCTGTGGCGGAAATACCCTGGGAGGCAGCTCATACGGAAGTGGAAAAATGGGTTTGTGGGGCTGATCTGAGACCGTGGGTGTTCTTCTGTCATTACTATAGAGGTTATTTGTTTGTTTGGTTCTTAATTTCTTTATTTCTTTCTCTCTACCTTGATCTATGTGGACCTAATAATCAAGAAAATTTATTTATAACACGTAATAGTTGCTATAAACCTTCATTATGCATTATGATATCTTACTTTGTGCCCAAACAGAACACAGTCAATGGAAAGACGAGCTGACTCTTACCATACTATTATATTGAATAACTCTCAGTTACTGTCAGCGTTGGTTTTGACTAATGAAACAAGGTTGGAGGTGGAGCAGGTGCACGAAACTTTGCATAAATAGAGCCAGGGCGAGCGTTTTTTCAAACAAGCGACACATCACTTAGCCAGTTCGCTGACACACGGAGAAGGTTAGGACATCTTCATTGGGAAAAACTGAAACAACCTGATGTTTGCTTGTGTCATCGCGTCCAGTTAGGAAGAGGTGTTAAGGCACGGTCACACATGTACGACATTAACATTCACCCCCGATCACTTCCATTCTATGCAAGTGAAGGGGCGAAAAAATATTTGCTTCCGATGGTGCAGCAAAGTTGCTTCTTCACATTCAAAGTGGAGTTCAACCTTGGTGAACTCTCAGCGCAAATAACGCCTCGGCAGGCGATGGTCACTCGCCTGCATTCATGCATGTGTGACCGTACCTTACATCAGTCACCCATCCGAATGAATGATTTTCTCCGATTTAGAGACCCGCACCCGCATGGGCATTTCACTCCCCGTCTACCAGTCCCTGTAGGCCATGTTGCTTCTTAAATGATGTGACAGTATTGATGTACGAGTATCTTCTTTAACACTTTACTTTAATGATTAGAGAGGCTGCTTTCAGTCCTAATTGTAAACGTTTCCATGTGCTCAGTGATGTCAGAGCAGCAAATACCGTGAGACATTTAAGCAGCAAAACTAAAAACTGTAGTTATAAACTTGACAGAGGAAACAGGCCTAAACTTTCAGCTTCTGAAATAATCAATGAAGTTAAGCTGCTGTTCCTTGTGCTTAAATGCGCACAGCGTCCCTCTAAGGGGACGCTGTTGCCTGATGAAAAATGAAGCTGTCTGCTGCGGAGCAGATAAACACACGGTTTAATACATCCCTTATCCCCATTGCACTTTTACTCTTGTATTCCTGGTTTTGGACAAAATAAAAAAAAAAAAAAAGACATTACATTACATTAAAATGCCTTGTGTCACTCTTATTAAGCCCTGTGCACGCCGCATTGGCATGTTAAGAGATCTAATGCTTGACAGGCTGGCCATCCCTAGTTACAGTTGCTAAGCTATGATTGGACAAGTTTGGTTGAGAGGTTTAACGAACGGTCAATTGTTCATTATTGCTCTCACCATATTGGATGAAAAGTTATAAGATTACTTCCACCTTCATATCTCATGTGATATCAGAAAATACAAAAAGAAAAAGTGAGAGTGAATTACAGAACTTCTACTGTAAAGCATAATGACCTTTTGTTTCTGTATAGTTTAACACCAAGCAACAGAAAACAGAGTACTTTTCTCTCCATTTAGAGAAACAACCATCCCTACGTTGAAATCATAAATAGTGTTCCCAGGAGTCCATTAAAATTCCACAGAGTCAGACTCTTCTCTTTCTCTTATTGTCCTTCAGTATTTCATGTCTATATTTTGCAGACACAAAAGCAGCAGCATCCAGTGTGAGTCAGCCGGCAGAGGAGAAGACAAAGAAATGCAGCCTGGACAAAGAGAAATAGAGCGATCTTCTGCACAACACAAAGCTGCTCCGTCTGCTCAGCCAGCCCAACACAATGACAGAAGATTTTGTCTGCAGATCCACTTTTTAGATACAGTACATCAGGGCACTACGTTCCTCTTCAGTAAGGCCTTAGTTACCACCCGAGAACAACAGCAACAAAGGTTTCTACACTTATTTTGTGTCAAAAAAAAATCTTGTGTAAATTATTTATTTATAATATATTTGTTTTCTATAGCTTCCCCTACACTGAACTAAAACTAGCTTACTGTAAGTATGAACCGGACTGGGAGTTACTATGTAGTTAATGAGAAAAAGAGAGTCATTTCCTGTCTCAGTCACACAATCATTATCATAAACTACCACCACTTAAACTACATGCATAATGTCCCCTTTAATGTTGAAAGGCAACACAGCAATCCTTTTAGACAATTGTTATCATTAAATATGTGCCATGACTCCTGCAATTATTGTTCTATCTCAAAGCAATAAAAATGTATTTGTACCTGATTAACTGGGACCGAAACCATCACTTTTAAATCCAAATCACTTTAGTGAGTTAGATGCTGAATCTTAAATGAGTGGGTAGCACATCTGATCCGGGTTGATTGACGGTTTAAATTAAAACTATATTCACGTTTGTTTCAACTACTGGATTGGACATCTACAAATATATTAACAAATACATTAACATCTTAAAGTACAACTAAAATAAAATCACGTTTTTGGGGGGGGTTTTTTGGTACAGCATGTAGAGCTGCAACAATTAGTCAATTAATCAACTGACAGAAAATATATGGGCAACTATTTTGATAATCCATTAATCGTTTTAAAGAATAGCAGCTTCTCCAGTGTGACGATTTGCTGGTTTCCTCAGTCTTCTACTACTATAAATGAAATATTTTGAGAATTTTGGTCTGTTAGTCAGACAAAACAAGACATTTGAAGACGTCACCATGAAGTCTGGGAAAATCTGAGGGGACATTTTTCACTATTTTCTGACATTTTATAGACAAAGCGATTCATCGAGAGAATAATCAGCAGATTCATTAATGAAAATAATCACTAGCCCTAACAGCATTACATATCTGCTCAGTAAATTACTTGTCCTGAGTTCAACTTTGAAAAAAAAAAACATAAACTAAAATGAGAACTTTACATTTTAAATTAGTTGTTTTCATGATGCAGCCCGTATCTTTGTATTAATTTGTTGGAATACTGTTCCGGTATCCATCTATGTAGATGGGGACCTTGTTTCCATACAGCCAATCAAATCGCTTCATTTTAAATCATATTAGCATAAAGCAGTAACCTCATCATTGTAACGGCCAAACCGCAGCCTGCAACACAACACAAGAGCCACAAACTTAAAGCAACAACCCACGTTAGCTTTCCTGCATAAGTCTCCTTCTAATCTAACTTACAAACATGAACGCACGTCTTGTCCTGCACCTTCGCTTGTCGGATGAGCGACCAAATAAACATTCACAGAGGAAAAAGTGCACTGGCAGCATCAGTTTGCAGGCTAGATGGCTAATTAGCTGCTCAGCTGCGGCACTTTAAACAGCATGTAAACTCACCTGCAACTGTCCGGTTAGATGCTGGTGTGGTCCGAACTCTTCAATACCACTGCTAACAACACGCTGACATGTACTGTAGGCTACAGAGGTCACCTGCTAGCTGCTGTCAGTCAAACACAGACACGCCCCCAGCTACTGAGAGGAAAAGGAGTATTTCTAATATTTCCCCAAAAGACCTTTTTTTCTTCCTTTTGATAATAAAAAATCTATGAAGAACACATGTTTAAAAAAACATGTTGACATTATTTTTGACTGCAAAAAGTAACTAAGATAGCTTAATAAGATAACTATAAGATAACTAAATGTGATTTAAGTTGGACTTAAAACTTGGAAGTAATTACTGCTGATCTGTCAATGAACAACAATGATATCCAGCCTATTCTCATTCCCAGGGCGTTAAATACCGACGGTTTGTCACGGCCGTCGGTGTGTGTTACCGCTGCACAAGGCACTCGTTAGCTCCGGTATGAATACACCGGGCGTTCCATTAACTATAATGTAAACCCATCCGCGACAACAGTAAACGCTCAAAGAAAGTGCACCGGGAGTGTGGTGACGTAGTTTAAAAAAAGAAAAGACACAGACCAGGCGAGCTGGAGGGCAGGTGGATGGGTCCAACAAACACAAGGCTTTCATCCAGGAGACCGTTGCTCGTGTCCCGTGCGTCACGTTGCAATCTGCTGTTTGATCGTGTCCCATGTTCACAACGTTCAGTGACATTTTCACTTTACAAATGTAGTTTTAAGCCCAAACATGTAGTTCTTTTCTAAACCTAACTATAGTGGTTTCGTTGCCTATTGTAATCCTAAAGTGACGCTAAGGGGCGTGACAAAGCGGCGGTATGTAACGAGTTGGGATGAGAACGTGTTGTGATATCATGTCTGGTTACAGTAATACACTAATAACCACCAGACTTTTACCAGCTTAACGGTGTGGTTGTACATCTCTAGAAGAAGAAGAAGAAGCATGGGACATTACAGAAGGTTGTGTCTGCAGATGCATTTAGATATTTTGATTTAACAAAGAAACCCCCATCTCCAGTGAGCAAATTGCCTCATATTTGACACTTGAAGGCATTTGGAGAATCTAAATCCTGGTCATAAAACACTTTCCTGTATGCCACTGAATGTACAGTGTCTTTTCTTGACTGTGCTTCATTTTGTACGGGAACTAATTTCAGCAGCGAATCAGACATTTAAAATACCGGATACAAATTGTAATTACGGGCGTTCCCTTTTCATTCTAGTTTTGTATGAAACAAGGACATTACATAGTGATCACCGCACTCTCAAATGTTATTTCATCTATTTGTATCACTGAAGTGGCATTATTATTGTAGATTATATATGTGACAATCCTTCCATGTCCTTCACATTATTACTTAACATGGATAAAACAGAACTGAAACAGTAAACTAAAGCCACCCTAGTATTGAGAACAACAATGACCACAATGAACAAGAAAGACAGTAAAACATTCCTGTGCAAGCTTTTGTTTTTTCTTCTGCAGTGTATTTATGGAACATGTAATGTTTGTTCTGTTTTTGGATGGTAATAGTGTACTTTACTTGGATTTAATCTGGGGAGTTTTGTTCCAATTTTACTTGAATTGATTGATGATTACATCTGTAATCTAAATTTGTTTGATACAATAAAATGTTTAAATTGGTGATTGGCTGGTCTTCCTTTCACACTTATCCGGGCACAGATTGTGAGTTTTGCATCCAGTCAAGTTAAAAACATGTTTGACAGTCAGTCAAAGAGAGTCTAGTATGTCTTGAATGCCCAAAGCACGTAAACCAGGATTTGCTTTCCCATTAAAATGTCAAAGAGATTAAAGTCTCCAAAAACGTCAAGTTCAACTTACAGTGTCTGACATCACTGCACCACTGGTCATGTGCTAAGTCGAGTTTGACTTTGACTATATCCTAAAAATAGGCACTCTCTGCAAATAAATAATTCAATGCACTCGGAGCCGAGAGCATAAAAACACATACATTTTTCATACTCAGGACTGGTTTTCACAAAAATATTTTGTAACTCTGCAGCGATTTAAGCTACATGTGACATCTATACAGACACTTCAAGTTGCCTTTTAAGAGGCCTGTGTGAGATTGATCACTTCTATTGCCAGGTTTTGCTGTGAAAGCATGTTGCAGGTGGATATGCTGCAGGATCCCTGGAGAGCAAAAGACCAAAATTGCAGTTGCTATTGATTTTTTGTATCAGGGTGAAAGACCCTCTGATCATAACTTTAAAATTGGCTCGATGAAAGAATGTACTTGGAAATGTAGGATGTCATACAGTAAATATATGCTTGTTTTGCTTTTCTAGTAATACCTCACTGCCAATATGCGCAGTACAGTACATGTGTAAAGTCACGGATTGCTGTTTTTTTTTGTTTTTTTTACTGTTTTGCATTTATATAGTATGTGTGTTTTGGGGGGGGGTTGGGGGTGTAAGATGAAGAAAGCTGAAGATGCAACTGAAAACTGCTTAAGTGACAATTGTTAAAATAAGAAACTGGGTTTTGAAGCTGAACCCTCTGGGCAACCCTGGAGCCACTTTCTCTCACTTTGCTCTACAGCCCCTCCAGCTGGGAGAGGGCTGGGTTACCAGGCACGAGACTAACATTGTTTTTTATGCATGTTAAAGTCAAGGGAGGGTCTAACAAAAGACACTTTTAAGTTGCATTATGAGTAGTATGGGATTGAGGTTTTGGATGGATTTGGAACTCGACCCATACTAAGGACTAAAAGTCATGATATCTGCTACATTTATTTTGAAAAATCTTGAAAAGTTTCTCTTGCAAGTCCCCCAATTTTATGGAAATCCATCCATCCATCCACTATCTGTACACCAGCTGACATTGGGCGAAGGCGGGGTACACCCTGGACAGGTCGCCAGACTATCACAGGACTGACACATGGAGACAGACAACCATTCACGCTCACATTAACACCTACGGGTGATTTAGAGTCAACAACTAACCTGCATGTCTTTGGACTGAGGGAGGAAGCCGGAGAACCCAGAGAAAACCCACGCTAACACGGGGAGAACATAACAACACAGAAGGGCCCCAAGCCGGGTTTGAACCTGCAACCCTCTTGCTGTGAGATAGCAGTGCTAACCACTGCACCACCGTACTGCCCCAATTTTATGCAAATGCAATATTAAATTGCTGTAGAGAGACACTTTAAAAAAGCTATTTTTTATTAAACGGTCACTATATCCTGACAGTAGTGCATGAGACAGGTAATCTGAAGAAAATCATGTTCCTCTGTGTCCTCCAGTGCTCCTAATGGCATCTTCAAGATTTCACAGACCTGAGGAAAACAACCAATCAGAGCCGAGCTGGAGCCTTGCCGTCTCTGAGCAGCTGTCAATCACTCACAAACTCCGAAAAGTTTGTGACCCGGCAGCCATGTTGAGATCAGTTGAGGAAATACCAAGTACCGCCCACCAGCCGGAGCAAACATTCTCATTTTGCAGTTAAACAGTACAATACAAGATGATTCTGAAATCATTTGAGGAGAGAAATAGGCATTACAGTAACAGAATATTGATTCATATTTGTTCAGCGCTGCCTAGTTTGACCGTTTGATCAGAGTTCACGAGTGATTGCCAGTTGCCTCCGTTGAATGAACAGCCAATAGGAACGCTCTCTTTCTCTGAAATGACCTGTGATTGGTCAAAGTCTCCCATCACGGGCTAGATTTTTTTAAAGCCTGAACAGAGCCATGAGGAGGAGCAGAAGTCTAGTTATCTCTCAGAACACTTGAATTACAATATGCTGAAAGGTTATTATGGAATTTTTGCCCAATGATGATAAAAATATTCTGACTACTGCAAGTTTAATAGATCCAAACGAGTAATAATTCACGTGCTACAAACATCTCCTCTTACAGTCAAACTACTTCAAATGACTGCAAGTGGTTTAAAAGGGATTTCATATTAGAAAACAGTTATGATATCACTTGAGTTGGACTTTTAAGTCAAAACTTGCTCTAGGTTTCGTGCAGAACATAATCTAGGCGTATTTGTATTTTATAGTTATAGGTTTGCAGAATAAGCCACTGAATGTGCTGTTATTCATTTTTGCAGACGTGGCACTGAATAAAATAATTGTTAGAATGATGGCCAGCAGCTTTAATTTAATCAAAGATTATAGTAGGGTCTTTGACCTTGCAGTTGAATCCTTTATTAAATGTTTTAATTAAAAACAACCAGGCACAATATCGCACCATAACAAGGCCACCCTTATGATGAATTAATACTTCACATATGACAAACATTGACATATTTTCAATGTTTATTGCATGGTTAATTGATTTGTGTACAGGTCAAACTATTAAAGGTAAAATGTCCCTTATAAGTGTTTAGGTGGCAAATTAAATTAATAACATGCACGATACTGTATAACATGGCCAGCATGTACACTTTGCATTTAAATTATCACAGTATACTACCCTTGAAGTAAGACATGAGGACATTTCTGTGAATATAGTGCATCTTACCTTGGGAAGATGATGTTAACCTTAAACCAACCCTCCCTCCTCTACCTCCCTCAGTCATGATATAAGAAGGCGTTGTGACTCAGCATTAACCTCAGTTAACCTCTGTAGATATTCTATGACAAGAGCACATATTATAAATGAAGTCCTGTCTACTGTTTTGAATCTGTAATAGGCTCTTGCAGGGATTTTTCTGATAGCTCCTCTTGTCTGGATCTCGGCCCTTTTGTCACAGTGGGGTCTGAAAATCCTGGAGGATAAAAGAGATTGGAAAAGGCATTGGACAATTTAGTTAAACTGAACGGAAAACAGCATCTGTGTTTAATTTCCTCATGAGATCACTGTGAAATGAGTACAGATAACAAATCAAATCAGGGAGACTGAGCACATTTATGGAGCCGAGTGACTTTGTCTCTGCCAAATCAGCCACATATCTAGAACAAAGGTTGTCAAACTTTTCATAGGTGATCATTTAAAGGCTCGGGATTATTGTGTGGTGAGCCCTGCTGTGAATTTGATAGAATTGAGACTATCAATACAATATTAAATCAAGGATATCAATAAAATCAGATAGGTTGTTTATTTCTTTAGTATTTTGCCTTAACATAGATTATGTTAAAGTAAAAGTGTGATTATGTATGATAATGAATATACAACATACCATTGGAGCCACTTTCCTTCCATTTGATCTTGTTGTCTTCCGTGTGTCGTGTCCAAGTGGAGCGGAAGCTCACCAGCTCAGCGGTGATATGAGCGAGACTCCACTGCAGACCTCTGGAGCTCTCCTTCCACAGATTACTGGTGAGAAATAACAGTGCTCTCATAGCTATTCTTTTTATACCTTCTTCGTCCAGCTTTACCCTTATTCACCTTTCTTTCTTTCTTTCAAGTTTAGATAATGTGAGTTTCTCTATAATATTCTTGTCTTTATCTAAAGGTCCAGTGTGTAACAAGAAATGAAATATAATAAGTATGTTTTCTTTAGTGTATAATTACCTGAAAATAAGAATCGTCGTGTTTTTGTTACCTTGGAATGAGCCGTTTATATCTACATAGGGAGCGTGTCCTCTCTTCATGGGGCCGGCCGCCATGTTTCTAAAATAGCCCAGAACGGACAAACCCAACACTGGATCTAGATAGGGCCTTTCACGTTATAATTTTTTCGCGTCGGCCACCGTAGTTCTCCTACACGCTTGGCGTGGTTTCAGTTGGTTGCAATCTGCGACATCACCGCTAGATGCCGCCAAATCCACACTAGACCTTTAAAGATCAAAATGTCTCTTAAAGGAATATTTCCACATTTTGGGAAATTACGTTTATTTGCTTTCTTGCTCAGAGTTAGATGAGAAGATCGATACTGTCTGTTTGTTAAATAAGAAGCTACAGCCGGTTGACTTAGCTTAGCATAAAGACTGGAAACAGGGGGAAACAGCTAGCCCAGCTTCGTCTAAAGGTATAATAAAATATGTTTATCAGGAAGTCACTGTACATGACCGAGAAATACAGTACTATAACCACCTGTAAAACCACAACTTATCGTTTTTATACTTCGGTCTTGAACAAATGAGATATAAGGTGTTAATTAGTGATCTTTAGAGGTGCTGGTAGGCAGATTTAAAAAAAGAAAAAAAAAAAAAAAAAAAATGGACAGAGTCAGTAGCGGTTTCCCCTGTTTCAAGCATGGATGTGTTCTAAGAACTGGATAACGGACTCCAAGATGGTGCCCGTTCATTTGAATGAAAAATGCTTGCCTTTACATTACAATACTGTTTCTCCTGCTGGCCCTGCCCGCACGTTTCCACGCAGCTCATGGACTTTACTTTGATGTTACAAATAATAATAATTGACCTTTTTGGCAGTTGTCAACAGTTTTACAGATGCCTCTTTCATAATGATGGTTTATGGAGACAATGCTTCTTGGGCCACAGGGAGTTTTTAGTTGCAATACCACTACTGAGTGACCACTGGGACAAATTGGTAGCAAGGCTGAGTGGCGCCGCCATCCATGGTTTCCGGTCTTTATGTTAAAAACCAATCCAAAAAAAGTGGTACAATGTACGTCTCCAACAAGGCTTCTCCGTGTGTTACCTGTGTCTGTTGCAGGGGTCTGGTGGACCTGGGTTCTCCTCCACCAAAGGAATAACAATCTTTTCAGCCATGTCCGTCAGCAGAGAGAATGTAGGATACACAATGAAGTCTATGAAACCTGCAAAAGAAAATGTCGCCTTATTAACGTGTGAAAATAAAATGTTTCTGAGCTGTTAAAATATGATTTTTATTTTGCTTTTTTATACTGGTAAAGAAATTCAAAAGTAATTCAGTTATTGAAGTAATAAGATGTCATATAATTCACAGCATTTTCGTGACTTCACCAAACAGAAGTGTGGATGGGAACTAAATCTGTTTTATAGAATCAGTGAGAAGAGGACTGAGTGAAACAGGTTTTGGAAAGTGTTTTGTGAGACATACCGATCTGAGACTCAGCTACCAGGGTGCTTTTTCGATCACACAGTGGAGAGAAGGGAAGGCCGAGCTCTGCCTCTCTATCACCCTCACAAAGATAGAAAGAAAGAGAGAAGATATCTTAAAGGGCATCCCACACCTCCCCTGAAAATAACTTTTTAAAGGTTATTTGACTGCAACACATTCACCACTTGGGACTTTTAGATTGTTCGCAGAATATTTTGCTTTTTAAAGTAACACAAGAAACATTAAAGAGCCTTTTCAGAGAGAGGTTTCTCACATCTTATTTTCAAAGAGAGTAGGGCTGCCTCCTCTAGTCTATTTTTTCTTCAAGTCCAGACAGTGAAAATCACAGAGAGAGGACGGCAGCACATAGAAACGTATTGCTGCATTTACTGGAAATCCACTCAGTCAAATGCAGCCTCACAATACCGGCCAATTCTCTCATTACATTCTAAGGCTCAGCTCATTTGTGTGGCATGTTAAGTAGGTTGTAAGAACACATGATTGACAGGTTTCTTCACTACATGAAAAGTGGGATTTTCATGTAAATTGACGTAGAAGTCCAGGTTAACGACGAGAATTTGTAGGCAGCACAGAAAACTCCCGGGAACTGCCAGGAAATGATGTGGCGTTTCAATTTCTGTCAGTTTTAGGCAGTTGACCCCCCCAGCCCCTAGTCCAGGGGAGGCCATGTGAGCTATAAATGCAAATCAAGCTGGTAGGGGGATTTTGACTCACCAATGGTCCAGACGTTATACCTTTTTCTAAAAAGTACTAACTCCATTTTAAGAAAATCTCTGGTATAAACAGATCGGATTTAGTATAATTATAGAGACTTGGAGTAAGGGGGAAGACAAGGCAAAAGTGAGCATGGCTCAAATACCCCCGCTCACTGCTTGACCCCTACTAAAGTAGGGCCAAAGGTTTTGCCCTTTTGGGAAAATTTCCAAAATTTTGGGCACCCTGGACTTCTAACCACCAAAAGGCACAACTAGACCACACTGTCAACCCTCATACCAAATTTGAAGTTCTTCAGTTAAATAGTTTTTGAGTTCTGCTCCGGAAACGAAAGTGTGACACGTGAACGGACGGAAGGACGGATTGACGGACGGACGGAAGGACGGACACGCGGAGCGCTATATACCCCCACAACTACGTTGTGATTGGACCTCGCGAGATAAGAGCAGGTAAACGCGGTTGATTGTGCCATTTTTAAATCTGAAACTGAAGTGAAACAACAGCTGACCGCAGTGAGGAGCAGACTAACTCCATAGAGGAGAGGACGGCTGCTCTGGAGGACAAAGTAAACTACAACCCCGGTGTGGAGGAGATTAGGAGGGAAAGACGGGCGTACAGTCCCAAAATTGCAGTAAGAATATATATTATTAAATATTTTTATTATAATTATAACTTCGCTAACTGCTGAGCTAAACTTCTTACAGACTCAGACATGATGGTGATTGAATCTCTTGCTGAGCTGAACAATCATGCCAACAGTTCTGGAGCTGCTGCATCAAGCATCATTTGATATCTATAACAACAACTAGTCTAAATAAGTTGTCAAACAATCTCATCACAAGGCCCATTTAGTAGCCTATCTGTTCTGGAGCTTTCAATTATTTCACGTGATCTTTGTTAGAGTTTTTCCTAGTTGTCATGAAATTGTAGGTTTTTTAAAGCGCCATTTACCAGAGATTTTTATAGACTTCTCATCCATATTAGCCTTAAGGTACGTAAATAGTAAAAACATGCATGACAGCTCAATCTGCTGATAAAGATGTTGGATTATCAAAAGCTCCAAAACAGCTATTAAATGGACCTTGAGGTATACGGTCAATAACCTTTTTGTTCCACTCTTAGCTGAATTTCTTCACGTTTGTGTTTTACTGTAGCACTGCAGGTTATCTTGCTAACTGCAAATGTGAAGTAACAAAGTCTTAATATGATATAAATGTATTTTCAAAACATGAACCCACCATCCAAACATCAAATAAATAATTTCCACTAACAATATAACAGAATTATCATAACAATTCAATTCTCAGTCCTTAACACTATGCACATAACAAATTCTAGTATATAACTATAGTTCATTTTGGCTCTGAGAGTGAGATTACTCAATCAAATTCAGTTTCCAATCAATTTTGAAACCTCAAGTTTAACAAAATAATCTAAGCTCAGAGGTTAAACCTTCACAGTCTTCTTGATTGAAATGTTTAGTTACACTTGTTGTTCCCAAAGCTCCAGAGTGAACTTCAAGGTTTTGAGGTTTTTCGTGAGGTTTTGAAAGGCAACATCACCACAACAAGATCAAATGGTTTGGTATCTGTCTCAATCGATTCTCGGTGGATTTTTTTCCAGACTTAAATCTTGTATAAAATCAGAGCTTGTAAGATGGCTTCAAGTACACAAAGTACAAGTTCAATAAACTTTTCAAGCACACTTCCCTCTCTCTGACCGTCCCTGCTTCATACCTGGAGTACTATTTATGTTCTTTCCTTTAGCTCTGACGTAATAAACCTCTTTGAAGGTTTCCCACTCTCCCTCTCAGACTCCGATTAGTCAGTTACAAACCTTTAGAGCTGCTATTAGGCGTCCAACATTTTGACTTATCAATCATGCTAAGATAATTACAGATAAAGCCCATCAGATAAGAATAGAAGTAGGACATACAAGAGGAAATGATCTGAGCATATGTGAAGGTAATATACAATGCTATAGTGAAAATGTTACACATAAGATCTGACGTCCACACTCACAGTGAGACGGTACTAACGAGACAAAAACAACACAATAACTCAAAAGCCTTTCTCGTACAAAATAAAGATAGCTCTAATTAATATTATCCCCTCTTATTGCCCCTCTTCCTTTTATGAAGATGAACGATTATGCATTGTACTTGCTTTCTGTTGTGTTTAACCATATAATAATAATCTAAGCTGTGGTGGAAAAATACATTTACTGAAGTACTGTACCTACAATTTTGAAGTACTTGTAATTTACTTGAGTATTTCCATTTTATGCTACTTTATACTTCTACTTCACTACATCGTAGAGGTAAATATTGTACTTGTTACTCCACTACATTTACTTGACACTTATCGTTACTAGTTACTTTTTAAATGATCATATTATATGATATAATGCAGTACTATACTACTAATCTACCCACTTGTATACAATGTATAAAAATTGGCTCCTTATTAACGAACCACATTAAAAAGCTCTTACATGTATTTGTTAGTGACAAAAACGGAACAATATGATATTATAATATAACACTGGAATTACATTTCGCCAATAAAACTTATGTACTTTTACTTAAGTAACATTTTGAATTCAAGACTTTTACTTGAAATGTAGTATTTCAAGGCCATGTTATTTCTACTTTTACTTAAGTAAAAAATCTGAGTACGTCTTCCACCACTGATAAAATATGATCCATTGTTACAGATTAAACTACCAAAAGTATGTGAAGAGATGAGCTCCATCTTGACCAACGACAACGTAAAAGTACCGCTTACATAATTATAAATAAATACCAATGATCCAATAATAAAGTAGTACACTGACAGTAGCCACTCTGCATAATGAGTACTTTTACTTTTGATACTTAAAGTACATTTTGTTGCTGATACTTCTGTATTTTCACTTTGAATTTTGAATGCTGCACTTTAACTTGTAATGGAGTATTTTTTTATACTGCAGTATTGCTACTTTTACTGAAGTAAATTATTCCTCCACCACTGAGTGGAAGAAGTATTGAAGTGTGATAATACTACTAACACAATGAGAGAAGAGAAGTAGAGAAAGTTGTCAGTTCGGGTTTATTAGAGTTCCTACCTGCCTGAAGAACTCCTCCATCAGGGCTTTGGTCCAGCGAGAGTGCAGCGGCCAGGGCTTGGACGGATGGCTAATGTCAGCCGTGTGGAGTAACAGAGACAACGCTTTGGGCTTGTCAATCCTGTCGGAGAAAGCATGATGCACTTGTTGTTTTTGCTGTTGTCTGTCAGACATGTCTAAAAAAAGCAGACTTGACACCAGCCGGAGTGACACTAATTTTCCTGTCTGCCTCTTTTTAACAGGATGTTTGAATCAGCTGAATCTGCTCTGAACATTTTATTTCATGACCTTTTGATAGTGCACCACAGCGTAAACAAACAGCACAGTCTATTAGCATTACCGTTCTTGTTGTTGTAGACAGGATTTCATCCCCTTGACTTGGAGCAGGTGGGAGGACATGTCTGTGGACAACACCATCTCTATAACAAGTGATCGCAGCTCCCTATAAACAGAAACACACACACACAAACACAGTTTACTAGTTGACCTTGCATTATGGGAAGTACCTACAGAGTAAAAACAGCAGACTCAACGGTGTGACCTTTTTCGATTTCCTGATGGGTTTTCTTGTTCCCATGGTAACTCTGACTGCTAGAAAGGCCACCACAGTATGCTGCGGGTGTTTATCTTTAGTGATATCTGCAGAGCGCTTCCATGAGTAAAACAGTCACATACTGTATCTGTGATATACAGTATGAAGCATGAGTATAAAACTCTTTATACGGTTTCTCATCACAAACTGTGTTTCAGTGCAGAAATGGATTATTTACTCTCATGAGAATATATACAGACACATGGAGAGACAGAGAGAGTGAGCTGATGCCAATATCCATCAACACTATAGTTGACTTTTTCCACTTTTAATTGTTTGTACATTATATCACATCGTTAAAATAAATTATAAAATACGTTGATTTTAGCTCACTGACGTAGAAGCTCTGATTGTTAGTTACTGAAGAAGAAGTACACAGTGACTCATTCACTGTTCCATTGCTGATTAGTGAATGAGTCAACAATGAGTCCTTCATTGAAGACATTTTATCTTAAGAGGTCAGACGTCATGGTCAGCTAGAGGAGCAACCTTGTAGCTTGTCACGACTCAAAGTCTCATTTAAGGACAATTCATGCAGGACAGGTAATTGTCCTCATGGAGTCCCCTTCTGTCTCCACTCTTTCAATATATCACCCTGTAGCCAATTTAAATCCACCAACACAGTTACAGGACTCAACTCTTTATATTTCAAACGATAAGGCTGCTATTATTTGGGTTTTCTTATTGTCAAGCATCTCATTAAAAGACCGAAACCAACAATGTGTTAGTCTGTGTCTCAATACTTTCAGATAGAGATGTCACGATACCAGAAATTTAGTAGTCGATTCCAATGCCAGTGAAATTCCACGATTCTCGATACCAAATCGATACCACGGTAAAAGAAAAAACGAGTACCGTCACATTTTCAGAATTTTTGGCATCGACTTGGTGCTGAAGTATCGATGACATCCCTATTTTCAGACTTCCCTAACATGTTTGTGACACTCAGCCGCAAATGTTTCATTTCATTCTTTCCTTCTGAAGTTGTAAATCTTCAAAAACAGGTCAGAAATGTATAGCTTTATTTTAAAAAAATGCTTAATATTTTACTAAAATTCAAGTCAATTTATATTCTTATTTATATAGCCCAGTATCACAAAGTACAAATTTGCCTAAAGGGGCTTGAGCTAAAATACCTGGGGACTGGTTTTTATCAAAAGTTACGCAGGAGTAAGTCGTTTTCGGGAACTATTTTCAGCTGCGGATTAATACACATTTGGTGCTCTCGTGAGTATTAACAGTACGGCAGCAGGACAGTGTATGTGGGATTGATACAAAATAAACCACAGTGGCCATGTTCATGGTAGTTAAGCAACAGCGAGGCACAATATCATTATTATATTTTCATTTTTGGATAATGGAGGTCAGTGGTACAAAAGAATAAGATATATCAGGCTTTGGTTACACAGGCAATATTTGTTAGTGGGATTAATTCTTTGTTGGTTTTTGTCTTTTCATAAGATTTGTTGGCAATACAAAAAAAAGAAAACAGCATATTCTAGAGCTTTATCTTTTAAAAATAATATGTTCTTGGATTTTGTCAAATTTCTTCCATTGTGCTCACTGCAGAAAGTATTAGGATTTACCTCCTTCTTCTTGTTTTACAAACCTCAGAAGGTTGTTGGCCAATATTTCTCATCTCTTTTTATTTAGAGTTCTCAGATTACCCATAGACATTCAACTGTGTAGTTTTATTCTAATGAGCCTGCATGTGACATAGGAAGGGGAGCCAAATCTGAACGGCTTGTTGAGTCACATGTTTTCTGATCCAAGCAGCCCACAAAAAACTGACTGGGTTGTCTTATTTCACAGTTTGTGGGTTGGTTCCTCCAGACACCCAAATGTACAGTATGTGTACAGGCACTGAAAAAGTGAGTTTTTCATGATATGTCCCCTTTAACTAAGATTTAATGTTCACATTAATATGGAGGGTTAGCTCTCCCGGCAGAAGCCTTGTTGCTGTACAGATTCTTTGAGGGCTCTTTTCCGTCATATCTGTGTAACTGTTTTCCATAAATGGTCAGTCCCTCGACCTGTCAGCAGCACAAGTTTAGATGGTAAAAACGTAGTCATCTTACATCCACTCCTCTCTTGTCAGATTAGTGAAAATGTTCATTTGGTCGTCCTGCAGGAGGCGAAACGCTGCACTCAGGTGATGGCTTTCCTGCACCGACCGATCATTGTAGATCAATGCAAACTCTGACCTGGCAGACACACAGTGAAAAAGCAAGAGAAGAGCACAGAGAAGAGAAAAGAGAGTTTACGGAGTGTGAGTATGCATTAAAGTGTAGTTGTACAATTGTGTAGTTAAGGGAGGAGGAGTTGAAAGTGAGATAAAAGAGTCCTCTGGGAGTAATTTAAGCACGATGAATGTAATTATGAATATGAAGTGCTGAAGAGGGAGTGGGATGTGATAATAACTGGCACCATGTGGGTATTAATGACTCAGGATAGCAAGCTAATTAACTAATTTCTCAATCAGGCATCCTGTGTCCACTCATTAGCATTATGTCCTTTATTAGACTGTTAAAATGGGTAACAAAGTACACAAAAAAGTTTTCCAATTAGTGATTATTTTGTTAAACCAAACATAAAATAAAACACTTGTGAAAATGTCTTAAAAAAAAACATTCAGCTGCGTGTTAAAGTGGTCTTTTGGGGGCTGTTAAAAGTCCGTATTTTCCTCCTTCACACAGAGAGAGTGTGGCCACATTCATTCACATTCATGATGGTTACAATGGTTTTTAATAATGATCTTCATGGTGGAAAAAAACCTCAAGTAATACTTTATTTAACGGATCTGTAATTTACGAATACATTTAATTTCCTTGGAAGGTAGTTTCCTGGTAAAAACTCTGTAACTTGGCTGTAATTATACTGGAAATGAATTGAAAAGATGTCCCCGTCCCCTGAGGGTGGGGACATTGTGAACAAACTATTGAACAAATTGAACCACATGGTCTAAATACAGAAATTAATCTATCTCATCTTCTACGATGTTTTCTAGGACATTTGATGATTTCTATGCTGTTTTTTTATTATTTATATTATATTATGCCACTGGTTCCCATCCTGGGGGAGCTGACCCCCACTAGGGGTCGCCAAAGCTTCACGGGGGGGGGGGCACAAGGCCTTCTTGATCTTTACAATTGACCTATATCTCAGCATTTCATTCATTTATGCGAAGAAAACTAAATGATATCATTATTTTTAAAATTTGGATTATTATTTAAGATACAAACTTAAAAATTAGAAAACTACGCAGTTAAAACAACCAAAGAACTGATAGAACAGTGGCCAAGCAGGAGAAGACTGAACACTGAATTTGTCAAAAAATAAGCCTATTAGGTATACAGTATATGATTGTTAAAAATAATTGCTTAAAATTCATCCAAATTGCTCGTTTTACACAAACGTCCTGCAGTTTTTGCGTTCACTATTTGGGTTAATTGTACAGTTTATCAGTTGTTCTGTACTCTTATTGTTATGCATTGAATATAATATGAAATATCCATAAAATATGTCTCTTAGTCAGGGGTCGTCAGTTTACTATAGAAATAGAAAGGAGGTCCCTTAAGGGAAAAGGTTGGGAACCAGTGATATATGCTGTAAGCAACACCCAGAACCGGTTCATGCTGTGATAGACAGCTGTTAGCCAAACATCTGCAGTATGCTGCCACTGCCTCCTCTTACTCTGAAGAAGACATGCTTTATGTTGAAGCAGTAGTTGTTGCATCTTATCTGGAGTAGGAGTAAGTATAGGAGTCGCTGATTTCCAGAGGAATTTCCCTCAAATAGCTGCTCAATTTAAACCCAAATAAATATATATTTATTATATTTTTTTATTGGAAACTTTATTCTTCTTTTTTGAGAAATGACATGCTTGCATGTCAGCTGAGCTGCAGTGCATTGACTAAAAGATTTATGCGAGCAATGAAATGTAATTAATGAGTTAAAGCTGAAGTAGGCGAGATTGGAGCAAATATGATTTAAAAAAAAGTAATTTTTATAAAACGGTTGCTACATCCTGACAGTAGTACAGGAAACAGGTAACCTGAAAAAAATCATGTGCCTCTGTGTCCTCCGGTGCTCCTAACGGCATCTGCAAGATTTTACAGACCGGAGGAAAACAAGCAGTCGGAGCTGATCTGAGATCTGCTGTCTATGAGAGCCGGCTGTCAATCACTCACAAACTCCGACCAAATGGTCAAACTAGGCAGCGCTGATCAAATATGAATCAATATTATGTTACTGTGATGTTACTCAGAAACATCTTGTAGTGTACTGTTTAGCTGTAAAATGAGAAAGTTTGTGACCCAGCAGCCATGTTGGAAATCTGTTGAAGGAACGCCAAGTACTGGTCACATGACCGGAGCACAGCCAATAGGAACGCTCTCTCTCTGAAATGACCTGTGATTAGTCAAAGTCTCACAGGCTAGATTTTCTAAAGCCTGAAAACAGAGCCATGATGAGGAGCAGAAGTCTAGTTTTGAAAGGTTGCTGAAAGGTTATTATGGAATTTTTGCCCAATGATGCCAAAAATATACTGCCTACTGCCACTTTAATTGGAAATGTACCAATTGAACACTGTACTTTTATGCTATATCACCACCAAATTGCATGGTACTTTTGAGGAACGTTCAAATGGATTTACTGTCATTTATCAGTTCCTTATTAGGAAGTAAAAGGAAACTATAGTTCCCATGAAATAAAGCGTTACAGTAACAAACATACATAGCATAGAATAACATACATAGAAACCACTGTGATGAAGACTTTTTAACTTTTGTACCTCGGCTCTTTTGGGAATGAATTCTCCTTTCTGGTGGACATACATAGAAACTTCAAATGCAGTCCAGTCCAGCCCTGCAGCGTTATACTATAAACAGGTTCAATCAGAGCTTCAAAGCTTTGAGGAGCCTCAAGCTGCACCACATGAAGCCGTTTATTTAGTCATATTTTGGCGAAATGTTCAGTGTTTGGAGCATACAGATGGGCAGTGGAGAAGTGTATTCTGCTGCAGGACTGGTTTGAAAGGTTTCTGTGGATGTTTTTGATATGCGAAAACTTATCATCACTTGAATCAGTTGTAACCAACATAAATTCAGACTGCCCACATCTAATATTCTCCATGAAGTAAGAAACAACAGTTGAGTTATAACAGCAAGTATTTCAGCCTACAGGACACTGAGAAGGTATATCTTGGGTGAAGTACAACTTTAAGACAGACTGTTTGTGTTTAGATTCTGACGGACATGTTCTCTTATTATGGACGATTATTATTCCCAAAATAAAGCACGATGATGATGATGGGTGCCAGGAGACCACGTTCTTCAGCCCTCCTATGTGGAAAATCGACATCTAAAAATACTGTGTTCCCTCCGTGAAGATGTGTTTGCTTTAGAATGCTCTGTCTCTCTCCCTCTTTCTAAAATTGCATCTAAGAAACACTACCTTACTATTCCTACATACCCTTACTATATTTTACAAACGTCAAAACAGGATGCGGCATATATATATATAGGCTATATAGACGACGCTTTATAAAACCGGGTTAACAAAATATGTTTCAGAAAAAGAGCTTACTTTGTGTGGATGTGAAAGTTGTTTGTGGTTCCCGTGTGTTCATAGTCATGGATGGCTGCAGCAAATAGTGACGCCATCACCTCGAGCTCCGTAAGCCAGTGCTTGATAGACACAAGGGACCAAACAAATTAACATTAAAACATACTGTATGAGTAGCAGGGTGTACGTACTATACTGTGAGATGAACAGTTCTTCTGTCCTTGAATCACTTATTTTTTTATTGTCTGCAAATCCTATGAAAAGACCAAAAACAACAATGAATTGATCCTACTAACTAGTACTTACCTACTAACAAGTAGCCAAAGTCCGATATAGCTTATTACTCTGTGCCACAGACCTCTATTGTTGTCCACAGACTAAGTCTGCAGCGCTACTATCGGCTCTGTGAGGCTATAAATGCTAATGTCAGGATGCTAAAATGCGAACATACGCTGACAAAGCTGCTAGCAGGTCAAATGTTTACCATGGTTAATATCTTAGTTACCTCCGCCAAGGCCGAAGGCCTAGGAAGGAGGTTATGCTTTCACCGGCGTTGGTTTGTTTGTCTGTTTACAGGATTACTCCAAAAGTCCACGATGGATTTAAATAAATTTTTGTGGAGGGGTTGGGTGTGGCACAATGAACAATCCATTAGATTTTGGTGGCGATCCGGATCATGATCCGGCTTCGGAAATTATTTTTTAATAACTCCGCTCAGCCTGAGCCTTAACACCACAGGCTATAACACATGCGCAGTGTAACTGATGACGCGTTTATGACGCGTCACCCAGCCTCTTTCCTTCTCCCAGCAGAGAGAGGGACAGAGAGAGAGCAGGGGTTGAGGGAGGGGGGGACACCTGTAGATTCTGCGTTTTTTCACATTAAACTCTGTGAAATTACAGTTGAGTTCTACCAAAGCACACTTAGAGATTGTTGGAAAGAGTAATGATGACGATTTAGGTGAGGTTTATTTTGTTTCTGTCCAGTTTGAATGACATGTTTTACGCTGCTCCGCTACGTACAGCTGATCTCAACATAAACAAAAATACACGTGGATGATGGCGCAAGCTGCATGGAGTGGGGGGCCCAGCTTGGCGGAGGTCTGTGCTCTCCGAGTGCCATTCTAGTTTAGTATGTTATAGTGGTGCAACAGTTCAATAAGCCCGCGGTTCGGTTTGTATCCTGTTTTTTGGGGTCACAGTTTCGGTTTTGGTTCAGTTTGTTTTGCACATTAGTGAGAAGAAAAACAACCATTTCCAATGTGTTTGAACTCCAAAATATATAAATAGATTGATTGATTGATAGTTATAAATGATATTTCTATATTATATGAATTCATATCACTGATTTTATACATGAAATAAGGCAGGCTACTTAATGGTCAAGTAGGCCTATGTTCAGATAATTGCCTCTTCTTCTATGTCTCTGGCACCTCATCAAATAGTTTAGGCCTGTAATAGATAGTGGTGCAACGGTTCAACGAGCCCTCGGTTCGGTTTGTCTTTCAGTTTTTTAGGGTTCGGTTTTGCGTCCTCTATATCTTAGCCTGCTAACATTTGCTAATTAGCACTAAACACAAAGTACAGCTGAGGCTGATGGGACTGTCATTAGTTTTGCTGGTATTTGGTCATAAATTAAAGTATTGGACAGATTAACATCTTAACTTGATGATGGTAAATGATAAGAGATTATTTATCCTGAGGGGGGACATGAATGTGTGTACCACTCATGGCAATCCATCGAATAGTTATTGAAACATTTCACTTGAAACCAAAAATGTCAACCTCATGGTGACGCCAGAAGAAACGTCACAGGATCACCAGAGTCATTAGGCTTCATCCTCCGGGGATCATAAAAGTCTGTACAAATTTTGTGGCAAATTCTAGCAATCCATCCACATAAGATGATGACAGCTGAGCTGCAGTGCATTGACTAAAGAAAATCAGAATAAGTCTGATGGTCTTAAGCGACAGACTTTGGGTCGGGTTATGCTCGAACAGAACTAGTTTGTTAAGTACCATGTGTTGTCTGCTCATGGTGAAAATCAAAAGTGTATAGTTGCTCTGAATGGCCACATTTCTCAGACAGTTTCTCCTGGAAGACATTCATACTATTGCACTCGGGCGTTCACGTGAAAAGTGATAGAAAGAATGAAATATGTTGGACACAGCCCCCAAACCCTACATTGGAAAAGTGTGGGTGGAGGGGGTTTCAGAAGCTATCGACTGTCCGACAAGCAGGTCGGAAGAAGCATACTGGGAGCTTAACACATTGTTTGTTTTGGTCTTTTCATTGGATATGTTGACAATTAGGGCAATATACAAAAACACCATCCTTTAAAAATGGGATGCAGCAACAAAAATACTCAAGTGAGCCCAGCGTACCACGAGTCCAGAGCGCAGCAGCAGGCAGTGCAGCGTCTGAGTCACGTCAGCGGCGTGAACGTGGCTGTGGTAGGGGTTGTTGTGTTTGCAGTATCCTCTCTCCAGTGCAGACAGGAACTCTGTCAGGCACGAGATGGGGATCTGCAAAGTGCATTACATAATCATTAAAGTCAAAGTCGTGTTTGAAAATCCAAGGTTCACAAAGTTTGTGTCAACAATAAAAGCTAAAACATCCTGAATGTTGTAATACGGTTGTGGCTAGGATTGTCGGGGCTTACGATATGATGCATGTGATTTGCACACATAACTTGGCATCCCATTGTTCCAAATTGATAATAAAACCCATATGTCTGATTATATCTGCCATTACAACACACCTTCCCCGCAAAAGCAGAGGTTACAAGGTCAGTAATGATCATATTACGGTAGAATTTGTCCCCCAAAGCACTGGCACTGACAGACACTGGCGTTTCTGTTGTAACATGTTGTATGGTAAGTGCAATATCTATGTTGTGCAATGGAATCCAAAGTTAAAAGACCTTAAAACGGCTGTTGAGGCCATATCTGGTGATCAGCTCAAAGAACAGAGTTCGTAGAGCGTGATCAGAGCTGGCTGAGTTCAGAGCAAACACGTCAAAGCTCCAGCGGTCAACATCCTGAAGAGAAGGAGGGGAAAGTGACTGCGTTATTGATGCATACTTGTGGTGTGTTTACGATTACTTTCGTTATGTCTGATTTATTGCACAAACACCCCAACGCGCGGAGATATTTATGATTAGTGGAGGCTTACCCTGAGGCAGTTCACAACCGCCGCAGGTTGGTCTGGCATGGCTGCTGTGTAGGCCCTCTTGAACATCCTGAAATAATGCAATGTTTATGTTGAGTTCAGTTCAAGTTCACAAGTTGACACTGTGCAGCGAACTCGTCTCAGGAGCTGTTTATATAAATCCTCCAAAGTCCCTGTCCCCTTTGGAAGGATGTTTTAAAGAGAAAAGGAGGCTAATGTTTCACAGCCCGGTGCAGCTGTCTGTGTTTTCTGTGGCCGTGATAGTAACAACACTGTATGAGCTTATATTAGAGTTATAGTACAGACGTGGAAATCAGTCATTTACAATGGGGGTTTTATAGTATGAAATTATAGTTTCTTTATTTTATTGTATTTAAGTCTCATAAATAAATGTATAGCTGTATGACCGGCTGGTTTCTGTTCTGCAGCAGCTGCATCGTGACAGACAAGTAACACCCTGATGGATCACACAGGCCTTGTCTAAAAAAGCATAACCTTATAATGCTGAGATAAATTGAGCATATGTGTTATTTTACCTCTCCACAAATATCCCAGCCTGCACTGCATGCACAATGCTGCGGAACTTGGGCTTCTCGTCTGAGCGTCGTGCAGGCCGCCGAACCCTCTGGGTGAAGGTGGACGCCAGCCAATCGGTGACCTCTGAAGGCACGCCGTCTGACTGCAGCTGCTGAAGGTCGTCCTCGGACTCCAGACACTGCCTGAGAGAGACAACACACATCCACATAGTCAGGGATTAAATGGTACGAAAACACAGAGTCATAGATAAATACTGGATTAAAGCTCTAAAGGATCAGCCGCTTTGTCCAAAATCACTCCCTCTTTATGATGCACTATATTTAACACCATTGTTTGAGTGTTTGAGAATTTAGTGGGTTAGTTTGTGAGTGCACTATGTAGCGTCCACAAAGTAGTGTCCAGTCCATGGCATGTATTGTACTATTGTACTCAAAATTATGTGACATACAAAATGACGCGTGTCCGAAATCTCAATTTCAGACTATACCATATAGCAGTGGTGTTGCTGACGTCCAGTGACTCTTAAAGGAAAAACAAAACATTAGAAAAACAATAATCACAGAAATATACAGGAAACGAGTTGTAGAATTCTCTCTTGTTATCTCTTAAGATACAGAGTTGGAACCTAAGGGAACTAAAACTTGTGAGGGAGCTGTAGAAAGATTGTGCCAATATTGACAGTATTGATCACCATATGACAATTTGTACAAAAAGTTCTGTGACATGAGACAAATCCCATCTGATTATAGTTTGTACATGTGTGACCATCACATTAGTTAAAGTACAGAACAATGAAAGTTCATAGGGGCTGTTTTCTTGAAATTCTAATAGTGACTTATTGTAGGTGTTTTGGACTTTTCTTTGAAAGATTTATAATTTTTAATTGGCATTTCAGCACCAGATAATCAGTGTTACACTGATATCTACAGATGTGGTTGATGATTTGAGGGCCCCACGCAAAGAAAAGCAGTCCATAACTGCTTTTATTTTTCATTAAATATTTTTTTAGGGCCGTCAATCAATTAAAATATTGAATCGCGATTAATCGCATGATTTCCCATATTAATCGTGATTACTTGTAAATTAATTGCACATTTTTATCTGTTTAAAATGTACCTTCAAGGGAGATTTGTCAAGTATTATATACTATACTTATTATATATAATCCTATCAACATGGAAGAAATATGCTGCTTTCTGCAAATGCATGCATATATTTATTATTGGAAATCAATTAACAACACGAAACAATGACAAATATTGTCCAGAAACCCTCACAGGTACTGCATTTAGCAGTGTGTCAGTGTGCTGACTTGACTATGACTTGCCCCAAACTGCATGTGATTATCATAAAGTGGGCATGTCTGTAAAGGGGAGACTTGTGGGTACCCATAGAACCAATTTTCATTCACATATCTTGAGGTCATAGGTCAAGGACCCCTTTGAAAATGACTTGACCATGTCCATTTTTCACCGCCAAAATTTAGCACAAGTTTGGAGCGTTATTTAACCTCCTTTGCGACATGCTATGACATTGTACCGATGGATTTCTTAGGTTTTCTAGTTTCATATGATGCCAGTATCTTCCATTTATCTTTAAAACAGACCCGCTACAACCTAAAAATCGCAAATTGCGTTAAGTACCAATTCACAGGGGCGGCAGTAGCTCAGTCCGTAGGGACTTGGCTTGGGAACCGGAGGGTCGCCAGGTCAAGTCCCCACATGGACCAAGTACTGAGTTTGAACTGGTAGCTGGAGAGATGCCAGTTTGCCTCTTGGGCACTGCGGAGGTGCTCTTGAGCAAGGCACCAAACCCCCAACTGCTTCAACAGTTGCATTACATAATCATCGCATGTGTCTTGCAGATATATTTATATTTATTCATTTTAATATTAGCTATAATCTTTTTACACCCTTTTGGACCTTTTTTGGGGCCTTTACTGAAAGTTTCCTGTTTACTGAAAGAGCAAAACGATCATCATATTATTCTACTATGTCCTACCTTGTTCCATCGAGGTAAACCGCCTCCAGTAACGACGCTGTGAAATCCAGATTCTTTTTGATTTCTTCAAAGTCGACATCTTTCTCCTCCAGCTGCTTCAGCATGCTCCTCAGCCTGGAAGGAAACACAACCATTTATTTGGATGTGAACACAACCAAATAAAATGACAAATGCCCTTTTTGAAAGTACTGGAACTGCTGTGTTCACCCCTCAAAACAGCAATCGCCGAGAGGTAATAATGGTGTGAAAATGGTCGAAGGTTACAGCAGTTTGGCATCGATGTGTTCACATTAAATCACACCGGGCACAGCAATAAAAGTTATAGCTGCAGAAGAAAGGTCAGTTTGAACAAAATGGACACTGTGTGATCCAAGCTTTCTCAGCACAGCTCTATAAACTGACGGCACTTGTCATCGTCTTGAGTGAGTGAAACAAGGTACGAGGACTGCTCTAACAGGTTGAGAAATCCTCCTGAACGGAAAGAGTTCATTTGGAAGTGATTTAAATGCCAAGCTGTCCAAAGAGAGCCAGTGGCAAAAGGGCATCATTAGTGCCAAATTTTCCATGAGATGGAAACTTCCCATGGTTGAGGTCTTATGTAACCCACATTTTGTCAAAGTGGGCTCCATTAAAAATTCTGTTTTGGAGTTTTTAAGTCTTGGCCAGATTCTGATCTTGTCTGAGAACATGTTGCTCAATTTGAAACTTTTAATCGAATTACGATAGAGAACTGGTGGAACAGAATTAATCTGCTGCAGCGTAATAAAAAGCAAATGCTGGAGCACATGTCACCTACAGTGTTACCCACCTGCAGCGTGTTAATGTAATCTCATCATGGTAATATATCCAAAAGCTTTCACAGCATAATAAAGCTCTGATGAAAAGTCTCACCCTTAGTTTATAGCACTGGAATCTTTCTATTTTGATTGGATTTTTATTTTCTCTGTGGCCATTTGAAAGAGTTTCATTTGATCTGATCACACGTTCGTGCCATAGATCATTTCTCTAAAATCATTTTGGCGTGCTGCGCATACGCCGCCGTGACCAGAATGATTGTGTTCAAACTGTGCCAGGCCGCGCCGAGGAGCCAACTCCTGGGGATGAGACGCTCACAGCTTTTCAAGTGTTTATCACGCTGGCAAGGGCTTTCAAAAGCTGTTGAGTCATAAAAATAGCATGCATCTGAATGCCACCGCTCACTTTCAATCTCGAGTAATCTTTCGTGATAACACAGTCTTTTTTGTTTCAACTGTTCGCAGTAGAAGAGCCTCTGACAGGACGTTTACAGGAAATTACTCGTCAAGTGCACTCGTGAAACTTTGTTTATAGAGAGAAATGACAAATCCTCCTTTGGCTCAGACTTTGTTGAATCTACACACGGTGTAGTGTCGTCCTCACTCGGGCCACAGCAGTGTGGAAGAGTTTGAATGGTATCAGCTTTGTCAGCACAAATCTCTAAATAGATTTCTGTGACTGCGTACATTTTATTGAGAAAAGAAAGAAGCAAACAAAAGCATAAACCCACATCAGATCATATCTCATATCACCATAGAAGTGCTATGAATTATTGACTATCATGACATGAGAAATGTGTGAATTTATGGCAAAAAATAACTCCGAAACTCCAAACAAGGTTTTGAGCTCAAGCCCTGCAGACACTAATACATCAATGTGTTAACCAAAACAAAACCACATGACCCATCACCTCTGCAGCACATTTCCTCCCACAGAGAAAAAGCATGAGATCAGTGTGCACACAACCACTTGGAGTGACAAGTGTTTGCTCTCATGCTGCCAAGCATAGTCGGAGAAAACCTCGATGAATGCATGAAATCTGTCAAATCTCCTGCAAATTAAAAACACGAGGGCAACAATCTTTTTTAAAAAGGAGACTTTTTAAGGTAAGGATAAACTTCCAGTTTTAGGCTTTGCAGTGAGGGCTGCTGCATTATCACTCATCACTGAGCTCTACAGGGTTTATTTTTTGACTCACATATTTCCATTGCTGCAAAACAAGAAAACTCCTACATCAGAATGTGATCCAGACAACCTTACATGCACCCAACAGTGATCGATCGTGTTAAATTTAGAGATGTTTGGTAAAGTCCTCCAGCCTTATTTACGCAGTCACAGAATGGTTAACTAACTATGATATCATCTGTACTAATATTAACCCCTGTCTTACCTAGAGATGGGGATCTGCAGCCGTTTCTTACGGATTCGCACCAGTTCAGCCATTCCACACTCTGCCCTAATGGGCCCCAGAGTTCAGTAAAAAAAACAATAACAGGATGAAAAAAGGAAAATTATTGCAGTGAAGTTGTAAGCAGAAAAGTTCTCCAAACCACCAACGCAAACTTTGTGTGTCCTGAGACAGACTTCTGTTTCAACAGCTCTCCCACCCACTTCTGGGGGGACCTACTCCACTTCACTCTGATTGGTTAGGCAGGCCCAAACTGTGTCAGTATGTGTGTGTGTGTGTGTGTGTGTGTGTGTGTGTGTGTGTGTGTGTGTGTGTGTGTGTGTGTGTGTGTGTGAGTGTCTTTGTCAGTGATTGAGTGTTTGCGTATATGTGTACACAGGTTGTGTGAAGTGTGAGTGAGTTGACCTCACTCACTGATGAAGTGTTGACTGCGAGGCTTTCAAGCCGCGTGTACTCAAATCCCCAATGAGAATTTTCCACCACAGCCGCAAATTAGGGAACTACATAGAGAGCCTTTCAGTGAAACCCACCAGAGTCACCCGAACCAAAATACATAAACAAAGCTTGTCCTCAAAAGCCACCCACAACAGCCGGATAGGTTAACTGCTGTTCTCGATACTGCAGTGTACAGAAAACAGACACTCTTGCATTTAAAATACATTTTCTTGACAGGTTTTAGCTGAAGTTGATTCACAGGATTCATTATGCAAACAGAAAAATAAATATGGTGCCAGAGACTTTTTTTTTTTTTACAAGGTGCACAGACTGCAGTGGCAGCTTAAATCAGCAGCACAGAGGCTCAAATCATAATTAAGTACAAATCAGTAATTTACTTTAACGGCACATTCAAAATATTTATATTGAAAATGCCACAACAATAAAAGTCAGCTGAGTGTATTCTGGGCAGTAAAGAGAGAAAGAAAAACTTGTTTTCTGTCCATTGAGACACCAAAAAAGGAAAGCAAACAAACCTACAAGATCAGACGAGACAATGAACGCCGTCCCTAAACACTTTTAGTTCTGGGTCCTAAATCCATTACTAGTCTTTATTTATAGAGTATTGTGAGAGCTGTGCGACAACGTGGCCTGCATGGGAAAACCCCCTGCCCGCTGCCCGCCTCCCTCCTTGCTTGTCCTGCTTTGGCTGCTGGGTCAGGCTGACTCTCATGCTCCCATGCTCTTTGACATGGCTCAACATATTGCAAAAATGAAGAGAAGTAACATTACGACACATGATTCTCCATCTCCTGTGTCACTTTGAGCGGTTTTGTTTTCACCAAATGTTTTAATGTCGAGGAAAAAGAGAATCAACAATGCCAGAGAATGATGCTCCTGATAGACTTACACAGTTTATTCATCCTGTGATGTCAATCAAAAATGTAAATTAAAGACTATAGAAGAGTAATTCATCTAGTGTCACTTATAATCCTTCTCTATTCCCTTTGTGTGCTTGCCAGCCTCTTGCTTTACTCTAAACTGTTTTATTTATTTATTCTCCATTTGTCTGTCATCATCCCAGTCTCCCTCTGATGATGACGAACCCTCTGATCTCGCTCTGTCCACTCAGTGACATCAGCCAATTATTACTCATTACGCCCTACACTTCAGAGAGAGAAATCTGACTCTGTGCCACCATAAATCATCTAAATGTGACGTGTCTCTGCATGGGAACTAGATGTTCAAGAGACTGAGGGTGCTGAGGGGCACGGAGAGTGGAATCAAATAGATTTTACCCAAGTCAAAGGTTTTTTTTGACTGAATACAGTGGTCAAAGGGTCAAGGGTTTATAATCTCAAGTTTCTCTGGGATGAACCACATACCCTATCAACCATCTTGGTTTGATTAAAGAGAGTTTTCTGCCACCACCCCAGTACAAAGTATGTGGAAGGAATTTTGTCTGTGGTGCTCGCAATGAAAAATCACATTTGAACCTTCAGTGTCATCTCTCTTTCTATGAACTGTATCCCTGTTCTGAATAATTTACAGAATATGCTGGGAGCAATTTTCATTGGAACTACTTTTCACCAAAGAAATAGTCCCTGAACACTATCTCCAGTGTATCGTATGGATTATACAGAGTGACAAGGACTACATTTTCATGTACACTAATATTAATACTGCACCGGTTAAATAGGTTATCTGTGCATTTGCTCATAATTATGCAGTCAAATGGAGTTGTTGACGGGACAGAGGATTGGGAGCCGGCGGTGGCAGAGGGTCCACCAGCCAAGGACCACATACATCTGCTCTCGCACTTTCACTTTGCACACGAGAAGATCCGTTTCCTCAGCAGAAGACGGCTTGCTTCTCCAATTTGCCAAATCTGTCTTTTAAATATCAATGTGCCCGGTGCAGGTGCACCTGACTTTTAAAGGGAATGGGAGATGACACTCTGATTGGTTTAATTCCTGTTACACCCAAAACGCACCTATGATTAATTAAGAAACTAAATACAACCCCTTTGCCCCTTGCACCTTACTTTGCACCCAGATTATGCACCGTTTAACTAGCAAAAGTGGAGTTGGACACGCCCTAAATGCACTTGCACCATGCACTTAAGACCATGCGCTATAGATTGGTATCAATTATTTTTTGTCATACTAGCAGTGTGACTGGATGGCAATGTCGCTCGGTCAGTCCACCAGTTTGGTCATACTCAAACATCTCTACCACTCTTGATGCGGTTTGCTATGAAATTTGGGACGGATCTGTTCCCCTCAAGATGAATTGTCAGAACTTTGGTGATCCCTTGAGTTTTATTCTAAGCCAACCATCTAGTCACATTTCTAATTTGTCCAATAGTTTTGATTTATGACCTAATTCCTGCAAAACTAATGAGAGGATAGTGTGTCAGTGTCATGTTTTGCCTCGCCAAGGCGTGAATATTGCACGCTTGTATGAAGGTACAGTATACCAGCAGGGGGCAACAAAACCACTCACTTAGGTTTAGGAAAAGCGTCATGGTTGGCCTTAAAATAAGTACGGAAACTAAGTACAATACTTACGGAAACAAACATCAGTCTAGAACAGCGGTCTCCTGGTTGAAAGTTTTGTGTTTGTTGGACCCATCCACCTCCCCTCCCGCCCTCCATAAGCAGTCTCTCTCACTTTTTATTCTACGTCACTAGTTCTGAGTGTTGCTTATTACGCGGATTCGTTTTCATTGCAGTCTGTACAGACTACATGTCCTACAAATGACACGCCTAAAGCAATAACAGCGTTCTTATTGCACGCTTTGCCTTGTGCATTGCTGTCATTCATACGTCTTTTCGTGTGACCAGGCTGGTACTTTGTATTTAGTGCTAATAATCTAATGTTATGCTAACACGCTAAACTAAGATGGTGAACAAGATACTGTAAACGGCATGTTAGCATTATCATTGTGAGCATGTTACAATTCCTAGCGTCACAATTTAGCTCCAAGCACTGCTGTGCCTACGTACAGCCAAACAGAGCTACTACGAATGAAGACTCTCAAACCACTAATAGAATTAAAGAAATTAAACCCCAAAAATGTACATGGCTAAATATCAGCTGGACAAAATTAGAAGTTTTTGTAATTTATGTGAGCTGACCCTTTAATTAAGTGAAATATCAATGCAGTGTATTACAAAGGCTACATTGTTTGCTTCCCACCTTTTTGTTTCTATCTTAGATTGTACATTTTACACACAAAGAAACAACGTGAAATCAGTAGAGGTAAGGGAGTAATCTGTTCATTTTTTTTGTTTGTAATTTGGGAGAACCAGCCCATTAAAATCATTGAACTGAATGTGAAAAGACAACTTCCTACGTATTGTATTAGTTGTCATATCATTGATGAGAAGCATACAAAGTATGTCTGCATGCTGCAAAAGAAAATACAGTGAAACCTCACTGAATAAACAAATCAAACTCTTCTGCATCTCTATGGTCGACAACGACCCGAGAACTGAAAACTGTAGTGAAATGTAGAGTAAGAAACACAAAACCATTAAAGGCAGTCTTACCGTTCCAGTGTGGTCCTCCATGTCACAATACTGAGATGTCTATCAGCCGCTCTGTGTATCTTGCAAGTTGGTGTCATGACCTGTGGCTCTGAACGCTGCTGAAGGCTGTGTGTGTGTGTGTGTGTGTGTGTGTGTGTGTGTGTGTGTGTGTGTGTGTGTGTGTGTGTGTGTGTGGGTGTGTGTGTGTGAAAGCATTACAGAGCTTTGTGCCTCTGTGTGTTACTGTAAATCCAGCATGTGTCCTTTGTTTGAATGTGTGTATATAGTGCTGTAGTTTATGTTAATCTATGCTGCTCTGTATTTACACTCTCAGATACACCTAGTCCTTTCCTCTGTGTATGTATACTGTATGTTGCAGTGTGTGTGTGTAATCCTCATTGTCAGCAGGAGAGGCTCTGTGTCACCAACACAATCAGCAGAGAGTCTTTATATCAGGACCAGAGTTTCCACCATTAACTGTCCTCAGGGTCTCAGGGCAGGATCCACTGTTCATTTGCATGCAAAGCCTCATAACACATATGATACCATCACTACAGCTACTAATATTAATACTAGTAGCTACTTAAAATATAATTTTACATGTAATTAGTTCGCTTTACAAAAAACGATCAAATCAGTAACACTTAAATACCAGTTATTAAGCATTTATAGGCAGCATATAAACATTTAATACATAACACATTATTCATTGAGTTGTAAGTATATAGAAGGACAAGTTAAGTGTTTGTTAATGTACAGCATTTGACAAAAATTACAACTTGTCATAAGAAGACATATTATTACATACAACTGTGTTTTACCATTATGTCATTCATTATCTGCTTATACACCAGCCTCCATTTCTGGGTGTCCACAGGAGGAGTATAACGTTTTATACAGCTTTATTAATTCTAAATAAGTGAATGCATGGTGCATGCGGCACTATAGCAGGCAGGGAAAAAGAAGATCTCACAAGAAGGGGGCAGCTTACAAGTCTGGTTGGTGCCTAATGCGCAGCATGATAAAATAAGAATGAGCAAACCTCCCCACTGAGATCTGGCTGTTCCCTCTGCTCATAACAGAAATTATAAATGAAAGAAAGTGTATATTATTTTTTTACAAAATGGATCTTATTTTTGTAGTTTTGGCCATTATGGTAATTTTTTTCCCCCTCAATGGCCCATTAGATGCTTCATTATCTCAATAAGGCCCGTTTGTTATAAACACACTCATACTGTTTATTTCTGTTTGTGATTTTGCTTCAAGGATGTGATTTGTTTATTCATGAATGTTCAACTGCGTATTCATGTAAGTGTTGCCTGTAGTGGGAATTGAACCTCTTGTGCTCTTGTGAGAGGGATGAGTCCCTCGGCCCTAGATGCTGACGCCACACACACACACACACACACACGCACACACACACACACACACGCACACACACACACACACACACACACACACACACACACGCACGCACGCACGCACACACACACACACACGCACACACACACACACACACACACACACACACACACACACACACACACACACACACACAAGACAAGTCACATTTCCACAGTTCAGAGCATCACATTGATTAAGAAACTTTGTACAAAAACAATAAAAGTGTTGCAGTGAAGTGAGGAGTAAAATGCATTTTCCATGTTAATATGCAACAAAAAATACAATACTAATAAAGAGTTTTTTAAATCACTTTTATCATCACCTCATCTTCGAAGCCACAAAATGGTAGGCTATTCGGGACAGCCCTATGTATGTCTAATATCCTTGTTTACATTTGGAAACTAGTAATTATAATGACTTTACGGATGGGGTATAGAAATGATCTCTTTTGCATTATGACTCTGCATTATTTTACCTGCTCTGTGCCCTACATTATAACCAATCCAATACTTTTTACCAGTTAGTTTAATATATTTAAAGTGGTAATAGTTCTACAACCCATAAAATGCAGTTTTTCACCAAAAACTGATTACAGCTCCTACAGTGTCACTGAAAGGCTGTTATGTCTCAAAATAACTTCCCAGTCCTTTCCTTTGGTAAGTGGAATCTGCATGTTATGGCTGTTATAAGTATTTCAACAGGTTAAAAGGACTGGGTAGGCTATAATATGTCAAATATAAACCTTTTGAAAAAGTCATAGTATGTCGAAAAATTTCCTGGAAAAAAGCTCATAGTATAGTATGTCAAAAAATTTCATGAAGAAAAGTCATAATATAATATGTCGGAAAATTTCATGAAAAAGTTCATAGTATACTATGTCGAAATTTTATGAAATTAAGTAATAGCATAGAATGTTGAAAAAATGTCATAGTATAGTATGTCGAAAGATTTTATGGAAAAAAGTCATAGTATATTGTGTTGGAAAAATGTTATGAAAAAAAGTCACAGTATAGTATGTCGAAAAAAGTAATTGTATAGTATATCGAAAAATTTTATGAAAGAGTCATAGTATGTCGAAACATTTCATGAAAAAAAGTCATAGTATAGTACGTCGAAATAATTCATTAAAAAAAAAGTCATGGTATAGTATGTCGAAATAAAGTCATAGGATATTATGTCGAAAAAAAGTCATAGTATATAGTATGTCGAAAAAATTTAAAAAGTCATAGTTAAAAACTAAAAAAGTCATAGTATTGTATGTCGATAAACTAAAACTCATAGTATAGTATATTGAAAAATTTCATTACAAAAAGTCATTACTACGTAGAAAAATTTCACGAAAAAAGTCATAGCATAGTGTCTCGAAAAATGTTATGAAAAAAGTCATTTAGCATGTCGAAATATTTCATGAAAATAAGTCATATAGTATGTCGAAATATGTCATGAAAAAAAGTCACAGTATAGACTGTCGAAAAAAATAAAAAAGTCATAATATAATATGTGGAAAAAATTTAAAAAGTCGTAGTATATTATGTCGAATAAAAGTCATAGTATAGTATTTCGAAAAGTCATAGTATAGTATGTTGAAAAATAAAAGCCATGGTATAGTATGTCGAAACATTTTTTAAAAGTCATAGTATAGTATGTTGAAAAAAAGTCATAGAATAGTATTTCGTAAATTAAAGAAGTCATAGTATAGTATGTCAAAAAAAGTAAAAAAAAATAGTATGTCAAAAAAATTAAAAAAGTCATAGTACAATATGTCAAAAAAGTTATAGTATGTCCAAAAAAAAATCATTGTATAGTCTGTCGAAAAAAAGTAATTTGTAATAGGTCGAAAAAATAAATGTCACAGTATAGTATGTCGAAAAAATAATAAAAGTCATAGTATAATATGTTCAAGTCATACTATAGCATGGCACAAAAATTAAAAAGTCATAGTATAGTATGTCGAACAAAAGTCATAGTATGTATGTCGGAAAAAAAGTAATAGTATATCGAAAAAATAAAGTCACAGTATAGTATGTCGAAAAAAAGTCATAGTATAGCATGTCGAACAAAAGTCATAGTATAGTATGTCAAAAAAAGTCATAGTATAGTATGTTGAAAAAATTTAAAAAAAGTCATAGTATAGCATAACGAAAAATTAAAAAGTCATAGTATAGTATGTCGAAAAAATTAAAAAGTCATAGTATGGTATGTTAAAAAAGTCACAGTATATCGAAAAAATAAAAATTCATAGTATAGTAATGTCGAAAAAAGTCATAGTATTGCATGTCGAAAAAATAAGTCATAGTATAGTATGTCAAAAAAAAGAAAAAGTCATGGTAAAGTATGTCGGATAAAAGTCATAGTATATTATGTTGCAAAAAAGTTATAATATAGTATATCGAAAAAATAAAACAAGTCATAGTATAGTATGTCGAAAAAAGTCATAGTATAGTATGTCGAAAAAATAAAAGTCATAGTAAATATGTCAAAAAAATTACAGTATGTCGAAAATACAAAAAAAGTCATAGTATAGTATGATGAAAAAATAAAAAGTCATACTATAGGATGTCGAAAAAAATTAAAAATTTATAGTATAGTATGTTGAAGAAAAAGTCATAGTATAGTATACGGAAAAAAAGTTATAGTGTAGTAAGTCGAAAAAAGAGTCATAAAGAATTCATAGTATAGTTTGTCGGAAAAAAAAGTCACAGTATAGTATGTCAAACAAATCTTAGTATAGTGTGTCAAAGAAAGTCATACTCTAGTATGTCGAAAAAATATCATAGAATTGTATTACGAAAAAAGTGTAGGCATAGATGACCGCTTATGACTAGATCCCAGAATAATGGATTCAGTTTTTGAGATATTTAGATATTTATTTTGTTTTATCCAATCAAAGACCAAGTTTAAGTATGAAGATAAAACTTGGTCTAGTTCTCCTCTAGTATTTGCTGCGTAATACAGTGTGGAATCATCGGAGTACATTTGTATACTCGCTTTATGCAAGACAGCTGCCCTGCGGCAGGCCAGTCAAGCCCTTTACAGTTAGACATGGTGCCATTGTAATACACCCTTTGTGTTCTGCATGAAAGATAATTCTTCATAAATGTGATGGCACTTGATCTAAATCCATAGCATTGTAGTTTGACATCAAATGTCGCGCTGAAATCCAGTAACACTGCACCTGTTATCCTAGAGTTATCTAACTCTTTTAACCAGTCGTCTGTCATTTGTGTTAGGGCAGAACAAGTGGAGTAGTGGTGTCTGTAAGCATGTTGAAATCTAGTGTTCAAGCCATTACAGTCAAAGTAATCCTGTATTTGTGGATGGACTATTGCTGAGTACAGGGAGAATAGTGATGGGTCTGCTGTTCTGCCCAGTAAATGTAAATCTGCCATCTTTAGGTAAGGAAATTATTTTGCCTTCTTTCCAAGCACTAGGATATAGTATACCTTACATTAGACATTTATTTACAAATGGGGACAGAAATGTAGTCGGCTGAGAGACAGAGTACTTTACTGTCCAGCACGTCAGTGCCTACGGCGCCATGCTCAGGAAGGGCCTTCAACAACTTCCTAACTTCACTCTCGTCCACACTGTTAATGTAAATGAATATCTTTTATTAAAGCATTATATTGTTACTTATAAGTTCGAGAGTATTGGAATCAATGCTGCCCATATTCTACCTTAGTGCATTAACCCTATTCACAAAATAATCATTAAAATAATTGGCTATATCAAATGGTTAAGTTAAAAATCTGCCAACCGACTCCACAAGAGAAAGAAGGGCTGTGGATTTGGCTTAATCTCTCTGTTTCATAAGGTCTTTTAAAGACTCATTCAACCATGGAGCTGGTCTGGATTTGGCAGTATACTTCTTTATGGGAGCATGGTTGTCGACAATCCTCATAAAGATGTTCTTAAAAATATGTAAAGAAGCCTCAGGCTCCTGTATAGCATACACATCGGCCCAGTTTACATTCCTGACATCCTCCAAAAATCGTTCAGAGATGAATTTCTTATACATTCTCTCATTAATAATTTTGACACCTCATTTAGGGATTTTGGTTTTCCTGGTAATAGCTATAATGTTATGGTCACTGAACCCTTGTGTAGATGTGGTCAATGCAAGTGGCAGATGAATGGCCAGCACTGTTAGTAAAGACTCTGGTCGGTTGAGAAATCATCTGTGATAGATTACAAGCATTGACTAATGATACTGTACCATCTTCTTTTTCATTGGGCATTGACTTGCAAGCCAGTCGATATTCATGTCCCCTAATATGAAAATTTCACCATTCACATCTGCAGCTCTGTCAATTAGCTCACTTAAGTCATTCAGATAATGAGTATCAGTTGCTGGAGGCCTGTAGCAACAACCTATCAAGATTGGTTTTAGGTGAGGAAGATGTACTCTAACCCATAAGGATTCTAAGTTATTTGGCATGAGCTCAGCACACAGTGTTGCATACTGTGTGCAACTGTGTGTATGACATTTTTATGAAATACTATACTATGACATTTTTATGAAATACTATACTACATGACTTTTGACTATGACTTTTTATGACATACTATCCTATGATATTGCTAATGACTGTTTCTGACATACTATACTGCAACAGTTTTTATGGCAAACTATGCTAAAACATTTTTTATGACATACTATACTATATTTTTATGACTTTTCATTACAGACTATACTATGATATTGTTAATAACTGTTGTTTTTTTATGACTTTTGTACGACATAGTTTACCATGACATTATTCATGACATATTATACAATTACATTTTTTTTACACACTGACCTTTTTATGACCTTTTTAATGGCAAACTATACAATGTTTTTTTTATGACATACTATACTATGACATTTTTCATGACTTCTTTATGGCATTCTATACGATGATATTTTTATGACTTTTTATTACATACTATACTATGACATTTTAATGACATACTATACTACAATATGTTTTATGACTTTTTTCCGATAAAGTATAATATCACGTTATTTATGAGAACTATACTATGATTTTTTATAACATACTATACTATGAAATTTTTATGAAATACTATACTACATGTATTTTGACTAACTTTTATGACATACTATCCAATTATATTGTTAATGACAGTTTCTGACATACTATACTATGAGACAGTTTTCAATTTTTTATGATAGACTTCACGATGACATTTTTCATGACTTTAAATGGCATACTATATTAAGACAGTACATTATGGCATACTATACTATGACATTTTTATGACATGCTATACTGTGACATTTTTTTATGACATACTATACTACAACATTTTTATGATTTTTTATGGCATACTATACTATGACATTTTTATGACATACTATAGTTTGATATTTTTGTGACAATTTTGTATCACTCTTATGGCATACTCTACATACTATAATATTTTCATGACATTTTTTATGGCATAATATACTATGACTATTTTATGACATACTATGATATTTGTTGTGACACTTTATACTATGACATTTTTATGGCATACTATACTATGATATATTTTATGACCTTTTCATGACTTACTATACTATGACTTTGTTATAACTTATTTTTTTATGTCTTACTATACTGTAATTTTTCATGACATTTCTGACTCCTTTATAGCATGCTATACTATGTTTTTATATGACTCTTATGGCATACTATACTATGACTTTTTTATGGCATACTATACTATGACTTTTTTATGACATACTATGCTATGACTTTTTTCGACAACATTAAACGCAACAATGTAGCTAGTAATGAAAAAAAATATCCTACCTTAGAGCTTCAGCACAGAGACGATGTTCTCTCAGTTGGTCTGTATAACCTTCCTCTTTTTCCCAGATGTCATTAGGGCCGCATATCTGAAAGTGTGTGACCAATAAAAGCACCCGTCTTAACATGCAACACAGCTGACAGTTACAGTAAAAAACATACAACAATAATATACTTTTATAGAATTTATGGTTATAAATTTAGCATTAACACTGGAAAGTGGAGAATTGCATAGTGTTTGTGAAGAAGAACCCTGAAGACTCTTCCATAGTTCCCAAGGAACTATAGTTACCATGTAAACACCAGTCCACCTGCAACCGCCTCTACGATGATACACAAAACACATAAATTCATTCATATATATATACAAATTGATGTGAACATCCAGATCTCCAGTGTGTTAATCAAACGGATGTAGCTGCAGAATAGGGTGAGAAGGGAGGAGGAGGAAGAAAAAGGTAGAAATAAGGGAAAGTGCTGGTTGCAAAATAAAATCACTAAAGGGCGTCTAAAATTAGCAACACGCACTTTTTCTGCAAAACTGGAGTGCATCATTTAAATTGTACATGAAAAATGACTCTGATCCAAGAAGGAAGGGTGGGTGGGTATTGCGGGGTGGAGGACGCACTGGAAATAGATGAGGAACACTTGTTGAATATAGACCAAAAAGGAAACAAATAGAATATTATTATCATCTTTATTTGTGGAAATTTTGTAAGAAGTAATGTTATACACCAACTATTAATACAATAATCTATTAAAATCTTAACAAATGTGGTTTCATTCAACAAACATGTTTTCTTTGTGTCATGGCACTGATGTGTAACATATTGGAGGGATGTTACAGTATATACCATTCAATTATTCAAGCTGATATTCGTAATACTACAGCAGTCGTAAATCGACACTATAATACTGGCAGATAAGCACCATAAAAGCGAGTCCAGAGTTTGTAAAATGAGGGAGGATCTTTTGTAAAGTGGGTACATAAGGAACGCCGGCTCACAGGAAGCATTATCAACAAACATCCAAGGCCTTGGTTAACCTGCTGGGAATGTGCAGACCTGTATGATTAAGACACTAAACAGTAACGAAAACAAAACATGCATGCACATTCAAATAGTATCTTGGATAAATAAAGGTTACATTAGAAGTATTTAACAATGTCCTCAGCCCAGAGTGACGATGAAGGCCCTGTACACCTCTCTGTAGGCGTTTCGGAGCAGAACATATGGGAAGCAGCTCTCCAGCATGTCTTGGCTCAAGTACGGAGACTCCTCCACGATCTGAGTGAATCAGTGTTGAAAGTGTTAAAACTTGAGTTACTTTATTTTTCTTATTGTTAAAGGGGCTATATGTAAGAATCAGAAATTGCTTGTTCACAGCGACACCTGTGGCCGCAATGTCAACGAAAGTCAGCGTCCTGTTGCTCGCACTCGCCCGTGTGCACGCGCTACCTGAATGTGAGCGAGCATCCGTCAAAACAGCGAGGCGACACACGTCAGCTAAAACACAATATCACTCTATATTTCACCTGCTTGGCAGTAATGTTAGCTGACCAGAGGAAGGTCTCTCCATGGACCAATGCTGATTCTAGTGTTGCCTTTTCCTTTCTCAGCCTGCGGACCGCGGAGGGAACGGGAAGGGGGAGGGGGGAGACACCCGGTCGGGGGGGGGAGGGGGGAGACACCCGGTCGGGGGGGGGGAGAGACCGACACCCGGTCGGGGGGGGGAGAGAGACCAACACCCGGTCGGGACGATAACGTAACTCGCTGCGGAGCCCCGTCACTTCACAAGACACGGGAAACCTCTGCTGGTCTGGAGGAGCGGCAGCATTTATTTCTGCAAAAACGTCCACTGCACATTCACTAGATATTCTCAGAGCTAAACTAACTCTCTGCAGTGTGTAGTGTGCGCGCGTTCACGTGGAGGTGGAGCGAGCCGAACGGGTGAAAACGAGCGCGGTGTGCAAACAGGCAGGAGCAGAGCTGCTGCACGCTCGCGTACCCACACGCGAGCGCGCATGGGAATCCGACCCGTTAGGATTTATGCGAGTGAAAAGTTACAAATAGTCCCTTTATAGGGACTATTTGTAACTTATCACGCGCATAAATCTTAACGGGTCGGTATCCCATGCGCGCTCGCGTGTGGGTACGCGAGCGTGCAGCAGCTCTGCTCCTGCCTGTTTGCACACCGCGCTCGTTTTCACCCGTTCGGCTCGCTCCACCTCCACGTGAACGCGCGCACACTACACACTGCAGAAGAGTTAGTTTAGCTCTGAGAATATCTGGTGAATAGTGGACGTTTTTGCAGAAATAACTGCCGCAGCTCCTCCAGACCAACAGAGGTTTCCTGTGTCTTGTGAAGTGACGGGACTCCGCAGCGAGTGTCGGTCTCCCCCCCCCCCTCTGATTCTTACATATAGCCCCTTTAACAAATTCCATTAAAACACCAAAATCTGTCTACTCCAAGCCCATTCATTTCTACTGAAGATATAATTCTTTCAGTCACTAATATTAATATATATGCATATATGTGTATATATACAATATTAATGTTCCCCATAAGTAATTTGCTAAAACAGCTGGGCACTGTAGTTTTTAGCAAACGTTACTCAAACAGGAGGAAATAGTGCATTTGTTGGGGACTATTTTCAGCGATGGATTAATACACATTTGGTGTGCTAGTGAGTATTGAAGGCAGCAGGACGATGTATGTGGGATTGACTCAAACTACAGTGCCCATGTTCATCGTAATGAAGGAACATGTCACCCAGTGCAACAGCGTGGCTCATTGATGTATTTTCAATTGTTCTGGGACAAAATCGGAGGTCTGTCGCACAGAGGAAAACATAGACAATACTTGTTGGTGGGATCAATTCATTGCCAGTTTTGGTATTTTCATGGGATTTGTTGACAAAACAAAAAAAACGTTGATTACCACCAGTCTTATAACAATAAATACATTCTCACCGTAATCATTTTCCATGGAACGAAATTACTGTATTATATGTTGAGGATTTGATAAGGTTGTTGATAATTTATTCTGTACTTTAGTGTGGGCTGAGATTGCTGTATTCTTGATATGGAAAAAAACCTCTCTCTACTCATTTGAAATTTTACTTCCACTTTAAAATATGTATACTTACTATATTATAAAATGTTAATAAAATGTACTCAATGACATTTATTGTTAATCATTCATTTATTAATGCTTTAAAGATAAGGAATAAAGCCATTATAGAAGACACTGCAGGTGTGATGGCTTATTGTAAAGAGAAAAACCTCAATTAATGAAGGGTCATAGGTTTTCCAATTAGTCAATTTATAAACCCGCTTAAGTCTTATTGTAAATTTGAAAATATGTGATTATTGTACTGGGTAGCGTACCTGGTGTAGGAGCAGGTAGATGGACTCTCGGTTTTTGCTCTCCATTCTTTCCACGTTTTGCCCCAACTGAAGCAGAGACGAGGAGGCCAGCTGTGGAATAACACAAAGTTAAAAGAGAGGCAGATCAAACAACTGGAACGTTTTTACACTGTTGCACTCAACCTCAACTGGGGCAAAGGTTGGCAGTGTCTTGAGAAAGCTCTTAAACTGAAATATTTTCAGAGTAGTGTGCCCAAGAAACCATTTATCCCTCGCCATACGCCTATTACATTTATGGCTTTTCTAAGATTATTTGGACTATGGCATGATAATCTCCGTTTTCTGTGAAACATTTTTTAAGTCAGTGCTTCTCGACCTTAATACAAAGCTATGTCTTAGACCCCTTGTTACAGGGTGCAGGTCTATCAGGTATGCACTGTTCAATTGAAGAGCCATTTTCCCACCTGAGGCTTCTTTTAGAGGCCTGAAGAGGTAAAACTATCCAGTATTTCACACACAAAAAAAGCAAAAATTAGAAAAGTTGTGTAGAAGAATTTTCTTATTTCTACCAAGGTTCAGCTTGTAACCCCTAGTTGTGACCCCCCAGGAACCACGGTGTTAATTTACTGATTTGTGAAGCCAGAACATTTTATAAAATCTGACCTTTTTATTTGAATAGTAAGAAACTTAATAAAATCTTTGCCACTCACCAGGAGAAACTCTTTGAGGTGCTGCTCAATGTTCTTGTTCTGAACAGTGAACATGGCAGCAGCCAGCTGGTTGATGGCTGTAGCTAAACAGTGGATGTTGTTGTTGTGGCCTGAGAAAATAAAAACACAAAATTCAACAATGACAAATAGGAACAACAGAGTAGCATGTCCTGTAACCTTGGCCACACAGAGGATGTTTTCATGGCCTGACAACTAGGGAAATTTACTCGATGATCCGTAACACTTAAGAGGAAGTATACTGAGCGTACTTCCTCAGGCTCACAGGTTAAATCTATTTCCAACATGCCAATGGAAAATAGAGACAAAGCAAATAATCTGAGACAAGCGCCACCCTGTGCTTTGATAGAAATCTCGGCTATTTGCTGCTCTTAATGTTGTAGTCCAGGCTCGGAGCCAAGCGCTTAGGCTCAGCAGGGCCACATGCCAAGAGTAACTGTATTGATGCACGTCAGCCGAACTTATCTGTAAACAAAAGTCTCTCAACAGAAACGTGCTTCTCATTAACCAACATACTTTGCTTCGAACCACATCAGTCGGACTGGAAAGTATGATGCACAGAGATGCTAATAAGCCTAATGTTTCAGGGTGGAGTACCTTTTTTATACTCTATCAGCAGCTGGTAAGTAATGGCTGGAAGAAGTAGCGATTAGTATTTGGTCGAGGCATGTTAAGCAGTTTGTAGCAGCTGAATGGGAATGAATCGATATGCACCTCCATGCTCTCGGCTGTAGAAAGAGTTCGGGTCCAGGGCCAGGGTGGGCAGGGACACAGCGACGTAGACCAGCAGCAGACCGGACAGCTTGTACTCCTCATCAACTGACGTGTTATCTGCAGGTTTTTTCATAGAAAACATTAAGAGATGAAAGAACACTCTCTTTTCCCAGTGATTAAGCCATTAGATCAAGCTGTCTGCAGAAGTGGCACTAATAGTTTTAGAGTTACCTGTCTGCATAGCTGCGATAGCTGCGACCAGGGCAGGATCAATATTGCATGTCAATCCTGCAGCTGAAGCCAGCTCAAAAACGCTCAGAGTCACCTGTAAGGTCATAAAGCATTAAATGAAGTGCAGCTGATATAGACAGTTTAAAGCTTCTGCACTAAAGAGGTGCATAATGCAGATATGAAGTGCAATTTAAATTTAATGCACCATTTAAATTTTCATCATTTTGTATTGTATTGCTGAAAAACACCAACAACACAGCCAGTAGGGTGCTGATGTGTGCTTTGCATTTTATGTAGCAGCCACAAAAGTGACATACTGTGTAATGACACTAAATCAGCGGTGGGTGCCTTTGTCATGACACACAGGTTTTGATCTCGCCCTATTTCTGGTTGCATGCATGGTTGGCCTGTCTGGGCAGAATGTTTCCACTGATGTGGTTTAGGCTGCAGAGCTGCATCAGCGATCAGAATCTCTCTCACGGAGGCATGAGGGGGCTGCTGACGTCTTTGGGGTTATCCTGGCCTCGGCTGTGGCACGGCTGTCATGCCTCAATCAGAGGCCAGACGTAAGTAAGGGAGGGTGGGTTCATGAGTCACAGGCACACAGATAACTCCGGAGGGAGATAAGGAATTTAATTTGGTTGGTACTAGAGAAAAGAAAAAAAATAGTTCCTCTGCAACTCTCACATCCACTGTTGCACACTGCCTATTGTGCTGCAGTATATTCTGCATTCTTAACCTCAGATGGAAATCAGTCGATTCCCCAAAGTCTCAAATGTAAATACGTTTGGATTAATATAAATACAATAATATGCCTTCAACCTAAATTCTCCCACAATAAGTCAGCCCTGTGAAAATAAACTGTTAACACACTGTTGATAAACTGTGATGGGATGATTCATGCACAGTGAAACCCTGATTATTGCACTTCAAGTCCTCTGTGGGATCTCAACATATGGATGCTGTTTTTACAGTGTAGCTGTGGTATACAAGCAGTGTTTTACCTTGATGTCAGTTTCAGGAGAGATGAAGTCTCTCAGGCACTCGATGGGACCGATCAGGTACGGACAATGCTTATCCAGGACCTGGATTATAGGATTATATGACACAATATTGTATTTATATTATTCTGATATCATACATGATGGAGGAAAGACCTTTATATACTGTAGCAAGTGGTCCTATATAATAACAGATGCAGTGCATGAAACCAAAATCTATTAATTTTTTTTTTTTTCTTATTTATATTCATAAAGCATTTTTTTATTGAAAGGCGCTGATCTGCTATTTTACATATTGATCAGATAAACAGAGACACTACAATAATGTGCCCCATTAGAAATAAAGTTGATCTGACAATAACCTGTATTTTTCTTTTTTCTTTTTAATAAAGTAAAGCTGGTTTCAACTTTGACCAAAAAAAAAAGAGAAGAAAACCTTAATTCAAGATCCACTTACCAGCTTTTTTTCTAGGGCTTTCAACTGCACCTCACAGAGTTTGCTCATTTGTCATCACATGACCTCGGTATGGAAATTCAGTCACATGACAACAGGTGGTCGAATATAACTCGTATATATAAGATATAACTTTTATATGACAACTGAGAAAACGCCAACTGCTGATGAAGACTGTGAGATGCAGTTGAAAGCTCAGAAAAAGCTAGTAAGCGAACCATGAGAACCTTTTAAAAAAAAAGAAAATGTCAAACTACTATTCCCAAGGTCAAGATATAACTTTCACTCTTAATTTCAAAAGAATCACATCATCCTGTCTGTTGCACCTACGCTCTATTAGAAACAGTTTCATCAGCATTCTAAGAGTTTTATGTTACGATAAAATCTTGTTGGACATTACGTCTTTCAGACAGCTCTGTGCCATCAATCTGAAGGACAGGATCACCCCGATGATGGTCATCCTCTTCAGCACGTTCTCTCCACCTAAAAGTGCACATGAAACAGATCAGAGGTTCGCTGCTGGGTGTGAAGCCGTGAAGCAGTGACCTTCAGTACGACACCGTTGGTGAGTGTGTGACTAGTTGCTGTTGTAATGAATGAGAACATCATTGGGCTAATGAGATTATCATTCTGAAGTGTCTCACAGCTCACCTGCTTATTTGCACTTGAATTAATTTCTGGGCACTAACAAAACCAAAGTGTCGCTCTAGAAAATGTGACCAAATAATAAGATCCCATCATATGATTTTTATGAGTTTTGTTAGCTAAGAGATCTAGAAAAATTGAGCACTAAAGTACTGATTTTGTGATCATAGGTTCAGAAGGATGCGATAAACATAGATACATCTATTAATTTACTTATTTCTCTTCTTACGTCTTTCCTTCTATCAAATTATTAGCAGCTACACAGAGACATTTCCGGCTCTGCCCTCCTCAGCGTCGTCACACAGTGTTTCTAATAATTTAATAAAAAGAAAAATGTGACAAGAAAATTTGCGAGTGATTGCACTCTGTGTAAATTCAATGGGCTTTTTGCTCCTGGCTGATAGCACCCTAAAGGATTTCAAGAGTCTTATATAGATATAAAGATGTAAGATATAAAGATAAAAAAACACTCAGTAGAGCCCGTTCCTTCCTTTGTTTTTATTTATTTATTTGTTCATTTTCTTAGTCTATTTGTTTGTCTTGCATCTGGCCGTTGTTACCTTGACATACGAAGGACTGCTGATCTTCTGGTAAGCCAAAGACATGTATGTGTATGTCAGTCGGTATAGAAATGATAATGGCTTCTGCTTATAGTGATTCACCTATAGTGCTCCTTTGTACATTGTGTACCACCTGATCCCCTCCTGTCTGCCTTCTCCACACATACACCTTTTATTCATTCCTTTCCTTTTCAACCCCCTACAGTACCTCTTCCTTCAATCTCCTCTCACGCTCCTCTCTCCACTTCTCACCTGTCAGTCTCTTCTTCAGATTGGCCATTTCCTCGGGCTTATCAAAGTTGTTCCTCATCTGTACCAGGACGTCCATATTCTCAATCACCAGTTTCTGACAGACGGGAAGGAAGAGAGATAAGTGATAATATCACCTTCAGGTAGGAGTCATGTTGGAGAGAGGTCATAACTGTGACAGATCTGTCTCTCAGGAAGTTCACAGCTCCTCATTTCAATCATAGGTGCCAAGGAGTGGAGCCTGACGCAGCACGGTAGCCAGTGTTTTAAAGGGGACATATCATGCTCATTTTCAGGTTCATACCTGTATTTTGGGTTTCTACTAGGACATGTTTACATGCTTTAATGTTCAAAAAACACATTATTTTTCTCATCCCGCCTATCTAAATATATTCACCGTCTGAAGTGCTCCGTTTTAGCGCCTGTCACTTTAAGACCCCCTCCAGAAAAAGCCCAGTCTGCTCTGATTAGCTTGCAAGAAAAACATGATAAAACAACATTTTTTTCCAGTGGCAACTCGCGGTATTATAGCAAAAAATCCCCCTGCGGCCCAAAAAGCATTTTCCTTATAGACCAGCACTGTAAAAGAGACATCTGTAAAACTGTTGACAGGACACCTCAAACTGCAAACAAGGTTGGTTATGACTCTTTCTATTTCTATATTTTGATCCATGGGGGTTTTATAAAAACCTAAAAATCTGTGACATCATCACAATGTAAAGTCTATGGGTCGAGCAGGAGCTTGCGGGGGGAGCCAGCGGGAGAAACACTACTGCGCATATTCAGTGGACCGCATACCCCGGAGAGCAGTTCTCATTGGAATGAATAGGCGCCATCATGGGGTACGGTATCCCGTTCTTATTATACATACATGGGTGGTTCTCAAGCTGTGTGCTGTATATTCTAACAAGCCTGCATGTGACAAAGGAAGGGCAGCCAAATCTGACTGGCTCATTGAATCACATGTTTTCTGATCCAAGCAGCCCACAATAAACTGACTGGGTTGTCTTATTTCACAGTTTGTGGGTTGGTATGCTCTCCAGATACCCAAATGTATGAGCACAAGCACTGCAAAAGTGGGTTTTTCATGATATGTTCCATGTTGAGTTTGACAAGATAAAAGTAGCTTTAAAGCACACAAAAAATAGCTATAGATTGTAAATAAAAAAAAATGTAAACGGAAGGCTGAAAGAACATGTTTTTTGGTAGATGATGCATTTTTCTCTTGCATTCCTTTAAGACTATCCAAAGGCAGAGTCCAGTAGCCTTTCTGCATATTTTAGGTGTTATGTAGGGTCAATGGCAATTATTTTTTTGGAGGTAAAATAATCAGGGCATAAATTGAAGGCTGTTTTTTTTTTATCTCAGCTACACTGCCTCTGATGTTACTGCTCTCTGCCTTTGTAGGGCAGCATAGTCTCCCCGCTACATACTAATAATACTCATCAAAGTTACCCAGGTAATTCAGCAAGCCACTGATCTACATCCTTGACAGAAGCCCATTGCATCATACTGTACCTTCAGCTCGCTGACTTGAGAGGTGATGTGCCACATCAGGTTCTCACTCAGAAACTTCAGGCCATATGGACCAATTAGCTCCGCCAGGGCCTGTAACTCTGTTCAGAAGGCGATATGAATAATTTAAAGGTTATGATTACAGGGAGATGAGGCGTCAACAGAAGCTTAAACTGATGTGTTTACAAAAATGCAGAACAGAAACAGGCTCAGGTGGAGACGTATTGTTTGCTTCCAGTCTGATACAAAGCTTGGCTCTCTACCAGTGACACAAATAATAAAGATTAAATTGGATTTGTGAGTGTGGCTGAATCAATGAGAGAGAGAGAGAGAGAGACAACTGCAGCTATTAGACCTTTCACTCAGCTCAACATCTCTGCCTGAATATGGATGGATAAGGACGTGTGTGGTTAAAATTGGAGGTGGTTAATGGATCCAGGAGTGAGTCACTGTGAGGCACAGATACCTCACTACGGAGTAAATATAGACAATGATGATGACATTGTGCGGGGGCATCTATTGAAGTGCAGCGGCCTCCAAGGTACCGTGTGTGTGTGTGTGTGTGTGTGTGCATGCCTGATGTAGGTATCTCTATAATGTTTCAAGAGCCAAGGACTGTAGTGGAGTGAATATAGCCTTAATACAGTCATAAGGAAGTCCACTCCTCCTATAAGGCAGCGTGTAGGCAGAACGGGAGGCTGTGTGGAGGAGAGACGAGTGATGCTGGAGTAGGTAGGATGCAAGGACGGAAGAGCGGGGGAGATGATAAGCAATACTGAGCTTTACATTAGCCAGATAGCGACAGAACACACTGCATGACAGGCAGCATGAAGAAAAACACCGCACACCAGCACAATAATAAGCTCCACATCCTCTTGAGCAATAACGCTCCCTCTGCATGTGGTGTCACAGGAATGAACAAGATCTCAAGTTTTTGAAAAGAGTGAGTCATGTCTTGGACCTGTGGGGCCCGTGATCATTAAACCTTAGAGTACGGGGGGGCTTTTTGATTCTGTCATGTGTAGAAGCATGTGTCTGCAAAAAGTGAAAATAGAGGGAAAAAATCTGTCTAACTGATGCTCGTCATGCAAACCTTCTCATATAAAAAAATATATTAAAAACTGCAGCAGGGTGGGGTTTTTTTTGGCAAACTGATCTGAGATTAAACCCACAGGACAAAAATTCTCCACAACTTGCAGTAACTTCATGATCTACATTAATTTAGTGTACAACATGGACAAGTCCATAAAGAAATAAAAACAAAGTGAGAGATGTTGCTGTGGATGCAAAGCTCTGTATTTCACTGATGACTGTCGTCTGGATTACTTTATCCTACGATGCGACATGGAATGAAAGTCAGCGAATAGCTATAAACTTTTATTATTTGTCTCCCATTTACTTTATCTTCTCCTTTGTGAAAGACAGAGGTGATGGTACAGTATAGTTTGTTAATAGAGCTATGAGTATTTATCCATATGAAATGAGAGATATATACCTTAGGGCGTGGCGATATGGAGAAAGTCAAATATCACAATATGTTTGACCAAATACCTTGATATTGTGACGATATTGTAGGGTTGACCATTGCTGCTTTTACAAAATACTTGCACAATGAAATTTCTGATCATTAGTGGGTAAAAATAAATAAGAGAACAGCTAGAACTGTCTGGTAAGTTCAGAAAATTATATTAGTTAACTGTAAAACAGCCTTTAAAACCAGGAAAAGATAACACTCACGATATTGCAACGTCCGAAATCTAAGACGATATCTAGTTTTATATCACAATATCAATATATCGATATATCGCCCAGCCCTACCGTAAGGCTCATATTGACATATTGATTTATGCTACAGATATTAAATTACTGTAATTAAGCTCTGGGGCCCGACCTGATACATCTGAAAACTCCTCTGCTCTGAAGCTTGGCTCGTTGTCGGTAGCCTGGTTGATGAAGCAGTGCATCGTGGGACAGTGAACGATGAGGGAGTTGCTGGCCTGACGCAAGAGGCTCTCCAGGAACCTGAGGGGCAGAAAACAAACAAAACAAAACTTCCTCAGCCTTTACTCAACAGATGTTTGAATTAAAGAGAGCGAAAGTGAGAGACAAAGAAAAGGAGAAAGAGAAACCAAGAGGAAGTGCTTGTGTGTGTGTTTTAAATAGACACTTGCATGCAGCACACAGTAGATACACCTATATATATATATATATATATACAGTATATATCACACCAGTTTGTGTAGACGGTCGTGATGGTCTGCCCTCCACGTGAGTCCAGTGGCTGCGTTTGCTGCAGCAGGACGTTCTTCACCAGCCGGGTGACGTCCACATTGATGTAGCTGGAGAGGGTCTGCAGGCTGGCTGTATAGGCTCTTAACCCCGCCAGCAGGTCCGAGGGACGGGCTATCTCCTGGGTGGTCTTGTTGTAATTGGCCATTCTCACGATGATCCTGGAGAAACACATTTAACCAACGTCACTAATCACCAGGCCAGAGTGGGCTGGGGGCGGACAGATGGGACCTTAAAACGGGTTAAACGAGCCATGGTGGCATGGTACTATACTCTCATTAGGTCAGCACATTCACCGCTCCAGGGCTTCACTGCAGTTGTATTTCTTTTTTGACAGGGCCCTTTATTCTCCCTCTTTCTCTCCCTGACTAGACTGTATTTACAATATTGGCTGTGGAAGGACCAATCACTGCGAGCGTTGCTACTACTCAAGGGTGCTAATTTTAGGGTGACAGGGGAGATAATCATCAGCTAAGACAGGGAGACTAAGCAGAGCATATACACAGAAACATTAGGTTGCCCTGGTACCAATCCCTAATCTAAATAACAGTTAGCACTGAAATGACACAGAGCGAGGGAGCGACATGATGGATCTCTTCTCAGATTTTTAAGTGGGTGCAGCACTGCCTGACACAAAGGAATCAGATAGAAAAGCAGTGTTCATTATAGTGATGGAGAAGACATTTCACAAGAGACAAGCTCCAAATGTTTCCCTAATTGTCAGGAGGACAAAAAAACGCTGAGCGTAAATCCGTGGAGAGCTTGAGATGCGTTTGAGCTTTCCCAGTGCTCTGTCACATCCTGGTCAGCAGCATAAAAACAGTGAAATGACGACTTTATGTTAGTACACTGAGGTACAGTTGCACAGCACATTTATGCACTGGCAGAGGAAACAATATTACAATGTGTTCTTTTCACAATGAAAGCGGGCCCTCATGTCAGTTATTAGCATATTTCTGACAGTAATTGTTTACGGAGCTCCTGAAGTGACATATGCAAAAAAAAATCCAAACGCTTCTACTGCACATGAGATGAGGGGAAGAAAAAATTGCAACTGTCACCTCGGGGACTTTTTATACACCCTCAGGACTCATCACATCATCCACATTTTTTCAGAGAAATAATAATAATAATGCCCCCATCCCCACTCAGCGTACTCAGAGAGGCGTGTCTCCAGATGGGAAAGGAGGAACTCTGTGGGAACGACGATGTGGTCGAAGACAATAAGGTCACTGCTGAGGCTGTAGGAGGAGCAGAGCTCTGTCAGCATCAGATGCATCTTGTCCACACTAGGAGAAGAAGGAGAGAGAAGGGAGGATAGAAGTCTTTAGGACAAATACTTTGACAATGACTGTAGTATGGATGTGCTTTGCTCAGACAAATAAGGTCATAAACGTGTTAGAGAATTGTAAAACATCTCCAAACTGAGGCATCGGGGAGGAAAACTGAGAAGAGGGAGAGAGACAGAATTACAACTCTTCAGACTTAATTAGGGAGCTTTCTGACTGTAGTTACATACAGAATATGATCAAAACAATGAGAACGCCAACATGAAATGTGCTGCCAGTAAAAGTGCTTTTTTAATACACTGAGACATTTTGCTTTTTATTTTTCAATAGCTTCATTCAGTACCCGTCAACCCCGACTGATTCAACTTGAAGGGTGATGAAGTTCAGAACAAATAAAGCCTTGTAGGCGAGAGCATTTTAATCCCGTCTTCCTGATAACTATAGGAAAGAAATGCATCATGGGGTGAAGGAAATCATTTAGAAATGTCAGCAGATATTTAAATATTTCTACCAACATGAACTGCATTAACCTATTTCCAACCTTGACAGAATCGTGCACTGTCAAATGTTTATTTAACTGCACTTTGGCCGGAACAAGTGTGTTGATAATGCTACGTGTCTCCAAAAATCAGGGATGGGAATCACTTTTCTAAACTTCTGCCAACTCACTATACTTGAAGGATCAGGCGGAGAGAGATAAGTAGAGAAAGTGGGGGAAACAAAAAAGAAAAGCTGACTTGGTAACAACGATCCGGTCTTTCCTCAGGCTTTCAGCGCCTGGTTTCTCTTTCTGGACCTCTCCCTTCTTTGGCACCGGCTTCTTTTGCTTTCTGTGGCGAGCTGCGCTGATGGCCTCGGCACAGTGCTTGGGCTGCAGCTAAGGGGTTATCAAGTGGAAAGAGATGGATGCAGAGAAGGAGAGAAGAAGGGGGGAGAAAGAGAGAGAGAGAGAGACAGAGGAAGGAAGAATTCAGCCAAGCAAATATTGAGTAACATGCTCAAAGACAAACATGGGAGTTTTGCATTCATGTTGGAAGCACTCAGTCAAGAAGTAAACACTTTCCTCATATTTTCCCCAGGGGATTAGAGACACAACACCACATTAATCAACTCCAGAGATTTAGACCTGTCTTATCATTTTATTCTGTCCACTGCCTCCAGCTAAACCCACTGATGCCAAACTGAGACTACTGTGATTATATTTGGATAATGGAGTTTGGCAGAATCAATCTGCACTAGATAATTTGTTTTTTTCTTTTAAACCTGAAATAGACTTCACCTGGTCATTGAGGTTGCACTGCTCAGCACATATCTCTAACACAACACTGCTGGTCTGCTTGGCTATCTGCTCCAGGAAGGTCACACACAGGCGCAGACTCCTCTTCTCCATTGCCTCTGTCTAGACACACAAACAAGTGCAGTATGTGTGAGTGTGCATGTAAGGAGAGAGGATACAGTTAGACATGTACGAAGGCACAGAAAATCCTGAACTCACATACAAACACAAAAGTAGAAGGCATGTTTTCTAGTTACATATAGTCTACTGTTTACTGTATAGGAGCGGTTTTAGGTCTGACTCCCTAAACTGGCAAAAATGTCAAAGTATTACGAAAACGGCACGTTGCTGCCATGATGCAGCTGGTGACGTGTGTTACAAAGAGTTAGAAATCAAACTTCATACAGTGTAACCATTAACCAGTGCCGTCAATGCTTCTCAGCTGATGATTACGTAATAGATTGGTAAGCAAATGACTGAACACTGACCTCTTCTGGGCAGAGAGGGTGTCCACACTGGCTGAACTGAGAACAGACAGACGGGAAGGCCATGAGGTAACGCTTCATGGTCACCTCCTCACTGCTCTGGCAAAACATCTTCTCAAAGACACGTGGGTAGTAACTGGAAAACAAACAAGAGAATAAATAGTTAAGATATCAAAGTATTCAGCCTTGTAGTGAAGAAGACAGGAGAAGAGAAGAGAAGAGAAGAGAAGAGAAGAGAAGAGAAGAGAAGAGAAGAGAAGAGAAGAGAAGAGAAGAGAAGAGAAGAGAAGAGACTGACCCGAGTATGGACACCTCAGACGTGTCCTCCAGAAGTTCTTCCACGCTGTCCACCATCCTGGTGTGAAACTGAATCATGTTCATCACCTTTGCTAAGTCGGGGTATTCCTTTATTGGAAGAGGGGCCTTGTTCACACTTGTGTAGGCCTAAAACAGAAGAAAAACCTTATGGCGCCATTCACTGAGTTTTACAATGACAACTGAATAGTGTGCGATATTTGATATGTTGCAACAAATATACCTGCAGTCTCAACCAGTCCAGTCTAAGTGCTCTGAAATCAAACTCCTCTTTGTTTTCCACTGCAGAGTAAAATTGAAGCCATCATTATAGAAATGAAATGTCTAGTGTTGCATTTTAAAATGAGAACAATTTGGGTGTACACAAGCTGAAATAATCTGTTTTTGTGATCACCTTGTTTGACTGACAAAGCGGAGAGGGTTGAGACGAACGAAGTCATCAGGATTGATTCCTCCTCTGGACACACGTAAATGTTCTGCAGAGGAGAAAAAGATTCCTAAATTCATGCTGTAGAGGGAGAATAAGGGATGCATTCAGTGATTAAAATATTGTTGGCTTTCCCCTTTCTGTTACTGTCTGCACCTCAGTTAAAAGAAAAATGCACAGAATGCTACATGTATGTTGCTCCTTATACTGTATAGTAGATTTATATCTACAGGTACCCAATGGTGTAATGTAACGAAGTAATATCACTTACGTTACAGTACTTATGTATTTTTTTGGACTATCTGTACTTATTTCTGTCGACTTTCACTTTTACTCCACTACATTCCCTAAATAAAATGTGTACTTTTACTCCATTACATTTCCATCTCGCATCTTCGTTATACATCGTTACTATTGTAAGCGAGCAGGTTTGGTGAATCAGTGGTCCTAGCTTGCAAGTTACATCATTCACGTGATGGACCAGTGCAAACAAAGTGCTCTCAAAGCCGTAACTAAGTTTTGATTTCTGCCCAAGTCCAGGCAGGCTGCATGTCAGATCATGCCACATGCTACTTGCAACTACGAGGGAAGGAAAAACTGGATTTTGCTCTTTAAAGTTGTAAAGTAAAGTTTCAGCATTTCGAATGCAAAGATGCAGCCGCAAGTAAATGTTTTTTTGCACTTTCGCTCGCGTAGAATGGAAGTGAACGAGAGGCGAATATTAATTTTGTACACGTGTGACGGCACCATAAACTTCATAAATCTCAAAATTCTGACTTGCTTGCTTTTTTATTTACAGCATTTACTTGTACTTTTACTTTCAATACTTAAGCACATTTAATATCAGAAAATTACTTTTGATACTTAGTAAATATTAGACACATTAAGAATTTTACTCAAGTAATATTCTAACGGGTGACCTTAACTTCTACTTAAGTCATTTTCTGGTTAGATATCTGTACAGTTACTCAAGTGTGGCTTTCAGGTACTTCATCCACCACTGCAGGTACCTGTATGGTGTCGTTGAGAACCAAGGCATCGAACTGTGAAAGGTACTGGACGTGGTAGCGCTGTACTACATGGTTGTACTTTGTCATCAGACCACTTAACTTCTCCATGTGGAACAGCAGCTCAGCCATCTGACTGGAAAAACAGAAAAAGCTAATTAACACAAAACATATTCACATTTTATTACCTTTTATAATTAAAATTTGCACAAACAAGCCATTGTAAAATCTCTTGTGCACACTTTAAAATAACTGCACTACTAAAACCCTACATCGCTGCTGCTCTTTGGAGAGACATCTTAAGTTGCAGCGAGGGAGAACTTGCCAGATTTTTGCACACTAAAATGATACAGCGTGACCTCCACAGTGGTTAAACTTCCTCTGCACCTATGACCTACTTGTCGATGTAGTCCTCGGGCGTCTTTATCTTTGGCATATTCTCAGAGTGTCTGACGAGCCACAGGACCTCGTCACGGGAAAATGACAGAGCCATGAAGACAAACAGGGCCTTGGGGATTTGATTGGCACACAGAACAAAGAAGAGAGGGGAATGTTAGGAAAGAGTCTCAGCTAAGATTGGTAAAGGTCATGATTACTGTGAAACGCTGGGTCATTCAAAGGAATTCCCCCCTCCTGTCCAAATATTCCCCAGAGTCCAAGATGACTGCAGGATGGAAGCTGGATCAAAGATGCCGTTTTTCATAAGTCACGTGACCAGGATTTCATTTTGGACTCATAACTTGCGGTAATGAACTCATTTAAATTCCTCGAGCACAGCTGTTATGCTAGTTACCTTTGGTCCCAGAAGTCCAGGTTCATCCTCCAGAACTTTGAATAATTCCTTCAGCGCTCCTCTCAGAAACTGCCTCCTCTCTCTGTGCACGGCTCCACTGGTAATAACACAGGAAATAGACGTGGGCTTTTGGTTCCCACAGCTCATTTCAAAGTAAATACACATCAATGAAGATTTATGACACAACAGTTTTAAGAGCTTTGCATAGTTTCTTGTTTCCAGACTCACCTGTTGAGTATAACGTGCTCACGACATTCCTTGATGTCTGCAACTCGCTTGTTATATCTGATAGAAGAAAAAAATAAACAAATGTGATGAGAAGCTAATTAACCATCTAAACATTTAAAGCAGTTATAGATGGATTCATTCCTGTGGTCAGGCAATATTGACATTTTTCAAATATGTATCATCTTTGTCTTGGCATTAACTTTGCAGTGGATTCAGTTTCTTCTGAAACTCTTATGAGGAAATACAAATAAGTCTAACACTGTAAGTAGAAAGTACTGAACTATAATCTCTAGTTTATAACATACATTATATCAACTTTATCACTTTTTCTGTCTAACTTTTAGTCTATAATCCATGCTCGTCTTCTCTAAATATAAAGACACTAATATCCCAACCCTCTCACTTGTTATTACTTTGCCATACTCATTTTAAATTGGTCCAGCTGTATATCTAGCAGTTTCAGGTAAAGATATTTTAAAAATATACTTTACTTTTTACTGGATATGTTAAAAATGTGATCTCTACAAAACTTACTAGAATTTTGCATAAAGTCATTTTACATTACATACTTAAAAAACAGTGCTTAGCAATATACTGAAGCTTGTGCTGCTAACAAATGATTGTTTTTAAACATAATTTCCCCCTAAAATTCATCCCTAAATTGTTATATATCTGTAATGTATCTGGCAGTTAAGGCTGCTGATATTGGCTCTTTATATCCAGAATTAATGAGCAATTAAAGAGGCCAGACGAGAGGTCCTCAACAGTTCAGTACTCTTTCATACAGGAAGGGAAATGAGAAGATACATCTTTAAATCAGTTCTCCTTTGTTAACTGTCTGAAATATGAGGGTGCATTATCTTGCCTATTGCTTTGGAAATTTGTGTTCATCAACTAGGACTACTTCTTGCACTGTAGCAGTGCAGCGTACATACCCTTTGATGCTGTCGAAGAGGTCCTCGGAGACCTTGTGTATGTTGAGTACCTCATCTCTGGTGAGGACGAGGTAGAGGCCGCTCCGCAGAGCCATCTTCCACAACTCCTGGGAGGCCTGGTTGGTATTCAGGCTGCTGTGGCACAACAGGAAGCCGACTACAAGGAGCACAGTCAGTAACATTTATGAAGCCACCTGTGGGGCTGACACCCTAGTTCTGCATGAGTTTACATCGTCATTAATTGGGTTTAAGAATCTTTTGCAGAAAACTGTGGTCTAAGATTTTGAAGCATTTTTAATTTTCATATGTCGAAGTTTTCAAAATGTTAAATGTGCGTAACCAAAATGGAAGCTATTGGAATTTTTTTGGATTGTAAAACTAACAACAAAGTGCTAACAATAGTCATTTATGTACATTGTTAACTGGCAATGCGTCTGAAGGCATCTTTCACAAGTAACAGTCTCAAAGTCCTATTGAGCAAGATGTGTGAAATGTATCTAGGCTACAAAACAGGGCAAAAATCTTAAATTGCTGCATAATGTTTATATATTTGCATAAAGTGAACAGATAGCGGAAGTCGTCATTCAGGATGAGTAATACTTACTAATGATCCACCGCTCCATCACCTCCATAGACAGGTATTCACAGGCCATCTGGGGTGAAAAACAAGCTCATTAACTGCCAATACAGGCACATTCACTGAAGCCTCACGTGTACTAAGCCTACTGTGTGATGAAGTAAATCCTCTCAGTTAAACTATATAGCCATCAGCATCTTCATTGCTACTCTGTTCTGGTTCCACCTTCAAAAGAAAATCAACCTCTGTGCGTGATACACAGTATTTTTTCTTTGTAGCTATTGTAGCTATCAGTATTCTCTATAGACTTTAAATGAGGGCCATCTTTTGCTTTCAAATATATGGTATCTTTTCAAGAGAAATTGTTGCCTGGAGGTCCCTTTCTTGGCTGAACTAGTGCCTCATATATATATATATATGAGGAGGCCACAGGGAACAGGGATCATAACATTACATCAAAGTGGTCGTAATGGCTGTGGTCGAAAAGAGGGAAAGGGAGATGAGTAGAAATAACAGTTCAGGGAGGAGCAGAGAGATCAAAAGTCAATAAAATAAACCATTTTCTAGCTCTATTAATGGGACATAGAGCTACCAATGTTTAGTGTGTCTGGCCTTCAAGACAACACATTTACTGTTATTGCATCATTTAGCTGTGACACCTTCTCTCATTTCTGTGCCTGACATCACTGGAAAACCCATACTTTAGACACTACCACCCTTCCTCTCTCCTTCTCCCTCCGTCAGAGATAAATATAGGAGGAGAGGTGACGGGAGGGCGGACTCACGGTGTCACAGCACGCTGGGTCCAGCATGGCAGCTGGAGCACTGAGCAGGCTGAGGAGCTGGGCGCTCCGCCACTGCTCTGCTGGCAGGTTCCTGCGTGGGTAGACCATCTTCAGAGACAGCAACGCCGCTGTCACAGACTGGGAGACGGAAAGGAGAAGGAGAGGGAAACGGTGAGTGAGGAAGCTGGAGAGAGGCAGAGACAGAGGCAAAATAACAGAGATATATAGAGACTTGGCAACACTTCACACCAAATTATAGCAAAAATCAAGCTGGAGGCTCAAAGGATTGTTTTTTGCACATATTTTATGATCCACCACACAGACCGGTGTAACTGCCAGTGCTAAAGAAGTAAACAAAAGTGATGAATCATTTGTATTATTACTGTATAATTTGTATTATGTTGTGTTATGTTATGTGTAAAGCACTTGCAAGGTAAAGCGTCCACATACAACCAACTACTTTGACTGGCCTGCACAGAGCCGTGATCTCAACCTCATGTAACACCTTTTGGATGAGCTGGAGCACCAACTGCGAGCCAGACCTTATCACCAACCGGTTCTCATTCCCAGGGCGTCAAATACTAACAATAATAATAATACTACCATCATTATCATCACCAATAATAGTAGTAATAGTAATAATAATAACAATAATATCAATAACGACAATAATAATAATAATGAATGATTACCAATTGGCAATCCATCATTTATAATTAATAATTATAATGATAATGATGATAATAATAATAATAATAATAATAATAATAATAATAATAACGTATCAACATCAAATTACATACCAAGGGGAGGCAACATTTGGAAGGGTAGAAATAAAAAATTTAATTAAATTAAAAAAAGGGGGTACAACCATTCAGAGTATGGCGGGTAAGTGTGTGTACATCTGTTTAAGTCAGTGGTATTGCAGAGAAAGAGGAGAGAAAAAATGAGAAGAAGAAAGAGATTTTAGCAATTAAGAAAAGAGGAGAAGGAGAGGAAGAGTGTAGAGGGGGAAGAGAGAGGGTTGCAATTTGGGGTGTAGGGAAATGTGAGTGTAGTCGAACATTGGGCTAGGCGATGCCAAATTGATTGAGAGTGAGAGAATGTGTGTATATCCATTCAACCTTGCATTGTGGATAGGAGATCAGACAATATCAGAGGTTAATTTATTGATGAATACAGACCAGGATTTATTGAAAGCAGTTGTTTTGTGGTTGAGGGAGGCAGACATTTTTTCTAGGGATATATGATCTATTAGAAGATTCTTCCACTGTATGATAGTTACGTTTTTTTTTTATTTCCAGTTTGAGAGGATAGTCTTTTTGGCGATAATTAGGGCTGTGAAGAGAATACAAGAGGTAGTGCTGCACAGTTGTAAAGCTGATAAGTCACCTACGATGCAAAGCTCCGGGGATAAGGGGATGTGGCAGTCCAGTAAGTGAGATAATTGATCTGTAACTTGGAGCCAGAAGTGCCTGGTTGGTGAACAGTGCCAGGGCGTCAAATACCGATGCTCTGTCACGGCCGTTGGCGTTAGATACCGACGCACAAGGCACCCTTTAGCGACGGTGTGAGACACAGCAGGCTTTCCATTAAGTTCAATGTAAACCCATCCGCGTCAATATTAACACTCAGGGAAAGTGCTGTGGTGGTGACGTAGCTTATAGATCGAAGAGACATACATCGGGCGGGCGGGAGGGGAGGTGGATGGTTCCAACAAACACAATGCTTTCATCCAGGAGACCGCTAATCGTGTCCCGTGCGTCTCGTTACAATCGGCTGTTTGTTCGTGTCCCGTGTTCACAACGTTCAGTGTCATTTTCACTGTACAAACGTAGTAGTTTTAAGCCCAACAATTTTGTTTTTTCCTTAACCTAACTATAGTGGTTTTATTGCCTGAAGCTAAGCACGTGTTTATCTTTACTTCACAACATTGAGCACGTATTTACTGCGTCCGAAAAGAGTGACACCGAGGGGTCTGACAAAGCGTCAGTATATGACGAGTTGAGATGAGAACGCCTTGTTATCACCCAACATCAGCGCCCAACCTCCCTATGCTCTTGCAACCCGATATCACACCAAAGCGTGTAATAGACCCGCCTATCCACCAGAAGATAGCGTGTCTGTGTCATGTTTTGCCTCGCTGAGGCGTGACGTGTGTATGAAGGTTCAGTACCAGCAGGGGGCAACAAAACTACTTATTTAGGTTTAGGGAAAAACGTCATGTTGGCCTTAAAATAAGTACGTAAGTACAATACATGCAGAAACAACATAACATAAGTATAGAAAACTTGTCACAAACACAGTTTTCCTGGATGAAAGTCTTGTATTTGTTCTCACTTTTTATTCTACGTCACTAGCTCTGAGCGTATTTATGTGGATGCATTAACATTGCAGTCAGTACAGACTACATGGCGTACAAATGATACGCCAAAAGAATGAACAGCGTTCTTATAGCACACTTTTGTCTTGCGCATTATCGTGTCATTCATACGCCTTTTCGTGCGACTGGGCTGCATGGCTTTTGTGACTGAATGGGAACAAATCCCTGCAGCCAGGTCCCAAAATTGTGTGGAAAGCCTGTGGAGGCTGTTAAAGGCACAAATCAATAATAATGGTTTTGAAATGAGATGTTCAACAATCACATTCAGCATGGGTGCAATTTTTGGGTGGCCATCTAGTACAGTACTGTACTTACACCCTAAGGTGTAGTGGTGTAACAAGATAAAACAGAACTGTGTATCAGTATCACTGTGTAGCATTTATGTTCGGTGTTTAAATATGCATTAATATTTGGACAAAGTTGAATTAAATTGAATATTAAGTTTACTATACTGTGCCACCATCTACGTTTTAATTAAAATCATCAACTGTTTATGTAGCTTTGTGCTGTGCTGTCAGCTTACCCTCGTGTGAGGGCCAAACTCCTCGGTGAGCTTCTTCCAAGGATGCTCATACTCCACAAACATCTGGCCGAGCCGCGGGTAGGAGGGGTCACTGCAGGATTCATTACAGCATGCAATTAATCAAGACGAAGGGAAAGAAGTAGGACATTATAATGATACAGCACTGCCAAAACTGTGACAGTCTAGCATTTCCTACAGGGATTTTACTGGTAATAAAAATGTTAAATTTCATAAATTACATCATTTCTACAGCTTGGTTTTCGGGTGGCTGAAATGATGAAGGGCTGAGACTGTTCCCTCTCAAGGGGCGAGCTGTGTGTGGTGTGCAAGTCAAACGTGACATTAAAATGGACAGTATGTGTTCCCTGCTCACGTCTCAAATTGAGATAAGCCTCCTTCTGGAGTGTATAAATAAATATGCAAAGTGGGCTGACTCTAAATGTCAGAATACCACTTGGCACTCAGAAAAGGTTAGCGGTGGGCTGTTGCTTTCTGCGGCAATTAAGATACTAATTAATTATGAGGATCAGAGAGATAGTCGTATTGATGGATGTGGAAACTCATAATGGCTTTTAATTAAAGCGCTTAAATGAAGTGTGTGTCGTAGGTAGAAATACAACCTCACTGAATGCTATCTTGATCAATAGGGTGAGTAAATCCAAAACACATCCATCCATCGCTTCCATTAAGCAGTTTCACGTGTTCTCACCTGCTCCCATTGGTCATCTCATGGGCACAGTTGAACATGCCCACCAGCGCCTTCTTGTCATCGATGCGAGAGAGTGTTATGATAACAGACGTGTAGGTGATGATTAGATCCAGGTAGTTCTTGGTGAAGTCAAAGTTGATCGCCTGAAATCAAAATTTTCAGCCAGTTAGACTGTTATCGGGTCATTAAATGGGTGTTATCAGTGGTAGCCTCATAGATGTGGGTCAGAAGGGGCCTGCTACACCCACTAGTAGGTTGGATCATCGATTCACATGGACCGAAAGAAGGAATAAAAGAAGACGACGGCAACATCTAGTGACCGTAGTGATTATGACAGGAGTAAAAGCGTAAGTAGGGCGCTGTATTATAGACAGCCTGAAACTCCATATGGGGTGGAAGTCGGGGGTGATGGATGAGATGGGGCACAAAACAGTACTTACATCCAGGAGGCCGGGGTTTGCATCCCGTGTGAAACCAACGATATGTAGTTGTCTTTGTGTTCACAACCTTAAGTTTCACTTTCACTTTTGAAATGTAGTTTTTTAAGCTAAAACACTTTTTAGCTAAACTTAACTAAGTGGTTTTGTTGCCTAAACCTAAAGAAGCCTTTTTGTTTGTGTTCAAAATGTAACGTCTCATTCAGTTTTAAGTGTTGGAACGTGTTTCTTTTAAGTTTCGGTTTCATTTTTACATTATAGAAGGCGTAGCAGGCCTCTACTGACCCACATTTATGGTGCTTATAACGACTGATAACGCACATTTAAGCCGATAACAGTTGAATCAGGTGCAATTGTAGTGTAGTGGCTCTGAAATTACGGAACTCGTCAAATAGTGAGGCTTGGTCAACTGACAGTAGAGCTTATATGGAGACCTAAAAGAAAGGCTTTTTATTGAACATCAGGAATGGAGACAATTATTAACTGTAGGTTTGAAAATATCAAAATCTGTTTTAGGGGTTTTTGGTTGGAAAAAAAACACATTATGTATTGTCTTAGACATTTGTCAGAATATATATTTATAAGGATCAGCTTTGGAATGTAAAAAACACACCCTGCAAGTGGCTGAAAAAAAGAAAAGTGCTTGACCAAGCTATATTTAGCCATATGTTTGCATAAATATGAGCTTTTGGAACTTACCAGGCACACCGATAGAAGCGGGTTATGCTGAGGAAGTAGTTTGAAGGATTTAGGTCTTTTGTTACTTTATTCCAACCTGAAAACCTGTCTCCATTGGAATCCATTGTAACCGACTGAATTCAAATTCATGACCACAGCCGCTATTCTCCCTCACTAAGCAAACTACGGCCACCTTTCAAGACGGAGGGTTATGATAGATTATTATAGATTTCGGGTGAAATATTTGTCAGTTTGAAAAGGAATTACATCACTGACCCTTTTAAGGGTGTTTTAAAGGTGAATGCAAAATGTGTTACGACTGCAATAATAAGAATTCATTCAAAGAGACTTCACTATTTATTGTGACAAATGGGTCTGCAGTTATATTTGGTTAACCAAAAAAAGGTCCTGCGCTGAGAGATGCTCCCCAAATAAATCAAAGCATTGTGAGGTGCTTAAAATGCCCACATTAACTGTGCAGATCAGATCACAGGAGACACGCATCGCTGAAATATACAGTGGGATATACATAATGCACAAGGCAAGAGGTGCCACTTTAATTATGATAATAAAAAAACTGACAAACTGAACAGGAGGAGGCTGTGGGCGACGAGGAGAGAACACGTAACCTGCAGTATGTAGCAGGAAGGAGTAAACAGCATCGTAGCAGATTGAATAGAAAGAGGAGAAATGAGTGACAGCTTGTCAGAAATCAGCAGATGTTGTGCATGGCTTATAAATAAATATAAATATCGTGTAATGCTTACAATATCAAAGAAGCACTGACAGGCATCGATGGTGTTCAGCAACTCATAAACGTGGTCCTGAATGAAGAAGAGAGGAGGATTAGATTAGAAAACAGACGGCAAAAAAGCAACACGTAAAGTCTTCAAAGTATTTCCTAAACACATTATCATTTTTATATATTCCTGTAGCCTAATAATCATTACACATTTGCATATTTCTATAACATCATGATTGAGTTATTCTCAATCTTACAAATACAGATGATGCATTGGCCTGGCTGCGACCTCCATCACAGAAACATGCTAATGTGAAGGGAGGTGCAGCAAACTGCACCACTCTACAGTTGATATTTGGAATAAAGTCAATTATTTTCCTATACAAGAATAAAACCACTCTATATGTAAATTTATTCTGGAATCCACAACATCAGAAGGAAAGAGAGAGAATAATGCAAACACCGTCTATGTCCTCTATTATCAGATTTGTGTTTTCAGAAGAAACAAATAATAATGTATATTTACTTTTCATTGTTTTTCACTATTTGTTAATTATACTTCTGTTTCTTCCTCTGCTGTTGTTATGGAGGTCCTTGTCATGTTAAGTGAAAAAAGCTAATCTTGAATTCAAAACTTGACAAGACAGAAAAAAACAGAGAAAGACGATCACCCTGAACTCTACGACATCCAGGAAAGAGTCGTAGTAGCTCGATGCAGCTGCCAACACTTCAGATTTCTGTCGCTGTATGCTGGTCAGATTGTGCTGCAAAAAACAATAATAAGAACTTTTCATTACTGGTGGTCAGGTATTGAAATGTCACCATGTATGAAAAGTAAAGTATTTCTTGAAGTTAGCTTCACTTGCTACTTGATTAAACCATCAGCCATACTGTATGCAAATGTTTTCATGAAATAAACAAATATATAAACATAGTATGAACACAATAACAGATAATTATATATCATACTGTATAGCAAATATCATGCAATATATCACCATAGCACTGCAACTGTGTGCGGCATAGAGCGGGGTCGGTTGGGACTCATAGACTACAGTACTTAAGCAGTAATGAACATAATTTGATCCCTGAACAGATACAGGTGTCTGCTAACCATTTATCAAATATTTTAGGGCCCAACCCAAACGTGAAAGGTACAATTTTGTTAAATGTTCAAGGAGTGTATTTTCCCAAAATTCTGCCTCACCGGGACAGTTGGGACACTTTGTTCTGGGCTAAAAAAATATAATTTAAATTGAAAACACTGCAGTCTAAATTTGAACACTTATATTTATAATGTCACGTGTTCACACATTTCCTTGAGAAAAAGATTTTTTTTTTTAAATTGTTATATTTTCATAAATCCTAACCGACCGCGCTCTCCCCTACTTCTGGTAGAGAAGTAGGGGAGTAAGTAGGAGTAGTAAAGTAGTAAAGTTTTGGAAGGCCAGAGATGACTTGCAGGGTAACGCTGATCAGTTTTAACATTTTGTTTCCACAGGTCAGTGTCATGATAAGACATATGTTTTTTGTGATGACAAAGAAAATAACTGTCAAACAGGTTTCTTGTCAATTTTACCCAACGTCATAATGTTTTCAGCAGATCAAACAATAATTATTTACTAACTGAGAACAAACAAACCTTTTTGTGTCAAGATCCCAAAATAATAATTTCATCTTCATAACAAAACAAAACATGAAAATAATTACAAGCATGTCCTCGTGTAGAAAAGAAAGTGTTGCAGTCGTACTTACAATGTTTCCTCTGAAGTCAATGTTGGGGAATTTCTTGTTGATGTATTTGATGGCGGGCTCCACAGCTTTATCTGTCAGGAGGGATGGCCGCGTCTTCGGGTCTCCACAGGTCTGTAACAGAGGTTAGAAAAAGATAAAGATGTGAGGATGTGATGGCATCAGTTTGCACATCATACTGTAACGCTCCGACAGATTTTTTTCATATTTCACTCGGGAGGTTCTGGCAGTTAAATCCAGTTTTCATGCCCTGCCATCATGCTCTGTGGGTTCTCTTGACAGGATTACATCGTTTTTATTTGTTTACATGTTAAATGACATCCAGCCACTGGTTAGAATAGCAAGTTTGTCAGAAGAAGAATCCACAGACTAGCTGTGAAGACTGTGAGCAGGTACATGTAATAATGCTCTCCCCACCTCCCTCAACAACCACCCTCAAGGTGACCTTGAGCAGGAGAGTTAACACTGAGCTGCTCCTGTGAGGCTGTTTAGATGCTGACAGTAGACGACTGTGTAGCAGCTCCCGAGTGTGAAGTCTGACTGTGAAAATAAAAAATGCATGCATGCTCAGCACATCTTCACTGGGCTCAAAATCAGACTTCTCCTGATAAATGCAGTCATAAAGCGCGTGCATACACAATAGGGTTACAGAAAGGGGGATGTTGGTGCATCTGCACAGTACACAAAACACGTTCTATTTTCTCACGAGGAGAGTATCACTTCCTGCATATCAGCTCCTGAAATGTCTGGGTTATCAAAACAAACCAATCATACTCTCTCCAGAAAGTTATATTAGTTAATTGCAATCTCTGATTTCTTCATTATATTTCACTGGTCTCTGCGTCTAATCTGATGTGTGTTTCACAGCATTCAGTTGATAGTAACTGAAATTTGAGTTGATTGACAGCTCAGACTGACTTCCTGTTTGCACTTCCTCTTTGGAGAAACAAGCTCAGTTGCAGTTGGGAGACAGCACTGCCTCAACAACTAAGTACACAGTTGTTACATTTATCTCACATCATTTCATTACTGCAGTTACTGAGTTACAGCTCCGTGAAGAAACAGTGTATTACTGGATTATTACTGGTGGTTTACATCTTTATAAGACTCTGTAGTACTGTTGTGCATTACAGATAAAGTACTTTAACGTGTTTGGCTTCGTACAATCACTATTCAATTTATTGTAGATACAAATGTAGATTGTTATCTGTACAATCGAGCTCTCATTAACATTTCTATGGAATCTGACAGTAGAAAATTATGCATACAATTCTGAGGATTCAATATGATTCAATTTCAGTTTTTTCCTTAGCAGTGAGTAACTATGTACTGATATATTTACTCTTAGATATATCTTTGTATTGTGTAATAACTGTACGCAGGTACAAATCTTTAGAAAAACTACCAAGGCGTAAGCGTATGATATGAAAGTCAAGTTCCTTATTTCTGTAACACAGACAACTTGCCTCTTCCTATTCTCCCTCACCTTCTTTATGTAGTTCATGCGTATTAACACCCCACTCCCTCTTTCATTGAGGATGGTGAGTTTTTCGGCCAGTTTCTGTTGGTAGTCCATTGCTCCAGAGACACCGCACCTCTCCCTCAGTTTCGAGCCTTGGCCTCCTGGTGCTGTGTAACGGTCGAACCCTCGGAAACAAGTGCACCCAGAGCCTCACCCTGACACTAGGTCACATGGGGCTCGTGGGTGGGGGTGGAGCCATGAGCTGAGTGTTAAAATCGGCCACTTAATGTAACTGTATGTCAAAAAGTGGATATAAATTTATATATATATATATATAAAAAAAAAAATTGCATAAAATTACAAAAAGTTGGCAGAAGTGTTCTTTTTAAAATACTTTGGTACATTTGGATTTTCAGTCACATTCTAAGAAACTATAATCTACACAAGTCTATCGCTCAACACTTTGATATGATGAACACATATATTATTTAAAATATATTGTTATGCAAATGAATGTCAATGTTTCCTGTCTGTTTAACTGCTTCTATTGTTGTGAACAGTTTGAGCTACTTCCTCTCTCGCACTCTGTAAAAGGACTCCTGTGAACGGGGATGGCAGAAAGGCGCAAATCATATTTAAATTTCTCAAGCAGAGTGCACTGAATGTAATACTTTTTACTTTTAGTATAAACTAACCAGCAGCCAGTAAAGAAAGCCAGGAACAGGGATGAATTTTCAGACCTGTTTAAAAACCACAAGATGGCACTATTTACTAACGGACTGTGTTTCCTGAATGAATGGGGGATCAATTATGCAACAAACTAGATCACAAAAACGCCTTAACCCACAAAGGCTGGTAACAAATGACAAACCTGCATGGTAGGATATGGGACTGGACAGGACAGACAGACTATATTTACTGTATATTATATATGTATTTGTACACAGAGGTCTGTTCTGTATGAGTTTAAAGGTTGCATAATTTAACCATTTTCATCTATCCATTATCATCTATCCAGGGGAATCTGGCTCATAAATGTGCAATACTCATCCTGAGCACTCAATCCCAATACAAAACTTGTACATTTACATTGGATGAGATGCAGTGACCTCCGCCAGGGCTGCGCTTTGTCACCAATCCTGTTCGTGATATTCATGGACAGGATATCGAGGCGTAGTCGGGGGGAGGAGGGTTTGCTGTTCGGTGTGCTGAGGATCTCATCGCTGCTTTTTGCAGATGATGTGGTCCTGTTGGCATCATCGGACTGTGACCTCCAGCACTCACTGGATCGGTTCGCAGCCGAGTGTGAAGCGGCTGGGATGAGGATCAGCACCTCTAAATCTGAGGCCATGGTTCTCAGCAGGAAACCGATGGATTGCCTACTCCGAGGAGGGAATGAGTCCTTACCCCAAGTGAAGGAGTTCAAGTACCTCGGGGTCTTGTTCGCGAGTGAGGGGACAATGGAACGTGAGATTGGCCGGAGAATCGGAGCAGCGGGGGCGGTACTGCATTGGCTTTACCGCACCGTTGTGACGAAAAGAGAGCTGAGCCGGAAGGCAAAGCTCTCGATCTACCGGTCAATCTTTGTTCCTACTCTCACCTATGGTCATGAGTGTTGGGTCATTACCGAAAGAACGAGATTGCGGGTACAAGCGGCCGAAATGGGTTTCCTCAGGAGGGTGGCTGGCGTCTCCCTTAGAGATAGGGTGAGAAGCTCAGTCATCCGTGAGGGACTCGGAGTAGAGCCGCTACTCCTTTGCGTTGAAAGGAGCCAGTTGAGGTGGTTCGGGGATCTAGTAAGGATGCCCCTGGGCGCCTCCCTAGGGTGGTGTTCCAGGCACGACCAGCTGGGAGGAGGCCACGGGGAAGACCCAGGACTAGGTGGAGAGATTATATCTCCACACTGGCCTGGGAATGCCTCGGGATCCCCCAGTCAGAGCTGGTTAATGTGGCCCGGGAAAGGGAAGTTTGGGGTCCCCTGCTGGAGCTGTTGCCCCCGCGACCCGACCCCGGATAAGCGGTTGAAGATGAGAAGAAGATGAGAAGAGATGCAGTGAAGCATAGGTTATAATATAACCACACATTATGTTATAGATACAAGGTTCACATCCACAAAAGATTGACGACCCTTAGTTGTTACTTCAGGGGATCTTAAGACTTCATAACTTTGTGTAAGACCATTATTTTAAAGAGTAGCCCGTGCTGTAGTCTTGCTAGTTTCCTGGGCACACAAATGGGTTCAAAAGGCTTGTAAATCTTGCAAACGTTCAGACTTTGTCTCTGCAATTTGTCTCCTAAGAAATAACAATTTAATAATAATTTGAATGCGTCTCTTATAAATCTGTGTTTTTGTGTGTGAGCGGTCATAGAAGCCTCTAGTACCTGGAAAGCAGCCGGACGGTCACATTATACTTCCACATCAGGCTATTCTCACGTTCAGCATAATTACTGAGACTAAAGACTTTGTCATGTAAACTAGAAAGGCCCCAAGTTATTCAGCAGCCAAGTGTTGTTTTCTGTTTTTCCCGCAGGACCCCAATAACTCCTCTTGGAATTTAGTAACAGGTTCAGTAAAGTGTAAACTGTTAAGTGCAGCGTAAAGCTTAGAGAGAATAATTTTCTTAATGAGAGTCACTAAAGTCAACCACAGCGAGCGCAGTGCTAAGCAAAGTGATGATTGATGTTAAGTGGACTCGAAGAAATAATCTGTTTATTATTTCCCTACTGGCAGAAGCTCAGAGAGCGGTAGACATGTTAACAAGGCTGTCTGGGAAAGCAGACATGGAGGATGTGGCTTTGGGAGGAGGAGAGGGGTGCAGGGGATGGGGCTTGGTGGATGGGGGGGGAAGAAAGTTTATAAACCTCTTACCCTCTGTGAACCAAGTCAAAAATGTGGATTCTTACCTGAAAGAGAGAGGTGCATGAAGCTGTTTGGCTCCCCAACTCCAATAGTTTGTGAAACCAGGAACTTGTTCCAGATGTAAAAGCTGCAGCTAAACATTTTGGTTCCTGTATTGTTGCTTCTGTTAAAGCTGAAGTAGGCGAGATTGGAGCAAATATGATTAAAAAAGTTATTTTTATAAAACGGTCGCTATATCGTGACAGTAGTACATGAAACAGGTAACCTGAAAAAATCATGTGCCTCTGTGTCCTCCGGTGCTCCTAACGGCATCTGAAAGATTTCACAGACCGGAGGAAAACAAGCAGTAAGAGCTGATCTGAGGTCTGCTGTCTATGAGAGCCGGCTGTAAATCCCTCGCGAACTCCGACCAAACGGTCAAACTAGGCAGCGCTGATCAAATATGAATCAATATTCTGTTACTGTAATGCCTATTTCTCTCCTCAAATGTTTTCAGAATCATCTTGTAGTGTACTGTTTAGCTGTAAAATGAGAAAGTTTGTGACGCGGCCGCCATTGTAAAATCTGTTGAAGGAACGCCAAGTTCTGGTCACATGACCGGAGCACAGCCAATAGGAACGCTCTCTCTCTCTGAAATGACCTGTGATTGGTCAAAGTCTCCCGTCACGGGCTAGATTTTTTAAAGCCTGAAAACAGAGCCATGATGAGGAGCAGAAGTCTAGTTATCTCTCAGAACACTTGAATTACAATATGCTGAAAGATTATTATGGAATTTGTGCCCAATGATGCCAAAAATATACTGCCTACTGCCACTTTAAGCCTTGTTTGTGTCCGTAATTTCATATAGTATACAGAGGACACCCCCTAGTGTTCAAAGCAAGGAAATGCATCTCTTTATGGATGGATAGAAACAGCACCTCAGAAATAGGAGGAGGAGTTTTGCAAACACATCAGAGATCACGGAGGATCTACCATATAGAAGAGTCATGCACATGATCAAGATGACTGACGATTCTTCCACTGCATGACTGATCAAGACGATCAACTATCGGGAGACATTTTTATAATGGATGAGTCTGGCTGGATATTCCTCCCAAAGATTTCAGAGAAAATAATAGGGAAAGGGCTAACTAACAAGAGTGATAGAATCAATGCAGATTTGTGCACATGCACGGTGAAAAACAGAGATAAAATGGCCTTAGACACTGAAGACAACAGGGTATTCCTTGCAGTCTGTCAGCAGGGCTGCAGGAGGAGGTAATGATAGAGGAAGGGTTTGAGGAAGTGCTCACAGCTCAGGCTGCAACCCAGATGTCAAAAGAGAGTTGGCAAAGCACATGGGCCTGTCTAATAAATACAATATAGGCAAGTATAATATAGGCTGCTGTGGTATGAGTGTCACCCTTATAAGCAGAACTATTCGACTATCTGTTTAGATTAGATTGATACACTTTAGATATATTTGATTTACATACTTTAAGCGGCAATAGTCAATAATTTTTACATTTTTACTATGCAGCTCCCCTCAGCTCTAACAGAGTGTTTTAGCATCTTTCAGCTCACTGTTATGGTTTACTGTTTTGGTTCATCTATCTGCGCCATCTATTTTGCAAGGGCTCTGTCGCTGCATCCTGTGCTCAGCGCCGCCAAAGACAATTGTGATTGGTTGAAAGAAATACAAACAAGCCAGATCGTTTTTTTTCCTTAATAGCATGAATGATAATGTGTGGAGCCAGACTTTTCTTTAACACCGACACAGCGCTGTGGAGATAACGTTAGGTCTGGCTAAAAGGCTAAAACTCTCGCAAAATGGTTAAGGTTAGGCATTGACCTCAAATGGTTATAGGTGGTGGTGCAGCGAGTCTTCCGAAAGCTTTTGCAAGCTTTTGCAAGCTTTTGCAATTTCGCGCTGCCGCCATTTTGGACTGAAAACGCCTGTGAGTCCATAGCCATGAATGTATAAAGAGACGTCTGTAAATCAGAAGATAATTTTTTTATCCACTAAATAATATTTTTTCCGCCAATCAATGTAGACGTAGTGGAAAGCTTTGGGGTGGTTATTAACATTTATCTGGACATTAATTGTGAAATTGTTGAAGTAGTGTTAATGTTAGCATTCCTCTTTGCTGGTACAGGCTGTTTGACTGGAAAGGTGCGTTTTAATTGCCGGTGCCAGAAGCAAGGATATTGCTCCAGCATAAACACATAACTTTGTCACAGTAGCCTTAACAAAGCTCACTGTAACAAAAATGGTATTCCAAGCAATTGACAACACAGAGAAAAGTGAGCGTAATAGGCTATCGTTAACTAACCATAGATCGTTGGTGTAGTTTGTACGCGTTGGATGGAGATAAAAAAGCCGGTGAAAACAGCGAACGGACCACATTGTCTGTTTAGCAGTACCGGCTTTGTTTCTTGACTATTCCAGCTCTTTAGTTTCTCTTTCATTCATTTCAGCATGTCTCCTTTCTTTTTAATCTCCCTCCTCTATCCTGTCTATCTCTTTCAACCACTTGTCTATGCTTCGCCCACCCAGTGAATCAAAATTCACCACAGTATCTGACATTTTGAAACGATAGGTGACTAATTGCCGCAGTGATACTGAAGTAATGCGGTCACAGCTGTGTGTTTATAGAGTATTTTACCACGGCTTTGAACGCCAATCATAATCAAGGACTATCCATTTTACCACTGTTAATAAACAAATGTTTTAGGCCTGTAACTATCTTTAACTTTCTCCGCCATTGGCCTTTTAACTCATTAAAGGATTTGGCATTTACTCTTTTTAAGAAAATTGTGGTAAACTTGGCCCCCTGGCTATGACATCCTGCACAGCATGTAATTACATATCTAATTGGTTAAACATATAGAGGAGTTAAAAGAAACGACATTCTTCCTTGGCACGTTGGGACACGGTACAGAGACCGAAAGGAAAACAAGACACTGGGGATAATATACAGCCCTGATGAAAAGACTTACACACCATTGGCAAGCAGCAACAACACCAACGTTAAATCTTAACACTTTTACTGCTTACAGGCAGCGGGGAATGTATGTGATGAGTGAAGTTCAAATAAACATGACTGATGATTATCTCTTCAGAATCAGACATCACTTTATTTGCTATAAATTACAAGGAAAACTTTTTTGTATGCTGGCAGGATTTATGCTGCACTTCTTTATCCCCCAAGGGGACTGAAGTCTGTGCTCTGTTCAGCTGGTAGGAGTTAGGTGGTTTAGTCTAGTACCTACTGTACTTTATTGAAACACAGTAGTGTTTTGTATTAGTGTAGCTTACTAATAAAACTTGTAGTAACAAACTCTAATGCATCAGTGGAAAATATGCACCTGTATCAGCAGATCAGAGTAATAGAAGGAGCACTCAGATTCCTTACTTAGGTAAAAGAAGATACACTGTAATTAAAAATATTACAATATATTACAAGTAAAATGTGTGCATAATTAACACAGAAGTATTGTTAGCAAAATGTATTAAAAGGTAGAAGTACTCAATGTGCTCATTCAACTAATTCTAACAATTTGTTGGGCAGTTTAATCTATAATAATGCATCATGTTTTGTAAAATGACCGTATAAGTGTGTGTCAAATCGGGAAAAAAAGAAATATCATAGAAGTAATGAAGCATAAAATTAAAATATCCAACTAAACTACCTCAGAATTGTACTTGTACTTGTACTTGTATTGTAAGTATAGTGCTTGAATAAATGTACTTGTGTCCACCACTGATCAGCTTTTAGAAATGATCCAAGACAGTGAAAAACTAATATGCATGTCCTTCAGTAACTCATGCCATTTATTAATGCCAAGGTCAGTATCTATGGTTGGAGTATCAGAGTCCTGTATCAATGCTGCTGGATTTATAATCGGCACAGAATTTAAATTTACATAGAATTTAAAGGAAATTAATCCTTTACTACATACTGTTGTTTACAGTAGTTTCCTGTATGTTGTCACTGTCCGACATGAGGTATTACCATGTTGAGTCAGTCGTTTTCTCCCCTCATGTTTTCATGTCAAACTGACAGTGGAATGTAGTCGTTTACTAATGCCAGAGAAGGTTGGATGACAGCAGGGTCATCAGGGTGAGAGAGATACATAGATAGGCGAGACAGCAAAGACCCTACAGCTGGAAGAGGGATGCAAAGAGAGAGAGAGAGAGAAAGCGTGACCAAATGACCTAAATGACCTGAGGCTGGTTTCCTCAAACTCAGGAGGAGTGCAACTGCAGGAACTGCCCTCTTACTTTGTCTGATAATTACCAAGTT